>JAMJFZ010000199.1:81327500-81927500 GCA_026225945.1 Cricetomys ansorgei | reverse complement strand
CATATCCTTATATCTTCGTAAAAGCTGTATGTGTGTGTGATAGATCTGTTATCAGACACAGAGTACTCAGGTGGATTAGTGTGAGTTGTTATGGATAATGTTGCTCTAGTATGGGTTACAAGGATGTCGGTTCCTTCTAGTGTCCTTGTTGTCTTTTCCAATTGCCCTCTGGGGTGAGAGTGTAGGCCTGGCAGGCTGCTGGATGCCATCCATATACTTGTTCACCAAGACACTCGTAAAAATGAAAACAAAACAGTTAAAGGGGGTCTAGAATAATAAATAGCTCGGCTTGTTGCTCTACCAAGGGACCTGAGTTTGGTTTCTGAATTTTCACAGGTCTTTTCTGTGAACAACACAGGGTAAACTCTGAAATGTTTACTTACCTTTTCTCTTGCCAAAGTCTCAGAAGGACTCTTCTAGAAACTCCTGGGCGGAAAACCCACACTTACCTTAATTGTCAACTTGGCACAATCTTTAATGACTTGGGAAGAGAACCTCAATGGGGAATTGTGTAGATCATTTTGGCCATGTTTGTAAGTATTGTCTTGATTATGGAAATTGTCTTAGTTCCAGTTCTATTGTTGTGAAGAGACACCCTGACACAAAGCAACTTATAGGAGAAAACATTTCATCAAGGGGTTGCTTACAGCTTCAGAGGAATAGCCCATTTTCACCATGACTGTTGAATGTGGTAGTAAGCAGGTAGACAAGCATGATGATGGAAGAGTAGCTGAGAGCTTTACATCCTGATCTGCAGGCAGCAGGCAAAGAGAAATACTGAGCCTGGTGTGGGTTTTTGAAACATCAAAACCTACCCCCAGAGACACACCTCCTCCAACAAGGCTATGGTTCCTAATCCTTCCCAAACAGTTCCACTAACTGGGGAAAAAATATATGAGCCTATGGGGCCATTCTTATTCATACTACCACAGTAATTAAATGAGAAGATCCAGCCCACTGTGGGTGATATCACTCCCTAGGCAGGGGATTCTGAACTGTGTAAGTGTAGAGAGGAGACTGAGCACATAACCACACATTCATTCTCTCCTCTCTTGACTATGGATGTGCTGTGACTTGCTGCCACAAGTTCCTGCCTTGACTTCTCCTGATGACAGGTAGTAACCTGGGACTGTGGCCTGTGGTTTAGGCTAATCACACCCCACCCAAACACCTCATCCACCTGACTGTTTCAGAATTGTCTGGGCATGCATTCTAGTAGCTGCTGTCCCTGGATGTCTGCTGAGGTTTTCTGTATTTGTCTCTGTAGATTCCAGAGTCAGTTTGCGCCTACACCTCAGTTCCCACCTGATGCTGTGATTAGAATGATGGCTTCTGAGCTGCCTACTTATTGGAGCTAAAACTAAGAGACTTCCTATGTGACATTATAACATCAATTTTAACTCCTGGTTCCCTGTGGGGAAGGATAGCAGAATGTAGGGTCCTCTGGCTCTCCTGAGGTACCTCAAGCACAGAGTGCCACACAGGAGTCCAGCACCCAATATGGGTTATAGATGCCCCTTTTAACAGTTCTGAGAGGGATGCATCAGCCCAGAATCTTCTCTTCCCAGGCTCTGGAAGCTAGACCCCTCCCAACAAAACTCCAATATGCCAAGTAACTGCTCTTACTCTGTGGAGTGTCCCATGAACACAGCTAATCAGGGCCCAGGGAAGCCCTCTGAGGATTCCTGGGTGTTCGGGGCGGGGGTGTGTGTGTCGTGTATAAGCATGCCCTGTATTTGAACCTCAATTTCTTTGTCTGTCCTCTCCACATGAATATTTATAGCCCAGCAGCAAAGCCGGCATGCCAGCTCCCATTCACTGAACTCATCAACAAGGCCTTTGTGGAACTTGACCTAGGAACAATGCATGGGGAGGGATGAATGCTTGTGGTTTTGTGAACCACAGAGCTATGAGGGATAAAGTTAAATGGGCTTTTATTCTTTTACTGCCTTATGACCAGAACCTTAGGACAGCGATGCCATGGTGAATTGTTGCAGAATAAAATGCACACCAAGCCACTGAACTCCACACTACAGGAAGACCCTGACCCTTGTTGCAAGTTAGTTCCTGGTCTATGTGACTGGAGACCCACTGGAAATTCCTACCTGCCTGGGTGGCTCCTCCTCTTCGCATATGGGTGGGGATCAGCTCCCCCTTGTAACCAGCACTGGAGCTGGGGAACACATTGGACTCAAGACTCCCCATCAGGCCTGTGTCAAAGGCCCTATGTGTTCAAGGTTAGGACAGTCACCAATCCAGCCCATGTGAAGGGACACATAGCAGCCAGTTGCTCACTGTTCTGTAAAGCACTAGGTAGATCAGTAAACAGCCCCTTCAGCTGGGTGTGCCATAACATGTGTGAGCCATGGGGCTGCTAGGCCCACTGCTTCACCAGACATTGGATGCCTAGACAGTGACTCAGAATACTTGGGTCTGAGTATCTACTCCTGGGAGGAGGCCTAAGATCTCCTGATGTGGAACCTGCTAGTGAGAGGAAACCATTCCTGCACCACCTCCCATGAACTGTTGACCTGACTGAATTTCTGGACCTGCCAGCCTCAGTCCATAGGGAAATGAATAAGGATGGCAGTCCATCCCCTTCTAGGATGACACAAAAGGTGACATCAAATAAGACAGACATCAAGGGGGAGGCTGTAGGCTAGCACGAAAAAAATCTGACCCGATCCAATTAACCATTCAGGACAGCTCCAGCTAGGCTGGACTCTCAGATGTCTGTAAACACAGGAAATCAGGCAGGAGGTGACACACAGCACGCCCACTTCCCAACCCCAAGACCTCGCTTCTAGTTGTGATTAAACTAAGGTCTTGCTTTTTGTTGATTGTCCTCCATGATGACTCAGATGAGCCCAGAGTCACCACAGAGACGCTGAAATGTGGAAGAGGGATGCAGAAGAGGCAGAACCAGGGCACACATTGTGAGAAAGCCAACCACAGTGGCCACAAAGATGGCAGGAGGAACCAGGAGCCAAAGAGCACAGGTGGGCATTATAGGCTGCACAGGACGGATCTGTCTCCTGGGAGCCTCAATCACAGAAAGGCATAGCCTTGGTGATAAGTGATTTTAGCCAATGAAGACCCAGTTCAGACTTCTGTCTTCTCAAGTGATAAAATCATAAATCTGCTGTTTCATTTGTGGTGAGTTCATTGTGGTGATTAGCAGTAGAGGCTGGTGTAACCCATCTCTTTGTTTAGCCATCAGAAAATGGCAAGAGCTTGTTCAACAGAAAATGCATAAGACACCAACAGTCAAAAATATGTGGTCTCCGCTGTTCTTTAATACCACATATATGTGACTCAGAAAAACCTCAAGGTAAAAAGGATAAATGTTATCAGGACAACTGGGTACCCTTTGGGGGTTCTTAGTCTCATTACTATAAGAAGTGAGAAATGGACTCATAAGGAATCCGGAAGACAATGTTATTAGAGTTTAAGAGAAACTATAGTGCAGGCTAGGGGAAATCCCAGCACCCACCAGGAAGAGATGGGAAAAGGCGTGCCCTTTAAGTTAGGCATGTAGTGTGTTAAGAAAGGAAAGTACACTTCCAAGAATGAAGTCTCTACTGAACTGAGGCAAGGGCCCGAAGGATCTGGGCCTGTGGAATACGGTCACTTAAGCCCCACCCCTTTCTGTGTGTACACTGCAGGGTTTTTTTCAAGCTTTGCTTTTTTTGTTTGTTTGTTTTTGATGATGCCAGGGTAAAAAAGGGCTTCCAGTCTTCCTCTGCAAATTGACTTTTATCACATGTCAACCCCGACGTAGCTTTTAAATTTTTCTACTCTCTTGTCCTATAAGTATAAAATCCTTAATAAAGTTAAACAATGAAAGTAGATTTGAAAGAAGTCAGAGATCCATCCAAAGGATTTGTCAGTTTTGTACATCCAGGTCTTCCAAAGAGACCGAGTGGGAGAGTGGAGATGGCTCAGCAGTCAAGGGCACTCGCTGCTCTTGCAGAGGACCCGTGCTCAGTTCCCAGCACCCACAGGGCAGCTTAAAATCCTCCACCAACGTGGTTCCAGGACAATCCAATACTCACTTCTGGACTCTGTGGGCATCTGCACGTATATGCACATACACACCACATACACACACACACACAAGCACACACACATGCACACACACGCACACACATGCACACACATTCACACACACGCGCACACACACGCACACACATACACACACATTCACACACACGCGCACACACACACATGCACACACACGCACACACATGCACACACACACACGCACACACACGCACACACACACACATGCACACACGCACACACACACACATGCACACACACGCACACACATGCACATGCACACACACGCACACACATGCACACACACACACATGCACACACACGCACACACACACACACACACGCACACACACGCACACACACGCACACACATGCACACACACTCACACACACACACACACATGCACACACACGCACACACACGCACACACATGCACACACACTCACACACACACACATGCTTGAAAATAAAATTATCATTTTTTTAAAGTCCTCGGTTTTGTTGGTATTTTCTATATTTTCACTTCTCTACCCAACTTGTTTCTGTTCCGTTGTTTGTCACGCCCTTCTCTCTGCTGACTCTCTCTGATGAACTCCTCCTCTTCTTCTTCTTCCTCCTCTCTTTCTCCTCCTTTCCTCTACCCCACCCCACCCTGTCTCCTCCCTTTCTTTCTCTTCCTCTTCTTCCCCCCTCCATTTCTCTTCCCCCCCCCACCTCGCCTGCTGCTCCCCCCCTTCTAGTTCCTTGAAGTAGCGAAGATGAGGCTGTGTGAGGTGTCACTTCTTTGTCAGATGTTTACCACTATCAGTTTCTTATTTTGCTGTGTCCCACAAGTTTCGGTAAGCTGCATATCATTTTCATTCAGCTGCAGATAATTTTTTTAGAGGCTTGTTTATTATTTTAATGTTACATGTGTCAGTATCGTGCTTGTATGTGTACAACTGTACTAGGTATTTGCCTGGTACCCGAGGAGGACAGAAGAGGTCATCGGGTCTCCTATAACTGGAATTACTGATGGTTGTGAGCTTCCCTGTGGGTTCTTGGAACTGAACCCAGGTCCTCTGCAAAAGCAGCGAGTGCTCTTAAGCATGGAGCCATCTCTACAGCCCATGTGGATATGTTAAGAGTTCCTTTGGACGACTTTGGCGAGGCTGTTTAAGAGTAGGTTACTTAGTCTCTATATATTTGTGAAATTTTCTATTTCCTTGCTATTAATTTCCAGACTCATTCTGTTGTGGCTAGAGAAATGCTTGGTATGATTTCAATTGCCTTCAACTTCTAAAGACTGTTTGGTAACATAATCTGTACTCAACCCCAGAGAATGTCCCACATGTACCCAGGGAGAAAATGTGTTTGCTAGTATTGGGTGGACAATCCCATATGTGTCTTCTGGGTGGACGGTTCTCTGTGCGTGTATACTGGGTAAAGAGTTCACTGCTTGTGAATGGAGGGAGGACAATTCCACATGTATCTGATGTGTAAATCGATGTGCGCCTTGTGGAAGACAGTTCTATGTTTAACTGACGTGTGGACAGTCCCACGTGTATCTTCTGAGTTTACAGTTCTGTGCATGTCTCCTGGGTGGATGGATAGTCCTGCTTGTCTCTTCTGTGTGATCAGTTCTGTATTCTGGGTCCATTTGGTCTTTGATGCTCTTAGCTCCTGCTGTTTACCAGTTTTCAGATGTTCCATCCGCGATTAGAAGTGGGGAGCTGAAGATCCTGACGGGTGAGTTGATGTCAATTTCTCCTTTCAACTTTGTCAATATTTGCTTTATATATGCAGGTGTTTGGATGTTGGCTGCATATGTATTAACAATTGTTATATCTCCCTGATGGCCCTTCATCATGACCAGACAACTTCCTTTGCCATTAGGATAGGTTCTGAGGTGGAGGCCCCTCGGTCTGACATGCGGATAGCGGTGTCCGCCTTCCTGAAGCTGAGCTGTCACTTCCCTTCTTGTCCTTGAGTCTAGAGTGGCGTTATTATAGACAGCGTACAGTGGGCTTTTGTTTCTTTATTTTCCTCTCGCTTCCTCTGTCTTTTCACAGGGGAGTTGGATCCGTTCAGAGAACACCCCGATAAGCAGAGATTTTCCTCCGGGATCCTGTTGATGGTTTTGTTTGCTCCGTAGTTCTTCGTTCATTTTCCTCTCTCTTCTCTTCTTTTGTGTTTCATTGTTATTTTGAATGAATAGGTGTGTTTTTTTTTCCTTTTCTTTGGTTTTTAATACTTAGGTTTTAATTGAACAAACTATTTGATTAGATAGAATCTTCCTCGGCAATGCAGGATAAGCCCCTCATCTCAGGTCATAAGTGAATTGTGTCACACAATTTTTTTTTTTTGCCATATAGAGATAGGATATTCACAATTCCCCAGGAGTGAAGGCAAGGGCATTGCAGACTGTGGTTACTCTTCCTACAACAAATACCTAAATAAATGGAGAAAGTAAGGCCTGCTGATTCCAGCCTCACCTACTGGATAAACTGAGGCAGAAGGATTGCAAATTCAAATTCTGCCTAGGCTAGGGAGCAAGTAAAAGCCAGCCTATGCAACTCGGCAAGATCTCTGTCTCAAAAATTAAAAAAGAAAAAGTCAAAAGAGGGCTGGAAGTACAGTCCCCATGGTCAAGCTCAAAGTGTATGTAAGGCCATAGGTTCAATCTCTAATGCTGCAGAATCAACTAATAAATAACAAACAGAGAGAAGGAGTCATCCATGGATGTGTACACTGAATATCGCTCGGCTCCCAATCCACAATAAAGTTACTTACAGTTTTAATGCAACCTCAACAATGATCTCAGTGATATTTTCTGCAGAAATTCACAGCTGATTTTTAAAGCTCCTGTGGGATGAAAGACAATCCTGTGAGCCAAAACAACTGTGAGGAAGGAGAACAAAGTGCCAGGATTCACGGGAACCGTTCTTCAGACTCCAGCAGCTGGGAGATACCGGCGTAACGAGAGACGCGCTGCACTCACAGGTCAGCAGACCAGAATGCACAGCCCGGAAGCTGACCCAAGCAACGTCCTCAGGCGAGTTCTCAACAAAGCTGCAAAGCGAAGTTAATGAGAAAGGGGAATGTTCCGGCCAATGGTTCTCAAGGAACCCACAGTTACACAGAAGACAGCTAAACATGGCTGTCAAGAGGCACCTTCCAGATGTGACAGGGTGATGCATCCATGAACTCGCTACAGCTGTGTTATTTGCATGAGACTGGAACCCCCTCCCCGCCCCATGAACCTTTCAGCCAGCACAGAGGAGGGAATCTTCCCTCACAGTTTACCGACAGTTAATGGCTGCTGGGGGTTGGGGAGTCATTTCTTCCATGGTGTAGCCACTAGTAAATTGCCGGTGCTCCAGTCAATAACTTCCTGCCCATGAGTATGCAAGCAGACCTAATTAAACTCAGTGGGTCAAAGACACACTAAGACATGAACGTAGTAGTTGGAAGGACTGTTGTTGGGAAGAGGACGAGCGAGGTGAGTGGGGGTGGAAATGAGAAATACTCATTATATACCTGTATGAAACTGTCAAAGAATAAAAACAAGTAAAAAACAAAGGAGTAAAAATCTTTCATAAAACAGGACAGCCGCACTTGGCGTTCTCCTGTTAAAGCGAAGATTACTTAATGAGATATTAGAAACTCGAACTCTGGGAAATTTTTTAAACTGATAAATGACACAATTGAAGTCAAGCCATTTTCTCCTGAACTACAGACAGAAATAAAAAGTCAATCCACAGCCTGGGAGAAAATAACTGGGAGCCACATCTCAACGGACGCTTATTTGCGGAGGTTGCATAGGGCTCTCAGCTCAGGAAGAACTGTGTGGAAACTTAACAGACCTGAACTGAAGAAGATAGACATGTGGCCGATAAGCACGAGAGAAGACACTCCCTGTCGTTTGGCTCCTGGGGAAATGCAAATTAAAGCCACGATGACTGTGTACTTCATACCTGTTAAGGTGGAGCCTTTGAAATGTGTGTACATTTGCTGCCTGGAAGGCAGAGAGGGGCCAGCCACTTTGGAAAACAGCTTTTGATAGAGCTCCATGTGGCAAGCCCCAGATGACATGGTGATTCAAATCCTAGGTGTTTATCCAAGAAACTAGAAAGATACCCCACAGAAACCTGCAAATGAATATTCATTCATTCTTATCCAGAATAGCTAGAGTCTGCAAAGGACTCTATGAAGTGGAATGCAAACATGTTGTGGTTTATGTCTACAGGAATAAATGGCAGACAGCAATGAGACAGAATGCAACAGCATCTACGGGTGCTACACAATGTGGGTGACTTCACCAGTGTGGGAAGTGAAGGGAGCAAGATGGGAAACCCCAGCAACGCACAATGTGATACACACGGAGAAGCCCCTCGGTGCCGAGTTAGCATGAAGGTGACCTTAGGGATCCTAAGGCCCTGTGCTTGAATACAGATCAGCACGCGCTGGGCAGGACAGTGGCATGGCTGGAGCGTGCATGGTATCGGGGGTGATAGAAAAGTTAAGTGCCTTGACTACGTTGATAAGACAAATTCCATGTGTCACACACTTTAAATTGATGATTTTATTGTATATGAAATATGTCTCGGGAAAGCAAAGCTGGAGTAAGCCAACGGAAAAGGAAACAGGAATGGTGAAACGTGCCTAGTTGATCCAGTGTGAGGCAGGAGAGGAGGGAAAGGAATAAATGGCTAACAGACCCCGGAAAGCAGCACCACAGATACAACCCGAGGTAAATCAAATATCATTTCAAGCATGAGGTTTCAAATATGAGACCAAGATTGAGTCGGCTATCTAGAGGAGATCCAGTTTAGACACACGGAGGGCGGCAATTTTACAGTAACAAACCCATGGAAGACGCAGAGTTGAGGCAGAGATGGGTGCACTGTCAGAGAAGAACTGCAGACAGAGGCAGTTCTAGAGTAGAAAGAGGAAATTCCAAAAGGGAAAGAGTATGTCACAAGTATAGTACTGTTCAATACACATGCACCAGAGAGAAGAGAGCAGAGATAGGCAGACAGGGGGATAAACAGACAGGGGACAGATAGACAAGTACAAGGACAGACAGAACAGACAAATGATGACAGATAGACAAACAGATGGATGACAGATGATAGGCAAATGATAAAAAGATAGACAGGTGGCAAAGAAAAAAGACAGACAGATGACAGACAGACAAGCACACAGACAGATGACAGTTGCTGACAGACAGACAGGTGTCAGACAAAAAACAGATGACAAACGTAAAACATATAGACAGATAAAGGCAGAGAGGCAGACAGATCTGCATACGGACATACAGATGTCAGACAGACAGATGACGTATAAAGATAGACAGACAGACAGATGTCAGGCAGACAGACAAGTCAGCTAGAACACTTTGAAGGCTTCGAATAACAATAACGGAAAAAAAAATAATGTCCTTTCTTGGTAATTAACAGGTGATTGTGAGATACATTAATAATAGACTTGGTGAGTAAGGGAGTCTCTCACAGCACCTGTCTGCCTGTCCAGGTGGCCTGGCACTCACACAGTAACACTGTGGGGCAAGGCTGAGCACAGACAGGGCCAGCGTTGCAGGTCGCCTAAGCTTGGCCCCAAATAAGCAGTCAAGTCCTCAAGCGAATGAGAGTGGAGATCACTAACAATTGTTATACAAAACGCCCCCGTGTTAAGAAGTTAACAGCTGCCCCCTCATATCATTCACAGGTTAGGAAGGACTGTGAAGAGTAAGCTTAGTTGCAGACACGTGGGTTTCATTTTTAGACTTAAGAGTAAGAAATTCATGAATTTCTGGGGAAGCAGAAGGACAAGGCAAACAGAGAAACAAGAAGGAACTGATGGACCAGGAAATGGCAGGGAGGATGCGCAGAGTCAGAAGGCGGTAACGAGAAAGGTCGGTACGGTTGACAGGCCTCCCGATGAGCTGATGACTAAAAGGGCCGCAGAGTTCCTGTTGCTTTCCAAGGAGACAGACAGACATATGGTCGTAGCAAGTATAACAGTGACTGTGGCCACAGTTTCACGGTTCAGGTGAGGTAGAAGGCAACGCAGAGAACAAATTGCAGGCAATGGGCGTTCTGGGAGGAAAATGACAAATGCTCTTAGAGAAGTTACTTTGTTAGAGACGTCTATCCCTCCTAAGGGACATTCCTCTCTAAGAGATTAGAGACTCAAACCTGCCTAAGAGAAGCTTCTTCTTGCAGCAGATAGTAATTACCAGAGACCCACAACTGGACAGTGTACAGAGAGTGAGAGACTTTGGAGCACTCAGTCCTAAATGAGATGTCTACATCAAACCCCTTCCCTCCAGGCTCAGGGATCTATGAAGAAGTGGAGACAGAAGGATTATAAGAGCCAAAGGTAGTGGGTCACCCCAAGAGGGTGGGGAGGATCTACTCAGAGTCTGCTGCTGGATTGTGATGGACAAGGAGGCCCCACAGAGGAAATAAAGCCTGAATCCCATCTCCTATCCCTGGGTCCAGCCTACTTCCCTGGTGGTCCAGCTGCCCTATTACCATGGAAACTGCATTTCCCTAGGAAGCATTCATCCTCTGTGGAAATCTCTAGAGAGCATCTCTGAGCAGAGTGGTCCCCAGAGCCACTGTCTGAATAGGGCAGTGACAGAATCATAGACTCTCAGGGGTGGTCTAGAGTTAGATTTGGCAGTGTGCTTCCTCCAGTCCTCATGGAGGGGACTGGGTCACACCCAGACTCCTGAGGTTTCTTCCTCCACAGAGGGGGCTGACTTTCAGGGTAAACTGTATGAAGATTCTGCTTTATGTCATCAAAAGTGAGGAAAACGTGGATTCCTCCTATTTCTAATATGATATTGAGGTGTATAGGTACCCATCTTCTCAGGCCTGGAAGCCATGGCTGTCCCTGTGGTGCTTGGACGTAAGGAAGAAGACTCATCTCGTCTCTCCTTCTTGTCTGGCTCCCTCTCAGGGTACCTGTGCTTAGAGAGAAATGCCTGTCCATTGAAGATGCTGTGTAAAGTTTGCAGAGGTTTCGACAAGCCAGAGGGAACTGGTTGTCTGGCACAGAGACACCCACAGGGGCTCAGGGACAGTCAAGACTTCAGGGCTCAGGCTAGGGGCAAACTTGTGAGAGAGGGCCAGCATCTGATATAGAAGGCAGGAGACTCTGAGGAAGGAGACAGAGGCCTGGGAGGAGTGGCCCTGGCAAAGCTGGTGGGTCGAGGCTGAGAAGCCAGCACATGTGAGCTCTGGGGACTGTCTCTGGGGTCCCCACAGGAAAGCATCCAGGAGGAAGTCAACCTCATACAGCCCTGGGATTACCTCCCTACCCAGCACTGGGAACTCGTGTCATGTCGGAGAGGCTCAAGCTCAGAGACTGGGCTGATGGATCCTCATCCTCGGTGTGGACACATGTAAATGCCGTGTCTTCCTGGCCTGTCAGCTCTTGGCAAACCTGGAGCTGGACTCATTGGAGCACTGAAGCGATGGTGGCAAGGTAGGGCTGAATCTGAGAACTCCGGCATATGGTGTGTGCAGGGCTCTGTGCTTTGGAGGATGCCAGAAGACAGAATAAAAGTTGTGAGAACCCGATGCAGACCAGGCCTGCAAGGTGCCCTGTCTGGGATAAGCGATTAGTGGATGGATTAATGCCAGTGCCAAGCAAACATTCACTATGTGCCATTGCGGCTTGGGAAGTGTCCAGCCATTGGTAGAGCTATGAGACTCAGATGCTCTGGGGTTCCTCAGCTTGGCCTGCAGTTCATCGATCTGGCATGGAACAAGAACTCAGCCACAGTCAATATGCTCCCTCCCATCAGACATATCAGGACACAGCCACAGCTATGCAGGTCATCCGTCATCCACTAACAGAAGGGTCTGTGCACTCACAGATGTGCCGAGAGAGGACTGGGTCTGGGTCTGCTTCCCAAGACCACAGACCCGAGCGCTCCCAGGGAAGCTTCTCTAGTGGTCCTGTGATGGTTAATACTCAACTTGACAGGATCCAGAATCACCCTGGAAGCAAGCCTTTGGAAGCATCTGAGAGGAATCTGTTTCTAGACTAGGGTAATTGACGTAAGAAGACACGTATCCAGTGTGCTGGGTCCCGGACAGAATAAAAAAGAGAAAGTGAGCTGAGCACCAGGATTTTTCTGCTTCCTGACTGCAGTTGCAGTGTGAGCAGCTGCCTCAAGCTCCTGCCGTCAGTCCCCGCCCGCCATGATGGACTGTTTCCTCAAACTGTAAGTCGAAACAAACACTTTCTTCTTTAAGAAGACACTTGGTTAAGTGTCTTGTCCCAGTAAAGAGACAAGTAACTAATACAGGTCTCTAAAAGTGACAGGGCTCCAGAAGGAAGGACGGACATGGGGACTTCTATCTCGTATATATGCTGTGGGGCTTCTGCCTAGCTTCTGCAACATGGCTGAGACCTTGATCTTTGTCCTCCATTTCAGCAACAACTGAGATGTGATGGCATCAGGGCTCTGTCACCTCAGCCCCTGTAGAAGCCGTGTGGAGCTGCTGCCCAGATCAACACAGCACTGCCCAGCAGAGATCAAAGTAGAGTCATTTGGTGACCATCCCGTGGACCCATCCGTAGAGCATCATCAAAGTGGCAGAAAACATCTTAACGTAGGGAAACCCTATTGGGAGGTTGCTGGGATTACAGATAGCAAAGAGCCAAAGCTGATGGAGAACCCTGGCAGCTGATGGGCTGAATGTCGTGGGGCAAAACACTTAGGCTGCCTTCCACTTCTCAGCAAGAGCAGCTTTTGGAGGAGCAGATGTCTTGACTGTGAGCTTGTGGAGTGACAAAGGCAGGTTCATCCTTCTGGCCCCCGCCACAGGGTGTCCTCATACAAGTGCGTGTGCCTTGATGGCTGGCTTCCAGCATCCAGAATAGTGAGTGGGAAATATGTTCCTGCCATTGGGTCACAGCAACAGGTCAGAGAGCAGGCACAGGGAAACATCAGCCAACTTCGGGAAGGGGGTGGGGGAATAGGAATGAAGAGTGAGCATTTGCCCTGGAAGTCCCTGGGTGCAACATCACCATGACACCAGGAAACTCTCGCAGTCTGACAGGGTCTCGCTTTCAGGGTGGTTACGTTTCAATATGGTGCTGGTCCTTCTGCTATGACCTGACCACAATCCGCTTTTACTGAATCCTATGACCTGATCATAATCCGCTTTTACTGAATCAAAGACCGGATACTCCAAGGTGCTGACACCCTACACAGGTCCACCTCCCACCTTGGCACAACAATCCTGTCTCCTGGCCTCCCCAGCCATGCTCCTGCTAAGAGCCAGGCTCTTGCTAAGTGCCAGGCTCGTGCTTTTTGCCACCAGTACCCACGTCTCCTGGGTGTGTGTGCCCCTCCCTTGTTCCCACATGCACAGGTCTCAGCTGTGGCCCTGGCCCCTGATCCTTAGAACACAAGCCAATGCCCCATTAAGTTCCCCTTCTGAGCACTGAGGAAGGACTGAGAAGACGTGGTCATCAGCCCCCAAACCGCTTCATCCAGGCTTGGTTTTTGCTCACACTATAGACATCGTGGCTCACTCTGGGTTCCAGGCTGACACACAGCCACCACCTCTGCTGTGACAGCCACCTTTCTAGAGGGAATAGGGAGATCTTCTCTTTCTTGTTCTGACAATCAGACACTCAGCCAGAAGAGGAGCCTGTCACTGCTCCCAGCTGCTGGAACAGTCAGGATACATCCTTACAGCCTAGGAAGTCAGACAAGGCTCTGAGAGGCTGGCCACAGAGAGTGTAGCCTCTGGGATTTGTGAAGATGCTTTTTCCCTTCTCCCTCACTTCTTGCCACCCCTCCCTCCCCTCTTCTCCTTTCTCCCTCCCCTCACCTTCTCTCCTCAGAAATCTAAAGGGCAACCCAAGGAAGGGATTGGATCGAATGCGTGTAGTTACTGTGGTCAGAGCCAAGTGAGGAAATTACCTAGAAGCACAACTCTGCCCTGCAGGAGGAAGGATTTAACCACAAAACCATCAGGCAGTGCAACTAGCTGCCAGGCAGAGGAAATGGTCTAAATGGCTGCTGAAAGAGAGGTAGGGAAGAGAGAGGTCCCTGTCAAGAATAATCCAGCATTTCTGAAACATGCTCTAACAAGCCAGCTGTCGCTCAGAACCAGGAGGAGGGTCCTGCTTGCCGATTCCCTTTGTAAACTAACTATACTGGGTTTGGCTGAACAAGGGTTCTGGGCTCCCGACCTGGTCATCTTCCAGCCATGCAAATTCTCCCATGAGTTCACAGAGAGTAGCACCGAGGGATCTGGTAGCCTATAACCCTAATTATGGACTTCACCTCTGATGTACTCTCCTAAATTCCAGGCCCAGGAATCAAACAAGATTTGGTGGTCCCCACCTGTGGGCCTCAAGAGGCAGTGGCCTTGTGATCCATCACTGACCAAAACCTAGCTCACAGGGAGAGCTCTGTGTGGAGATCTGGAAAGGGCAGAGGTAGAGGGGGGCGGCTGTTCTCAAGACAGACAGAGCTTAGGAGTCAGGACAAAAATTGGGCTACTGTGGAAGGAACAGAAGGGGGAAGCTCCTGCGCCCACCCAATGCTCCACAGTACTTTGACGTTGGGGCCTGACAGAGTCCTGGTGACATCCCCTGAGCTCTGGTACCTAGAAGCAGAGGCTGCCATCCCTGGTACTCACGGTGTCTCCTTCACATACTTCAGGTCTGCCCTCCTTGCTGCTCCTAGTGAGAAGGTGCAGAGACAGGCGAATGAAGGAGCCATTCAAGTTTCCTGCCTCGGAAATCATGCTCACATAGAAGTACACATCTTGGATATGGCGTGTGTGTGTGTGGAGATGTGTGTGTATTAGTGTATACCTATATGTCAACATGTGTACTGCTGTATAAATGAATTCCTATGTATGCAGGGCTCATGTGTGCCTGTCTCTGGGGCCATACATAAGTACGCTTGTGAGTATATACCTCTAGACACCTGTGTATACGTGGATGCATATGTATATGTATGTATATGTATATGTATGTATATGATGTAGATGTGTATGTATATGCACGTGCATGCATTCAGTGTGTACTTGTTTATGCACATTCTCCTATGCAAGGGTCTCTGTGCAGGTGCGGGTATGCAGGTATATGCAAGTATGTGTGAGTGTGTGCATACACTAGTTTCCCTCCTCTGGCGATTTGTCTGTCAACAAATACCAAGCATACTCTGAAGTGCACGAGTCCTGCTGTCCAGTGCTATGCTGTGTAGCACTGCTCCCGATGCACCTCTAAGCTCCTGTGTCAATCACAGGCATTTTCAAGGTGTTCAGGTTTCAACGATGTAGTGAGATGTTCCTGGGGAGCCTGGTAAATATGGAGACTGCAAGGATTTCCAGACACTCACCACCCTGTAGTTCAGTAGTTCTCAACCTGTGGGCCATGACCTCTATGGGAGTCGAGCAACCATTTTAAAGTCATCGCCTGAGACCATCTGTATATCAGGTGTTCGCATTACAATTCGTGTAGCAAAATTATAGTTATGAAGTAGCAACAAAAATAGTTTTATGGTTGGTGGGGGGAGAGGTCACCACAACATGAGAAACTGTATTAAAGGGTCGCAGCGTTAGGAAGGCTGAGAACCACTGCTGTAGTCCATAGGAAAGAGGACAGTGAACATGACAGGAGTGGGGTGGCTATTGGTGCCCACTGGGATTCAAGGGCTTCAACAGTAGAGTATCTCTGTTCACAGCACGGGACATGCATGGAACTTGCATGGGCTTAGCTGCCCATCTGTCCTGGGCTCAGTGGTGCTAGGAAGTACTGGGTGTTGACAAAGACACAACCCTACCCATCATTCTCACATCCCAGGAGTTTGCAGGGTGGCTCCTAAAACCATCTCTCTGGACTGTGGAACGTGTCCGGCCTCTGACCTCTATGATCTCCCAGCTTCCTAGCCGGCCAGCCTCACTAACATATCGCACCGCTAGGTTCCTGGCAAAGACAGCGTACACCCTGCGGTCTGAGGCTCTGAAGCAGAAGAGCAAGACCATATCTTGGGACAGAACTGAATGCATCCCAAAGGTAGCCCCAGGCTTCTGTGCAGCCAGGGTGTGTTCATCCTTGAAAGCAGCGTCCTCCCTTCCTCCCTTCCTGTGTCCTTGCCAACAGCTAGCTGGGACCATTGAACCCAGAACAGAAAGGTGACAGAGTGCCAGGTTCATTCACATAAACACTGTACCCACAGCAACGAGAACCCTGACCACCGCCCCGTCTACTGTGGGGTCCCCAGGTAGAATGTCCTTTGGGTCTTCCTTTCCCACGGAGGGAAAGGTGACCTGCACAAATCCATAGTTTTCTATTGGAGAAGGGACCCCAGGTTGCTCAAAGAAGGTAGGAGGTGGGTCTCATGGACCCTCTGACAGTTCCCTAACCCTGCTGGGAAAGGAGGCTTTGCCAATGGGCAGGCCTCACTGACCCCCGCACCAGGTGTTTTGTGTGAAATTTCATCTACTTGGGGATATTGCTCCTGGGCTGTCAGATACTTCTGAGGATGACAGTTGGAGGGCGATGTGTTTGTGGGTAGAGAGAGAGAACGATTATTGTTCAACAATTCAACGAGGCCACAGCTTTTGTTTTGATTTGACTTTTCAAATCTGGCCCGTAATGAGGACAGCCGTACAGCGACATTCACATTCTCCCGTTCACATCATGATGCAGCAGGGGGATCGATATCCCCACTGACACACGGGGGAGCTGTGCTACAGACGAAAGTGCATCTTCTACGGCTCTGCAGCTAAGTGACAGATACGTTCTTGAATCCGGGTGTGGTTGCACCTGGGACACATTGCAGTAGTTCTCCCCCTCCCCCACCTGTATTCCAGAGATCACCTTCCAAGACTACAGTAATTCGTTGCAACCACCGTCAAAAACACCAAAGGGAAACTAAAAATTAACCTATCCACACATGTTGAATTGTGCGCCATCCTGCTCTGTCCAGTCCAGCACACGAGGCCGCTCCATACCCAGCACATCTGTGTTGTATGTGTGACCTCCTCATTAATCATTGTACTACCCGCCTCGCTCTTGTGATCTCCCGGTGTTTGTGCTCATATTTTACTTTACTAATGACCACAAAGTACAAAGCCAAGATTGCTGGCATTATTGCTGGAGTACATTGTTATAGACGCTCCGTTTTATTATTATTGCTGCTCACCTACCCCTGTGCCTAATTCATAAGTTAAACTTCATTTTGGGGGCATGAATACATACGAAAAATCACAGTCTCTCTGGATTTTGGTTTCAGCATCTGCAGGGTTGGGTCCATGTAACTCAAAGACAAGGGAAGACCATTCCATCAGCAGGTGTTGTCTTAGGATTGCACCTGTGACATTATGAACCAGGATAAACAAAACCTCTGGCCCTGTGTGGTAGCAAGCATTTGGTTTATGTGACCAGATGCTGAACTAGTTGACAAAAAAAGCAAGCTGTTCCCCAGACGGCATGTCGACGTTTCTACCTCTTCCTTCTGTAAGCAGCAGCCCTGCTGTCCCACACAGATGGGCCTCCTTGGGCCTATGAAGAGCTGACTGAGGGACTCCACTGTCCTGCAAGGCTGTTAATTAACCCAGTGCTAGCTTGGTGAGAGCCTCCAAAAGGGAGCTTGGGGAATCGAAGAGAGTTTCTCAGCTGAGATGGTGAACTGTAACATGCATGTGTGCGGGAGGAATAGCAGGTGTCCGGCACTGGACTCCTCAAGGAACAGCCTAGGACAGCAGTGTGAAAAATGACCCCGGAAGAGCAGGCCATCCACTTAGGCTGTGTGGCAGCCGGACACAATATTAATGGCGCCATTAACAGCACCATGCATTTCCGCCCTGAGGACATTGGTGCAGATGTATTAATATAGTGCATTTCTGGAAAGCTGCAACATTGCTACGTGCAGAATAATGATCGCTCACGTGACTGGGAAACAGCACATGTACAGGTAAAATGCACTGGCCTGGCCCGGGGGGAGACTTGGCCAGGGAAGTGCCCCAGACTGACGCTCTTCACAGCGCTTTCCCATTTCAAACCCCAGACAAGTCAGATCAAAGGAAGCACAGACTGCTGGGGACTGTGACTGTGGACAAGTGGATGTGTGCCTCAGTTTCCCTTTGTGACATGAAGCGCTCAAGGACTCTCATGACTAAGGAGGGCTGCCATCTGACAGCTCAATCATGCTGAGAAGTTAGAAAAAAAAAAAAAAAAAGCTCCCTCCTGGATATCTGGCCTTGGAAGCCCGGACTACAGTCACTTTTCTCTTTCGCAGTTAGAGACACAGAGAGACAATAGAATGCAGACAAGCCTAGAGGGACCCTGCATATTAGAGCTGGGTGTTCATTTGTAGAGTCCTCGAGCTCAGGAAGCTGGAGTCTGAAGTCGTTCTATTCCAGGATGAAGCAAGCAGGCCTTGGTGACAGAAACCACTGCGGGAGGGGTTGGTAGGGAAGGCCAGAATGAGTCCAGGAAGTGCCTTAGAGGCTGGGCCTCATCTAGAAGCCTTGTCATAGACATGTCTCAGAACCATCAGGATGCTGAAGGGGCCTCTGCTGAGGACAGGGAGGGTCCAGTCTACACACAGCAGGGCAAGAAAGGATCAACAGCCAAGGGACAAGTAGAGCCAGGGGGCAAAGGTCACTCAGAGGAAATACTAGCCAAGAGGGATTAACTTTTTATGTTCCTTTTTAAAATTTTTAATTAAAAAAAGATCAATTTTATTTATGTGTATTTATCGGGGGGCACATGTGTATGCAGTGCCAGTGGATGCTGGAAGAATGTATCAAGTCTAGATAGGTCAGCCTCATAGAAATCATGTTAAGACAGGCCGGGTCACCAGAGAATCTCTGGGTGAGGGGCCTTGAAGGCAAGCTACACAGTCAGAGGTGCACAGAGAACCTAGTAAAGGGTGTGGGTCCTAGTTAAAGTAAGTTGGCTGAGCTCCTGTTACATCTAGACAGTACTTGGATTTGGGAGTGAGGGCTTCTTTCTTCCCATCCTGGACTAGTTTCTTGTATATCCCTGAGACGGGAGCCCCATCAGTTGCAAAGGTCTTCGGGAAAGCTCACAGTTTCACAGCAAAAACCATTGACTACCTTCACCCCAATGTAGGAACAGATCTGAGATCTGTAGATCATCTGGATAACTATAAGCTAGAAAGTTCTCCCAACCTGATGTAGAGTCAGGGCCCACTGGGCACAAGGCCATCTCTCCAGGGCTGGGCCTCATACTCCTGCAAAGAGGTATCATATACAGTCTGAATACCAGGCAACTTCTTCTCAGGCCCCTCTAGGAGCTTCACCTGGATCTGCTATGAAGCACTGTGATCCCCAAGTGGGTGAAGCAACCACAGCCCCCTCTACACCCCATGTAGCTGCTCACTGTGAGTCTTTCTGAAGGACCCGTCCAGCGGATGGAGACATTGTCACTCCTGCTGACCCTGGTCCAGCAGCTATAGCCTATACTTACCTCCAGCTTGATGGCACCATCAGTTTTGCTAGGCGGGGAAGCTTTCCATTGCCGGAGCTGCAGGGGACCTCACCCACCACCTCTCATGCTAAGAAGACACTGCTCATTTGTTCCAGCTGACATGCACCCACAGGTCTATGCATGCAATAACTCAAAGGAAATTGGAAGTGTTTAGTGTGAAGTAATGGCTATTTCAAGGAGGCTGCTTGACCCCTGAGACTAATGCGTCCAGGTCCCATTGACAGTCGGACCTAAAGCATGCAGAGATGGATACAAGATTCACACACTGCGCCTTCTGAGAGCCTCGGAGATAGAGCTTGGTGACAGGGGATACTTTAGGGTTTATGCTCCCCTGCTTGGACTGAAGGACCTCTCTCCTCTCTGATACTCAGCTATGATGTCTCATTCTCCCAGGAACAGTGACCAGTGGCCATCCTACCTCAGAGGCCACGAGGAAGACACTGTGGAAGGGACACTTTAGGGAAGATGCTGTGAGCTATTTGCTGTGGGGAGTGAGGGGGGTGCTGAACTTCTGTTCTGAGGACCTTGAAAGGTGAGATCACTGACTGCTTGATACCAGTTATACCCAGCTCCAGTCCAGCATCTCAGATGAGGGACATTCTTCTTGGAGGGTGGAGAGTGGCACTCCTCCATCCATGTGTGGAGTATCCAGGGGAGAAGAGGGGCATCTGTGTCATCTTCAGGAAGCCCCCCTTCCTCCACAGCCTCCAGAGCCATGTCCAGAGGGGAGTCAGCTGTGATGCCTGGCTAAGGCACACACGGGAGTTCTCGGGATGAAGCCTTGCTGGCCTGATATAGAGTCCCAGAGAGAGAGGGGGTTGGAGGGAGGGAGAGAAAGAGGTATTTATGGAGAGGGAGAGAGAAAGAAAGAAAGAGAGAGAGCACTTATTTTTCCAGCAGCTCTTAGTGTCTGCTGAGCTGCTTCTCAGCTGTGTCCCACCCGGTGTCACACAGTTCATTTTGATGTCTGTGCTCTGTGGCTCACGCCTACATCCCCTTTTCTCCAAACATCAGATCCATTCTCTACCTCTTCCCAATATCACGCTCCTCTTCCCATCTCTGCCATTGGCGTCCTACTCCCTGACTTCACCATTGCTTCTCTGCCCTCTGCCCTCATCTGCCTTTTGTTCTCATTGGCTCAGGCTCCTCTTGAGACTTAGCGCCTGGGTGAGTCAGAGTTCTATTGCTGTGAAGAGACACTATGATCATAGCAGCTCTTATAAAGCGTTTAATTAGGGCTTGCTTACAGTTCCAGAGGTTTAGTCATCACCAGCATGGTGGGCAGTACTCAGACAAACAAGATAGCTGAGAGTTCTACATCAGGAACCACAGGCAGCAGGAAGAGTGAGAGAGCCACTGGGCCTGGCTTGGGCTTCTGAAACCTCAAGTCTCACCCCCAGTGACATACTTCCTCCAACAAGGCCACGCCTCCTAATCCTTTTGAATAGCACCACTTCCTACGGGGTTGGGGTGGTTCTTATTCAAACCACCACACCCGTGTATTTACCTTCTAGTACCTGGGCACTCACTTGGTTCACTGTCACACAGGGTAGGACCTGGAAGCACAGTGAACTCCAGCCTCTAGCCAGTTTCCACAAATACTTCTGGTATCAGAGGCTAGGAACAGACAAACCAAAAGCCTTGGTTCTTGGTTATGACCTGCGAGCCCACATACTCTCTTGTATCAAGCTTAAGGCCTGGTTACGCAGCCTGTGTCTCCGCACCTGAGCTCCACTCGCTGGTTAGCAGAGACACACCTTAACAAAACTGAAGCAAAAGCTACTTTCCAGACAAATGGCTCTATCAATGATTCCTTGATTCAGTCTAAGTCACCTCCTCCCGTGGGGTAGGAGTCTGCCCATAAAGCTTTTCTCATGAGGTTCTCAAGGCCCTGCAGACTCCAAATGCCACCAACCAAGCACACGCATATGTGACCTGATCCTACTCCTGACCCACATCTCCTGCCCTCCCAGACCCTTCCACCCCAGGTTCTAGAAATGTCTGGAAGCCTGTGCCCCTCTCTGCCTGCCCAGAACCTGTGTGAGATACAGACAGTTGGTTAGGGCTGGAGTACACTAATCAGAGGATGGCTGTAGCTAGGACAAACCCCAAATGTGTTCGTTGCATTGGTGTGACTAAGCATCTCAGAAACAACTTCAGAAAGCACAGCTTGAAAGCTGCAGTGTGCAGTCCACACTTCACTGATCCAGGGCATGCTGGAGGCAGAGCGTTGTGGTGGGAGTGTGTGGGGGGACGCGCTGTTCATCCATCTCATGGAGGACAAGAGGCAGAGAGCAAGTGTGAATGAAAACTTCGGGAACGACGCTGTATGTGCAAAGGCTGATCGACTGATTAAAACCCCAGTGACTGCGGAGAGGTTGAAACGTTGCAGGTCCAGAACCCAATCACAATTTCTCAGGCTAACTTTAGTCCTGCAAAGAACTACCCCTTGCCCGCCTCTGTGTCAGACCTAACATCCTCGTAAACAGATTTTTTTTAAAACCTTTCAAATGTATGAACTTAGCAAAATCTTATTCTCCACTATTTGGAAGACCAAGAATGCTATCTGATATCACCCGAGACCTCACGGCCAGGCTGTGGGCTGCTTCTCAGACACTCACCAGCGTATTGCACAAGTGCCTTGGTTTGAGACTTCTTTTTTTGTACTATTACTATAAAAATTCCACGAAACTGCTTCCATGTTGGAACATGGAATTCGGGGTAAACTGAATCTGTGTTTATGGGCTCCCGAATAAACTCTTACTTCATTTGAGTTGAGAAGGGAAAATGGTACAAGAGAGGGACCACAGACCTGACATCTCTCATCATCCAAAAGAAATGGAACAAATGACTGACTGTGGGGTCTATTAGCAAACCAAAGAGCATGTTGGCCTCAGGCTCCCCCATTAGTTCAAGTGCCTGTTAGGGGGCCATGGCAGCCTGGCTCTTCCACAGCATCTTGGCTCAGATCTTCTCACCCACCTTCTACTCTAAACCTCTTCAGCCCATGGGCTTCCCTTCTCCAGCTTCTTATTCCCATATAACCCTCACATTTGGGCCATGGGTTCTCTTGGTCCCCTCTCTCTCTCTTTGGCCCTTCTCTCTTGGTCCTCTTGGTTCCCCCCGCCCCTTTCTTCACCTCTCTCTCATTCTCCCCCAATAGCCTGGTCTATTGGCCATGTTTAGTATACTCATTTCTTTCCCTGCTCTGAACCCTTCCAGGTGCCTCTGGCTGTACTCTCCCTCATGTCTACAATAAAACCCTTCCCTTCAACCACACCTTGGAGTGTCATGCCCTCACGTTAAACATCTGGTGCTGAAACCCCCACTTTATACACTCATGGCCTGCTTCCTCCAGCTAGGCCCCCACTTCCCTCAGTTTGCCTCGTACAGCAGTGTCACCAGGTGGAGACCAAGCGCGTGAGTCTATAGGGACCTTTCATATTCATACCATGACACTGACTTCTGAAACCGAATGAGTTAGCTGAAGCCCCTGCTTGCCTCTGTGCTTCCACTCCATCCAAAAGATGGGCAGCATATGATCTATCTCAGAAGTTCAGAGACAGAGCTCAGGATAGTTTGAGAAGAACAGTGGGAAGGGATCTCAGACCCTAGAGACACACTGTCTCAGTAAAACCCCAGGGACAGTTTGGAGGGGGATGATGAACATCTACAAGATGACATGATGGTACAGCTCTTCTTTTACACCAATCAGCACCCACAGTCCTTGGTTTTCACAGAGCACATCTGGTGACAGAGAGCAGACGGTGCACATAGGCACTGCCTGTGGTGGAGGCTTCTGGTCTGCAAGACGGACATCCTGTTCCAGATAATGCCCTCAGAGCATTATCTCTCAGAGGTGTGACCTGGGTGAAGCTTCTGAGCACCCCAGATCTTCATGTCCTAGTCTGCAACTCCATAGCATCCACTTCTTGGTGCCCAGGCTGGGGCCACCTGATGCAGAGAGAGGAGCTATATCTTAGAGAGTGTCTACTACAACTGGAGGAAGAGCAGCTCCTATTCCTGGAAGGGGAATCAGCCTTGGGCTTGCTGTGGTATCTCCGAGGACCTGAAACATTGATTTATGACAGAACTGTTCCTGCAACCTTAGTCCCTTTGCTAGCAAACACAATGTAAACGGCATTAGTTAACAGGCTGTGGTTGTAACTGAGACTGTGGCTCAAAAGCCTTCAGAATAAACAGAGGGTCCCTTTGTCTAGGCAGCTTGCTGTGTGGAGCTGAGAAAATGCCTCCCAGCACCTACTTGGACTTACTAGAGAAGGCAAAACCTTGAGATTCTGTTCCCAGCAAGGTGTGGTGGTTTCAGTGCTCCACTGAAACTCTTCCACCCTCTGCCCTGCCAGCATAGGCCTCACAGGTGTCCCATCTGCAGTGCACCCCACACCTGCACCTATCACCCGGTGTAACAAGGCTTTCAGTTCCTGCAGGGATGTGTCAGGGTCTGTGGCATCCTAGAAGCTGGGGAGGACATTGTGGAACTAGCCCTGTGAAGACAAAGACAAAAGAGCTGCTCTAAGGACACAAATGGTTATCAGAAGGGGCCTCTGTAGCTGGTGGTCAGCACAACATAGGCCAGAGAGGCTGAGGCTCAGAGGTGGAAACACTGAGATCCTGACCTGGGAACCAAGTCTCACTCCAGGTATCTATTGGGCTGGGAGTGACTGCCCTCTCTGACTTGCCTTCCTGCTCCACCAGCTCCTTCGTTGGCAGGTTAGCTGTAAGAATCAAGTGAAGTATGTGGTGACGGCCCCACAGCAGAGACATGCAGAGTGCAAACATCTCTCCTGCATCTTCTTGGAGTATCAGGGTCTATCTCCTCTTCTGAGGGGGACAGGCTTCCAAACACAGCAAGCATACTCTCTTTTATTTCACGAGGACGGTTACTATTGGTTCATCTAGGATGATGTCACCACAAATCAGCTAAATCACAACTACAGAGATTCTTCACGGGGAGGTTGCCTTCACGAGTGTGGAATCAGGACAGATGTACTTTCTGGAGCATCATGCAGTGCACTTGAGTTAGCAGATGTCAGCACTGACCAGGGGCCTCAGCCTCCAATAGAAGGCTTGTTTCCCTCCCTACCTCTCTCCCTCCCTCCTTCCCTCCCTCCCTTTTCCCTCTTTATTTCCTTCCTTCCTTGCTTGCTTTCTTCTTTCCTTCCTTCCCTTTTTGTTCCCTTTCCTTCTATCTGAAGCTTACCTCAAGTGACTTTAGGAGCCTACAAAGGCTGCCACACCCTCCATGCATCTCAATCCTCTCCATGCCTGTGCGTAGGACCCATTTCTAGCTCAAGGATGTAGAATCTACATGCAAGGCTCTCTTCCCCACCTCCCCACCCTTCCTTATGAGAGTCCCCTCAGGGTGGACCACTTTGAGGCTGAGGAATGTGCACAGAGCGAAAAAGCAACTCATAAAGCCGGATGGAAGGAACATCGATGTCTGCACATGTGAGTTGAGAAGTCGTCCCCACAAGACATACTCATGAGAAAACTGCAGACCAGAGCATAGGAGAACAAGAGGGCTGAGCAGGTCCATTAGCACTTGCTGCTCCAAGGGTTTGATTGAATGGGATCCAGGGTCTAGCTTCACTGGTTGCTGTACTTTTCCATTATTTCATTGTGCAAATTCTTCGAAGAGTCAGCAGAATCCAGAAGCAAACTGAGCAGCTACTGTGAAGTGTGAAAAATTACCCTCAACTAATACAATCAAACTATTTGCTTATGGGATTACAGCATGGAAATGAGGCCTCCGGCTGGCAGTTTGGCTGCAGTCACCGGTCACCTTCCCGGGCAGCTGCGGTACTGGCCTGGGAGTTGTGGGTCTCCTGACGGCTAGGTGGCAGGGCACTGTGCTCTATGGGGCAGGCACCAGATCATTTATGCAGAATTGGCACCATCAATAATCGCATCATTGACAGCCTGTCCCTGGAGTCCGGTAGGTTGGCCAGAAGGAGAAAATGTGTCCATCTTGTGTATTCATTCACCCTGTGCATATTGACTGGCCTCCCCGAAACACACACAGGCCTTCAGCTCGGACAGGGCAGGGGCCAGCAGCCAGCCTCTGAGAGCCACACCAGCCTGCTAAGCTTCCTAACCACAGCAACCTCTGGACTCCAGGATGAACCAGGCAGGATTGCCTGATTTTACTGCCTTTGTCCCAGAGTCAGGCGACATGTCCTTTCTAATTCAGGCCATGTCTAAGACCAACGTGGGTTAGGAAACCTGTATTCTCAAATGTCAATAAGAGCAGCCATGGCGACAGCCCGTCTTAGCAAGGACAAAGCAGAGTGGCTCCGGGAAGCTGGATACTCACTCTCTGGAGAGTGTGTGGAGAGACAGACACACAGAGCAGCCTCTCCAACTGGCACAGAGGCTCAGCCTGCCCAAGTACCGGGACTGCATTCTTCTTCCAGGCTCCCAGGCACATATGTGTCCTTGCCACATACCAGGCACAGGCTCCCTGTTGTCATCCACACAAGCCTTCTGCACCATACTTCCTTCCTTCCAACTCCATGAACACATGTTGACTGTGTCACTGAGAATGGTCTGGAAGAGGAGTTCATGATTTGTGGAGCAGGAAAGATGAACTCTCGCTAGAGAAGAAACACCCCAAGGGGTCTGGATAGCAAGCCCAGGCTCCTCTCTGGCCTACAGTCACTGGGGCCCCACAGGAGCTCAGCGGCCTTAGCTGACCTTGCTCACTGCAATCTGCACAGAGGTCCCCCAGCTGGCAAGAATCTCAATGCACAAATAAGAAAAACTGCAATGTTGTAGGGTCAGCAAAGTGCTCACTGCCTGGGGATGAGCAGGCTCAGATGAACACTGCCCACAGCACTCATGCTCCCAGAGAGGGGCTGCACCCCGGAACCTGAATGAGGTAAGGTAGGAAGGCTTGCTTCTCTTTTCCAGGTCATTGCTTGCTCTCTGCAATCCACCTCCCTCTGCTAACAGCCAGACCCTTGGCGTAGATTCCAAGAAGATGATGAGGGGCTCAGGGAGTGGCCTCACTGATGGGTCACAATGGTTCCAGGTCAATCTCGAGTTGCAGGATACTGAGAGTTCTTAAGCATTGAAGGTTGAAAGAGGCAAAACTCAGAAGCCCCCAAGGAGGAAGCAAGTCCGGCCCTGGACTACTGGCTCACTCTTCAAGCCACTAGCCTGCAGGTGGGACTATTTAGATAAGTCCACACTTGCTGGTTCAGAATTCTCCCTGTGGATGATGCAGAGGTGGATTTGACGCCTAACATGAGCTGAGCGACATTCATAAATGGTTCCATAATCTACAGAGCTTGGGTCTTTAATCTGACATAATAGAAAATTTAAGTCTCAAAGAAAAAAAATGAAAGCAAAAGAAACAGCTATTCATGTCCAAGACTGGCACCAGGCATGAACCCTAATGCTTTCTTCTTCCTGTACAACTGGTGTGGATCAGCAGTAGACAGGAGCATGGGTCTTCTCTTTGGGCCTAGTTCCCAGAGCTACATGGTCAGGGAGGGGGTAATAGTGTAGAAGGTAGCATAGCAACCTGCACTGAGCTGGGGCCAGTAGATGCACTGAGGCTAGGGAAGGGCTGGGAGCTGGCAGGTGCACTGGGCTGTGGCTGGACTGGGAGCTGGCAGGTGCCTTGGCCTGTGACTGGGCTTGGAGCCAGTAGGCACCCTGGGCTTGGGCTGGGTTGGGGTCTGGCAGATATACTGGGTTGGGCCTTGGCTGAGATCTGGCACATGCACTTGAACTAGGACTGGGGTAGGACATGGCAGGTATACTGGGCTAGGGTAGATTTAGAGCCAGCAGGCACACTGAGAGTGGGGCTAAGGCTCTTCC
Organism: Cricetomys ansorgei; assembly: GCA_026225945.1. NCBI lineage: Eukaryota > Metazoa > Chordata > Mammalia > Rodentia > Nesomyidae > Cricetomys > Cricetomys ansorgei. Next base: position 81,900,106 of record JAMJFZ010000199.1, on the reverse strand, counting down.
ACATCCAGAAACTAGCAGAGCTAATGAATGGCCTCATTTCAAAAACATGGCACACCTTCCTTGGTGGATGGATTGGCATTAACATAGGGGCCTCTACAGTCATGAAAGGCCCTGGGGCAAGTGTGTCTATGAATGATGTGTGGTGTGTTGGGGAAGGGCATACTATAAGTTTTTTGTGTAGGGCATAAGGGGCACTCTCAAATTGACAGGGCAAGGGCTGATTGGGTGTTTACATTTCCTGCCATCATCCTACTTGCCAATGAGAACAGGGGGAGGCAGAGCAAGGCTGAGACACCTGTAGCCCCTCTCAAGACAGGACAGAGGACTCAACTGAGCCAGGTGCAGGGCAAAGTGTGCTGGACCATTGGACCTCCGACTGCCTGTGGCAGCATCTGTAGATAGGAGGTGCCAGTGTAGTATAGTGCCATGTTGTACAGGGTAGTGTTGTGTCTGTGTGTGTTGTGCATAAATGTGATGTGTGTACGTGTATGTGTTTGTGTGTTTAGGTGATGTGTGGTTATGTACTGTGAGTGAGTATGTATGTATATATTTGATGTTTTAATATTTAGGAACAAGTATAGGCTCTCAAGTCCATGTTCCTTGGTCCCATACCTGTCCTCTTGAGGCTCTGTAGCCCTGGTGAGGTTGGTTTCCCTCTGATCCTCCGAGTCTGATAGCAAATGGAAAAAGAGGGTCGGAATATGGATGGTCATGGATCTTCCCACTTCTACACACCCCTCAAATGACTAGGGAGGCCCCTGAGAGCTTAGGGAGAAAACGGAGTCCCCACCATGTGATGTTGTTATGCAGGCATCTGACAGAACAGTGGCAGGCATCATGATTCATGGCCAAACCAGTCCTCCACAGCACACCAGGTCAACACAGAAGACGGAGGTGCATGGACGCACATGGCATTGCTCTGGTGATTTCTGGACATGTAGACAATGTTTTCAGTGACTCTCTTCTCTGTGTCAGACAGACATCCCAGGGCAACAGAAGAGGGCCATGTGATTGCAAGGGTGACACCAGGGCTAAGGATCCATAAGAGCAGCATTTACCCGTCTCAAAGCACTTCAGTAGCAAGTGATCAGCCTACAGGTCAGGAAGGGACTTTACCACACTAGAAGGTCTTAACTCATTGCTACAGCTGATATAACAGGTAAGAGAAAGTGGGCCAGATACAGCTCTTAGAGCTGCAGGAAAGGAGCCCAGGTGAAGGCAGGGCAGACCAGCTCACAATGACCAGAGCGAACTGTACAATGAACTGCGTGCACGTGTGACCTTAAACAAAATCACAAAGACTTCCAGCTCCCAAAGAAGCAACACTATGCAGATTATCTTCTCTACCAATAAAATTAGTAGCAAGTAATTTTAAAGCAACAACGAGAATCTCACAGAAGCCTAAGTACTGTGGAAGTGTAGGTATACTTTCACATATAAATGGAATTGTATAACCACAAAAAAAAAAAAAACTCAAAACACTTGGAAGAGAATGAAAATGAGGGTATTACCTTCATTTATAGGACTCAGATAAAACACTGAGAGGAATTCAAGACTTAAAAATGTGTTCACTGGAGAGGGGCTGGAAAGATGGCTCAGCAGTTAAGAGCAGATGCTCTTCTTGCAAGGGACCTGATCTTAGGTCCTAGCACCAACAGAAGTGGCTCACAACGAATTGTTTTTAATTCCAGCTACAGAGGTTCCAAAACTCTCCTCTGGCCTCCCTAGGTAACTGTACTCACAAAGATATACACATATACACATAGCTTCAGATAAAAATAATTCTTTAAAAGTGTTCACTTAGGTAAAAAACAAAAAAAAATCTCCCAAGCCTTTAGGTCCAGAAGTAAGGGGGAAGCTGCACAACAATCATCTTGCCTTCCATCTTGCAGAGAAAAAGAGAAAAATAAAGTTTGGAAAACAATGGTATAAAGATAGTGGGAGAAAGAAAGAAGAACAGAGACCTGGAAATGCTTGTAAGGATGTAAACTTCATCTGACCAAGAAGAGAAAAAGAGGAAATAAGAGAAAGCTTTGGAGTAGAAGGGAGGGAACAAGAGAGATACTCGATTTAACAATCCTCCTGGAAGTAGCTCAGGGCCACCAGGTGGGAAAGCCTGAGGTACTGCTTCTGTGGGACAAGGGAGAATGCAAGTTTGGGGCATTAGAGAGAGGTGAGACTTCCACAGCTAGCCTGAGAAAACTACCTAAACAAGCCCCAGGTATGGAGGTCAGTGTCATCTTTAGAGAAAGCCCCCTTTCCCTGGCAGAAAACCCTGCAGGCATCAGAGAAAGTGCTGACTTCCAGGACAAGCCATTATTGCACTGTGGAGAAGAACGCCTAAGCCTGTTCTCAGTTCCACTGCAGATGAAGATGTTCTCAAAGGAATACATCGAACTCAAGTGCATGCTGGGAAATTACTTAGGGCAATTAACCACGAGTCTTTCCTTGACTGCCAGCAGGCTTCAAGATTAGAAAATTTGTCCACAAAATCCCCAAAATCAATGAACAAAAGATAAGATAAAAGAATTGAAAATCAGCACCTATCTTGGATTTGTAGTTTCTGAAACCATGAGAATTAATTGATTTTTTTTTCAACTCCCTGGCCTGTGATGTTCTATTAAACACTGCCACTTATCTTTTAAAGAAATACTATTTGTTATTAAAAATCTTTAGGAAAAGATATCTCCAAGGAGAGTCTCATCAGGGAATTCGACCAAACCCACAAAGGGAAAAAATGACAATTCTCTAAGGCTTTCCTGGAAACCACAAGATAGTGATGCATTCAAGCTTCTGTCATAAAACCAACTTTGCCAAGATACCAAGAGCATGCACAAAGACAATGTAAGAAAAACGAAACCACACAGACCAATAGTCCTGATGGATATAGAAGCAAGAGATCCTATACACAATAAATAAAATTCCAGCAAATCAAGCAATTCGTATGAGTAATACATTATGACCAAGTAGGTTTTGTGCTGCGAGTGCAAATCTGTTTAAATATCTAAGAATAAATCAATGCCATCCATCATCCCAAGAGGCTAAAGCAGGAAAACAAACAGAACGCCATCTCAATAGATGCAGAAAAATTATTCGACACAGCCCAATATCCATTCATAACAAGAATAACTCTGCATAACAGGAATACAGCTGACCTCCCCAGCATGCGTTAGAGGAACACACAAAAGCCCAAAGCACAATGTCTTACTACACAGTGGGGCAACGCTGCGCCCTGTGCTTGGGTGCACACAAGCTTGCTCAGCTTCTCCACATCAATCCGACACCAATTCCAAGAGGATGGTCTTTTTCATAAGGAAAGAAAAGTAAGTTGGAAAAGAAGAGAGAAGTTTTTCTATTCACAAAATGTGTGAGTACAGGGAGGGGCACTCAATAGACTGCAGAGCCAAAGCAAAAACAAAAACTAAACACACACACACACATACACACACACACACATACAATGTTTACAAGTTAGGTAAGGAGAGAAAAAACTTAGGAGTGGTGAGAAGTGAGGGAAGGAAGGAGAGAGGGAGAGACCAGATGTAAATTAGCACAGGACAGATCTATGCTCTGAAAACCACAATGGACCAATGACAGAAATCAGAGCAAAGCTACACAGATGCTAACCTAACAAGTCCATGAACTTGGAGACTGTATATTTGAGATAAAACTTCTCCCTCAGTGGATGTAGATAATTTCTGTCAAAATCCTGGCAGGACTTTTTGCAGATCTGACAAGCTGATTCTAAAATGTGTATGGAAAGCCAAAACACCAAGGGTGAGCAACACGGTTCTATGAAGCTGCAGAGTGAAGATAGGGATAGGGAGATGTGGGTGGGGGATGGGCACAGACCAGCACAACAGTGCGCAGAGGATAAGGTACCTCACCCACATGTGGAAAGGCGTGTGACAAAGGCGGCTCAGTGTAGACAAGGAATTATACATTTACACGCTAAAATGAACCTCTGTGTCGACCTCATTCCTTATTATAAAAAAAATCAGCTTTGGCCAGTGGTGGCACATTCTCGAGGTGGGAAGATCATTTTCAACCAGGATTTTGAAGCCAGACTAGGTACCCTAATGAAACTCCATCTCAAAGAATAATGACAATAGAAATACCTAGTTTAAAATGAATCTTAGATCTGCATCTAACGTTAGAAGATTTATTTATGAGCTTGGATTCTGGAAATACTGATACATAAAACTAGAAGCAAACTCTGTTAAAATGTGATAGATCAAATTTGTCAAAATGTAATCTTTTCTATCAAGAGAGAACCTGTTAAGAAAATGTTACACAATGCCAAAAATAACACTGGCAAGCCACACTTCCGATGAAATCTGAAATATAAAATATACTTTCAAATTCAACAGTGACACCTGTGTTCTCCTATCCCTCAAGATCTTTCAGCCCTCCCCAGTGACCCCTTTTTAGCTGCATGGCTGCTATTCCAAATTAAATACACAAATCTAAAGATTCAGTGCCAGGGTCCAAATATGAGAGAGAATGGGATGTGTCTGTGTATCTATGCATAGATGGATAGATGATAGATGGATGATAGATAAATAGATAGATAGGTAGATAGATAGATAGATAGATAGATAGATAGATAGATAGATAGATAGATGAGTTTAACTAGATTTACCCTACTTGGAGGATAATGTTCCTCTCGGAAGCCATGGTGGACAAATAAAAATTAAAAAAACAAAAAACAAAAAAGTACCATGTGTGAAAAAACTTTCCTCAAGTTGTTGGTCAGGGGTGTTCTAGAAAACCCCAATATTGTATAGGCTATTGCCACTACTCTTGGTTTCCCACTAAAACTTCATGGTAAGACCTTACTGAAGAAAAACATCATATCCTCTGGTCACATAGAGAAATCAAGTTGATACTGACTAAGAAGCTTCCTCCCTGCTGGCTTTAATTTGTACAACATGGGGTAGTGCTATGTAGGCTGCTGGGAGAGAAAGGTCACCGATAGTCTTACCCATCAGTTAATCGCATACTCCACAATAGTGACAAGCATAAGAAATGTTCATGGGTGCAGGGGTGGCGTGAATATTGTAGGGATAACCAAACGCTTTCTGGAAGGACTTAAGGCTCTCTTCACAGGAGGAAACACATGTCTAGAACTGTAAATCCAGCCAAGAACCCATGACTGGGGACTTTATAGGAGCCAGTGGTGAGCCTACTGCTTTTATTCTGCTACATGGACACAGTATCAAAACCCCCTCTCTCCTCTCTCTGCTGTCTTTTACTATTCTTTGGGTTTTTTTTTTTTCTGAATAACAAATTTTGTAGTGCATAAGAAAAGCAGATGTGGATTTTAAGTTCATCTCCTCTAGAACCAGGCTGTTTTTAGCTGTCATGGCCTCACCCACATTTTCTGTTCTCCTTCTCAGGTGTGGCCTTGGGTGGGGTAGTTCTGCTGCATTCTTGTTTCACAGAGGAGCCTTGCTGGTGTGATGGCAGGCATAAGAGGAGCAGCAGCCTACAGTCTTACGTCTAAGACTGAGTCTTTAGTGGGACGTTTCCCTGCTCTGTTGACCATCAAAACTGCTCTTCAGTTTTATTCTTGTTCCTGACCTGTGATTCAGAAAGGATAGAAGGGCCTGGAGTTAGGGTGTTTCCTTCTTCCCAGGCTAATAAAATCCCCAGTGTTTTTGATAGAATTGCTTCCCTTCAGGGCAGACAGTACTAAGAACAGAGTGCTCACGGCACGGACTCTGCAACTTGCGATGGCCTGGCATCAGCCTTGGTGATCACAACAACAAAACCAATGATATTCAGTAGGAAGTGGGCTACACACTCTGATCTTTCTTTGGGCTAGCCATAGACGGTATGGCACTCTCTGTCACGGCTATGCAAAGGTGGCATCCACAGCTCCCCATTAGCCATATCCTCAATTTACAATATCTTCAACGTGTGATACATTTACCAGGGCTTAAGCCAAGACGAACCTGTATGTGTTTCAGAATAACTCTTCTCCACCCCTGCTGGAAGCATCAGAGGTCTATTCTCTAGTATTCCATGAGAAGGCCTGGCAGAACTTCTGGTCAGAAACCAAAAGTGTTGGGTGTCGTGAGAACTGCCTCCTTTCAATTTCTTAACTTTCAACTTGCCACACTTGGCTGGTATGTGACACATGCTAGAGTCATCAGAGAGGAGCATCAATTGAGAAAATGCCTTTATAAGATCCAGCTGTAAGACATTTTCTTAATTAGTGATTGATGGGGGAGGGCCCATTATGAGTGATGCCATCACTGGGACGGTCCTGGGCTCTGTAAGAAAACAGGTGAACAAGCCATGTGAAGCAAGCCAGTAAGCAGCGCCCCTCCATGGACTCTGTATCAGATTCTACTTCTATATTACTGCCCTGCTTGAGTCTCTGCCCTGACTTCCCTTGGTGGTAACAGCAATGTGGAAGTATAAGCCATTTGATTACAGTGTTTTGTTGCAGCAATAGAAAGCCTAAAAGACAGCTGGCACCTCAAATGAACCTGCTGGTACCTATTCATCTTCCAACTTCCATCCTGGGCCTCTGCATCTATGAGTGTGAGTGCTGATTCTGTTGAATGTCACACTCAATGGGAAGCAATGTCTCACCTTTGACCCAAAGAAGAATCCAAGAAGAGCTGTTCTCAGTTTGCTGGGAATTTGCCTAATTAAAAAGGGGGCTTTATGAGTCAAGTTCATTTTGTTTGTCAAAGGAATCAGAACCATTCTTACTGTTCAGGGGCTCAACTTCTAACCCTTCATGTGCCATACTAAAAGACAAAAAGTAGACTCATTATTTAAAATAGTCAGTCAAATTGGTAAACCCCCAACAAGACAGGCAAAGTGAAAAAGATGCATAAAGCCCTATGGGGAGTGTAGGAGCAGAGCAACATCATTACAGACACAACAGGAACCCAGAAGATGAAAGGACTGTGAGTTCATATCCATAAATCATACCATAGAGAGAGTCCAAGAAAGACACATTGTAAAAATTTTTAAATAATAAATATATGAGAGTTGGAGAGTTTTCTCAGGGCTTAAGCAGGCTGATCTTTCAGAGGACCTGAGTTCAGATCCCAGGACCCACATGGAGGCTCACAAATGTCTGTAACTCCAATTTTAAGGAATCCTGAACCCTCTGCTGGTTTCTGCAGACACAGGCTTGTACATGCTGCACAGACATACATGCAAATCAAGCACTCAAACATGAAAAATAAGCAAATCCTTAAAACAAAGAATAAAAGTACAATCTGATTAGGCATTGGACCGATAAATGTATTTCTTCAAATAAAATTCCAATTGTACTTCAAACCTAAACTTATCAAAAGAGATGGGGAAAGACACTTCATACTCATCAAAGGAAAAATCCACAAGACAATGTTTCAATTCTTAACATCTATGCCCCTGACACAAGGGCTCCCACATTTATAAAGGAAACATTAGTAAAGCTAAAGACACACATTGACTCTCATACACTGATAGTGGGAGATTTCAATACCCCACTGACACAGGTCATACAGACAAAAACTAAATGGAGAAATATCAGAGTTAAGAGATGTTTTAAACAAAATGGACCTAACAGAACACTTTTATGTATATTTACATATACAGAACATTTAAACATATTTACAGAACATTTCAAAAAGAAAGTATCTTTTTCTCACCTCCTCATGGAACCTTTTCCAAAATTGACCTACTTGGCCACAAAGCAAGCCCCAATAAGTATCAGAAAACTGAAATGATCGCCACAGATTTAAGCTGGACTTCAACAACAACAGCAACAACAGAAGGCATATTTATGGAAACTGAATAACTTTACTGAATGATGACTTGGTCAAGACTGAAATTAAAGGCTTTCTAGAATTCAATGAAAAAGAATTTTTTATCTTTACCATGAAAATTTGTTTCTCTAAGAGCCTCTATTCTGTGGCTCTCATTTTTGAGCCCTCTTTCACACTTAATTTTCACAATTTTCTCTTCATAGAGGCTTATTTCCTTCCTCACTCTCCTCTACCTTCAGGAGACTTTTACTCATTATTTTTGCATATATACAATTTCCATCCTCTAGGAGCTGCCCTGAATGTACTTTACCAGACTCTATGAGCTCTGGAGTTTCTTTCTTTTCTTCCTTGTCTCCACGTTTGATTCAGCTGGTGTGATATCAGTGCCCCACATAGGTATGCCATTTGTAGTTGTTAGCCAGTGTGGTGGCTCATCAAGAAAAAGGAGATATATTCATATGTGCAAACACTTCCGGACCTCAGCAGAGGGAACTACAATCCTGGCCAGCATCATCCTGGACAGTGGAACCCTGAGCATCTGAGCTCAGCTGTTTTCATTTATTCAGAACTCCTATCAGTAGATGTTCTATGGATAGCATATACAGATCATTAGGAATCAGATTTTCCCACATAAATCCAACACCTGCAGACTATACAAAGTGCCAAGACCTAGGCAGTCCTTATCCAACAGTGCACAAAACAATATTTTAAACGCAACTAAAAATAAACTTCTACAAACTAACCAAACAGATGAAAGATTTGTATGACAAAAACTTTAAAATCTTGAAGAGGGAAATTGAAGAAAATCTCAGAAGATGGAAAGATCTCTCATGCTCCTCGATTGGTAGGATTAATATAGTAAAAATGGCCATCTAACCAAAAGAAATCTACAGATTCAGTGCAATACTTGTCAAAATACCAATACAATTCTTTACAGATCTTGAAAGGACTATACTCAACTTGATATGGAAAAAAACAAAACAAAACAGGATAGCTAAAATAATTCTGAAAAACAAAAGAATTTCCAGAAGTATCAGTATTCCTGATTTCAAACTGTACTATAGAGCCACAGCAATAAACACTGCATGATATTGGCATAAAAAGAGACACATGGATCAATGGAACCTAATTGAAGATCCAGACATAAACCCACACACTTATGGACACCTGATCTTCAATAAAGAAACCAGAAACATACAATGGAAAAACAGAAAGCATCTTTCACAAATGATGCTGGTCTAATTGGATGTCCATATGTTAAAATGTAAATAGATCCGTATCTATCACCGTGCAGAAAACTCAAGTCCAAATGGATCAAAGACTTCAAAATAAAACCAGATACACTGAACCTGATAGAAGAGAAATTGGGGAATATCCTTGAACACATTGATACAAGAGACGTCTTTCTGAACAGAACATTGATAGCTCAGACACTAAGATCAACAATTAATAAATGGGACCTCATGAAACTGTAAAGCTTCTCTAAGGCAAAAGACACTGTCAATAAGACAAAATGACAGCCTAAAGATTGGGAAAAGATATTCACCAATTCCACTTCTGATAGATGGCTAATATCCAAATTACATAAAGAACTCAAGAAACTAGACATCAACAAAACAAATAACCCATTTAAAAAATGGAGTGCAGATCAGAACAAAGAATTCTCAAAAGAGGAATATAAAACAGATGAGAAACACTTAACGCAATGTTCAACATCCTTATCCATCCAGGAAATGCAAATCAAAACACTCTCAGATCCTAGCTTACATCTGTCAGAATGGCTAAGATCAATAATACAAATAACAGCTCATGCTGGTAAGGTTGTGGAGCAACCTCAAGACCCAGGTATAGCACTCCTGGGCATACACCCCAAAGGACATTCCATCTCGCCACAAGGACACTTGTTCAACTATATTTATAGCAGCTTTGTTTGTAATAGCCAGAAATTGGAAACAGCCTAGATACTCCTCAACTGAAGAACGGATAAAGAACTTGTGGCACTTCTACACAATGGAGCATTACTCAGCTATTCAAAAAATGACTACATGAACTTTTCAGACAAATGGATGGATCTAGAAAAAGTCATCCTGAGTGAGGTAATCCAGTCCCAGAAAGACAAACATGGTGTGTCGTCACTTATATGTGGATGTTAACTGTAAGCAAAAGACAAAGGTGCTGCCACCCACAGACCCAGAGAGACTATACAACAAGGAGGGTCCAGTGGGAACTGAGGGATCTCCCTGCTCAAGGGGAAATAGAACTGATGATGAAGGTGGGATGGGGAAGGATGGGAATGGGAAGAGAAGGGACCAGGAACAGGGACAGGGATGGAGGGAGAGAATATATGGAGAGACAACCAGAATTGGAGGATATAGGGGAATATTAGGAGACCTAGCGCAGTGGAAACTCACTGGAATCAATGAAGGAGACTCTAGTGAAGACCTCTAGTAATGAGGGATAGGAACTCTAAACAGGCCATCTCCTATAACCAGGCAAGGCTTCCAGTGGTGGGACTTGGACACCATCCAATCACAAAAACTCCAACCTATGGCCTATCCTCCCTGCAGGAGCCACTGGGACAATGGAAGGGCAGAACACCATGTTAAAGGAGGGAACCCATGACTGATACTTCAGGGAAGGCCAAGAACTAGAGACTGGATAGCCAGGAGAGGATTTCTAAAGCTATCCTGCTCTCCTCATAGATCGGTGCCTAGCCCAATCTTCATCAGAGAGGTTCCCTATGGCAGCTGAAGGGAGCAGATGCAGAGGCCCAAGGCCAAGTAAAGTAGAGAGCTCTGGGAGCCCAATGGAAGAGAGAGAGGAGGGATTGTAGGGACCAAAGGGTTTGAGGACACCAGGAGAATAAACTTCATGGAGTCAATGCACCAGCGCTCTTAGGAGCTTGCAGAATCTGAAGCAGACATGGAAACCACTAGGTCACATAACTTTATCTTGAGGTTGCCTGGCTTGGTGTCCTTGCAGAATTCATCAAGACTGGAGTGAGGGGGGGGTGTCTCTCAACCTTTTGCCTACCCTTGGGACACTTCTCCTTCCTCTGGATTGCCTAGTCCACCCTTAAAGAAGGGAATTGTGCCTGACCCCCTTTTTTCCATCGTGTTGTGCCATGTTTGAACAATAACACTGGGAAGACTACTTTTTGGGGGGGAGAGGTTGAGGTGGGTTGGAGGATGAGGGTAGATCTAGGGGAGAGAGGAGTTGGTGAGGAGCTGGGAGGTGGAAGGTTGGGAGTAAGGGGGTTGGTTACTATATGAAAGAAGAAAAAATAAAACAAATGTGGAACTTAATTTTAAAAATTCCAGTTGTAGATGGACTTACTGATGAATCTTATTAAATAGTCTAGGAAGAGACACCACCACCCTGAGTAGTTTCTTCAGGAAATGCAGGAAGGGCCTTTACAATGTACTGTGTGTACCCCCTTCCTTGCAGCCACCATAAGAGGAAGTGAAGGCAGTGTCAGCTTTAAGCACAGAGATGAAAGTATTTCCAGTTTGTGAGCCAATTTAACCTATAGGCAGACAGCCATGCCCAGATGCAGACACAGCCGTATTTGGAGCCTTTGTCCCTGGCTGCTTGCACATCTGCAGATCCAAGTGACCAGCCTTGGATTATATTTCCTAAATTGCCTCTGTGCTGACCATGTACAATGCAGCATAACAGCCATCTCTACGGCACTTACCTTGCATTAGGTATGATAAGTAACCTGCGAAGATTGAAAGAGCACAGGAGGGTATGTGTAGGTGACATGCAAATGCTATACATTTTATTTAAGAGAACCATGCATCTATGGATTTTGCTCTCCTCAGGGAGTCTCAGGAATGTAAACTTGATTTAAAAATTGATTCTGTTACTGTTCTGTATTAAAAGAATAAGAAAGAAAGTAGTAAAGGCAGAAAAGTTTGATATTCATGGATGGAGAAAATATGAGGATACAGATGAGAGATGGGGGAGGGAGAGAGAGAGAGAGAGAGAGAGAGAGAGAGAGAGAGAGGGAGAAAAGAAAGACCCTGGGCTCTTGCAATCTTTCTTCAGATGAGCTCCAAGGGAAGAGAAGCAGAAATAGGATCCCACACTGCATGGCAGATCCTTCTCTGTTCTGAGATGAGTGACAGGGCCAGGGCAAGTCTGAGGAAACAGGGATCCACTGCAGGCTTGGGCCCTTCCATCCAACTGCTCTTTGGCCTTTGCCATGTTTGTCTCAGAGGCCAGTGTAGATGCTTCTGCTCCAACCATTGCATCTGCTATCCTAAAAGAAGGCCTGCTTAGAAGCAAGTCACACGTGGTTCAGTGCCAGGAGAACATCCTAAGAAATGCATGCTGAGTAGCTTTGTCACTGTGCCAACATCATGGAGTATTACATACTACACACCAAGGATTTACGGGACAGCATCTGTCTCTAGAGCAGAAGGTTTTAGCCACTCTGAAGATTTGCCCTGCACCTGACTCTTTCACAGTGAGCTTGGCTGGAGTTTGCAAACTTCCCAGCATTCCACTGTCACCCTCAGGCTCACTGCTCACTGCCACTGTGGAATCAGTAATGACTCTTTATTTCCTTACCTTTTCCTTTTCTTTTTTCTCTCCTTCCTTCTTTTGCCCCTCTTTCCTTTCTCGCTCCCTTCATTCCCCCTCCTATATATTTTTATATATATATTTTATTTTATATATTATTTATATATTTTTGTAGGACAAGTTCTCACTATGTAGCCCACATTGGACTCGAACTCACAGACTTATGACAATCCTCCTGCCTCAACATCCTGAGTGCCAGGATTGCAAGCATGAGTCCCCATAGCTGGTTTGAAATCACATTATTAAGCGATTGGATATACCCTGAGTTATCAACAATGGTTGTCATGGTTGGTTGAGCCAGCCTTTTCTGGGACTACCGCAAACAAACTTCCGCTGTGGCCTTGGTCACAGTTCCCAGAGCACTTTGCGCCTATGCATAGTCATCGAGGCTTTGGAAGTCCCTCCCTATCTGCCTAAACTTGCCAGGCTCAATGCAGTACCTTGTCTCACTGATTCCATCCCTCTGGTCCTGTCCTTCAAGACCCACCTGGTCTGGAGCAGCCATACCTGACTGAGAACACTTGAGAACGAAAACAAAGAGACTGGGATTCCACCTTTACACTCCTTAATTGCCTTTAATTTTCTTTCCAGGTCAGTCCCTCCATGTGGCTCCTAAGGGCATTAGCCAGGACTTTTCTGCATTTAGTAGCATCGAGGTGCACGCCAGTGTGAGAAGAAATCAACAAAAGAGGAAAGCGTGACCTTGAAGGTCATGGCGCACAAGAGTCCCCCGAGCTGCTCCTGCCACGCACATGCCGTGCTATGACGACTCTTGGGTGTGTCAGTAGACTACATGATTGAATGATGATTGAATGATGGGGCGAACCTACTGCCTGTCTACAACCCCTCCCCACATCGTTGGCAGCCTCTCCACGTACAGCCACCTCCACAGGCAGGTTAAAACATTTCATTGTCACTGGAAGGCCAGTGAAAGAGAGCCACAGGACAGCAGTGACACTAACTCCCAGGACCCTAGGCAGATGCTACAGTTTGAGGGCACAGGGCAGGGCTTCCAAGACAGTACTCACGTGTCTGCTACCTCCCAGCCACACATCCCTTACCGTGGTCACAAACACAGTGGGTCCCGTTACTCTGTGAGGCTCACCAGTCAATAGAATGACCCACCAAGCTTGAGAAATAAAACCTGCAATTTTATATAATTTTGTCCCAAAGAATAAAGCCAGCACAAGAGAGATGAGAAGGAGGTGGGCAGAAAGCAGGTACTGGGGCCATGTAGTCTGTCTTGCCTTCCAGCATCTCCTGCAGGTGTCTCAGCACTCGACATAGTGAATCCTCTCATCTCCAGACTCTTCCCTCCACTGGGACCTTAGCACAGGCTCAAGCCACAGTCCCATGAGCCTGGGACTCATCTTCCCTCCTGTAGCCAGCCCTACCTATCAGATCAGCCTCTTCACACAAGCCAGATCAGCCCCCATCAGTTTTCTGGTCAGCAGAACCTCAGCTGGGCCTCAGGCTCATGCATGAAAAGACACCCCTATAATACTCAATAGTCCATGGCTTCTCACATTGGGAATAGGAACAAGGCCAGTTCAGTCTTGACTGCATTTTCGGTCGTGTTCTGTGGGTCTTACAGTCGCCAGCTGTAAGCCCAGCACAATGCCAACACAGTAGGTGAAGTCTCACAGGCTCTATCCAGAGATCAGAGTGCTGGGCTGGGTGGCACTGAATGACAGGGGAGCAACCAGGAGGCTTTGTTCCTTGACATCCTGGCATTCACTTCCAAACTTAGGTCCTTGACCTCTGTAGGTAGAGGAGGAGCTGGAAGTCGAAGGCTGGCTCTGCTGACTCAGCCTAGCATCCTTGGCTCGGGCTCAAGGTAGTGAGGTCCCACCTCCACAGCCACTGCAGACCTGCCCTCCAAACAGTTTCACCCTTGAACTGGCTTTCACACCCATAGCCTGAGGCAGAGCCTCCTGTTGCCGCTGCTGTTGGTACCACCTGGGAGCTCAGCACAACCCGCAGTAGCTCCAGACTCCACACGGTAAGGAAAGAGAGAAGCCAGCTCTCAGTCTCCACAAAGCCATCGCTTCAATCATACAAGGCCTGCGTAGCCAGCATGACAGGCTTCTCTCCATAGTGATTCCCAGCAGGGCCCTAAGTCAGGCCCTGTGGATATTGGTTCACTAGCAAACACACATGCACACAGACACACACATGAAAACGCACAGAGACACACACATGAACACACATGCAGACACACACATGCACACACACGTGCACATACACATACAAACACATTCACACACATGCACACTCATATACATGCACTGTCTCATACATATACTCTTATACACACATACACACTCTCACACACATACACTCACACTCACTTGCACACACACTCACACATATATACATTACATACACTCTCACACATGCACATAGGTACGCACACTTGCACATACATGTACACTCACTCATACACATACATACATGCACACACTCACACACAGCCTCCAGTGTGAGTGACAAGAGGCCTGTGGCTCATGCAAGACTCCAGCAGATGCAAGGCCAGTGCTACACCTATGTGCATGGAAGCCCTCCAGAATGCAGAGGCTGGCAGTTGGCTTAGCTAAACGCATAGATGATAACCGTCCTGCTCTGCAGCTCTCTGTCCACAGCAGCTTCATGCACCAGTCATTAGCCACGAGAATCCAGTGCCCACTCGACTTGCTGGCTGATGACAAAGAAGCTGACCCCTGGTTTGGGGGCTGGGGACCAGCCCCTTTCTAGTACAGACTCAGATGTTGTCTGGGGGCTCCACTTCCCTGTGTGTATAAATAGGTCCCACAGCCTTGCTTATTAAACAGGCAGAACACAGCTGTAGGAGGCAAGCACAGCCCTTGAAACACAGCAGATTTGGTTCCAGATATGAGCCAGCTACCTACTGCAGTTTTGAGCATCCCTGGTGTCAGTAGGGTCAACACTTCTGGAATACAGGATACTCGGGTAAAAGAAGGAAGTTGCACGGACTGGGCTCTGTGCATGGAAAGCTGCCCCCAATAAGGGGGTGAGATGAGAGACTGGCTTGGGAATTCTGGAGACCTGTATGTCAAGGTCTCCCCTTCTGAAGTCACGGGGCGCGGGGAGGCCAAGAGGACACTTATAGAGAAGTCCACGATGCTCGGAACACCCCTGACAAGAAAATAAAGACACAAAATCACCTATGCATTTCGGAAAAGAGCAACAGGAAAGTATATCATTCTTTCAGCAAATATTTAAAGATGGAAACGAATAAACTACTGAATTAAAATCAAATGAACAAGCCCAAAACAATGCTGCCTTCCTCCTGAAGCATCAGCATGAGGAGCTGATGTGTTGGACAAGATGCCTCTCAGGGATGTGATAAATTCCATTTATGTGTTTCTGATTAAACCAAAAGTGATTTATTCAATTTTTATGAAGGTGTTTTCCCACATCTGAAAGCATAGACCGCATGGGAAGCGCCGTTCACGGCCATCGTTTCAGGACTAGATTTACTTTATTATCTTATTTAGTGATTTATGGCTTTACTTTTCTTGAGATTCCAATCTTAATATTGTTGGACCTGTGGGCAAAGCGGATGCTACGTCTCTTGTGGAGGGGTTGAACTTCTTAACTCTACCTGTCTCAGCAGCTCAGTCATGAATTTATCCCAACAAGGGCCAGGCCCAAGTGGGACATTCCTCTGTGTTGGTGGACAGAAGATTCTGGTGTCTCCATGCTGGTACAAATCAGGCTCCATGCAAAGGGCACAGGAAAAGCTCTGTCCTGTGAGGGAGGACAGAGGTTCAGACAGAATTAGGCAAGGCCTAAATGGCCTTGATGGGCAAGGCCCAACTGACTGATCCCATTTTGAGAAAGGCACAGACGATGGGCAGCGGTGGCACACGCCTTTAATCCCAGCACTCAAGAGGCAGAGGCAGGCAGATCTCTGTGAGTTCGAGGCCAGCCTGGTTTATAGAGTGAGTTCCAGGACAACCAGAGTTACAACAGAGAAACTCTGTGTCACACTCAGGTGTGAAAAACTGCTGAGACAGAGTGGGCCGTGAGTTTTCCTCAGTCCAGCTCACCTGAAGCCCATTGTTCTGTCCTTTGAGCCACATGGCCTCCTGTCACTTTGCCCAACATCAGTGACTTGTTGGCAAGTAGAATGGTCCCTGGTGGTCACTATATTGTAGGGAGGGACGTGGATTCTAGCTAGCTTCCCTCTATGTGATTTCTAACCGATAGGTTTGGTCCCCTCCACTTGAATAGTACTTACCATCTCTTTAAATCCATGTTCTTTTAAATCAACATGGAGACTTGGAAAACAAGTCCCAGTTCTCCTGCATCTCATAGAGAGTTTATAACAGAAGTCGTGAGCTTCTAGACCCTTAGCGTCTGCCCTCCTCTCCTTCAGGCTATCTGGTTCTATCGGATACATCACAGAATTTTACTGAATCCCATTGTTCTCTTGGGGCCACTTCTCCTCGGGTGAAAAGGAAAGAGTTCATGTCTATTTTCCCCATCAAAGTTCATGCAATTACTTTGTATGCTCTATTTTTCTATATATACCCCTTTTTAGGTGTATGAGTGTTTTGTATGCATGTGTATCTGTGCACCATATGCATGCCTCATGTCTGTGCAGGTCAGAAGAGGGCATCAGATCCCCTAGAACTGGAGTTAAAGATAGTTTTGAGTCACCATGGAGGTGCTGAGAATTGGACCCAGGTCTTCTGAAATAGCAATAAGCTCTCTTAACCGTAGAATCATCTTTTCAGTTCATATACACACAACCATGCACTACACACACACTTTCTCTCTCTCTCTCTCTCTCTCTCTCTCTCTCTATATATATATATATATATATATATATATATATATATATATATATATATACATATTGCATATATGTATACATAGATAGATAGATAGATAGATAGATAGATAGATAGATAGATAGATAGATACACACACACAGCCATGCACTGCATAATGAATGATATAGAGGTCACACAGATAACATAGCAAGATACCTTCAAAGTCTGAAGGGACTAGAAGCCAAGAGGTGCATGTATTCTACCTCAGAGTAGTGGTCCCAGTTTACTAGTGAGAAGTTGAAGAGAGTAGAAGGCTACCAGAAGAAGCCTTCAAATCTTTGGAAGATGCCTGGAATTGGACAAATTCAGTCCTGAATGACCTTGGAGAGGGTCAGGGCCTGAGAGGTGTCAGGAAAAGCTCCAAGGTTTCTGGTGTCTTCTCCAGGACACTGGTGATGAGTTCCTGAGTTGAAGAGTGGTCCTCAGCTGGGTTTAGAAATGCTGCACTGGACACTATGGGGCACTGTGTGTGTCAGACAGGTGGGTGGATGCAGTGAGAACCGGAGCACTGAGCTAGGGAGGAGCCGAGGGTGTAAACATGGGGCACCTGTGTTCCACGCCTGAAGTTGCAAATGAAAGTGAGGTCATTTGGATGTGGAGGGTGCATGAACAAAAGAACCCCCATTCCCCTTGAAGTGCTTCATCGCTTTGTGCAGGGACAGTCTGAGCCATATAGGAAATGTGGTGTAGTGAGAGAGGAGGAGAATACCCACACTGCCACCCGGAACTGTAGCGAAAGGCTGGGGAAGGAAAGCGAGAGGTGAGATGTCTCTGCGAGAAGCAGGAGTGGGAAGGGCTGGAGGCTGAAGGCAAGAGGTGTGGGTTATCGGGAATAGTGGCTGAAGGCGGAAAGCAGAGCTATTGTGAGCGGAGGCTGCAGGGAGGAGGCAGAGGATATTGGACACTGATGACTTCTTATCCACTGCTGATCTTAGACTCGTGTTCAAACCAAGTGTGTTGGAATCTTCTGTGCCCTCACTTAGAGGAGCTTATGGTCTAGAGCCGTGGGTCTCAACCTATGCGTTGTGATCCCTTTGGGGGTCAAAATAACACTTTTAGAGGGATCTTCTCAGACTATCTGCACATCAGCTATTTACATTATGATTCTTTGCAGTTGCAAAATTACAGCTATGAAGTAGCAATAAAAACTGTTTTATGGTTGCGGGTTGCCACAGCGCGAGGAACTGTACTAAAGGGTCGCAGCGTTAGGAAGATTGAGAATGACTGGTCTAGAGGCAGCTGAGCTCCAGAGCAGCTGTTTGTCTTATTTTCATTCTTTCTTGCTTTGTGATCCTTGTACCCTGTGGTCTTCGGGACATTTTTTGGGACCTCCCACTTCTGAGGCTCCAGATCCCAGCAGTTATCTCCAGGGTCTAGGGGGTCAGCAAGCAGCTGTCTCTAGGTCCACGTATGCCAAGTTGGTTCTTGGACAGGGCTTAGGACAGATCACACACACACACACACACACACACACACACACACACACACACACACACACACACACACACTGACACTGTGTTGTGATTCGGTAACATTCCTCACTCAAAAACTGTATTTCAATTTCCTCCAAACTGATCTACTGCCAAAAAAATCCTCTAACTTAGTATTACAAAAATAATCATTACAATCTCCATAAATCATGAGCTTATAGCGGTTATGGTAATCGTGGCTCTAATGACTGTTACATTGAGATGGATGGTGTCCTAATCACTTGGCCTTCATTAGTGTCACAGCTCCAATCCTCTGTAAACCCTCCCCCACGTGTTCTAGTGACAAGCAGTCCCTCCAAGCATCGGTCTTACTCAAGTACCCTGGTCACAAGAGGCCCGAGCACGTCTGTTGCATGACATTTCCCTGGGAGTCTGTTTTACCCCAGAGAGGACTATAACAGGCTAAATGAATGATGGAGCTCAGGTCTAGCAGCTGAACCAGTGAGCTTATTGGAGTTATGCAATGATACGAATCAGGGGTTCCATACAAGAACATGGGCGATGAAGTTAATTGCAACACCTAAGAGTCATCACCCATTCTAGGAAAGCTGTATCAGTGCAGTCCACCTCCCAGTCAGCTTTCCAGCTTCTTTACACCCTAACACTCCAAGACCATGTGCAGTGGAGCTAGTGGCTGGAATCTCAGGTGAGAGACTCAGGGCCCTCCAACTACTGTGAAAGAATGTTAATAGATTCAATCTCCTGTGGGTCTCTTCATCCAGTCGATACAGTGGCTCTGATTTCTAGAAGGCAGAAGGTCAACTCATGCCCATAGAACAGAATTCTACAATATCAAAGTCAAATTACCTACCTCCCACACGGCCACACCCACCCATGCCTCTGCCTCTCTGCACAGCCGCACCTCCTCCTATGCCTGAAGTATGCCATGGACCAAGAACGGGCAGGGACGTGAGTGCCTCCACATGCTCTGCAAAGTGCCACTGGACATCTTGGCTGCCAACAGGGTACCAGGGAAGGGACTTCCTGTTCTGTCTGGCCAGTAGAGCCACTTCTTCAGGACCAAAGCAGACCATTCCTAACAGGACAGCATTAAAGGAAGCTGGAGGATTTCATGGGCCTCAAGCATGTATGTGGGAAAATAGCGACATAGTGAGTAGCAGTTGTCTTTTTGTGGTGTATCTGTGCACGCGCATGCGTGTGTTCATGTATGTGAAGGTACACATATGTGTGAATGTGTGTGTGGCTAGGGGCAACCTAAGGTGCTTTTCATAGATGCTGTCCACCTTGTTTCTGGGAGACAGGGTCTCTCACTGGCATGAGACTCAGAGTAGACTAGACCGGCCTGTGAGCCCCAGAGGTCTGCTTGTCTATGCCTTCTCGGTGCTGAGATTGCAGTCTTGCACCAGTGTGCCTAGACTTTCTTTAAACACTGGTTGCTGGTGTCAGCCTTAGGCCCCACACACTTGCATGGCAAGCACTTTCAACTGAGACATGTTTCCAGCCCTGGTGGTTATCTTTTAAGATATGTGCACGCCTATCTCTATGGGTTCTGAGATGCAGATCCAACCAACATCAGATACCTGAAGTTTGCTGGATGAGGGAGAATCATTCTTGATTGGGGATGTGGCCACTGTTGGTTTTCCACCCCTACACCATGTTCACGCAGGCAGCACTGACGGGAACTAGTAGTCCAGTTAAAAAGACATGAAGTTGGAGGGGGGATTTGGGGCAGAATGGGGGAGTTGAAAGGGAGGAGTGAGGGATAAATATAATTACATTTCATTGTATGCATGCATGAAATTCTCAAAAATAAAGAAAAAATTAAAATATGCTACTGTAGCTGACATGTACTATGTAGCTAACCTATGACCGTTGCATGTGTACAGACTGTGTGTTTATCTCCTTGTTCTCATCATTAAGCAATACAGCTCTGCACAGCATTTATAATTTTTAGCTGTTCAAATACCTGGAGATGGTTTATAGTTTGGGTGGAGGGGCTGTGTGTCAGTTTCATGCAAAGATCACATAATTTTGAATAAGGGTCATAATCAACCTTGGATCTTATCCACAGGAAGTCCTGAAACCAATCTGCCAAAGATGCTGAGAGATGGCACACACTCGCTGCCCTCCCTGTATCTGTCAGACAGAGAGCCTCTGTGAAACCTGGGCCTCATTTCTCTATCACTTCTTTGAGACATCAACCGAAGACAAGGTCAGGACATGGGGGCTCACACAGACTGCTAAGGTGCAAAGATTTCACTTGTAGTCATTAGAAGCTGGATCTGGAATAGACCTTCCTCAAGTCCCGTGCTGGTTAGTGACTGGTCTTTCTGGGGACATTCTAAGGCCCATCTTAGGACACATTCTATCTGGTCAAGCCTTGGCCCTCAAGCCAGATCCCCGTAGGAATGCCCAGGTCTTCTGTCCACTTCAATCACAAAAGCAAGAGAGACGTGTTGACTGCTCTCATGAACACAGTGGATAGACTCCAAGTTCATGGAAATTCTGACTTTTCCCCAAGAGTATGAGAGGTGTGAGTGGAGGCCCATGGCCTTCTTTATGATGCTGAACCCTGATGGGTCATCACTAGTCTCCCCAAATATGCTCCCATATGCAATAGGCCCAACCTTCCTTAACCACTAGAATTCTCATACCACTCTGCTTTCATCTTCACGAAATACCTGTGTAATTGGTTTAAATATTTATTACATTAATTCTGCAATTGATTGAAGGTCATAGAAGGTGAGACCCTTTCTGATTCCATGTCTGGCCATCTTTCAGTCTCTGGAAAAAATGCTAAAGCAATGGAGCAATGTCCCTGTCTTAGTCACTGTCCCATTGTTGTGAAGAGACACCATGATCATGGCAACTCCTACAAAGATAAAGTATTTAATTGAGGCTTGCTTGCAGTTTCATAAATTTAGTTCATTATCTGCATGGTGCATGAAGGCATGCAGGCAGATGTGATAGCTGAGAATTCCATTTCTGGATCCAATGACAGCAGGAAGAGAGAAACACTGAGCTTGGCTTGAGTTTTTGAAACCCCAAAGCCCACCCTCAGTGACGCAGTTTCTCCAACAAAGCCACACCTCCTAATCCCCCCTCAAGTAGTGCTGCCATTCCCTAACAATCAAACATTCAAATATATAAGCCTATGGGGGCCACTCCTATTCAAATCAGCACAGTCCCATAACAGACATGAGGAGGAAATGAGTTAGTGGGTAGGTTAGTGGATGAATGTATAAACAAATGGGTGTATAGAAAATAGGTAGATGGATGGGTGGAGGGATGGATGGATAGTGGTTGAATGGAGGTTTTGATGGTTGATAAGTGAATGGTTAGGTGTGTGTATAGATGAATAGATGGATGAACAAGTAGGTTGGTAGATGGATGGATGGATGGATGGGTGGATGGATGGGTGGATGGATGGATGCTTGTATAAATGGCTGAATGGAGGGTTGGAAGGTGGATAAGTAAATGGTTAGGTGTGTAGCTTAACGAATAGATGGATGGATAAGTAGGTAGGTAGGTGGATGTGTGGGTGGATGAATGGGTAAGTGGATAAATCTGTGGATGATGGACCAAGCAGAGGACCACTGGGCAGTCTCTGTGAGCAGGTAGCTGTCCACATGAGTTTGTTGATTTGAGTCATCACTTTTCTGGGTGGCACATGACCAGCTACCAAGGTTATTCTAGGCAGCCTGTGCCAATTCTACCTATATAGGCTGAGGTTCTGGGATACAGGGGCCCCATCTTGCATAGAATCATCATTGATGCGATATTTTGGCATACTCACACAGGGTGAAAAGACTCATATGACTGGGATTGGAAAAGAGGGTATGGTGAAGCTTGAGGACCCTAACCTGTTATATACCCCCTAGAAAGGTGCAGCTACAGCAGGTCTTCCCACAGAAGGGTCCAGGGTCTAGTGAAGCTTCAGAGGCCTGTGGCCAACAGTGACCTTATTTTTTAGTACACACATAGGAAGTTGATAACATGAAGGACTTGGACTCTGTGGACAGCAGTAGGGAGAGGAGGCATTTCTGGCAGCTGCTACAGGTGCCTCTAAGAGCCACATTTCCATACCCACAAAGAGCCAGGGGACCTATTCTTGTAAGCTTACCTTTCTTCTCATGCTCTTGATCCCTGAAGTTCAAGCAAAGTTATTATGTGCCTTGTGGTTGCCTGCAGCCTATGTCACCACGTCTAGCACCAGGTGTCTGGCTCTGCTGTGGAACAGATATGCTACAGCTGGACCTGGCCAGAGCAGCAGAGCTGAGGATACAGTTCATAGAGAGAACTTTGCTGCCTTCCATAGCCAGGATGTGTCTAATTCCACAAAGTTCAAGTTATTTAACTTAGTAGGACACTCTCCAGTTCCATTCATTTTCCTGAAAATGGCACGATTTCATTCTTCTTTATGGCTGTGTAAGGTTCTATTGCGCATGTGTACCACATTCTCTATATCCATTCATCTGTTGGTGGATACCTAGGCTGGTTCAATACTTTGGCTATTGTATAGTGCTGCAGTAAACACAGAGGTGCAGGTTCCTCTGTGACATGCGACATGAAAACAGACAGGGAGACTGTGGAGGAAAATGAAGAGAATGTCAGGAGGGAGAAATGACGGACGAGGGAACAACAGAAAGCAAGGTGTGAGTGTGTGTGTGTTTGTGTGTGTATGTGTGTGTGTGTGTGTGTGTGTACATAAAAATGTTGATTCATTAACATGTACACTAAATTCAAATATTTTACAAGCATAGAATATCTAGCCAATAAACAAAGGAACCCACAGTGGGTAGAAGACGTGGGTGTGGCTCCCCTCTGCCTCTCCATATTCCACCTCTTGGGGTTGTGAGTGGCAGGGGCTGCCTCTGCCTCCAGGGTTATCTGGTCTTCTTGGAGGGGCAATGAGGCCATAAGGGGTAAATTCCCCCAATGACAGGACATAGTGGGGATAGGCTAGATCTCTCTTGAAACCCCAAGGCAGATGACAATGGGAAAGACCCAAACCAGTCCAGGTAAAAGGGACATTAAGATTTATTGATGTAAGAATTTTCTATTTATTTCCATGAAGCAAAATCAGCATGGACTCCCAGGGGTAACTGTCTCTTCCTGGGATGGGGAGTCAATGTTGGTTCTCTGGGACTGTCACCCAGCAGTCTGGACACAGTATCCCCTCTCAGGGTTAATCTGGTTAATGGCTATGGGGAAGACAGAATTATAAAGAGATAAACAGCTGCTCAGAGCTTCAAGTCTATCTGGAGCTGCCATGAGTCACTTCTGTCCTGAGAGCTCAAGACTGCCAAGGACATCCCAGAATACTCAAAGTGTCCCAAGCCACTGCCACTCCCCAAGACATCCCAAGAAACATACCATGTCAGCTCAGGACATCCCAGGACACTTCTGGATATCGTTGTTGGCCACAGCCAACAGCACCTGCTAACATTCCTTAACTGCAAACCCAGCATGCCTCAGCTCCAGACCTGTGCCTGTCTCCTCTCTAACTGAGGGGCTCCTTAGTCATCTCCTATTCTCCAAACACTCTCAGGGACAGGCAAGGCCCTATGCCACACAGGTGCTTCTAAGTGTCTTCCTCCCATATCTGCTTCCTTCTGAAATTCAAGGTCCCTGACAGCATTACTGGGACTGGGAAGTGCATGTGTCAGCCTCAGGAAGCACCTTTCTGGCATCTCTGGCTCCTGGTGGTTAGGAAGAAGGCTGTCTGCTGAGAGCTGAGTGGTGACTGCTATTTGTGCTCTTTGTCCTCATTGGTGGTGGTATGTACTGTCCCCTCAGAGGTTCCTCGGTGTCTTCCTGAAGGGAAGCATCCAGGCCCTCAGTGACCCAGATCCTGACAGCCAATAGGCAGCTGTGTAGCTGACAGGGGAAGGGCGCCCTGGAGGGCACTCCTAGCTACTGCCTGGAACCTCTGGCCCTGACTGCCCACTGCTGCCCAGGGAATGAGCCAGCACGGAACCAAGAGAGCAGATTCTGGGAGATGCGTGAACAAGCAAACTTTTTTTGCTCAGGACAAAAGGCACACTTTACACCCCCTATGACCCTCATCACCCCCATCCTACTCCCATTCGTCTCTTGAGCATGATCGTGGTGAAATGTCCTCTGCTGGTTGGCTCTCGTGACATCATCTGTTCCTAGGTATCAGCTTTCACATCTGTGCGACCACTGGCCCTGTTTTAAATCCTGGCAGCTGTTTCTTAGGGAGGCCTCACTTCCTCTTCCACAGCTATACTTTCTGCTGCCTTAGCCTTGTCACGGTGAGTGTGGAGCTGTCCAGAGAAGGATGTCTCTGCTATTCTAAGCTCCTCATGCAGGGATGCTTGGGTGACCCCATACCATGCTGGGTGTCCCCAGAAGGGAGACATGCTGGAGCTAGAGACTTAAGAGATATAGAGATATAAGCTGAGATTCAGAACCCGAATTCAATCAGTGAGCCAGACATACCAGAGGCCCTCGCATGGTATCAGGTGATTTGTTGGGGCATGAGTGTTTCTGACTGAGGAGTTGGGACAGTTCTTTTCTGTCTAATGCTAGATCATATCTCATACAGTAGGGTATTCTATTCTCCTGGGTGTGCATCTCTCTCTGTCTCTCTCTCTCTCTCTCTCTCTCTCTCTCTCTCTCTCTCTCGTGTGTGTGTGTGTGTGTGTGTGTGTGTGCATATGCAAGTTTTCTTCTCCTCTGGGTTAATACGAAGGCATGTGATCACCAAATCCTGTAGTTAGAGTGTTTGGAATCTGTCTTCCAAAGTGCTGCCCTATTTGGCAACCCCACAGTCATGCACGGGATTCTTCTTGTTCCACCTTCTGCTCAGAATTCGACATCGCTGATATACTCAATTTTGACTAATCTGTATGTGAGTGTGTGGCTTCTCCTTGCTGCTCAAAGGCCTGTTTTTAATGATGAATGAGATTAAACACCAGGAAGTGCTGTGAAGTTCATATGCTGGAGCCTTGGGTTCACTGACAGACTGAAAATGGATCCAAGGCCCACCAAGCATTTCTTTCCTTTATTTACCACCACACTGCTCCTAAACAAGCCACAGCAGCTTGTCTGAATCTGTACATCATGACTGCCTATGAAGAGAGAAGTCGCAAGGCATGTCCAGCAGTAAAAGTTCAACCTGAAAGAGTGAGGATGCTGGAACTGGGAATTCATAGCAGCACTGGCCAATATGCTAAGAGTTCTACAACCCGAGGAAGGAGGCAGGCAAAGAGCAATGAGCAATGTGAGCAGAGAGAAAAGCAAGTGCACGGTAGAAATCAAAACCACAGCAACAACAACGAAACCTGCTTCCAGCCGGGTCACCAGCAGGCAACAGAGCTGAGGAAAGAATCTGAGCTTGAGGACAACTCTGTAGAAGTCTTCAAGTCTAAAAAGAAGAGGGCACGAAGATTGAATAATAGAACAGGATATTCGAGAACTGTCAAATGCGTGTGATGGGAATGGCAGGGAGAGAGAAGGGAACAAGGGAAGTGTTCGAAGTGATGAATGTTAAATTAAATTTCACCAGAATCAGACGCAGGTACCAAACCACAGACCCAAGAATCTCAAAGTACACCTGGCAGAATATTACACCTGCCTCAGATACGCAAAACTGTTTTCTCTAGGCATACCACACTCAAACTTCATAAAACCAAATATTTTTTTTTTACTCCGTAAAGAATTAAGAGTGTAAAACATAGTACCTGTAGAAAAGACTATACCCGGCTTCCCCTCTGAAGACACACAAGCAAGAATAGGCTGGAGTGAAACATTTAAAGTGTTAGTTAGTAAAGAAAGCAACAACCCAGAGTACTATACTCTGCAAAAATTATCTTTTAAAAGTGAGCAGGGAACACATTTTAAGAATTTACACTGATCTTTGTTCACTTTCTGATGCATGCTATAGTACCAGCGGGATCTAGAAAACAAAGCCAGGCAAAGACATTGGAATAAAATGCAACTACTGACCAATATTTTTTATGAATATGAGTGTGAAAATCTACAGCAAAATACTAGCCAACAATTTTAAGCAGCATGTCAAAATAATCACACATTCTGACCAAGAGGGATTTGTATCTGGGATTCTGTGGTGGTCATGACTGTGAAAAGCAATCTGTTTATTGCATTACCTTCACAGGGTGAAAGGAAAAAAATCATGTGATCGACTCAAATGATGCAGAAAAAAGATGATGAAATTCTACCCTCTTCAATGCTAAAAACATGCAACAAACATAGATAGAAGGAAATCTCAACACAATAAAAATCAGATATGAGAAACCTACAAGAACAACGTGTTCAGTATTTAAAAATTGAATGCTTCTCTTGAAGACCAGCAAGAAGACAAAAGGCTTGTTTCTACCGTCCTGTGCAGCACAGTACTAGAGGGCCTAGTCTAAGCCATTAGGCAAGAAAAATAAATAAAAGGCAGTAAGGTAAGAGTGGTCTACCCAGGAAATGGTGTTGGAGTAACTGGATTCCACATGCAAAAGAGTGAATTGGGACTCCTATCTGCGTATATACAAAAGTAATCTAGTATGGGATCTGGGATCTAAGTGTAAGAAGAAATATAGGGCAAAAGCTTCCCAGCATTGTGTGTGTGGTGACTTCCTGAATAGGGTACCAAAGGCATCAGCAGCAAAGGGAAAAAGACAATTGGGCTTCATATAAAAATTTAAAACTTATACTTCATAACGTAAGTAAAAAGGCAAGCAGAAGACTAGGTGAATGTTATAGATCATATATCTGATAAGAAATCAATACACAGACTACATATCGATTCCTGAAACTCAACAACAAACCTAAATAACAAGATAACTTCTGTTACTTTGCTAAGTAGATATAGTATTAAACCATCTCCTAATGACTTATAAGCTTCTATTTATATTAAATGGCGACTAACACAAAGACTCACAACTAGCCAGAAAATAAGAGACTGCAGAGTGCTCAGCCCTAAATGGAACATATATTCTGTACTCTCTCCTTTCAAGGCTCAGGGGCCATTGTGGACAGGAGTGTGTGTGATGGCTATTCTTGGTTGTCACGTTGGCTACATCTGGATTTAACTAAAACCCAAGTGGCCAGGTACACCTGTGAGGGATTTTTTTTTAATTAAATCATTTGAAGTGGGAAAATCCACTTTTAATCCAGATCTTTTAAGGTGGGAAGATATGCCTTTTAGTCCTGGTCTTTTGAGGTGAGAAGATCCACCTTTTACCCCAAACACTCTGGTGGTAGCCCATGTAAAGAACATGGAAGAAGGAAGCTTACTTTGCCTGCTTGCTCTCATTCTTGTTGGTAAGTACATTCCTACACTGGCATTAGAGCTTGCTCTTTCAGGATACACTGAAAACCAGCTGTCATACACTGAAAACCAGCTGTGACATCCAGCTGTGTGGACAGAACAACTACAGGATTCTTGGACTTTCCATCGAGAGACAGCGTTGTTGGGCTAGCTGGATCACAGACTGTAAGCCATTTTAATAAATTTCACATATATTCATTCTCTAAGTTCTATCCTGCTAGAACTATTCATTCTATTGGCTCTGTTCCTCTAGAGAACCTCAACTAATACAGGGTGGAAGAAGCGTAAGAGCCAGAGCTGATGGAAACGGTATCTTCTGGACACAGCAGAGATGCTGCAAAAGTGAGCTCACAGTGGTTGTGACAGCAGGCACAAAACCTGAATAAAACTAAACCAGATCAAACCCAGCGTGGAGGAGGAAGCTGGACATGAAATCCCACCCACAACAGCAGAACTATTGGCTATTGTTTGTTGCTGGGAAAGGAAGGGTAAGGTTTCTCTAAGAATGTAGTCCTGTTAAGTTGACCATACCCAGTGAAAGACCACACGTTCAAGTACAAAAGGGCAACAAAGTCAAGTGGGTGGGGGAAGGGGAGCATGGATCTGGGAAGAGCTGGGGTATGAATATGATCAAAACACATTATGCAAAACTCTCAAGGAATTAATAAAATTAGACAAAAATTTTTAAAAAAACTGTCAGATTTGAATGAATGTTTCTCCAGTAAAAAATTATAATTATCCAATCAGTCCACACCAATTAGAATGGTGCCTTAAAACAGAGCACAGTAGGTGCTGGTGAGGATGTGGGGATGTTGAAACACTTGCTCACTGACAGTAGGGATGTTAAATTTGGCAGCTACTTTGCAAAACAGTGTGGCAGTTTCTCAAAAAAGTAGGAGTGGGATCAATTATTATGTATCCAGAAATTCCATTTCTGAATTGTACCTAAACTGACTGAAAGCTGAGTCTCCAAGAAACGTTCTCACGCTCACGTTCATGGAAGTGTTATTCGCAACCATGTAAATGTGGCAGGGATTGGAGTGCCCATTAACAGACAGGTAGATAAAATGCCCAATGGTTACAGATGCCTGGGACATTATCCACTTTGAGAAGGAAGGCCATTCCTACACCGCCTCACCGATGGGACCTGGAAGACCCAATAAATGACATCAGCCAGTTACAAAATGACAAATACTGAATGATACTAGCTACATGAAGTATGGAGTAGTTAGATTTGTAGAGCTCCCAAATAGAATGAGGATTGCAGGGTCTGTGATGATGGGACACTGCTTAACCGGTGTGGAGCTTTGTTTTCACAGGAGGAAAGGTCTGTAGGTGTATGATGATGGTTGCATAGCATTATGACTGTTCAATGCCACAGAATGCTATGCTTGAAATGGTTAGAATGGTAAAATTTAAAGCTACGTATATTTAACACAATTTTTAAAATTGTGAATGCATTCTAAAATCAGTTAACACAGTAAGATGTGTGTGTGTGTGTGTGTGTGTGTGTGTGTGTGTATAAGAAAAAATTCTAAGATAGACAAACAGGAAGGGAGTGTTTGTTTTCTGGTAGCACTTGCCTTGAAAGAGATGTGTACAGAGTTGGGAGGGGAGGAGAGAGGAGGGAAAGGGAGGAGACAGGTCCTGGACTGGAGGGAAGGAGTGAATATGATCAAAATACATTATCTGTTATTCTCAAGAAAATTAATAAAACATCACAAAGAAAAGGAGTTCCTCACTGAGAAGGAAAACGGTACAAGCCACAACCCTGTCTCACACTGGGGAAGAAACGCCAGAGAGAAGCAGTGAGGGTGAGATGACAACGTCCCCTTTCGTCACTCTGAACCTACAAGATAACTGTTCACACAGCCGTAGCAAGAACGCATTATCTTATGTATGTAGATAAGTAGATGAGAGAGGATTGATAGAAAAAAGATACAAAGATAGATTATGGAAGAGAGCTGATAGACAAATCGATGACAAATAAACAGATAATAGATGGTAAATAGGTGATAGATAAATGAAGTATGTGGATAATACAAAAAATAGGTAGATTGAGAGAAAATTGATAAAAGATAGAGATAGATAGATAGATAGATAGATGATAGATAGATGATAGATAGATGATAGATAGATAGATAGATAGATAGATAGATAGATAGATAGATAGTTGTGGGGTTTTGTGGGTGTGGAGTTCCAGAAGGAGTGAGCAGTGCAGAGTCACTAACCCAAGAAACAGACTCTGGGGAAAGCCTCCATGGTGCAAATCCATGGTGCAAGTCCATTTATTGTGTAGGGAAGAGGGTTTTTACAAAGAAGGTACAGTGGTGCACAAGAAAGAAGCCCAATAGCATTGGCCTATGCCTACTAGACCTACCTAGTAAACTGTAACCTATCTAAAGCTGGTTAATCAGGGAGGGATGGCTAAAGGTCAGTGAAGGCCCAAGAGCCATATTGGTGAACAAGGTTTCCAAAAAGACAGAGGAAGGGAATACTGTTTAACTAATGTACCAAGGTCCCGCCATTTAAAAGGCCATGCACACATGTGCTACAAGCTGAGGTACTGGCCCAGAGCAGGTGCTGAAGCCCACCTCTCTCTCCTGCCATCGTGATCCAGTAGCTACCAGCAGATACTGATAGAAATAGATGATATATAGATAGGTAGATCGATAAAAATAATAGAAACAGATGATAGACAGACAGATTGATAGACAGATGACAGACACATGATACATAGATGACAGACAGACATGTTTACATCCCCTGCATAGCCCTGTCACCAGCCTGAGTCCTCACTTCTCTAACCTGCTAAGCCCTTCCCACCTAGAGAACCCAGCTAAGGCTAAGGCTAGGACTGGGTCAGCATGATGCCCCAAAGTCAGCAAGATTGTAACTATGGCTACAAGGTCATCACCTTCAAGGGGCAGCACTATTGGGAATTCCCCTTCTCAGCCTAGCTCTCACCCCAACACTCCAGGCTTCTGCTGTCACACTAAGTGCTGTGTCGGCTGTGCTACCCTAGGATCTTTGAGTTCTGCTTTGTCTGTGTTCTGCCCCTCCTTCCTTCATCCTTTCCCCTCCCCTCCTCTTCCCTGCAGCCTTGAAACCCCTTCTGCCAAGAGCTCCAGCTCTCGTTCCAACCTGGCTTCAGAGTGCTGAGTTTTAATAAGTAGTTGAAGTCTAGAAACTCAACAAGACATCCACTTTTGATGAAGAGATTGTGCATTAATAAAAAGGAGTGAGAGCCCGTCCTTGCTGAGGGGATCATCAGCTCCGAGGATTGTAGCTGGCCTTGCTCTCCTCCAGTGAGGCAGGTGCTACACCTGGACCCAGCAGAAGCAACAGTCACCACCGGTGACCCTTGCACTTGGAGCTAGACACAGTGCAGATAGCTCCAAAACAAAGGACTCTTCCCACCCATGCGGGAACATTTGCCTCCTGCTGGCTGCTGTGCACTCCCCCTCCTCTGTTCCTTGGAAGTGATCCCTCCATCAAGGCTCGAACACCTGAGGAGTGAAAGGTCTCTGTACCTAACGCAATTCAACATGTCTGGGCCAATGGTCAGTCCAGGGCAAGTCTGCCTGAGCTCACCTCACCCTCAGGTGCTTCAGACTCAGTCCATCTGGGTGTGCAGCAGAGCAAGGGGCTAGAGCCTCCCACTACAGACACGGCACTGAGGTCCTTACGAGACTTTAATGGCTGCTGGGGTCCCTTCTGCAAAGGGTGCTAGGACCTCTCCCACTGGGATCTTTGCTCTTGAAGCTTCTCCTGCCAGTGAGTGTGGGACAAATCCAAGGCCTTACTTCTCATATATAGAATGTGGCCAAGAGATGTGGCTCATTTCCAACTAAAAAGAAGAAGTTGCTCTGAGGCTGAGTTACAAAAGGGTAGCCCAAGGCTGGAGATGGTCAGCCATTAAGGGCACTGGCTGCTCTTCCAGAGGACCTAGGCTCTTCCCAGCTTCCACACGGCAGCTCAGGACAATGGGGGAAACTCCGGTTACAGACCATTTAATGTCCTCTTCTGGCCTCGGTGGGCAACAAGCATGAATGTGGTGCACAGACATACATGCAGGCAAAACATACGCATATGTCTAAAAATATAAGCAAAAAAGGCAACCCAACCTCTCTCCTCCACTTATTCATCGTGGCATTTTGTGATAAAAGGGCTCCCTTGAAAGGCACCAAGGGAGGCAACCGTCAATGGTCCATGAGGTTTTGAATCTACCCAAAAGCCAGACCAGTGTGTGGAGCTGGGGACTCCTCAAAATGAGCACATAACAGCCACACTATCTGTCCCCTCAGGATGCTAAAAAGAAGCTCTCAGTCAAGCTTTGCTACACAGCAATAGGCATCCGGGCCAAGTAATCAAAGCCTCATCGTGTGTAAGTGTGTGTCTGTTTATGTGTGTTCGTTCATGTGTCTGTGTAATATGTGGAGGACCTAATATGTGTGTGTGTGTGTGTGTGTGTGTGTGTATGTGTGTCTCTTTCTGTGTGTATGTATATGCATGTGTGTGTGCCTCTATGTCTGTATGTATGTCTGTGTATGTGTGTGTATGTGTCTGTGTATGTGTGTGTATGTGTGTGTGTGTGTGTGTATGTCTTTGTGTGTGTGTATGCTTTTGTGTGTGTGTGTGTGTGTGTGTGTATGCCTCTGTCTGTGTGTATGTGTATGCTTCTGTGTGTATTCCATAAAGGTGTTCTCAATCAAGTACAGCTGTGGTAGCATGTCCTGGTGACCTCACAGCAGGCTACCTGCTGAGCTCTGCCCACCAGCAGGCAGGAGCTCCGTGAAGTGTTTATCTGGACTCCCCAGGCTCTGAGATTGGTGCTGTCTGGATTATTCTGGCCCAACAGCACTTTGAGAGTGTTTTAAAGCACTCACCAAGCACCTCCTCATGGGCTGCATCTCCCTCTGTACTAACTACACATCCATATTTCTAGATGACAAATGGACTGTGAGTTACATGAGAGGAAGACTCTCCTAACTCTGCCTGCTGCTCTCTCTTCTCCGGCACTAATGGCTCTTGGTATACCGCAAGCTCTTAATAAGAAGAAACAACAACACTGAGCAACTGTCTCTCATCACACTCCAGGCAAGCGGAGGAGGGAGGGATGCCTCGCCCAGGAGCACGGGAAGACTGCAGGCTGCAGTCCCTTGCTGAGGACCTCATGATGGCCCTTCCTGCTGGTCTCTTCTTAGGCCTCAGGCTCACAGGTGATCAGCCAACATCTAATAAATGAACATTAACAGAGTCCATTCCAAAATGACTCTGCCTGAGGGAGAGGGAATGGGAGAGCCATGCTTGGGCAGGGTGAGTTTTTATACAGGGAGTGAGTACCAGTGCCAGACCATCCTCTTGTCTGTCTTTCTCCAGATCTTAAAACAGTCCAAAGCAACCACCTGTCCACCTTTCCAGTCACTCACAGAGCCCACCTACTCCAGTTTCACAGGCAAGTTTAGGTCCTAGGGTCCTACAGTACACACACACACACACACACACACACACACACATACACACACACACACTTGTGTGTCACAAGCACATGTGTCTGCACATGAGAACTCACTGCTGTGCATACAAACATGGACATGCCCATGTGTGTACACATAGCTGAGTGCCATGACAGGAAGATTATTATGGAGCCAGAGTTAAGGATGAACTACTTACTGCCTGGGTCCCTGTCTTGGGGATTGTGACTGGTCTCCAAGACTTCAGATCAGAGAGAGGATGGTCTCAGCCACATCCAGCATCCCAAAAAGATGGACACACATGGCAAGTAGCGTCTCCAAGTTCTGGTGGACAGGAGAAAGGAGAGAAGAAGTTGGAGGGAGGAAAGAAAGGAAAGAGGAAAGAGGATAGGCCATTTCTGGGAACTGTTCAACCCCTGGAAACCTGGGGTTGAGGGGAGGAGGCAGCTTCCTGGGCCTCATCTACCTGCAAATGTCTCTTGGAGAATTTGTGCATGAAGATATGACAAAGACATTAACATGGCAAGAACAGATCAGTAATGAAAGCTGTGGAGCATCTGCTCTAGAGTGTGAAGGCCCCAAGACACTCAACATGTTGAAAGATCCAAGAGCCTGGAACGGAAGACCCAAGTCTTCTCCAAATTTGAGGGAGCTATGGAAGTGTCCACACTGACTAGTGAGAAGAAAGATTTGGGGTGTCACCCTGTGTCATTAAAGAGGACGAGCTAGAAGAGGTGGACCTGGACTTACAGTGGCAAAACGTCCAAAAGCTCTGGACAACCTCAAGTTAAGACCCAACTGATGAAGCATCATCTACTGGAGCTGCCCTGTCCTCACTCTGCTTACTGTAAGGGAAAGGTGTATCGGGGTCTTTCAGGACCCCAGTGTCCAGATGGGTTGGCCTCTCTCCCAGTCCAGCCTTAGGAAAAGAAGAATCATAATGGGACTCTTTCCATTGACAAAATTTGATAGTTGGGAAGAGTTTAGTCAAGAGATCAAATTAGACAAATAGTGTTTAGTGGGGTTCTACCAGGCAGCAGTAGCTGCGGCTTTGGGGATGATTGGTCTGCCTGTGAAGAACTGTGACTCTGTATTTATCGCAGGCATCCAGCAACGCTCAGGATGGTCACCTCCCTCAGGCCTACACACAAGGGTGCCCATGAGGCAAACTTGTTGATAACCTGGACCCTTTCAAGGCAATAGGTGTCAACCATCTTCCAGTCACATGTTACTGGGGTGTGAGGACCCCACCAACACCATCTCTAGGTCTCAGTCCCTGGGAAGAGATTATTAAGCAAAATCACACCTGAACAGACAAGGGAAGACCTTATTCAAGAGGCTTTGGTTCCAAGCTCAGAGGTCAGCCAACATGCTGAGGCCCAGCAGGGGAAAGTTCCTGTACTCATGGCAGTAGACAAGGTTTCTACAGGGCAGCTGGGGGTGGGGGAGGTGAGCAGAGAGCATGATGGAATGTGTAGCAAATGTGACATCAATGGATCAATTTTGGAACTTTCTTTCACTTGGGGATGCACCAGCACTCAGAGGCCTGTGGGCAGACAAGCCTGCTGAAGCTTGGTCAAGCTGGTCAGAGGGTCTGAAATACAACCTTCCATCTCTTCCTCTTGGGAGCAGGCTGACCTTGGATGTTCTGGTTCCTCAGCAAGGGCTAGCCTTCCTCATTAAGGATATGGGCATCCACCTACCCAGTCACCACACCCATTTACCTATCTACCTACACACCTATCCACTAACCATCGAATATCCTTCCATCCACCATCCATCCATCCATCCATCCATCCATCCATCCAACCATCCATCCCATATCTCTGTTCTGTAACATGCAAGGATACGGAATAGGAAGTGTAGCAAACAGGTCAAAGCCTCTCTCATGTGGCCTAGGTAGAGGGCACTAGAATAGCTTCTGCTGATTAAGTGGAAGAAGCTATAGGTTCCTCCATTCCCACATATCATGGCAGGCCCCCTCCCTATATGTCAGGGCAATCCGTGTGCTAGCCAGCCCTAAACAAGTAATTGGTAGACTGGCTACCTGTCCTCCTGCCCAATACCCCACTATATTCCCCTACCCTCTTGAAATAAAGTGACTTTGACTTTGTTCACCATACCTAAATGAAAGTCCCAGGGTAATTAATTATCCTGTCAGGCTCTTGGTGCTCTGACTAGGATCTTCAGTCATTTGAACCCATGTCCCCTCTTCCTTCCAGCGTTCCTGCCCATGGTCTCACCATCCGCTGGCAGAGAGAACGGATCAGGCGGGTGGGAACAGGATAGAGAGATCAGTCCAGAAGAACACTGGACCGACAAGGAAGGATGCCATGAGCAAGAAGCCCCACCATGCTTTTGGGGATGGAGTCCAGCCAGGATCACGAATTTCCTGGTCACCAGTCTTTTGAATAAATCTCCTGACACAGACACCATGAACTCTGGCCTCTTGGAGGCCAAGGGTGAGGAAATCAGTAGCCTAGGGACACAAGGCCACACAGCAGCCGCTAGTAGATAAAAGCAATGATCAGGCTTTCCTAAACCTCCAAATAAAATGGAAAAGCATGGCTGCCTAGCATCAGCAACGGGATGGTGATGAATGGAATTCCTGGGTACCATCCGTCTCTTAGGAAGCTAAGAAATGAGTTAGAATGGATTCTTAGATTGAGCTTGCTTTGGAACAAAGAAACAAAATGGAGAATATATGATGGAATGGATTGGGTGGGAAGCCAAAGGATCAAGCACATTGTGGGTTAAGTGGAACAAATCACCCACTCAGTCATGCTGCTCAGGCGATGGCACAGGATCAGCAGATGCAGATGCCCCATGGGGAGCACGCTTCCACCAGCCAAAAGGCAGAAGAGGCTTTTGCCATACAGACTGCATGAAGAGCTCTGCTATCTAAAAGTGGCCCAATCCTCAGGTACATGTCCACCTTGGAGTATCCAGGCTTATCTTCCACCTGATTACTACTGGGCTCTGGCAGTGGAGTCTGTCTGTGTGTTCTGATTCTGGGTATTTAGAAGGCAAGGAGAACACAAGTCCAGGACTCAGAGTCCCTCCCAAAACATCTCGACGAGTGGAGAGTCCTGGGATGACCAGAGCAGCCACAACAAGAAGCCAGAAGAAGAGCCATGGCTATGTAAGAGCCAACAAAGCCTCTTCTTCACAGACAATCCCACACAGGACACAATTGCTTGACTGTCTGCCTGAAGCCTAGGCTTTTGGAGAATTGGCGAAACAACTGTGTCATGTGACTGTACACACCAGCTACCTTCTGAGATTTCAGGTTCCAGGGTGCCTAAGAAGACCTGTGTCCTGTTCCTACCCACTTCACCCAGAACACAGAAGGGGACCCTACACAACACCAGTGGATGAGGAGACACACCGGAGCTCACCATGGGAAGTAGACGACCTCAAGTATATGCATGCACATATGGATACATCTGTGTACACATGTTCACACACCTGCAGTACACACACACACACTTTTGCGTCAAAAGCACATGTGTCTGCACATGAGAACTCACTGCTGCGCATACACAGATGGACACGCCCATGTGTGTACACATAACTGAGTGCCGTGATGGAGGATTATTATGGAGCCAGACTGAAGGATGAACTACTGCTTGGGTCATTGTCTTGGGGACTGTGACTAGTCCCCAAGACTTCGGTGACCCACATAATTGTACTGATCCCCAGTTCCTCCTCCTTTGAAAATGCAGTGAGATTTCTGTCTAGGGACTTCCCAGAGCCTGAGTGGGTATCAGGATGATGGAGGAGGAGGGAGTTCATGAAGGGACATCTACTGTCACTGCTGTTGTTCTTTGTAGTTCCCAGGTAACAGTAGTGATGGGGGCCAAGCTCCTCCCTTCTAGTGATATGAAGACCTGGGTTCATGATGGGGGGTCACATATGTATAAGAACAGGACTGTGGCAGGCAGCTCCATGAGGCTGTTACTGGTGCCTTGCTCCTCTTTGGCCTCTGTGTGCCCTTCTCCACTTTAGAGGTGTGTGGCCTACACCAGCTTGCAAACCAAAACTCTCACAAGCAGCTGGAGGCACACAGGATTTTGAAAGGTCCATCTCTCCGTGGGACATTTCAGGGAAATTGACTATCACCCCTGGGCATTCAGGAGAGGCCAGCCTGGTAAGAAACCTGATGCTGACTGTGGAGCAGGACCCTGCTTACATCGTAGGTCTCCCCTCTTAAGGACCTTCTTGGCTTCTTGAACTACTTCCGAGTTCCCCGGGGCCAGCACTGTTCAGGCTGAATGTGAGCCAAGCACATCTACACACACAGAGTTGGAACCTCCAGTGCAGTGTGCTGAAGCTGCACCTTCCACCCAAGGATTATAACATCAAGAGCGAGCAGGTACCAACCTGTTGTCCAAGATCCATACTCTCTATTCCTAATCCACTTCCAAAGTCATTTTTCCTCTATTAAGGGCAATACTTTCAGCAAGACATAGGGAGGATTTGAAGAGGAAGGAGCCAGGTCTTTGCCTTTTAAAGAAATCTAATCTTGAAACCTGAATGAGGCTCCCGCTGAAGCCATACACGCAGACAGTGTGATAATGTGTTCAAGCTGTCAGAAGATACAACGGGAGGCCAGATCCCATTTACACAGCAACAAAAGAGACAAAACAGCCATGAATAAATTGGACAAGCATCGTGCAAGACCTGCGTGGGAACCATGAAACACACGTGAGCAAAACCAGAAGCAAATTTGAGCAGATGTAAATTTATACTGGGAGAGACAGCAGAGCATGGTGGGGGGACTCTGTGGGGAGCCAGCGTGTCACTTTAATCTTATGACAAAGACAGTGGTGGGTTGCCTTCTCTGCCAGGAGTGCAGGTGACCTCAGCTTCAGATAGAAAATGAAGATGAGGGCCGCTAAGGAAAAATGCAGCGGGAAGGGAAGGGTCAGCTCTACCCTTGATTTCCCTGTCATGATGGACTCTGCTCCAGAATAAAGTCTTTCTTCATTAAATTGCTTTTGCCAGGGTATTGGCAAAATATTATCACGGCATTAGAAAAGAAACTAAGACAACCCCTGTGCTCGAAGATCTGTTTTCAGGTAATGCACACCTGAGTCTGGTCTGACAGACATGTGGTGGGGGATGTTTGGGCAGGGACTTTTAATAGAGATAAATTAGGAGACGATGTGATTGAAACAGAAACCAGTGGTAGAAAATTCAGGGAGGCATAGGAAATGGGAGGAACCACTGCAGAGAGTCCCAGTGGCTTGATAGAACTCCTCCTGAACCAGGCCAACTGAGATAAGTCAGAAAATCCACATGGGAGGAGTGGCTGGGAGACTGACCACAAAGGGAGCTGTCCCCAGGACCTGGGGACAGTGCCAGCACCGGCCTATATGAGCAACATCTGCTCCAGCTTTTCTAAATCTAGCTATGAGAGCAGAATCTGGAGAAGGCAGTATCCAAGCTCAAGGATCCTTCGGAATTATCTGCTTCCCTGTCTCCTTCACACATACCACAGTGGTAGTATGTGTCTCATGGTGGTCTCACAGGTACCAAGATTCCAGAACCAAACTAGGTGCTGGGTAAGGGGCTTCACTCAGCAAATCATTAGGGTTAGTTTGTGGTCCTTAGTCACCGGAAAGTCTGATACAAGCTTCTGACCCTGCACTCACTCAGTCCCTCTTTAAACCAATCAGATTCTGGGTCACTGAAAATTAAAGAAAGCAAAGACGACCCAAATGGAAGCCAGTAGAGGATAGCAGGGTTAAGCTCTGCCTCCCCAGCAACACATGGAGGAGAAGGTCCTAGTGTACAAGGGTTTCTGGTCAGGTCACAGCAGTGTTAGCATGGGAAACATGGCCTTAGTCTGGGAGGATGCTGCTCCCTAGCAGTTCTGACTTAGGAATTGGCTGTTCGCTCTCTACCTGAGTCCCACTTTCCCACTGCCCTGCTAGCCTTGCTCACCTGAACTCCCTTCATGGACACAGGCTGGAGAAATGCCACCAATTCTCTTGTCACATTTCGAACACCACCAAGGAGTTGTTTAAATGAATGTGCACAGTGCTCATACAGCCCACACATCTCCCTTCAATGCAGGCATGAAGAATAGAAAGGTTGCTAAAATCCTTCTTTTACAGAGTGCTGGGGAGGCACAACACCCTTGTTTGTGGAGCAAATTAACACCTCACTGATGGCATTGATATTGTGACTCTGTCTCTCTCAATCTAGCTGCAGGAGGTGACCTCCAAATAAAGGTAATTTAATCTGCAGAAATCACCCAGCAATTGACTTTCTCGAAACTGGTATTAGATGAAATATCTGTTCCACTGAGCCTGCCTGTCATTAGCTATTCCTCACCATTCTCCATGAAAGACCTAATGTACATGGCTTAGAAACCTCCTTTGATGTTGTCAGGTTTTATAAGCTCAGTCTTTTATTAAGGAATTAGCAGCAATGTGGGTTGTGGGCATGGTGAGTTTGGACAGATAACCAGGATGTTGCTTTGGGCAGATAAGACTCCCAAAAACTGAGACTGAGTGGTAGCATCAGAAAGACCAGTACCACATGGCAAGAAGGATGCTGGTGCAGGGAGAAATGGAAAACGTACCTCCTTAGATCCATAGAGCACGCACAGAGGAGCCAGGCTCTGAGGTACTAGAGTCACTATAATCCAGGACACACACTGCCCACACTGGGACACCCACCCCAACTTTCCTCCTGACTCCAGCTTCATACACCATATAGACAGGTGCTGATGGCTATATTCCCTGTTCAGACACATTCTTACACCCAGCCCACACTCCAGGGCACCTCACACATCTTTCTAATTTCCCTACATGTATTTATTCTGTGTTCTGGGGGTTGGCTGGCACTGATCCCAATTCAACATCTTCCTTGCTCCCTTGGCTCAGGTTGGGACAAGAGACCTGGCTCAGAGCTGACTATGACTTTCAGTTCTGTCCCTTTCTCTCCAACTTTTGAACAGTCACATATCTGTTTTTCCTACCTGATCCCCATGTCTATGAAATGGACATGACCGTGATCCCTGGGGCATCACCATGAAGGGGTGAGCTGGACTGGACAAAGGGAAGAGCCAAGCATGTGATAGCTAGGGGAAGGCTTCATGCTTCTCCTTGAGCTTCTGTAAGATCTGTGTGGGGATCAAGTATGTCCAGCCCCAATGGCTCATCAGTGTCTGGTGAGAGACTTGGAGGGGAGCCACTGGCTCTGAGACCAGCACATGTAGAAAAGGCAAATTCCATTTATTGTTGGAACGATTGGATGTCCACATACAGAAGAATGTATGTAAACTCCAGGCACCGAGTTTATATCCTTTATACAAATGAAGTCAAGATATAACAACATAAGCCTGAGTTAAACAACAGAACTCTGAACATGACAAGAAGAGAACTGTGAAGACCTTGGGTACCACACTGCCATTTGTGTACAATGTGCAAGGCACAATCCATGACAGCCACAGTTGATAAGCTGTCACCAAAAGGAATACTTCCATTGTGTGAAAAACACTGTCAAGAGAATAAGAAGATTAGGAGAAAGGTTTGAAGAAGAAACTAGATAAAAGACTCTAATCCAAAATGAACAAAAACCTCTCAAACTCAGTAGTAAGGAAACATGTAATAAGATTATTATTACAAAAAAGACAATGTAGAAACTTCACACAGCAAAATCCAGGCACAGTGCCATACACCTGTCACTCCAGCTACCCAGACCTGAGGCAAAAAGCATCACTTAGGTTCAGGAGGGCAGAGCAATAGAATGAGACCCTGCCTGATTTCAGGGTGGAGGAAGACAAAGAGAGAAGGAGAGCCTACAGGCAGACAGACAGATAGAAAAAGAGAAAGAAAGAAACAAGGAAAGAAAGAAAGAAAGAAAGAAAGAAAGAAAGAAAGAAAGAGAGAGAGAGAGAGAGAGAGAGAGAAAGAAAGAAAGAAAGAAAGAGAGAGAAAAGAAAGAAAGGAAGAAAGAAAGAAAGGAAGATAGAGAATGAAAGAAAGAGATACAGAGAGAGAGAAGGGGGAAGGAGGAAGAGAGATGAATAGGAAAAATTTGTAAACATGCAAAAATGTTGAATTGCATATTAAAACAAGATACACAACTATGAGAATGGTCAAAACTCAAAGCACTGACAGGATCAAATGCTAGAAGAATGTGGGAAACATTAGCTCTCATTCCAAGCTAGTGGGCATTTGAAACAGGATAGCCACATGGAGAGACAATTCAGTGTTTTATTAAAGACTTTCACCATGAAATTCAGCACTGTACCCCTTTGTCAGGTACCCCAATGAACAGGAAACTCATGTTGCTACAGCACCTGAACCCAAATGTTTACACCAACTCCATAAATGTTCCACTGGAGCTTAGAAACAACCCTAAGTCATTAGGCGATGAAATAAATATGCTCATATATCCATAAAATGGGATACTACTCATAGTAGAACACAGAATGCAACCAAGCCATGGAAACGCTTGGAGGAACCTTAGCGGTGTATTGTTAAGTGAAAGAAGCCAATCTGAAATCCCTACATGTTGCATGATGGCAACTGTATAATACTCTAGAAAAGGCACAACATCGGTCATTGGTCATTACCAGGACTTAAGAGGAGAGAGAAATGGTTTGGTGCCACACAGAGGATTTAGAGGTCAGCAAATTCACCATTCACTGTGTCATTCATCTGAACCCACAGGACTTGGCACTCCAGGAGTGAACCCTGGTGTGAACCCAGATGCAGGGTGACCAGGGCCTGTCACTGTAATATTGCTGGTATGCACCTGGGCCGACCATGACCGATCAGTGTAATGCTCCTGGTGTGTCAGATACCAGCAGAGAGGGGAGGGGGCTGAGGGACACGGTTTATGTGCAAAATCTCTACATTTTGAAGTTTTCCTGCAAACCGAAAAGATCTCTAAAAGTTTTAAATTTTTTACGAAAGCAAAACAACAAGAAAAAAAAATTCTAATTGTCAGTTATTAATCTACGGATTGAAGGAGTCCGATGAATGTCAAGGAGCTGTGAAAAGTGATATTCAATCATAGATACAGAAGATAAGGATGACTGAACAACAGAGGGCCTAGAGAAATGTTAAGAATGTTAGAGGGAAAAAAGAACACATGAGGATTTATTCTGAAAATGCAAAAGACAATGAGCTGAGGAAACAGAGTAGCACATAAAGGGTCCAGAAATCATGGAGCTTACTGCTTAGACTATCTCCCAAGAACAGGCACCGCACTGAGTCAGAGCAAGAGGAACAGGAAATGGGAGAGGACCTGCCTTATCGGGAATATACCCTATAACTTCACTGCTATTTGGATTTGGCAAACCATGGTCCACCAGGGGAGAGACTGGAGGTGAGGGAGGAGGGTGTAATCT
Organism: Cricetomys ansorgei; assembly: GCA_026225945.1. Lineage (NCBI taxonomy): Eukaryota > Metazoa > Chordata > Mammalia > Rodentia > Nesomyidae > Cricetomys > Cricetomys ansorgei. Next base: position 81,857,274 of record JAMJFZ010000199.1, on the reverse strand, counting down.
AGAGGGCAAATAGAAGTGGAGTTTCTACTTATAGGACAGTTCCAGTAGTTTTTGAGGCACCTAACAGAAGAATGTAAATGCAGGACAACACAGGTATGGGTACAGGTAAGAAACCAAGTGCCCTGAGACCCCACCTCTTTACGGATCTGTGTTAGAACATTCATCATCGTTAGAGCCTCTGGTCCAAAGTGCACCCGACGCTGAACATGAGGTAGTGAACCAGGTAATGGGAAAGAGGACAAACCATGAAAATAACCATCTGAAGTGCAGCAAAGATGGAATAAGGAAGTCACACTGTGTGGGCAGGTAATTTGTGTGAAGTCATAATTAATCCTTACCATACACTTAATTGTGTCAAATGAAATGGAGTCAGGCAGTCCTTATAAAGCCAGAGGCTCTCCTCTAGCTGAAGAAAATGTGACTCCAATATAGAGAGTGTGGGGTCTGTACAAGAATGTCCCCCAGGGATTCAGGCATCTAAACACTTGTTGCCCAGCTGATGGTGCTATTTGGGGAGGGTTAGGAGGTGTGGCCTTGCTGGAGGAAGTGTGTCATCCAGGCAAGCTTTGAGAGTTTATAGTCTCACTCTGTTTCTGGATAGCTCTCTCTGCTTCGTGCTTGTGGTTGAAGATATGAGTTCTCAGCTTCCTGCTCAAGGTGTCATGCCTGCACCTTGCTTCCATGCTTTCCTCCACAATGGACTCCCATCCCTCTTGAACCGTAAGCCCAAATAAACTCTTCCTTCCATAAGCTGTCTTTGGCTCTGGCATTTTATTACAGTGACAGAAAGTAACGAATACAGATAGTGTTTACAAGATAAAATCAAAGGGTAGGGAAGTGTAAAGAAGGAAGATGGGAAGCAATAAACCACACAACAACACCAAGAGAGATTAGGCTACTATTGGCATAACCTTACAAAAAGTTTAAAAGAAGACTTTGATTCCCTCCCACCACCCCGGAAAATGCACCAACGGGCATGGCACATCAGCACACTGAAGTTTATTAGGCTGTAAGGAAAGAACAAAATAGTGTCAAATTGAGAAACGTGGGAAAATTGGAAATCATATTAAGCAAAAATATCAGATTCAGAAAGATGAGAGCTGTGTTCTCACATATGCAGACTGTGTGACCGAAGAAGGGACCTCTTAGAGAGGAAGGAGGGGTCAGGAGAAGGGGGGACAAGAAAGGGTGGGAATGGTTTAGATGGGATTAAAGCATGCTGGGCACGCGCATGAGGTTGTCACAGCTAAACCCACTGTCCAGTATTAATTAATATTGGCCACTGATAATAAAAGTATCAGATAAGGCAATGTATAAGGGCCTGACAATGGGGCCTCTCCATTGGGTATGGAGACTTGTCGATGAACAGGAACAGGAACTGAAGGCTGTCGTTTTGAAGCAAGAACTGTGGCACAGAAATTGAGGTGGAATCAAGCTGAGAAGCAGAGTGAGACCACATGAGCCACAGCCTGTGCAAGGCTGGCTCGGGAGTCGCAGGGGCCTCTCAGTGGATGCAAGGAGTGTTTGTGGGAAAATGCAGCTCACTTGGTCCCTCAGTCATTCCACCGCTGAGTCTTAGGTACAAGTGGACAAGGCAGGAGAGATGGCCCATCTCTTATAAGTGCTATGATGCCCTTAGAAAGGAACTGAGTTCAGTTCCCAGCACCCCCATTGGGTGGCTCACAACCTGGTATAACTCCAGCTCCAAAGCATCCAGTGCTCTCTCTAGGCCTCCAGAGACATGCACAGACGGCTCACATACACATATACAAACACACACATGCACGGACATGTACCATATACACACATAAACATAAAACACAGAAATATATGCATACACACACCTCCTCCCACACATACTTGCACAGAGAGAAAGAGAGAGAGACAGACACACAGACACACAGACAGATAGACAGGTACAGTGGAGCTCCCATCATGGACTCTGTCCTTGCAAATGCTATCACACCCAGAGTCCTGGGATCTAGCACACTTTACCTATTAAACTACACCTGTCAAGGGCCCTCATTCACCTCAGCCTGGGAGAACCAAGCAGCATCCCTAAACATTCATGGCTGTGCCCAGAGGAGTCCAAGTGCTCAGAATAAAGCAGATAGCAGAAGTAATCAGAAGGTGGGCAGCTTGTCTGGAACCCAGAAGCCTGGCTGGGCTGTGGATCTGCTCCTCCACCCCATCCCTCCTTTCCATCCTAGGAAGTAGTCCTGGGTGCCTAAAGGCTCAGAGACACCCACCCTTGGGCAAAGAGTTCACACAAGAATATTGGGGAGCACATGTTCACATGATTGACATCATTGCTCCCCTCCCCCTGAGCCCTAGGTTCCAATCTTAGCCCTGACTCTTTCCCCTTAGATCCCCCACACCCTGGAGATCTCAGGACTGACAATGCCGTCTGTCCTCACTCTGCAGAGCTTAGATGTGATGATGCCGGAGTTGCAGGTTCTGGTCCTCACTGCATCTCCTGGCAGAACATCTCACTGTGAAGTGAAGTGAGAAGACTGTTGGTGTCCCATAGGTGGCTCACAAAGGGCAGAACTCCCCATCACCCAGGCAGCACTGCCAGCCCAGGGGCAGGGAGAGGACAAGCATGGAGAACGAGGCACCTACCCCTCCAGGATTCCCTTCGAAGCCCTCAGGTCTGTGAGGAAGAAGAGGCCTGGTGGAGCAGGAGAATGGGTGTGGGGAACGGGATGAACCATGGAGCCTCCAAGTCAGCCTGAGGGCAGGTGACAGATGGACTGCCACAAGCTGAACAATACCGATGTGTGTGGAGTTAAACCGCCCCCTGGGAGCCATGCGGCTCGTGGGACGGGCAGGAGGAAGTGAAGACAGAGCCCAGCCTGCCTTGTTCTTAAGCTGCAAGGAGCCAAGATCTGGCTCTCTCAGGGCGCCTCTGGGAAAAACAAAGAGAGATATTAAGAAAAACAAATCTAAGATCCTAATTCCTCCGTGTTCTGAAAGGCACTCTGAGGGCAGGTTTTCACTCCCCATTAAATAATTCACTCTGACACCAAAAAGCAATAGTGGATATTCTTCAAACAGCCTAAAAGAGCATATTGGATAGCAAGAAGCCTGAACCTGTAGTCTTCTTGGGATCCCTGTCTGAAATGCCCTACCCAAACTAGACAATTCTGGCTGCCCACAGCTAGCTGAGGGGCCTGGGGGAGGGGAGAAATCTTGGAGGTCATAGAGGGGTTAATAAAACTGTCTGCGTGAACCTTCCTCCTGCTACCGGTCACCATCCCTTTCTGTGACTTCAGGACCCAATTCCCAGGAATATGATTGCACTGTCCATTAATCTCGAGGAGTTTAGGCTCTGAGCCAAAACCCAGCTTTCGCTAAGCTGCAGCCACAGGTACAGATGTGTGCTGGCCTTCTACCTCCCTTCAAGAAATAATCCTAATGAGGCCCCTTCACCCTGTTTTGCCCACTGATTCCCAAGTCCGGGCTAGGCTGAGCCCCAGGGACCTTGGTGAGCCTGAAGCTGGCTCCCGAGCCCCGCAAAGCTTCCCGGACCCAGCCTATTGCAGTAATCATTGGCCCTGCAGATTCTGGGGCTGTATCACTTCCCTTCTCTCCTCCAGCAGGAGTGCCTGAGTGCTGGTCCTATAGTATTGGAGAGCAGCTGTTGCCTGCTGGCCTGGACCAGCTCTGGTCCTCGGTGGCCCTGGACAGAGGTTGTGGAGGAGACAGGGAACTGTGAGTCAGGTGGCCTCTGGGGAAGACTGATGTCCTGTCCTAGGGGAAGTACCTGAGACAGGAAAGGGGAAAGGGAGCTGGTCTACCAATGGGAGTGCAAGAATGCTGAGGACCTCACAGGCACCAGGTCACTGGGGAGTCAGAAGAAGGTCCCTGCTGGACAGAGGCTGTGGGAATGTGTGGCCTGGCCCAGGGGGAGGAGCCAAACGTCAATCCAAATGCCCCTTGTGGGGAGCTCTGGGAGGCTAGCCAGGAATGACAGGGAACAGAACATGCCCCCCTAACACATACACACATGGTGGGGGGAAGAGAGAGTGAGAGAGAGAGAGAGAGAGAGAGGGGAGGAAAGAGATCCTGATGTTGGCCTGGGGCATTAGAATCAGTAGACTTTTTCTGCCTGGCCTGGTTAGCTAAAAACATCTTTGATGATGAGGGAGATTGTGCAGCCTAAGTGGAAACCATCAATACATAGTGACACATGAGAGAGAGAGGTAGAACAGTGGAAAACCAACGCCTTCCCTCAGCTCCCCTGGAGATGAGGTATCTTAGAAGCATTTGGGATATCCTCATGACTGCCCTCCCACCACACACACAGGGTCTGCTTAGCTCCCCACTTTCCACCAGGTGACCTCAGCACTCTGGGCTTAGACTTTGAATTCTCCTCTTCATTAGCCTGTCCAAGCCCTGATGCTTAAGTGACCCTCAGTACCTGTGCAGAGTCTAGCTCTTTCCTAGTTCCCCGTCCGCATGACCCTGGTATCCATCTCAGTTTCTGTTAAGGTTTCTGTGGAAGCCAAAAGACCCTTGGAAAGCAGGGTCTGCCCAGACCTCTCTGACTCAGGATTCTGCAGTATGGCTTCACCCAACATGGTCTCAGCATCCCACAGTGTGGTTCATGAACCCTTTCCCAGCTTGCTATCACCCCCTCTCCCATCACCCTCTCTCCTCCAGCCCCGCTGAGCATACTGTCACCCCCCCAACCCCCCGAGCTCCAGAGCCAGAAGCGCATGCCCGTTTGTCTGGAATCAACCTTTCCATATCACTACACCAAAATCTCCTTAGGGACATTGGTGGGTGCTATCCCTTCTGAGGACCTACCTGGTGGCCGCAGCCAAGCCATCCGTCCCCAGTGTGCGGTGCCTATGGAACCTTGACTTTGCATTTCTTCCATGGTACCTAGCCTGTTCTTGCTCCTTGTTTGTCTGGTCCTGTTGGCCTCCTGCCTCTCTCTCATCTCCATATACTGCATGAGCCATGCCTGTTTGAGCCCCATTCCACGCAGTCAGTTAGACATCTTGTCTCGTGATTCTACCTCCCAATGAGCCTCCATAGCCTCCAACCTACCCAGGAGACTGTCTGTCAACAGAGCTTGGGAACCCTAGTGGACACAATGGCGAAGTTACAACTGGAGCTGCTAAATGCCCCCCTGAAGTATCTGTCTTGGTGTCATTTTGCCTCTGACAGGAGCTTCTGGTGACCACGATGTAAATCCTGCACGGGAATGCAAACACAGCGCCGGGCGGTAATTGCTCCATGAAATCCAGATCCTCTTCCTGACACGCGTTTTAGCCACTCGGCTAATCATTAACTGATACTTTGCTGCACGGAGATAATATTTCTAATATGTAATGCAATTTGCCGAGTAGAGAAAGTGCTTACGGTACAAAGCTGTTACCAGAGGTCGAGGCCCGCTATGGAAATTGATGAAGATACTGCCTTTCAAAGGCAGTGTGGCGTCTGCTGTACCGACAGTCCCGGTGTGTGCTGTTTATCTATGCAAGAGATGTGTTTGTAAATCAAGGAGAAAGGAAAATCAATGAATCTGCATCTTTTCTCTCTCAGAAGCCTATTAGATGGACTTTATTTAATGCGGGGCTCATTTGTCGTCCATCACTTAGGGTGACGCACGGGGGTCAGGACCCACCAATAATTTTAATCTCCTAAAAGCACATTTCTATGCTAATTTTTAATTACAATTAGTGCCAATGTCAGCTGTTAGCTCTGGTGGCTGACTTAATGATCTGCCTGTATTATACCTCCGACGTGAGACTTGAAGGGAGAGGTCATTGGGGCAAACACTGATTCGGATGTTCAGTGGAATAATTTGAAATGCACTCAGCTCCCGCGTCTGAAGCAGATGTCTTTGTCCTGAGCCCCACACAGCCCGGCTCACACTCTTTCCACTGGGCACCAAAGGCCCTGGCCTGACCTTACTCACTTGCTGAACTCTGAACCTTCATCATTCCCGTGTGTCAGCCAGCTCCTTCCAGAAGCTCAGAGTCTACCTTGCCAGACAGATACAGAAGAGGGACACCAGCCACTCATTTTTGTTGAGGACTCTGGCGTGTCTTCAGCAGACTGTGAGAGAGACCTTTGTTCAGGTTCCCAAGGTTGACACACCCCAGGCTTTTCAGTTCACACTGGATGGAGAAGCCCTGGCCAGCTCATGGTGGAAGCCAGAGGACTACAGCTTGCTTCAACCTTCTTTTTTTTAAAAAAAAAAAACAAAAAAACAAAAAAACAAACAAACCCCTTATAGCTGTTCAGGTCATGGGAAGCCCCCAGGCCCTGAGGACTTTCAGTGTTTGCTGATATTTTTGTGTGGTTGCCTGTGTTTTATGATACTTTTCATTAAGGCTATAGGAAAACTAGACTCTCTAAACTAGAGGTGAAAAAGGAGCTTCTGAAACCAGAAAATCTCTGTCCCAGCAGCAGAGAGCAGAAATGGGGGCATGTCTTTAGGTCACTTCTATAGAATACAAATCTCTGTATATAGCTCGTGTTGGCCTCAGGCTGGCGATTCTTCCACCCCATCCTTCCTAGGAAATGCTGAGATTGTAGGTATTCACCACTATACTGAACAAGACTCACTTTTAAAAATCTTACTTTTTATCTTTACGTGTGTGTGTGTGTGTGTGTGTGTGTGTGTCTGTGCCCGATGTCCATACATCAGTCCCACCTAGCTAGACAGTGTAAGAGCAACCCAGCTCGTGGGGGTTGTGGGGGCCTTTGGAGGAATTTGTCACCATTAGTGGCAGAGAAAAATTTGGGCAAGAAGAAGAAGGGCTGTTTGCATCTCCCTCCAACAGGCTCTAGAGGTGGGAGGGGGCATGGCCTCTGAGAAGGGAACAGAGGAAGGGGCAGAGAAGAGAGAAGTCTTGAGGCAAGCAGGCCCAGTTGAGTGTCTATCCCCTCTGCAGGCTTTGCAGTGCCCAGACCCGCCTGGCAGAGGGCTCCTTTCCTTCCTGGTGTCCACCGACCCTTAGTAATGGAAGTTGACAGAATGCAAATGCGCCTCTGAAAGAAGCCACGGAAGTGGCAGTTTCTCTCATTTAATTTCAGATGGGCTGTCTGTCTCCTGGGTGCACAGTCTCATTAGAATTCAGAGACTAATTTTGTCCATCAACATGAGATTATTGGTTTGAGTAAGGTGCAAGGGCATCCTTGGAAGGGCTGGCTTACACATCAAGGGCCCCAGCATGGTGTGGAAGTGCTCTGGGCTCTGCGGAGCCTCTAAGCGCATCAGGAAGAAGACAGCACTTGGGGTAGAAGCCCTGTGACCCCAAACCACTCTGAGGTTTGGGCCAGATGTTGAACTTCTTCTGACCAGGAGTGGGAAAGGAGATATAGCTCCACCTCTTTTCCAGAGAGATACCACAGCTAAAGACCCAAGGCATTCTGAGAAGCATCAGTGCAGGGTCCCATAGCTCCCACACCAAGGATCATAACTTTGGGAGCCTCACTAAGGCTCCTGCTGGACTCCCAGATGAGGACATCATCCACCATCTCATTTAATCCTACAACTCCGCCAAGAGACATTACTAAGGCTACCTTTCAGGGTGGGAAATACCAGCTCACAAAGTGGGTATCCTGGGACACCCACTCAGCAGTGCTTTCGCCAGGACTGGATCCCAGAGATGTTTGGTCCTCAGACACAGCTGTTGTCTTTATGGTCAACTCCTGGTGGCTACCTTGCAGGGGACGGGTGCTGGACTACATGATGCCTGGGAGAGCCAGTTGCCAGCAAATGCTGTTTTGTATTGCTATTGGCTCTAAATGGAAGCATTCTCTCCTGGAAGGAGGAGGGGGGCTCATTAAGATGTGCCAGGCAGTGGTGGTACATGCCATTAATCCCAGCACTTAGGAGGCAGAGACAGGCTGATTTCTGTGACTTCAAGGCCAGCCTGGTCAACAGAGTAAATTCCAGGTCAGCCAGAGTTACAACGGAGAAACTTTTTCTCAAAAAAATAAAAATTTAAAAAGAAAAAGAGACTCACCACTTGAATTCTGCTGAGGAAGCTCGGAGAGGTACACAAGCCTCTTCTCAGCTCATAGAAGCCGTAACGGCTGCTTCAGAGACAAGACTCTTCAGTGCAGCTGTCCGTAAGTTATACAGAGAGCTGCAGGATCATCAGCTAGGTTGGCTGGTCTCTTAAGTGATGCAGCAACTTCTGACTTGTCCAAAGTCCCGTTAAAACCCCAATAAGCTCACTGATTTGCCACACTAGACTTGGGTGGAAATTTTCTTTAGCTTGTTTTTTTTTTTTTTTTTTTTTTTTGCCTTATCAGACTGAATAGGCATTTGACCACATCTCCTAAGACAAAGTTGCACAGAAAGCCAGGTACAGAAGTAGGAGCAAAGGGCAGAGAGCCCCAGTGGGGCTGTTCAATCACCTTGCCTTCTGCAGACACATCATAGGATCTCCCGCTGTATGTCTTATGTTTTCTTCTGACATTGTAAGTGTCCTGTAGTGCCTACCTTTGGGTGCTCCAGTAGCAGAAATCAACATCACAAAAACTGAGAGGAAGGTGCAGTGCACAGAGGGCTTGAACCCCCATTTAGAGTGTAGACCTCCTTCCTGCCTCAGCAATTCTTCATGACTCTATGTCTACACTGTTCCTTCTCTGCCTCCTGAGAGCACAGTCTTCCTTTTGTGAAGTGGGCAGAGCTTCCACCTGGGCCCTGTCATCTGCTCCAGCCACACCCTGAGACAGAGTGTAACCCTAGATGGCTGCCGCACCTCCATAAGAATTTTAAACAATAACTAAGCATCATAACAACGTCAGAAAATGGCCAAGGTCTAAGGAAAGCAGCCATGGCTGTAAAGGGTCAGGAAAGTGTGCACTGACGTAAAAGGATTGAGTTTAGAGGGAGCAGGCTCCTGGTGAACAGTAGCCAGCATTAACAGGGCACTCCCCTTGTGCTATGGTGACCACAGCTCAAGGCAGAATCATGTATCATCCAGGTCAGGTCCACAGTTATCAGGCCAGGCCTAATGATGAGAAAAGTCACATAAAAGTATCCGTGAGCAGCTCAGAGCCGAAAGCAAACAATAGCAAGAAAGGAGGCAGAACAGGTGGTCTCTGCAGATCCCAGCTTTCAGTCCAGGTGGTCCCTGCAGATCCCAGCTTTCAGTCCAGGTGGTCCCTGCAGATCCCAGCTTTCAGGCCAGGTGGTCCCTGCAGATCCCAGCTTTCAGGCCAGGTGGTCCCTGCAGATCCCAGCTTTCAGGCCAGGTGGTCCCTGCAGATCCCAGCTTTCAGGCCAGGTGGCCTCTACGGAACCCAGCTCTGTTGTGGTCAGATACCGCTAGTATTGCTGCACAATGCCCTCTGAGTCTGAACCTTGTAGAACAATATCAGAGCCAGCAGAGGACATGCAATGACAAGGTCTTTCATTCTTAGGAACACCAGACAAATGAACAACCTAAGAACTCTCCCCACAGACTCCCCAGACACAAAGCCATGTACGACAACACAGTGCTAGTGTTCTTTACTAACCCTTTAAGCCACCTATGGAAGGAACGGATGAATACAAACCAGGTTGTTAATAGCCCGCACCCCACCCTGAAAACACTTTAATGAAACTACCTAGCTAGGCATTCCCATCATTGGGGGATACAGGCAGATGGGCATCAGGATCACTTGGATCTTTAGGGGATGGCAGATGGCAGGATGAGGGCTCATCTCCACTGGGAGCCACAACACATCCACACAATCCTCCCCAGAAGCAGGAAGGGGAAAGAAGCAGAAGCAAACTCAAGAGTGTTCTGAGCCCCAGTCTTCAGATGGTCACAAGGAACTATGAGGGCTATGGGGAGAAGATGGAGGACTCAGGACCACCAAGGCACCAATGGTGCCATGTCCCTAAAAGGTGGCCTCCAAGCAGACAGACATAAAAGTGCCTCTTGGGAGAGAGTCTAACTCACAAGGGCAGGAACATGGTAGGAAAGGAGAGAGGAAGCTGGGACAGAGGTTCTAGTAGGGGCTGAGCCAAGAGATGCTATGAGGCTGGGAGACTTCCTGGCCCACTGCCTCCCAGACAGGAGTATGGATTCTAATGAAAAGTGAGCAGGAAAAAATTGGTCAGAGGCTGCCTGGAGCTGCCCTGGTGAAAGTAAACAGACAGAGCTGGAGGATCCACCAATTCAAGCATGCAATAGATACACTGGGCTGGTGCCCCAGTGAGACCACAAGCTGGATAACAGCAGGCTGAGTGGATACAAAAAGAGCCCAATGCAATTGGTGAGCTAAAGGAAGGCAGAGAGGCGACAGACCTTTGATAAGCAGAGGATAGAAAAGCCAGGAAATGAGCCAGTGAAGCAGGGAGAGGCACAGAATGGCTGACAGTTCAGAAGACAGCTTTCCTAAAAAAAAAAAAAAAAAAAAAAAAGAGCACAGTTTAGAAATGACAGTTCAACAAGAGAAAATGGACAGAGCTCACTCAGATACGTGGGAGAAAGGGGAGAAAATGGGAATAATTTTAACAGAGATTATAGAGAAATGGGTAACCAGAGAATTGAAGCAAAGAAGATGCAAGATAGTTTGAGTGGGTTCACAAGGGCAAAGGAGTGGAATACAGCTCACCATGCTTACAAAGAAAGATGTGACCTGCAGGATGGGCCAGCGTGCTCAGATCTGTGGAGATAGAAGCAACATGTGTACACTACTGGATTTAATGGCGAGGTCTTCCAGGGCAATGAGGTTAAAGGGTCAAGTGTATCTGTCTGCAGGAACATCTGAGAGATGTTTGCACGTGCCTTACTGCATGGACCACAGGCTGAGCAGACAACAGAGAATCAGCACTCTTGAGAAATGACAGCAAGATCATCACAGAACTGATCACCAGCAAAGTCTTGGGCCAGAAGACAACAGAACCTCAGCAAAACAAAACACAACCCCGAGGATTAGGTCTCCTAATGTCAGACAAGACTCCAGAGGAGAAACAAGCACTAGTGTGTACAAGTTTGTCTATGAGCATCCATGTGCAGGTGTAGGTGTGTGTGGAGGCTAGAGGTCACTGTTAGGAGTCTCCCTCTGTCACTCTTCTTTATTTTTGAGTTAATGATCTTAACCTGGAGCGCATCAACTGCCTAGGCTGACCAGCAAGCTCTTAGAATCCATCCTTCTCCACACCACTCCCTCCCAGCTCTGGGGTTATAGGCGATAGCTGGTGCCAGGCCCAGTTTTTACATAGATTCTGGGCATCCAAACTCAGGTCTTCATGCTTGCATAGCAAGTGCTTTATCTACTGAGCCATTTCCCAGCCCCAGGTTTACTGGATTCAACTGTGGAGTCAGCACCACAGGTTTATAGTTGATGTGTGACAACATGCTGCGTCAAAAAGACGATTAAGTAATTCGTTTTAGCGGAAGTCAGACTACAGGGGAAGTGGGTGGCCTCACCACTCCCAGGGCAGGATTTGTTAAATGCTGACAAAGGTGTGGGGAGAAAGAAGAGCAGCTAGCTGAGTCCGTGAGTTCCTGTTACAGAGACTTGAGATGTAAGTGTGAGGGCAATCCTGGCAGAACAAACAGCATTCTTCTCAAGCACCAGAAGGAGATGATAAAATTCAAAATTTTGTTCAAAAAGAAGAGATTATAATAAGGGTGTACATGGGAGTGGAGAGAGACTGTATGGTCCGTGTAGACTGCTGTGTGTTCTCCCATCTTCTCTTGTGTGGCCACGTTAGCAAAGAGAAGCTGAATCTATCCTAGGCACGTGGGGTGTGCCTGACACAGAGAGAGAAAGAGGTATAAACCAAGCCAGGGGCTGAGGTCCTAAGAGAGAGTTACCAGCAGTCAAGGATCACACTATTGACCTCTGACCCAAGATAATTCAGTCCAAAACACTGAGCAAAACAAGAGGTCATAATAAGAATACAGCATTATAAGTATTAATGGATGTGAAATCACATAAAATTGATAAAGAGAAGCTATAACTCTGACACAGTGGCTCGTGCCTGAAACGTTGGCAATGTAGTTCTTACGAATCAGAGAAGAAAACTCAAAACAAAATCTCAGCACTTCACGAATAACAAAAAAAAAGAAAATTAGACTTCTAGATGTTTGGACACAGTTGTGCTCTGAAGGAAATCTATAATAGTGTTTTATGAAATTAAAAAAATAAATACTCAGTTCAATAATTGGCAACATGTCCATCAAATATCTGTAGAAAAACAATAGTGTGTAACTGATAAAGAGAAAATAGTAGGAGACCTCAGTAAAAGTGTAAAATGAGTGTACGTATCACTCAGGTGTCTCAGGAAAGGTTATCTCAGATTATTACTACCCTTGTTTAAAATGCATGTCCTATTCTGCTCTCTCCTCTACAGGTCCCCTGCCCCACCTTTCCCTAACAGCTCTTCTAATAAAGAGTGTGGTCCCTTCTGTTGCTGCACACTGGACATCAGCAAAGGGATACTGATGTCAACCATAATTTTTAAATGAAAAGCCATCAATCTATGAAGCAGGAGATAATAGAAGCAACACCTGCCAAACCAGAAGGATGTTTAACGTTAAGAATGAGGACGGGTCTGGGAGCTGGCTCGGAGGTAAAGTGCTTGCCTCACAGTCAAGAAGACCCGACTTTGGATCCCAGCACCAGTGTGAAAGGGCAGGTGTGAAGTGCGCCTCTAACCCCAGAGCTGATGCGGTGGAGGCAGGAGGATCCCTAGTCTGCCCTGGCAGTCAGTCTACCAGTTGGTGAGCTCCAGGTTCAGGGAGAAATACTGTCTCAAAAAATAAGGTAGAAAGTGACTGATAAAGACACCTGATGTCAACAACTGGCCTCCACAAGCGTGCATGCACACACGTTGCACATGCATATATGTAAACACACACATAGCAGAATAAGTTATTTTATGGAAACAAAATGTAAGATTTTGTTAAAGTGAAAAATATGTGAGAAATTTGCATTTACCAGTAATTAATTCAAGTCAAGGCAGGCAGTCTAACAAGGCCAGGTTTCTGTAAGAAATAAAGCAGTGTCCAATATCCTCAGACATCAAGGAAAAGGATATTAAAATTACTTTGAGAGTCCATCTCACCCCAGTCAGAATGGCATATATCAAGACAGCTGAAGATAAAATATGAGGAGGAGGAGGAGGGAAAGAGGAGGCCCACTCGCTGTGGGTAGGAATGTAACTGGTGTGGTCATTGTGGAAACCAGTATAGAGGCTTCTCAGAAAGTCACACATAGTCCAGCGATATAACCCAGCTATACCACCCCTCAGGTTATACCTAAATAAATCTAAATCCTACCACAGAGACACTTCCAGACCCATCTTAATTAGTTACTGCACTTTTTACAACAGTCAGGAAATGGGAACCAGACTTGATGTACAACAATAGATGAATGGGTAAAGAAACTGTGACACACACACACACACACACACACACACACACACACACACACACACAAATACTATTCAGTTGTAAGGAAACTAAATAATTCATATGGCATTGCATGGGACTGGCCATTATTATCTTGACCCAGAAAGACAAATACAATGTTTTATGTCTATGTGCATCCTAGATTTTAATAGTCACTGGATGCCATAAATCATGAAACTAGAGAAGGGCCATCAGAGGGGTGTTGTGGAAGTTTATTTTTAGTTGTGTTTAAAATAATTGTTTTTGTGCACCATTGGAAAAGGGATGCATAGGCCTTGGCCTTTTGTATTGTCTGCATGTGTTGGATTTCTGTGGAGGAAGTTGACTGTTTATGATCTGCACCTGAGGAGTTCTGAATCAATAAAAACACCTGAGCTCAGATGCTCAGGGTTCCACTGTCAAGTATGGCATTGGCCATGATAGTGGTTTCTTCTGCTGAGGTCTGGCAGAGTTTCCAACCAATGATATTGTGTCCCTGTCTCTTGGCTGAGCCATCCAGCAGCTAACTGCAACGAGTGACACCCAATGTGGGGTACAGTTGCATCAAATATGGAAACAAGGAAGAAAAGAAACTCCAGACACAGAGTCTGGTAAAATACACTCAGAGCATTTCCCAGAGGATAGAGATTAAGGTATTAGTAAAAGGAAAGCTCTATAAGAGAAAATTATACATGAGAAAGAAGCTCTTAGGTGAAAGCCATGTTTCAGACAAATGTTTGGGATAAATTTTCATGGTAAAAATAGAAAGTAGAGCTAGAAACAGGGAAGAAGCAAGGTTTCAACCACTGTTCCCTGATCATGGAGCCAACACTGCCTCCTGCCACTGGAAGCAGCCAGGGTACAGGAAATGGAAGCCAGAGTGTACTGTTCTATAAACTGAGTTTGTTGATGGCTTTTTGTGTGTGTGAAGCCCAAGCGGGTCTTGTGTCTAAGGTCTATGAAGAAGGGTGCATGTGTACCTGTAGCAGTGGTGAAAAAGGACAACAAACTGCCAGAATGTTTCAACTGGAAATTCTTCCCACTGGCCTAGGACACTTTGTTGTTGTAGAAGCTGCAGCTTGGAGCCAAAAAGCCACTTAGTTAAACTGTCCAGTTTTTTTTTTTTTCCTCCTGCAAAGCTGACTAAGAGAAAGACAAGTTGTGGAGATACTGGTGATGGTGATAAGAACTCCACCCAGGAGGGGACCCTTCCTGTAGACAAAGTGACCAGTTATTTTTTCAGCAAACCAGACTCTATCTTAAAATCTGGAAAGTGTTTCCTCAGGGTCAGCACACAGAAGCTGTCTTCCAGAACTGGCTAAGGTTGTATCTCAGGATGGCAGCTGAACTTGTTACTTTAAGAGTCACCCAGGTGGTGCTGGTTTTGAAAGCATGAAGGGGCCATGGAAAGCAACTGAGGCTTGGCACTATGAGAGGCCAGGAAAGGCTATTGGTAAAAGTGCAGCCTCAGTAGCAGCTGAAGGCCCAGATTGAAGGGGTCATGTAAAAAAAATTGAGGCTTGGCACCATGAAGAGAGCCCATGAGAGGCTATTGGTGAAAAGTACAGCCCAGTTGCAGCAAGGCAAGACCCCAGCTTTTTGGAGATGCCAGTACCATGGGACAACCACCAAGAGCAGCAGCAGCAGTGGAGTGGAGCCAGCCAGAGCCTGGAGGACAAGCTGTATGTGATGCAGAGGGCAGAGCCAGAAAAGTGACCTAAATCCTTTGGTGGAGCCCAGAATATTGAGTGAATTTCACATCATTGACATTGATAATGTTTTTATGCTGTCCAAAGACATTGTAAAAAGCTCGATAGATGTTTGGTTTCATTTAGTCCTGTGTATTAGCAAGCCTCATGGTTGTTCCTCTTGTGAATAGTTTTGCTAGTGTAATGTTAAATTGTGTTGTAAAAGTAAAGCATTTTTTTTATACAGAATAGGAGAATTGTTGTGGAAGTTTATTTTCAGTTGTGCTTAAAATATTTGCTTTTGTGCACTGTTGGAAAAAGTGCACTGTTGTATTGTCTGCAGGTGTTGGATTTCTGTGGGGGAAGTTGATTGGTTATGATCTGCACTTGAGGAGTTCTGACTCAATTGACACACCTGGAGCTCAAATTCTCCAGGTTTCACTGTCAAATATGGCATTGGCCATGCTAGTGGTTTCTTCTGCTGAGGTCTGGCAGAGTTTCCAATCAATGATAATGCCTCCCTGACTCCTGTCCCCTGGCTGAGCCACCCAGAAGCTAACTGCTACAGAGGGGTAAAGGAGATCTTACGTGTGTGAAGAAACAAACAAACAAAAAAGAATTTTAAAAGTAAGATGCCTGACCTAATTTCATTTCTGATGCTGTGATAAAATGCTCTGCCAAAACGCAAGGAAATGAGAAAGGATTTATTTTAGCTCATGAATCCAAGTTATACTTAACGATACTGGGGAAGTCAAAGTGGCACTTAGGTAAGCAGGTAGTCATATGTACCGTTGGAAGTAAGAAGAAATGAATACAATCATGATCATTTGCTCTCAGCTCACACCTACACTTTTATAGGACCCTGGGCCTAGGGAATGATGCCACCCACAATGGGCTGGGTCTTCCCACATCAATTAAGGCAATCAAGACAATGCCCACAGCACACCCACAGGCTCACCCAATCCTAACAGTTCCTCACTGAGATCCTCTTCCAGGATCTCAGTTTTGACAATTTGTCCAGTTTTGACAATTAAAACTGACAAGCACAGTAACAGAATACTTGAGAAAATAGAATAAGGGTTAGTCAGGGAGCAGTGGCAGGAGGGAGAGGGGGGATGGCGAAGAAGTGGAGCAAGAGGATCAGCAAAAACAAAGTATTATGAAAATTCTGTAAAAAAATATTGCATATTTACTTTTTTTTGTTTTTGTTTTTGAGACAGGGTTTCTCTGTTGCAACCCTGGTTGTCCTGGAACTCACTCTGCTGAGCAGGCTGGACTCGAACTCACAGAGATCCACCTGCCTCTGCCTCCCAAATGCCAGGATTAAAAGCATGCACCACCACCAACCAGCTTATATTTACTTTTTACAAAACTAATAGAAGGAAAAAAGAAGAAAGAAAGAGAGATGGGGAGGAAGGAAGAGAGAGGGGGGAGGAATGAAGGAAGGAATAAAGAAAGTAAGAAAAAAGAAATGTTATAAAGTTTTTCCCCCATGAAACAACCCAAAATGCTCACATGATATTAAGAGGAAATTTCATCAAATCTTTTCCTCTGAATATCTCATAACTAAGGTCCAAATTATTTTTCTCAAGCAAGGTATCTGATATTTAATATCAATATTTGAAAATTATTCACAATAAAAAAGACAAATCAATGACAACTTGTGCATATTAATTCAAAATGTCAAATACAATATTTGAAAATATGCAAACAATACGACAGATGGCTTGTAAGCAGCATCGGAGTCACAGAAAATTAGCTCTGACATGACAACTGGGGTTCATTCTGGGAACACAGGTGTCATTCAACATTAAGAGGAACCTTCAGTGATTTATCATCATATTTAGTGACATAATGGAAAAAGTTCATATGGCTATCTCCATGAAATTCAAGAGAGCTTGTGAAAGAATTCAGCACTCATTCTTTCTTCTAGGTAATATTCAGTAGCAGAAGAGACTGTATATATATATATATATATATATATATATATATATATATATATATATATATATATATATATAAATGCAAACTAGTCAATGCAAAACTCAGTGTTCTAGCTTAACAGGGGAACATCAGAAGTAGTTGCATGAACACACCAAGAGGGGACACTCTCCCCCTCCACTACTGCCCATCATGACTGTGCAGGCAACAACCAAAGAAATTAGACAGAAGAATCTATCCATGGTATTAGTGGCCAAATAGGAAAAGAGGAGTGTTTTTCAGTTCACGGGTGATATGTTCTGAAACCACATGGAACCATGCTGTTTTTATGACTATAGCTCTGTAGTATAACTTGAAATCTGGAATGGTGATACCTCTAACCAGTTTTTTAGTTTAGGATTTGCTTTTAATATCCTGGGTTTTTTCTATATGAAATTTAAGATTCGTTCTTTCAATTTCTGTGAAGAATCACAGAATTGGGATTCTGATGGGCATTATGTTGAATCTGTACATAGTGTTTGATAGGATGGCCATTTTCACAATATTAATCCTACCCATCCATCGGCATGGGAAGTCTGTCTATCTCCTGGTGTCTTCTTCAATTTACTTTTCCAATGTCTTAAAGTCTTCACTGTATATGTCTTTCACTTCCTTGTTTAGATTATCTTTGAGGCTATCATGAATGGAATTGTTTCCCTGATTTCTTTCTCAGGATGTTGATCATTTGTTTCTGGGAAACATGTTTCTGTGTTGATTTTGTATCCTGCTACCTTACGTGCATCAGATGTATGAGTTTTCTGGTGGAGTGTTTAGAGGCTTTTATGCATTGGATCATGTCACTGGCAAGTGAGGATACTTTGACTTTTCCCTCTCTGATTTGTACCCCTTTCTCTCCTTTACTTGTCTAATTGCTCTAGCTAATATTCAGGGGACAGGAGTGGGGGCGAGGTGAACGTGATCAAAATACATTGTACAAAATTCTCAAAGAACTAACACAAAATGAGATGGGATAAAGGAAAACAAAGGAAAAGGAAGAAACTGCTGAAAAACAAAACACTAGACTGTAGATAAGTATAAAGAGCCACCGTGCCGCTGCATTCCAAATCACATTTGCCAATGACACTAGCGAGTCTCTGCACCTGACATTTCCTGCTATAGTGAAACTTAGTGTGGGCAGACCAGAAGCAGGGACTGATAGAATAGATGATAAAACAGCACTCTTTTTTTTTTTTTTTTTTTTGGTGTGGCTATAGCACAAC
Organism: Cricetomys ansorgei; assembly: GCA_026225945.1. Taxonomy (NCBI): domain Eukaryota; kingdom Metazoa; phylum Chordata; class Mammalia; order Rodentia; family Nesomyidae; genus Cricetomys; species Cricetomys ansorgei. The sequence continues at coordinate 81,839,019 of JAMJFZ010000199.1, read as the reverse complement.
AACAGAGGCTAAGGCAATTGTAGGAAAAAAAAAAAAAAGTCTATTTAATTCACAGTTCTGGAGATCCCAAAGCATGCCTAGGGTGAGGGCTCTCGGGTGCGTGTCATAGCAAGGTGGAACCATATGAGATAAAGAGAGGTTTCCCTGCAAGTCAAGGAGCCAGTGAGAATTCAGAGGTTAAGTTCGTTCTTTTATAGCAATTTGTGAAGTAACCAGGGCCCCAAGAGAATTACACAAATTCCTCTGTGAAGTAGGCATTCCCTGGGCCCTGCCTCTTAAGGGAATCACTGTACTGTCTTTAATTGATCCCAACCTGGGCACCAAGCTTCCAACACATCAGTCTTTGGGGTGTAACTGTAGCGCCTAGGATGAGATGTTGCCCGCCCATAGACAAAGCTGCAAACTGGCACACAAGTAGAAACGACACTTTTTCAGGAACGAGACACATGCCTTGTCTCTCTGTCATGGTTCTCATTAGTGTAAATGAAAGTGTCAACCAACACATGAGAACAACACTTACTTCTCCGCAACACTCAGTAATGATCAGCCACTCATTTGCAGATGGATTCTGTCAACTGACCACTAAATTGCAAACACAAGTTGGACAGATCTAAGTATTCTGTCCAAACCTACAGAAATGTCCTAAGAATTGTCCCTGTGGACAGAACAATGAACACTCTTCTACAATGTATTGGACTGTAGAATTGTATGCCAACCATTCTATCAGATAGTTATCAGATGGATGGATAGAAAGAAAGAAAGAAAGAAAGAAAGAAAGAAAGAAAGAAAGAAAGAAAGAAAGAAAGGAAGGAAGGAAGGAAGAAAGGAAGGAAGGAAGGAAGAAAGGAAGAAAGGAAGGAAGGAAGGAAGGAAGGAAGGAAGGAAGGAAGGAAGGAAGAAGGGAAGAAGGGAAGGAAGGAAGGATAGATGATCAGGTGATAGAATTGGATGATGGATAAGTAGGTAGATAGATATATAGACAGACAGACAGTAGACTAGATGATGGATAGAAAGACAGATATTGTACGTAGTAATAAAGGAAAGTCTGGTGACATTGGAATCTTAGTTTCAGTTCATCACTGTGCACAAATTAGCCAGACTCAGTGTCATACTCATGATGCTAATTTTATGCAAATAAGAATATGGAACAGTGTTCCAATGTGTTCATGTTTCCTGAAAGAAGTAATGTTTCCCCTCCCACATGGTCCCTGAATACAGAGTTCTCCCTCCTAGGTGGTCACAGTGTGCAAAGCTTCCCTCTTAGGTGTCCCAGGGTGCAGAATCTCCCTCTCAGGTGTCCCAGGGTGCATAGCTTCCCTCTCAGATGATCCTAGTGTGCACAGCTTCCCCTCCCACGGGGTCCCAGGGTGCAGTCTCCCCTCCCAGGTGTCCCACTGCCAGCACATGCTTTGCACAGCCATTGAGACCTCTCTGTCTGGCCTGATGTGCATGAGCATCGCCCTTCCGCTTCTGTCAGCATGGCTGCTCCCTGCCTGAGGCCATGATGGAAAGCACACAGGATGCTAATGGGCGTTTTGAGTAGAAGATAATCTTTTAATGTTTTCCAAGAGGCCTCCATGGGCAGGATGCTTTGTGAGAACACCTGAGGAGCCAAATCCCCTCTTATCCTCCACTTAGACGGGAGTTGATTAGGCAGCTTTGTGGAGGGCACCGAGGGAGGCCCCACAGGTCTAAATCCAAATCTTCACAGGAGAGGACAAGGTGGGCTGGGCTCAGGAGCACATCTGCAGCCCACACAGCCCTTGGGTCCCTAGCAGCTGCGTGTGGCCCAGCTGCAGTGTGGGGGAAGGCATCCTGGATCCTGAGCAGCCCTCTGCACAAAGGAAGGGCTGGGCCTGTCTGAGGGACTGTGTCCCTGTGCCTGTTCCCCTGTTCCCGTGTCCCTGTTCCCCCCTGTGCCTGTGCCCTTGTGCCTGTGCCCCTGCGCCCCTGTGCCTGTGCCTCTGTTCCTGTGCCCCTGTGCCCCTGTGCCCCTGTGCCCCTGTGCCTGTGCCTCTGTTCCTGTGCCCCTGTGCCCGTGCCCCGGCGCCCCTGTGCCTGTGACCCTGTGCTCCTGTGTCTGTGCCGCTGTGTCCCTGTGCCTGTGCCCCTGTGCCCCGTGCCCGTGCCCCTGTGCCCCTGTGTCTGTGCCCCTGTGTCCCTGTGCCCAAGGTAGAGTGGGTGAGGCTATAGAAACCCTCACAAAGACCAAATTTGGTATCAGCAAGCTCACTGCCATCAAGCTGAGGTTCTTGTCCCTGTCACCCAGTGATGTGCTGCTTGCCCATCCAAGGGCCAAGCAGAATGCACAGCTCAGCCCCCACCACCACCACCCTGCCTCACCACACCCCCACCACCATCACCACCACCCCCACACCCCCCCCACCCCACCCCCAACTTCAGGTGTGGATGATGCTGAGATGTGTATATATCAGGAAGCCACAACCACCCAGAGAGCTTGTCCTTTTCTTCTTCCACTTTCATGTGTTTGTGTGGTGTACATGTGTGTACATGCATGTTTCTGTGTGTGTGAGTGCGTGTGAGTGTGTGTGCCCAAGGTTTATATCTGGAATCTTTACCCGTTGCTCTTGCATCTTATTCATTGAAGCGGAGTCTCTCAATCAAACCCAGAGCTCAGTAATTGCTTGCTCTGGGCATCCCATGTATCTGCCTTCCCATACTGGAGTTATAGGCACAGCACCAAGCCCATTGAGTATCTGCTTGGGATCTGAATTCTTATCCTCATATTTGAGTGGCAAGTGCATTAACCACTGGGTTCCCGCAGAGGTGTCCTTCTCTAGCACCGCCTACAACAGTGAGCCTGGAGCCCTGTCTAGTGGATGCCAGGTGAGGCTGGGGAGTCATCTGGGCTCCTCTGTCACATAGCTCAAGGTACTATGTTCCATCCATAGTGATGAGGGCAGCACTGCCCATTTGTCCCCAAAGTGGCTCTGACTCTTCTCCACATCTGCTCCAAGCTGTTTGATGGGGAATCTCGGACTTTAGAAAGCCAAGCAGCAACCACTGGCATGGGGCAGGTCTGAATCACAGACTGCCTATCCAAACTGCCTTGCCTCATTGCTGGGCTGCCCCTTTCTCCTTGTCCAACCACACTGGAGCTCTGTCCTATAATGTTCTGAGGCTCCCATAGGTTTAGATGCTTCAGACTGGGCAGCAAGCTGTCCTCCTCCAGGTTTCATGCACTCTGCCATACCTAGAAAGAGATGCCAGCTCCTCATGCCCTGCCCAGGAAGCACATGAGTGCAGTGACCTGGCCATCAATCTCCTTAATGAGTCCATTTGTCACTCCAAGTGTCATTGTTGGCCTGCCTGATTGAATGATCCTGTTCTGGCCCAGACAAAAGCAAGCCAGGCCCAGCTGGTTAGAGGTCACCCATAGGCTAGTCAAGGGCTTCAATGATGTTTGTAGTTGGGCTCAAACAGACTTTACAGGCACATTGCTTTCTGTGTACAGTGACATTCCTGAATATGTCCCAGGTAGGGCTCAGGATACCTAAACAATTGTACCTAAACAATGTGGTTCAATTACTGGTCTGTTTCTTGTTCCCAGCAGAAGGTCACCTGCCATCTCCCCTTCACATCTACCCTGGCTCAAAGACAATCATTGACTTGCCTGGGCCAAAGGAGATGGCTGCCTCTGTGCCTACGCAGGTACGTGCCATGGACCACGGGAGGGTCCAGCCAAAGACAGGGTAGGGCTCAAGGTAGTGTCCTCCACCATACTACTTTATAACTGAACCATTTTAGAAAATATCACTCCTTCCTTAGCTCTTCCAGTAGGCTCCAAAGGATGCAGGGCAGTGACTGCCTCTCATGCCAAGGGTGTCATGCCAAGGCCAACTCTTAGCTGCTATGCTGGACAAGAGATCTCAGGAGCGTGACAGGCTGTGTCCTCTTTTGAACTGTGAGAAACCCCAGGTAAATAACAGGGGCTAGAAGTACAGACCCCACAGATGGCTGTGGGCATGATGCCAAGTGGAGACTGTCCCTTGGTGTCAGGTCATCTGCTTTTGGCACTGGAGACATGGTGGTATCACTGGCTTAGGATTGAAGCAGTCTCAGTTTCATATCATGAAACCCTTCCAGGGGTAGGTCTGAACTCCAGATTGTGGGGAACATGGATTATGTTAGTTGTAAAATAGAGGCCACTCCCAGCCCCGCCTCCACCATTCAAATTCCAGATGATGTGTGGGTTATCATCAGAGATCAGCTGTGGTGCTTCTTCCAAGGACAGTCTGTGATTGGATCCCTGACACCTGTCAGTCTCCTGTGAAGCTTGTATGCTGTAGCTTCCTCTTATTGCAGTGACAAGTTCAGTAACATTTTTCTAAACAGGATGGTCATTGAAGGCATTCAACAAGGACAGCAGGGACAGAGATGCTGGAGGGGAAGCTAGTGCCAAACACAGCTGACCGTGGGGTTGAGGACACTCAACCAGAGTGAGGACCAAAGGGGCATAGGGACATGTCCACATCTGTGAAGAACATGGGTGAGAGGACAGGAGAGACACTTCCAGAAGAGGGACACCATTAACCTGCATATTCAGGACATCTCACACAAAGGGACTCATCTCTCCTGGGTCCTTACATGATACATGGTACCCAGAACTCAGCAATGATTATGGCATTCCCAAGGAAGGGAATACACCTTAACTGTATTGCCCTTTAATACAGTTTCTTACATTGTAGTGAACCCCCTACCCCCTCCACAAAACCATAAAATTATTTTCATTACTACTTCATAACTGTAAATTTGCTACTGTTGTGAATCATAATATAAATATCTGATATGTGGATGTTCTGAGGTAACCCCTGTGAAAGGGTCCTTAGGCACCAGCCCCAATAGAGTCATGACCCACAGGTTGAAAAACACTGTTTTAGACAATTCCTGGGAGGAAATCTTGACTGCTGATTGAACTCGTTGGTCTGGATAAAGCCATTTTTTTTTTTTTGAGAAACCTCGCAACCACATAAATTAAGTTAGCAAGAACAACCCAGCTTATGTGTGAAAAATAAGGAGCATAGGGAGGAGGTTCTGCTACATCCAGGGTCTCTGCTCCAGTATTCAGGCTCAGTGCTCTGGGTGAAAGATCTACTTAGCCCAGAGTCTTCTCTGTAGAGTGGTGGTAGGCAGCAGAAGGTGAGATGTACTCCAGGGGTGTGGACTCATGTCTGAAGAAATTGACAATGACTGGTCTCTCAGGGATGTTAGGGTCTTCTGAACACCTAAGACAGGTGTCCTGGACTGATGTATACCTCATGAAAGTTACCCGTGATCCCCATGAATAGACTGGGATGAACATGCATAGAGCCTCCCTAGTGAGTGAGTTCTGGCTCATGATGCAATTGTGAAGCCCTTGTTGGGAGCCTTCCTTTGGAAAAAGCCAGAAAGTGAGAAGAATCTTTGTCCCAGCACTGATTTGGGGAGATTATGGTCTCCTGCAATTGGTCACGCCCAGAACATCATGTGAGCAGACACCACATGAGCAGCTGAAGCACACACACAAATACACACAAATACACACACACACACATACACACACACTGAGACTGGAGAGATGGCTCAGCTGTTAAGAGCTCTTCCTGAAGAGTTCTGTTCCCAGCACTCACATCTAGCAGCTTACAACAGTCTGTTACTCCAGCTCCAGAGGATTCAAGGCTTTCTTCTAGCATCTACAGAAATATTTGCATAATCACATACATGTATACATACATACATGTACATTATTTAAAATGAAAGTAAAACAATATTGATGCAGTGACAATAAATATATTTAAAATGGAGTTATTAAACTTGACAGAGTAAGAAAAATTTTAATCTGAATTATTAATATTTGTTCAATCATGTAAATGAATTAAGTCCAACATGAAGAAAATCTTGCACTGGTAGATTGTAACACATGTCTTTAATCCCAGCTCTTGGGAGGCACAGACAGGAAGATCTCTGAGTTCCAGGTCAATCTGGTCTACAGAGTGAGCTCTTGGAAAGACAGGGCTACACAGAGAAGCCCGGTCCCAATAAACGAAGAAGGAGGAGGAAGAGGAGAAGGAGGAAGAGGAGGAGGAGGAAGAAGAGGAGGAGGAGAAGAAGAAGAAGAAGAAGAGGAGGAGGAGGAGGAGGAGGACGAGGAGGAAGAGAATGAGGAGGAGAGAAATAGAAAAGAAATAAAAAGAAAATTTTACAAAAAGATGCAGGGTTCACTATCAAAATGTGCCAAGAAATATGGAGGAAGTCATGTGATTCTCACATGCACATTTTTCTAGAGAGCAGAGCAGGAGTTCTCCTATCTTCCTTGTCAGACCAATATTCTCACCAACCACAGGATCCAACTTGTGTTCATGACACCTCTTTAATCAAACCAAATGCAAAACCATGAAACTACTGGAAGAAAATGTGGGAGAAGAATCTTGATTGCTTTGTGTCTTGTGATAAATTTTAAGTGAAGTGGCATTGGTACATTCCATGAGAGAGAAGAAGGGTCAGACTACATTCAGATCTAAAACACTACTGAGATACAGAAGGATGAGCCTCACCCCAGACAAAAACTATGTGCATAATGCCTGAGAAGAAATTTTCACCCAAAAATATAGAAAAAGCCCTTGAATATCAATAAGAGAATAACCCAATTAAAATATGAGTTAGATATGAAAAAGGACCTGCACTGGAAAGACACATGGGTGGCCAATGAGACTGAGAGGAGGCTGAGTGCCAGCTACTCTGAAGAGGGTGCCAATCTAATCAAAGGACAAGGTGATAACCACCAAGAATATTGCTGAAGTCTGAATTCTGACAAAAACAAATGCTGCCAAGGATGCTGAGCTATAGGAATCTGGAGCAGTTAGGCTGCTGCTGGCCAAGGAAGACAAGGAAGCATTCTCATGCATGCAAACTCTGCCAGACCTCAGCAGAGGGAACCACCATCATGGCAAGTGCCTTCCTTGACAGTGGAACCCTGAACGTCTGAGCGCAGGTGTTTTTATTCATTTAGAACTCCTTAGGTGCTCTGCTGATCCCATATGCAGATCATAAGCAATGAAACAACCCCCACATAAATTCAACACCTGCAGACAATACAAAACACCAAGGTCTATGTATCCCTTATGCCAACAGTGCAAAAGAACAATTATTTTAAGCACAACTAAAAATAAACTTCCACATTTCCCCTTTTCTGTATAAAAAATTTTCTTTACTTTTACAACACATTTTAACATTACACTAGCAAAACTATTTATAAGAGGAACAATTATGAGGCTTCTAATACACATGAACAAATGAAACCAAACATCTATCAAGCTTTTCACAGTGTCTTTGAACAGCAGAAAATAATGGCAATGTCTAATTATCTGGAATTCACTCACAATCTTCTGGGATCCTTCAAAGGGTTTGTATCTGGCTCTGCCCTCTGCAGCACACACAGCTTGTCCTCCAAGCTCTGGCTGGCTCCCCTCCATTGCTGCTGCTATTCTTGGTGGTTGACCCATGGTACTGTCATCTTCAGAACACTGGGATCCCTCACTACAACTGGGCTGCATTTTCACCAATACCCTCTCCTGGGCTCTCTTCAATGGTGCCAAGCCTAAACTTCTCTGCACGACCTCTTCAGTCTGAGCCTTCAATTGCCACTGAGGCTATACCTGCACTAATGGCCTCTCCCGGGCTCTCTTCATGGTGCCAAACCTCAACTTCTTTACAAGACCCCTTCAGTTTAGGACTTCAACTGCTACTTTGGCTGTACCTTCACTAATGGCCTCTCCTGGCCTCTTACAGTGCCAAGCCTCAGCTGCTCTCCAAAGACCCCTTCATGCCTTCAAAACCAGCACCAGCTGGGGAACTCTTATAGTATCAAGTTTGGCTGCCAACAGGAGATACAACCTCTGCCAGTTCTGGAAGACAACTTCTGTGTGCTGACCCTGAGGAAATACTTCCCGGATTGTAAGATAGAGTCTGGTTTGCAGAAAAAACAACTGGTTACTTTCTCTGCTGTAAGGGTTCCCTCATGGGGTGGAGTTCTCGTTACATTTGCCTGGACTGCTTGTCTTTCTCTTAGTCGGGTTTGCAGGTGAAAAAAATACAACTGGCCAGTTTAACTAAGCCATGGCTTCCATAACAGTAGGGGGTCCTGGGCCTGTGGGAAGAATCTCCAGTTGAAACATTCTGGCAGTTTGGCATTTTTTCTCACCACTGCTATAGGTAAATATACAACCCTTTCCATGGATCTCAAACACAACATCTTGAGCTTCACACATATAACACAGCTATCAGAAAACTCAGTTTGTGGAACAATATGCTACCACCAGTGGCTGGAGGGAGCATGGGCTCCATGATCAGGAAAAGCAGTGAGAACCTTATTTTTTCTTGTTCCCGGCTGAATTCTCTGTCTCTAAGGCCTCCATTCTGTGGCTCTCACCTCGGAGCCTTTTTCCTTGTTTACTTATTAATTTAACAGCCTTTTCTCTTCATAGAGGCTAATTTCCTTTCTCTCTCTCCTCTTCCTTCAGGATCCTTCAATTCTCTGGTAGCTTCCCTGAGTGGACTTTACCAGATTCTGAGGTCTGGTGTTTCTTTCTCTTCTTCCTTGTCTCCATGTTAGATTAGCCGGTGTGATGTCCTGCCCCACATTGGTACGCCATTTGTAGTAGTATGGCCGTGGCGGGGGCTCAGCAAGAAAGAGAGGGAGGCACTTCTCATAGGGGAAGCCCGGCCAGACTCAGCAGGGGGAACCACCATCATAACAAGTGCCATCCTCGACAGTGGGAACCCTGAGCATCTGAGCTCAGGTGTTTTTATTCATTCAGAACTCCTAAGGTGTTCTACTGATACCACATGCTGATCATAATAACTAACCCCCACATAAATCTAACACCTGCAAACAATACAAAGCCTATGCGTTCCTTTTTCCAACCATGCACAAAAACAATTATTTTAAACACAACTAAAAATAAACTTCCATAACAGGAATCTCATTGGCTGAGGGTGCAAATGAGAACTTACTAGCTGCTCAACCCTCAAGGTTGAATGCCTAAGTGGTCTCCATGATGCACTGAAGGCCTGGAGACCATGAGCACTGGTGGTCTTCAGTCCATATTGGAAGGCTGAGCTCTGGGGGCAGCAAAGGATGGCGGCAGCAGCCACAGAGTAGATGCACTCACCATCAGGAAGGAAGGAAGGCGAGGCGACAGGTAGTCTTTCTTTCCCCCTGGCACCTCTTTATATCTGTCCAATGGAATGAGGGCCTCTTCCTCTGTTAATCCTTCCTGGAAACATTCACACAGATTAGGCCCATGGATGTATCTCCTTCCTGATTCTACTTTCAGTCAAGTATAGTGACCAAGGACTTGAAGGGAAGGGAGGAGGTAGAATGGATAAAACACAGGATTAGCTACTCTGCGCGCTACTGTGATGGGGTGCATTATACTGGGTATTCAGTCGAATACATACAATTCTACATCACAGAATCAAAAGTCAGTATATGCTCTTTACAAATGTTTTTACTGTAACAAATTACAGTAGACATATCTATGCAGTATAATACCCACAGTGGAAGACTGAAATAATTGAGTCAACTCATCTTTCATCTCAAAACATTTATTCCTCCCGTCTGTTGGAAGCGGCAGACCCTCCGACCATTATCTCCCCTTCCTGAGCCCAGCCTCCGTAACCTCATCCCAGTGTCATGTCAATGAGCTTGACTGCCTCAGGATCCAGATCTCAATGAGATTGTGCAATGTTTGTCTTTCTCCGTGTACTTTACTTCACTTAGCACACGGTCCTCCAGATTCTCTCAAGTGGCAGCTTCCTTCTGTTAAAGGAACATATATGCATACTTTTACAGTGTGCCCACACACTTACGCATATGCACACATGCATGAAAACACATTTACACATGCGCACAATACACATATGCACACATACAAGAAAACACACTTAAACATGCACACACATACACATAAGCATACATGCATGAAAGTACATTTACACATGCACACACATACACATATACACATGCGTGAAAGCACACACATGCACACACATACACACAGACACACATGCATGAAAGCACACTTATACATGCACACATATACACATATGCACATATGCATGAAAACACACCTACACATGCACACACATACACATATGCACACACACAATAAGGAAGGTGTGTGAAAGGGGAAGTGGAGGCAACTGAGAGAGATCCTAATGCCAGAGCTAGGATTATTTGAACAGTAGAATAAAGTTAACATAAAACTAGCCAAAAACATAAAATAAATATCCCATGAGTCTGTGCTGGTGTGAATAAATATGAGGGTAAAATATGAGTGGGGGAGAATAAACAGATCTGTGCAGAGCAGCTACCAGGTGGTTTTTCTAGCTATCCTCAAGTGAAGTGGAGAGGTGTCTCGGCCCTTATGCTTGGGCCACACACTGCCCCTCTATTACAAAGGCTATGGAGAAGGGAGGCCATGTGAGGTCATCCCTGAGAGGTGAGCAAGGCCCATATCTCTGCAGTGCCCCAAGCTGAATTTTTATCCTGGACATGGTGTGATAGAAAGGGCTCTCTCAAACACAGCAGAGTCTCCCAGGAAATGCCACGTGAACCTCAGCCAGGGTAGTGACCAGGCCTTCCCAGAACATCCAAGACCACTCCAGCCAGATCAGAGGTCTGAGTGGCTATTACTGATAAGAAGACTTAAAGGTGATGAGGCCATTAAAAGTTTTCAGATCCTTGAACACAGACTAAGGGAATCTGAGAAGAGCAGGGACCTTATGTAGTTGCCTTGCCCGATCAACCATAACCAGACAGGGAAACAGGGTGTGGGGCAGGAGAATTCTCTGCGCTGTCTTTGCAACTCTAAAGTTGTCCCAAAAAATTAACTATTTTTAAGAATCAAGACAATGGCCCCATGTGACAATGATCTATCAAGCCTTATATTTGTCCCTGTGGCTATTGACTTGACTTAGGCCATGCCTCTTGCCTTTCAGCTCCAATCTCAACCCCCAACCTCCATACCCTGCTGTGTGGTTTGTCCTGGGAATGAGCAATTCCCCTGCTGTGTCCAGGCTGGAATGCTGAGCAGAGAACAAAGACAGCAAGTTCAGAGTGAGTCTACCAAACCCAAACAAGTAGATGACACCAGAGGACCTTGCTCCCTGCCTGTGCACAGTCACACTCCTCTTAGAGAGGTCTTCACTTCAGTGTCAGAGGCACCATCCATCCATTCATGCATCCATGCATCCATGCATTCATGCATTCATGCATCCATCCATCCATCTATCCATCCATCCATCCATCCATCCATGCATCCATCCATCCATCCAGAAGAAGCTTGTGACCACCCTCCCAATCCCAGGTTCCTCCTCCTCGAACTTGTGTCTGCACAGTCTCAGGCTGTGTCTATCCCTTTTTGCCAGCTCCCCACTTCCTTCCTGCTGGCTTTCTGAAGCTCCCTTCCCAGTCAATGTCTGAAGGTCACTGAACAAATCACCCCAGTCACTTCTTCATGTTATAGGGTAAGGAGTGCTGTCACTGTGGGAATGAGAGCTCTCCAGCTCTTCTATCTATGTCAGTACTGGAAGAGTCTGTTGCTCTATCCAGCCCTCCCACAGAAAGGGCTGTACCCCCTTGTACTGCCAGACCCTTCCTGGGCAAACAGACACCAAGATTCCAGGAGGCTAGCAGCCTCTTGCGAGTCAGGCTCTGCCTGATGGAGATGGAATCTGATCTCCTCCTCTCCTTTGGCTGGACCTTCAGGGTCAGGCTATTGCTTCTAGACTTACTGGTAGTACCCACTCCCACAGTCTCCTGTCACCTCAATGTGCTAGTTGGCCTTCCCCTATCAGGCCTGTGAAGCTGTTAAGAACAGTTAATTTACATTATCTGTTAAGTGAACCACAAAGTCTGGGAGGCAGAAGATGAATCCTCCCTGGGAGCCACGCTCTGGGGCTAAGACCCCATGCTCTCCTGGCTGCTAGGCCAGTTTCCTATAAATGGCTCACCTTCAGCTGCACATAGGAGGCAAGGCCTGCCAACTTGCAATTATGGAAAATCCATATCTAGCACTTTTGTTCTGGAAGACAGCATCACCTATGCTTGTAGGTAATTAGCTAGACCAGCTCCCACCATGATTAACTAGACAGTGCTCAGACTGTGCTTGTCAGCCCTTAGCTCCAAATCTCCACCTTCTCTACCTGGGCAGGACTTCAGAACTAGCAGCTTGACAAGGGCTAGCTCCTGCTCCAGAGAGCAGAGCCCTCAGCTACTGAGGAGCTCCCTGGCCTGGGTGGATCCCAGGCTTGCCCTGCCCTTGGTCCTGAATGAGGCACTGAGAACTTCAGAAAGAAACTGGCCTTCTCAGTGTCCTTGCCCACAGCCTCATGGACCTCCAAACTTAGGCAAGAATAGAGAGCTGTCCTGCTGCTCCCTGCCTCAGTCCTTGCTCCAGAGCCAAGAAGAGCAAACTGGGGGACCAGAACCCATGTCCTGTGATACCATTCTTATTCTTCTATCATCAGATCAGCAGGAAAGGTAGACCATGGACCAGACTGAAGACTCAAATACATAAGTGTGTCCAGCTGTCATGGAATTGTTGGTCCCATAATTCCAGGAAATACCACAGGTGCACGGAGGACCTGAGTTCATTCCACCTCTCTGTCTCTCCCTGTACCCCAATATGTATATGAGGTTCTGAGCTGCTCTGTGGGGCACAGGGGCTTCTCTCCTGGCACAGACCAGTCTCAGCATTCAGTCTGATTTTTACTACCCTACCCCACTGCTGTAACTGGGTGTGATTCCCAGGAAGAAAACGGAAGTGATACATCCAAGGTCACAAAGCAAAAGAGCTTCCTGACCATGGGAATAAATGTCCTAGCCCAGCTCACAGAAGCTCAGGCTTCAGAGGAGGCCTTGTTATCCAGCTGCAGTGCCCCAGAGTGGCCTGAACAGGCTTCACTGAGAGTCTACATACTTGATCCACCAGGTGGGCAAGGAGGTGTGGGACAACCTCAGGGTACCCTATTAAGTGGAATAGACACAGAGGGCTTTCTGAACACCAGGACATGCTGAGAATTATGCAGGACAGAGGGAAAGTCACTGCTTCGATAGGGAGAGGAGAAGGGCACCTCTGTGGATAGACAATTCCAGAGGAGACCCTGAATGAACTCCGCTGTCTGTCTGATGGCAGTCCCTGATCTGGTAGCCGCCTAGAACAACCTCTCTGTGTCAAGCACATAGCTTGCTTCATGGGAGCACCTGTTGGATGTGCTCCTTCTCCGGGGCACCTCCTGAGCTGCTCTGCTGGGTCATAAACTCTACCCTCAGACACTTGATGAGCTTTATAATCAGATACTTTCCATCACCAAGATGATTCCTTCTTTTAATTTTGAAATTAATAATCCAAGATTCCACTACATATTTTATGAAAATCTCTATCTTCCACTTAGTGAACTCTATGCAACTAATCAGAAAATAAAATACATAAAGTAGGGCACTGGCCTGTAGAGTGAGGACGGAAGGAGAGGGGCTGCGTTTGGCTGAGGTTGACCTTGGAGATGGCTGCAGACAGGGTCAGTGGAAGTCAGTGGAAGCTTTGAAGGTGTGAAGGGAGACTGTGACAAGCCAGCTGTGGTCAAGGTGGCACTGCTAGCCCTGCCCCCAGCCCCCACACCCCCACAGAATGATGGAGGGGGTATGGCAGAGTGCCTCACCCCCACAGAATGATGGAGGGATGGGCTACAGCAGAGTGCCTCAGAGTCATTCCCTTGCTGGTAGCACTTTCAAATATCCACAGCTCCACGGACCCCGCACTCAGTACAGAGATGGGCAATGCGCTTCAGTCTTCTACCCTCCGAATCCACACCCTAGTGGAGTTGGTGCTGGGGAGCACAGTTGAACACACGCAAGTTGTTGCCACCATGGCTGTTGGTTATTGATTCAACATTCAAGTTCAAAAGCTTCAGAGATGAAGTCTCACTTCCATTGTGCTGTCGCTCTTTGGCTTGCAGTAGAAGCCCCTGTTGAAATGATAATTTCCTGGAGGGAAATCTTGCCAGGTCACTCTAACTGTGTCTTGAGGTCTGTGTCACTGAGAGAGACTCTGCAACACATAAGGAGAAGGCCTACTAACATTGTGGTAAGCGGGCTACGGAGCATTAGTGGCTTGAATCCTCTGAGTTGATCCTGGCCCCTGGGCTGGCTACCTCTGACTACAGTAAGTAACCTGGAATTTAAAATGGTGTTATAATGTTCAGGTGTACTTGCATAAGTGGCCAACAGATGTATGCATGAAAAGATGTTCAAACTCAATAGTGATCAAAGACATGCAAATTAGAACCACAGAGAGATGGGTATCTTTTCTGCTCAGCAAACTGGCAAAGATTCAGAAGAACTACAAACCCTGAACTGGCACCAAGTGAAGAGTGAGCACTTTCCTGCCCACTGTATGGCTGGCAGCCGGCTCAGAGTGCCTCTTCCTGATGGGTGATTTGGTAGCACACAGCTGGTTTTAGAATACATGGCCCTTTCATGCCTTTCCACCCAGTGCTGCCACTGCCAAGAGTTTATCGTTACAAAATTATTAAGTGAGGTTGAGGAACTAAGATGCTATCGTGCTTACCAGAGTCCTCACAGCAAACAAAGGAGCCGTAAATACAATGAAAAGGAATTGGCTCACATGGGATGGGGCCTTTCCCCCCCATTTTACGTAGTGAGTTGACCTCTACTTTTTGACATGAAACATCGTTTCAATGTTAGAAAAGTATATGAAGACTGTGGCGTATAAGCAGGGTACCTGGTACACACCCAGTCACCCCATAGACACTAATGGAGCACCTATCATGTGCTAGAAAATTCCAGGCTCTGAGGTTACAGCAGGAAACAAACAGGTAAGGTTCCTGCCCATGAGAGGCAAATACAGCTTGTCCGTCTCCTGCTGCTGCTGTCACAGCCTCCACTCCCCAGGAAAGCCAGACTGGCTCCCACCAGCTACTCAGGGTATTTGGATCCTCTATACATCTTCTGATAGAGGCTCAGATACAGGTCTCTCCTACCCATGGCTTCATTCTGCAGGTACCAGTTGCAGTCAATCTTCATCCCACAAGATGAATGAGGAGGTTTCAAAAACAAGTAACTCGCTCTTTTAATTCTCTTTCATTACAAGATATTATCAGAATTTATCCTACCACATTATCGGTTACTGTTATTTCCTGTGGTCGATTTGTAGCTTAAACTTTGTACAGGTGTGTCCGGGGACAAAGTGAACACGAGTTCGGCACCGCCTGGAGACCTTCCTGGAGAAGGGAATGACCATGATCTCAGCGTTTTAAGCCAAAGTAATAGAGGGAGGGGAAAGGGTACATCTCAGCTCCTCCTCACCCCCAGGGACTCCGATCCTGGGTTCCCACTGGGTGAGGAACATGAGTGAGTCCCTGCCTCTTGTCCCAGGATGCAGAACAGTACGTGAGTTCAGTACCGGGTATAGGCTTGTCGTGACTCATGTTGCACTAAATCAAAGCCGCTTTGGGAATAAAACAAAACAAAAACAATAAAGCAACAACAAAGAGCAGGTAGCAGAAGGCCCAGTGGAGCCTCCAGTCACGGGAATCTCCACCTGGGCTCAGAATTGTGTAAATACACACTCTGCCCAAACCCAGAGTGGATCACCATCACAGCTATGACCCTAACCTCAGTGACTCAAGGCCTGTGGCAAGTGAACCTAATCCCAGGTTAGAGCCAGGGAGGGCCAGGGAGGACCATGTTCCTCACACTTCACACCTGCAAGGGAGAACAGTAACAGATATATGGGTCCTGGGCAGAAACCTGCTACTACAGGGTGATGGACCCCAGAGTCTTGTGCCCAGACTTGACCCCAGGGCTTGAGAAAGAGATAGTCCAGAGCTACGATCACTATGGCAGGTGACTTAGCTAAGGGAGGTCATCAGGCTTGGCCGCGATCCAGCAGAACCCACAACCTTCTGCACAAAGGAGACCAGGACCCAGACACAGGAAGGACAACCCCATGCGATGACCCAAGGAAAGGAGAGAGGGTTCAGGTGGAGGCAGTCCTGCAGATGCCTTGACTTGACACCTCTGGCCTCATTGGGAGGAAATCCTTACATTGGTGACTCTGTGGTCTGCCATGCTTTCTGAAGCAACCTCCAAACACAGTGGTGCCTGCAGCCTCTCTTTAGCTCAGCTTCCCTACCCAGCTCAACCACTCTGCCCCTCCCCCAGCTTACCCACCCCATCAACTGCTTCTGCTTCACTAACAAAGTGATTGAGGAGCTAGAGAGATGTTGGCTCCTCGGCAGCTAAGGGCAGTCGTTGCTCTTGCAGAGGACCCACGTGGGTTCTCAGCACTCATGTGATGGCTCACAGCAGTCTGCAACTCCAGTGCCAGGGTATCCAGTGCCCTCTTCTGGTCTCCGTGGGCACAGGGTGCAATACACGAGACATGCATGAAGGCAAAACATCATATATGTAGAATTAAAAAGGGATTGCTCTCCCTTTTTATGAGATCTAGGTTCTCTATGTGGTGTCGTCCATGTTGGTCTGAAACTCCTGGGCTGAAACAATGTTCCTGCCTCAGCCTCCAAAGTTACTAGCTAGGCTAGAGACATGTGCCGCAGTATCTGGTATTCATATTTCCTTCTGTTCTTTCTTTTCCTTTTTAAATCCCAGCTGGGTCTCTGCAACCAGTTGGTCACCGAGGCCCACGTGGAGTTTTTCAGTGAGATCTTATTCCCTAGGATAGACATGTAGACTGCCCCTGTATAAGAAACACTCAGCAAACAAGAAGACCTGTCTCTGTGACAGGCTGGTCCACACGGATGCAGATCTTCCTCTCTGACTTGGCACCTCTGGCCTCAAGAGCAGCTGCTGAGTCGGCTCAGTTGGTGAAGGGCTTGCTGCACGATCATGAGGACTGAGTTCTATCCCCATCATCCATGTAGAAACTAAGTGTAGTGCTGTGCACCAGAAACCCCAGAACTGGAGAGTTGGAAACATGGGGATTCCTGGAACGCACTAACCAGCCAGTCTAGTCAAATTGGTAAATTCCAGGTTCGGTGTCAACTTGAAACAAGCTATAGTCATCTGAGAGGCGGGAGCCTCAACTGAGAAAATGCCTCCATAAGATGGGTTGTAGGCAACTTTTTTTTAAAATTAGTGACTGATGTGAGAGATCCCAGTTCATTGTAGACAGGGCCACCCCTGGGCTGGTGGTCCTGAGTTCTATAAGAAACCAGGCTGAGGAAAGCCATGGGGAGCAAGCAGGTAAGCAGCACCCTCCATGGCCTCTGCATCAGCTCCTTCTTCCAGGTTCCTGCCCTACTTAAGTTCCTGTTCTGACTGCCTTCAGTGATGAACAATGATATGGAAGTATAAGTCAAATAACCCTTTCCTCCCCAAGTTGCTTTGAATTATGATGTTTCATCACAGCAATAGTAACCTTAACTGGGACAGTGAGAGACCTGATCTCAAGACTACAAGGTGGAGAGTGAATGAGAAAGACATGTCAATCTCTGGTCTTCACACACAGGTGCACAAATATGCACCTGCACCTGCAATCATGTGTACAGACATAAATACATACAAACACACAAAGCTTAACTTCATCTCCCCACAGTCTTGCAAGACAAGATCTCTGACTTCTTAGGAGCAAGAGAGGAAGATCGAAGACAGGACTATAGCAGGTTCCACCCTGGCAGAAGCCATAACTGCAGCTCAGGGGTGGGAAGAGCCAAGACCAAAGCAGACTCTTGGGTCAGTGAAAGCTGTTGAGCCGGGCACTTTGCTGATGTTCGGTTAAATTTCAAGCAAGCTGCTCAGAGTTTTGCAGTGTCCAAGGTTACAGGAAAATAAAGGCAAATGGTCCATTTTATGGTTTGACATCAGCTACCATCCACGGGTAAGTGGGCACCTTAGTGTGGAAATGGGTGGGTTAATCTCCCCAACACCCCTGCATTCCCAGTGCAGGGAGCAGTGCCCCATCCATTACTTCTCCTGGGCTCTTTTCCCCAGGACATTGGGCCATGGTCACAAGAGCAAGGTACTATTCTAGGGATCACTCTTCTTGGATATTTGACAAGTACATCAGCCCTGAAAGCCCCTGACTCTGTCTCGATTCCATTCAGAGTATCTCCAATTGCCAAGGTTTATCCATCAGCCGAGAACCCCACAGTAGGGCTGTTATTCTTACTCAGAACATACTGCTGCTCTGGCAAGTCCCACAGTGGCTCTCCTCCTTCCCAGTGACAGATGAGTTCCCAGTGACCCTCAATCCTCCAGGGTTTCACATTCCATCACTATACTAACCTCACCTACAGCTCCCATCCCCACCCCTAGCATCCCTGCTGCCCCCCAGTGCCCCTGCTGTGCCAGGTCAGGAGACCCTCCAAGCCCTCTGCCTCCAGCTCACCTCCTTCCACGCCTTTCCTCTGCCTGCCTGTGCAGTGCCAGTTTCATGCTGCTGCTGCGGTGACATACGGTGGACAAAACTTTTCCTGGGGAGATACAACACGTGTGTCTACTCACTCCCAATAGGGAGCCCCAAACAGATCAAAGTACAGATGGTATCAAAGTCCAACTTAGTGAACCACAAGTTTTATTGGGGTCACTCACGGGCATATGGGTGAGGGGTTACATATAGAAGCAGATGACTCAAAGGCAGTTACATCACCAAACCCCAGCCCAACATGGATGACAGCTCAGGTAAGCAGCACCCTCCATGGCCTCTGCATCAGCTCCTGCCTTCAGGTTCCCGCCCTGCTTAAGTTCCTGTTCTGACTGCCTTCAGTGATGAACAATGATATGGAAGTATAAATCAAATAACCCTTTCCTCCCCAAGTTGCTTTGAATTATGATTCAGCTCAGGAAATCTGGGAACTTGGCACGTACTCCATATCCTGCAGGCAGATCCAAAGGTTGGAGAGTGTCCTTTCCAGATGCCTCAGTTGGTCTAAACTACTTCCAGATAGTTTTTCCGGTTTCTGCTTCTTCCAGGCAACTGCTCTGGTTTCAAAAAGTCTTCTTTGCCATTCTGAGAGGGACCCCCTGCTTTGATTGCTTACTCTGGCATGGAGGAGCCTAGTGAATCTGGTTGGCTTCAGGAACTTCTTGAAGCTAATCACGGAGGAAATTGTTACACAACATGCCGGAGACAAGGGAAGCAGAGGCTGTCCCTAAACTTAGCTCAGTTTAGGAAATGGAGAAACTGCATCAGCTCCACTGTGGAAAGTGAGAAACCACAGATCCCAGGAGCCCTTGCCTGTAGCAAAGGCCACAACTTGAGCTGTAAGTGGGGATTGTCAGGGCCTGTCATTTCTTTTGAGGACACCACCCTCACGACTCATGACAAAAGTATCTCCTACAAAGACATGTCCCCAAGGCTTCGCTGTCTTCTTGGGGTGTGTTTGTGGCGATCGGACTGTTCCCAGAGCCCCACAGAAACCAGAGCAAGTTTAGGGATCATCCTGGGAAGTGAAGCCCCATCAACTCCAGCATGCATGCACCAACATCATTGTCCATGCATCAACACACCACCATCATCACCCACTCCCCAGCTCAGCACCCATCCAAGCACTCACATCCTTACCTCCCAGATAAGCACCCAGCATTCTAGAACCCATTCCTCAGCACCCACACTTCACCACCCACACCCCAGTGTCCAGAACCTTTACCTATTCTCTTTCTTATAGTGCCTTCTCCCTCTAACACACTGAATGATGACAGATTCCAGAAAGAAGGACTCTGGGTATGTTTATTCTATGATCTGTCTTCCATACCCAGAGCAGTTGTAGAAAGAGTTCCCTGTGTTCTCATCTATAAATCCTGGGCTCCATGAAACCCTGCCTTAGAAACGAGGATCACACCCCAAGTGGGATTTGCTGTTTGATTTCCCTCCCTCCATCTCTGATTGTCCATGTGAAGGAAAGGAGGGTGAAGAAGTGGAAACCACAGCCCGCTGCAAGATCGGACATAAGTGACACTTGGTTTTCAGTATCTTTAAGAAACCAAAGCACAAAGAGGACACAACTAACAAGGCAAGGGCACCCCAAGACCTCTCTGCAGTCCCAAGGAGAGTGGTGGAACTCAACATATCCCCCATCAGGCATTGCACTCTGCCACTGTTCGTGTGGACAGTGTGTGGGAGTAAGTTGCCACAGATTCCCTAAGACTGTGCACACTGAAACAGGGATTAATGAGGAAAATGAGTCTGACACCTCAGCAAGGGGTGCCAGTACTCAGTGAGGAATCCAGAAGAGCTGGAGACTCTCAGCCCTGGAACCGTTGATGTCAGGTATCCAGGTAGAGCTCACACCAAATACCACAGGCATGTCTTCCCAGACACGTAGACAGAGAGGTGTGCATATAAATGTGTGCATGCAGAGGGAGAGAGAGAGACAGACACATAGGTGGGTGCACATAGACATGTGCATGCAGAGAAAGACGCACAGGTAAATACACACACACACACACACACACACACACACACACACACACACACACGCGCGCACACACACACGACTGTGAGCCAGAGAAAGAGAGTGAGCTAGTAGCTAAGCACTAACTTTAGGCCCTTTTCCTATCCTGTCTCTATGAACATCTGGCCTGAAAATATCTCTTCACATCCAAACAAAAATAGAGGTAATGAGAAAAAGCTGAAGTAATGTAGAAGAGGAAATTAACCGTATACCACAGAGGTGTTTGACCTGGGATCAGATTGAAAAACATTAGGAGGAGACACATCATCACATGGAAGTAGAAAGACTGGCTTTATTTTTAAGTTAAAATGAGTCAGGAAATTGGGGCCTTAAAAAAAAAACAAAACACCGGAGGCCCTGAAATCAATAACAAAAGAGATGGAAATTAGCCGTGACAGAAGGGGAAAGCCATGGCAGAGGAAGCCATGTTAGATGTGTCCTGCAGGTGGATGGCCACAGTCCAGGAAAGTTTGACACAGAGAACATGGGGGAACTGAAGCAGGGAACAGTCATATGATAGCTCCGAAAGAAAAAGACATTTGCTACATATGCTTACATGTCTTTTGATTTGTATACATGGATATATGTGCACATATTCCCATACATAACGTATTTGTAGTTACATTTTATGGGCACACTTCCATAACACGCAATATACAATTTAACTGTTATCCGTTAAGGAGAGTGAAATTATTAGATATGAGAGATAAAGAAATGCTATTGCAGGAATTCACTGCCCGAAACATGTATTTGATATAGAGGACAATATTGAACCGTCTTTGGGATCTTCTGTAGGCTCTCAGTGACAAGAGAGTGCAGAACAACTTTTATAAAGACTTCAGGGGAATGACAATGGTGCCCAATGATTTTATACCCAGCTAAGCTATTACTCAGGTAAAAAGTGAACGAGGTAGCTCTTTTATCAAAGGCAAGAGTATCCAGAAGCTTTTAAAGACAAACATGAAAGAAGTCAGCCAAATAAGAACTCTGTAAAAAAAAGTCTGTAGCCAACAAATGTATAATGAGTTTGTTGTATAGTCTCATCCATCAGCATCAAGGTTCAGATCACAGAAATAACAACTGAGGTGGGCAGTGAGTATCCTGAGCCATCATGCCATGGCAACAGCGATGTGACTACACAGTGGCGGCTAGAAAGGCAAGTGAGGGTGACAGACAGTGTGACAAAGGCCTGATGCCATTGTCAGCTCAGGTCAACAGACATTGCATTAGGAGCACGACTCAAACAACTGAGGCAGGGTATGTTGTTTAGTATTGACTTGGCTGGGAAAATAAATGAAAATAACCATAGCAGTAAGGCTGGAAGCCTTTCACACACCCTTGCATCTTCTCTCCAGCCCACTGTTCTGCAGTTGATTTGATAGAGACCCAGCAAGTAAGTGACCTAAGAGAGAAGACACAAGAGAGGCATAGACCCTTCCACTGAGTCCCTCTTTGAGCTGCTGCTCCCTTGGCTGGAGTCACTGCTCCTCTCAATCCACCCCCCCCCCCTTTCCCTTCCAGTTTCCAGTGACCCTTTCTATAAAGCCTCTAAATCTGGACCTGTTTCTTCCAAAAAGAAACACAGAAAGGACAGGGAAGACTTGCTTTCAGGAGAAAGCAAGAAATGAGGGAAAATAGCGCATTCAGACATAGGGGACAGAATCTCCTACCATGAGGTTGCATGTGCACAGAAAACACTCAATGCAACCAATGCTAACACAGCCAGTCGGCATTTACAAAGTAGGTGTAAGATGAATGCTGAAGCGCCTATTATATAAGAAAACAAACTCTGAAAGCACAGAGAAGGACAGAGTCCTGGAAATGTGTGAGAGACGGAAGCCACTCTTGTGGTATTAAATTAAAAACAAAAGAAACATTCTAGATAGGAGGAAGGCCATTTTGCAGCGGAAGAATCCCGGTGGGGGAGAGGCTGTACTTGTCTAGCACATCTAAAAATGTGTAAGCAACTTAAACACATAAAAAGATCGAAAAACATGACAAGCAGAACAAATGGGAATGCCGACCGGATGGTGTCCTATGTAATGGTCGCAAGCTGCTGTATCTGAGTGTACATGGGTCACTCATGAAAGTCATCCATACGGGACTACTCATCAGATCTCAGCATACTGTGGCAAACAAAAAGTTACCTTAAAGCAGAACGTGATCGGCGAATATGACATCCACTGCAAAATGACAAAATGATGGGGACATATTGGTGCAAGAGGGAGCCATGCCGTGTCCGCACCATGGACTGTCACGATGGAGCTGTCCAAACAGGGCAAGAGCACGCACATATTTCACATTTTGTGCTTCATTAAGCTGTGCACACATAACTATGCATGATACGTTTCACGGAAACACACACTGCAGTTAAGATAATTCCACAGACAGATTTTTCCCTGATAAATGTGAAAACTTCAACTTATTTCTAGAAAGTTATAACTTCAAAGAAAAAAAAAATGACCTCAAAGGAAATAGCAACCCCAAGTAGACCTATCTCCATTAAATAAATGGAACAATTTGGGTTTTAAGACCATCTATGATATGTTTATTTTTTTTTTAAAAGAAGGCATGAGTGGTTTTATGGATGATATCTACCAACTAGTCAAAGAATAGATCATTCCAATTCATAAAGAATTTTCCAGACAATAAAAAAATGAACAAACTTACTTTATGACATGAGTCTAATCTTGATCCCCAGCCAGGCAAGGACATCGTAAGAATGGAAATCATAGGTCAATATAATTAATGGGCATAGACTTTTAAACACCATTCAAAATATTAACAATTCAAGTGCAGTAACCCATTGAAAAATTACTCATGACCAAATTGGATTTTCTTATGAGTAAAAAGGTGCATTAACCCCTTGTGCTCTGGCTCACCACATAAAAACCACACAATTATTGGAATAGATACATGGCAGTGCATTTAAAAACCTAACCTCACCTTTATTAAGAAGCTCCAAGTGAGGCATGCACAGGAGAGAGTGTTCCTCACCCAATGCAGGTCATCTGTGAGCTGGGCAGCAAATATTATCCTTCTAGAAACTTTCTGTTTAAAATTTGCAGCAAGTTAAGGTTACTTCAGTCCAGTAAAGTAAGACAAGGAAAATAGTGTAACAGGATAATCATTGACCAGGTTACTCCACTGAGTTGAAATTATTCAAACTAACAAAACACCCCACGAATTCTGTGTGTTCAAACAAAAGAAACAAACCCCCAAGATGTAAGTCTATTGATGGGAAAAATAATCATAAATGCCACTGAAGATTAAACAGAGAACTTAAACAGTAATAAAAGGCAGATTATCTGATCAAGGAAATAGTACATATGAAACCATACAGGGGCTGGAGAGATGGCCCAGCAACTAAGAGACATTTTCTCATTTTCTCTTCAGAAGACCAGAGTTTGGTTCTCAGCACCCACATTGGGCAGCTCACCACAGTCTGTGGCTCTGGATTCAGGGGCTCTACCGCCCTCTTCTGGACTCCACAAGCACATGTAGAACACACACACACACACACACACTCACATCAATAATTTAAAATTTCTTCCTAAAAGCATAAAATTGCAATCAGAAAAATACAATAAAGGACATACATAACTGACTGGATGAAAGGAGATGACAGAAGAATAGACAAGATAAATAGGAATTAAGAAAAGATTTAAAATGTCATTTTTAAGTTAGAAGAGTAAAGAGTAATCAGGACAAGAAATGGTGTTTTAATATTCAGGAACTACAACTTATAAATTTAGAGAAATACATGAACTTATATATGCAAGAATTCCAGAAAGATATCTAAAAAATTTATCTATGTGTAGTCACATCAAATTAAATTTTGGATGAGCAAAGATGAAGAGAAATCGTTATGTTTAAACAGAGACAGGTGGCATTTCAGAGCAAGAGGGAGCAAGTCATCAGACACACCTTCCTGTCAGGAGAAGCAGAGTCTGGAAAACGCGTCTCAACATCCTTAAAGTGTTTAGAGAGATGGGGGACAGAAGTGAAGCAAACAATAAAACCATCTGAATCTAAAAATCCTTCAGGAACAAAGGCAAAGCATCCTCATTTTCTGATAGAAGAAAACAGGAGCATTTGTTGCCTGGAGACCTTCCCCAGGAGAGAAGAGGAGAGGTGCTCAGGAGCATCCTCCGGTCCACAGTGAGATCCTGCCGGGCGGGAACTCAGATTGCCCGGGAATAAGTGGAGATAGCCAGAAGAGACGAATACTTGCGTAAATAGGAAAGAAAAAAAGAAGCTGCTTCCCTTTGAAATGAATGTGTCTAACGAGATAAAATGAAGATGATTGCTGTCTCGGGGGCTTTTCAGTGTTTGGAGAAGTCCACTTAAGGATAGAATAAAATAATCAAGGTGAGAGAAAGAGGAAAATCTCTCCAGCTTTCACTGTGTCAACTCAGAGTAGCCTGAGATATTAGATATGCATCCTAACTCAGAACAGCTTCTAAAACACAACGTGGACATGCAGAGTTCCAAGCCAGAGGATAACAATGTGTATTTTGAAAATTTTTTAAAATGGAAGCGCAGAGGCAATGCCGAAGAATATTAAAAAAAATAAAATAAACAAAAACAATCAAAAAATTCCAATTCCCATTTAAGGAAAGACCTAAAAATAGGCATGGTGCTGGGAGACAGCTCAGTGGTTAAGAGCACTTGCTTCTCTTGTAGAGGTCCCTAGTTCAATTCCCCGCACCCACCTTCGGTCACTCATAACTGCCTTTAACTCCAGTTCTAGGGGGTCTGGTGCCCTTTTCTGGCCTCATCAGGCACGTGCACACATGTACACACATACATAAATTAGAATAAAAATAAACCTTAAAGAGCGCTAAGCTTTCTAGAAGAAGAACAATAATAAAATAAATCAGTCTACCAGAAATAAGGGGAATGTGGTGTTTGAAACACACCTTGGGAAGCTATAGTCAGAGACGATCTCACAATCAAAGCAGCAAATTTTCATGCCTACTCAGTGATTACAACTCACGATGTAACGAGGGAAAGAAGGAAGAATTTTAAAGAACTATCTAAAAATGTTGTTCGCATATCTATTTGTAAGCATTAAGGAAAACTGTAAAAGGTGGAAAGACTCAGCGTCACACTCAGTACATTTTAATATCTTCCAGCAATTTGTAGAGAAAATTGATGGAAGTTCCATAAGGAGAAGACTCTTGAACGCCCCTCAAGTCTTTCCTCAAAGCACTACCCTTGACATTGCAAAGTATACATTTGCTTAAATTTATTACATGTTTATCACATATATTTATTTTATCTTGTGTGTGGGTGTGTATGTGGAGGTGCACAGGAGAGCACCCCATCAGAAAAGACTCCACTGACGCCTTCACCTTAGCCCTCCAGCCCACAGAACAATGAGCCTGCCCAGTCTGCGCCACGCCGTTAGGACGGCGTGAGGATTGGGTGAGGATTCCAGGCTGTGAATATATAGGAGAACTCATAATTTTATGAGTTAAATATGTGCTGTTAACTCTCTCCTTGTCATGCCCTGAAAGATCCATGTTAAAAACAAAGATTTGGCTGGTCAGCCTTCTGTGCTCATTCACGTTCTGTCTGGTCATCTGTAAGGCAGTCTGTTTTCTGCATCTTACTTTTCTTCTGTGTGGTTGTTCTACCTGCTTCCCCCGACCCCATCACTGCACTAGGAGCAGGGCCTAGGGTGTGCTGTGAATTGTTTTTTCAGATTCTGTTTCTTTGAATGTTACGTAGTAACAAGTGACATGCTAATAAGTGCATGCTAATAAGATATGTGTACCTGAACACATGCATACTGGCTGGATGGACCAAATCAGGGCGCCAGTGTTTGCTGTCCTTGTCTTCTCTTTGTTTAGAGGCTTTGAGCTTCTAGGAAGACATAGAGTAGGTGCCAGTGATCTGTACCTACCCGCTGTGCTATAGTAGCTGCAACTTCCTTTTTGCTGTTCGGTTCCTCCCCTAGTTTCTTTCCTGTTGCTGGGATAAACATCGTAACCAAAGTGGTTTGGGGAGGAAAGGGCAAATTATGGAATATAATCTGCCCTTGCGGGAAGGTAGAAAAGGAACCCAAGCAGTCCAGGAACTGAAGTAGAGGCCATGAAGAAACACTGCTGGCTGGTGTGTTCTCTGTGGTTTGCTCAGTTTGCTTTTATATACATCTCAGTCCCATTTGTCCGCAGTGACCCAGGCCCTCCCACATCAGTTAGGAATCAAGAAAATGCCCCACGGACATACTGACAGGACAGTCTGAAAGATAATTTCTCATTTGAGGCTCTCTCCTCCAAAGTGTGTCAAGTTGACAGCCAAGATTCTCCATCACGGTTCCCATAATCCCACAGGTTCCCTTGTTGGCCTTTCCTTGCCTCTCATATCTTCCGTACTGCTTGTATCCATCAACAGCATATTCAGATTCCTCTTTCTCCACACAGTCGGCATCATTTACTTTCCTCCTTGAGTCTTCTGGCCATTGGCCTTGGTCTTTTACCTCGGGGTTCAGAATTGCATTTCCTCATGGCTGACAATTCTGAGTTTCTCTCTCATTTCTTTGTTCATCATTTCCCTTTCTTTAAGAGATGTCTGTTCAGAAGCTTTTAAAAAAATAAATTCTTACAGGTTCTGCATATTAATAAATTATTGGATGATTCACTAATCTTTTCTCCCAACCTTTAACCTGTAACTTCAGTTCCAGGAGATACAACACCCTCTTCTGGCCTCTGTGGGCACTGCATGCATGTCTGCAGAGGTGTACATGCAGGCAAAAAACACCCATACAAATAAAATAAAAATAAATAATGTAAAAGTTACAGAGGCAGTCTTAATGGTTTGGTATTTTGGCAATGACCAGTTGGCTGTATGTACAAGGGTTTCTTTCTTGGCATCTGTTCAGTTCCACTGATCTGCATGCCTGTTTTGTGTCTCTATACTGTTGTTTGGTCACTGCCCTCTATAGCATGTCTTGAGGTCTACAGCTTTATTGTTTTTCAATATAATACTTTGATTAATTCTTTGAGAATTTCATACATGCCTTCCATTTACTTTGGTTGTATTTACCCCCACTCCTCACCCAGTCCTCCTAAATCCAAACCCCACCTCCTGAAACCCTCCTAATTCCATGTCCCTTTTCTCTTCAATAATTCACCAAGTCACATTTGTGCTGTCTATATGCTCATGGGTGAGGGGCCATCTGCTGGTACTCTATTATTTTGATGAAGATTGCCTTAGCTATTCGAGATCTTTTGTACCGCCATGCGAATTTTAAGATTGCTTTTTACAGTTCCGTGAAGAGTGTTATTGGTATTTCAATGGGAGTTTTAAAGACTCGCTAAGTCACTTTGAGTAGTCTGAGCATTTTAACACAAATTTTTCCCCTCCATGAACAGGGCACATCTTCCTCTTGATGGGTCTTCCTTGGTTCCCTTCATCAATGTTTTGTAACTCACACTGAGGAGAACTCTCATTTCTTCTGTTACATTTATTCCTAGGCATTTGTTCTTTAACTATTAAAGGGATTTGTTTCATTTTTTTCCCTCAGTAAGTTCATAACAAATGCTACTGATATTTGAATGTTGAATTTGCATCTCTCTGCTTTCCTGAACTCATTTGTCAATTCTATTTTTCTTTTATGCTTGATCTTATCCAGGAAGGACAAAATGCACTTTTAAACCCTATTTAAGTGAACTCAAGTTTTTCTATATATGGAATCCTAGCATCTGCAAACAAGTGGCAATTTGACTTTCTTCCTTTTATTTGCATGCTTTTGGTTTATCCCACCTGCTCAGTTCTGGATTAGACTCAGCGCTGGGGTGACTAACTGCACTAGTGGTAGACAGCCTTATTTGGTTCCAGCTCTAGACGAATGTTTTCAGTTCTCAGTATGATGTTGGTGGTGGTTGGTTTGATACATTCATCCTTCATCATTAAGACATAATCCTTCTGTGCCTAATTTGTGCAGTTTTTTTTTAAAATCATGAAGGGGCACTGAATTTTATAAACTGTTCTTTCTATATCTATTGATACAATAATGTGATTTTTATCATTCATTCTATTGTCATGATGAATTGCATTCATTGGTTTGCATATATTGAACCATCCTTGTATCTCTGAGGCAAATCTAACAGGATCACGGTGGATGATCTTTCTGGTGTGTTCTCAAGCTTGGCTTGCTAGCAATTAGCTGTGAACATTTACATGTATGATCATCAGGGACACTGTACCTAGTGCTCCTTTTGTTGTGTAATTTTCTGATTTTGGTATCAAAGTAATGCTGACATAACAGAATGTGTTTGTAAGTTTTTTTCATTTTCGTTTCTTTCAGAAAAACTTTAAAAGTATTGGTGTACATGTACAGTGGTTTGGCAAACACTCTCGGAGGTAGAGAGAGGAACATTACTGCAAGTTAAGAGCTCCTGGGTTACACGATGGGCCCTAGGACTGTCTCAACTACAGAGTGAGAACTTGTCTCAAACAACCAACAGATCCATCAACTGACCCATCCAACAAATGAGCAACAGCAGATTAATATAAATATAAATAACATAAATATAAATAGTAAATAAAATTAAGAATAGACAACAGAAATTGGCACTGAAGATTTTTTGGTTCCTGGATTTTCTTTTGTATTAATCATGACTGCTCCATTTAGTTTTCCCTGTACATCCATGGTTCAATTTTGTAGGTTATATGTGTACAGAATTCTATCCCTTTCTTATATGTTTTCAATTTATTGGTGTGTAGTTGTTCATCACACGTGATGATCCTTTGTGTCTGCTTTTGTCACTATTTGTCACTGTCAAAACACCTGTGAGACAAACAGGGAAGATTTATTTTGGCTCATGGTATCAGAGGTTTCATTCCACAGTACCCAGATATGTGGGCCTGAGGTGAAATGGGAAGTCCTTGTGGTGGGAGGATGTGAACCAGGAGGCTGCTCACCCCATGGGGCCAGATAGCAGAATGAGAGAGAGAGCAAGGAGCTGGGTCCAGACAGAGCCATCAGAGATGCACCCACAGTGCTCTGTTTCCTCTCACTGGGCCCCACCTCTTGCTACCCCATCTTCCATGGACCCACAAGTAGATCAATCGATTGTTAAACTTAATGCCCTGATCACTCACCTCTCAACAGTGCCATCAGCTGGGAACCAGGCCTTCAACAGGAGCCTGTGAGGGACATTTCACATTGCAAGGTGATGGTTTTCCTGTGGCAACAGTTGCCAAGTCTGTTTTGTTTTAATCCCAGATTATTTCTCCATCTCCCTCTCTCTCCCCTCCCCCTCCCCATGCCTCTCCCCCTTTCAGTCTCTCTCCCTCCCACTTCCCCTCTCCCTCCCCCTTCCTCTCCCTCTTCTTCTCATTCCCACAGGTTGTTAGTGTAGTTCAAAATGTTATCTTTTCAAAAAGAATCCCTTCAGTTATTTCTGGAGGTACTTTTGCTTTTTGTTTATTTCTGCTCCGATCTTCATCATTTCTTCCCTCTGACTAATTTAGAGCTCTGTTTATTCTCACTCGTCTAGGCCCTTGAGGTGAACGATTATGTTATTTGAAATCTCTGTGTGTTTGAATGCAGGTGTCTACTGCTATCAGCTTTTCTGAGTTCTGCTTTGATTGTCTCCTGTATATTTTAGAATGTTCTCTCCATTTTCACATGTTTCGAGAGTTGCTTAATTTCCCTTTTATTCAGTCAGTGACCCAGGGTTCATTCAGTGATTTCTGTCTGTCTACCTCTGTTTGTATAATTCCTATCATTCCTAAACTGTCTTATGTTGTTGATTTTGGTTTTATTCCACGGTAATAAAAAACAACATATGATAAGATTTTTTATTTTCTTGAATGTTTTGAGGTTTGTTCTGTGGTTTAATATCTAGTTTACCATGGAGACTGTCCCACGTGCTCCTGGAAGGAAAGTGTTCTTCAGTCATTGGCTGCAGCGGCTCACACATTATGCTTGGCCCATTGCTCTGCAGCCAGTTTAGCTTAGATGTTTTTGGTTAATTTTCTGTCTACCAGTGGGAACGAGATGTTAGAGATCCCACTGTTGCCATGCCAGGGCTGCTCCCTTCTTCCATTTCTGACAAGACTGATGCTCCTGTCTTCTTACATTCACAATCCTTAGATCTTCTCATCCAATAGATTCCTTCATCATTGTGTGGTAACCTCTGTCCCGTTCTATAGTTTTTGTTTTGAAGTCTGCTTTTCTGGTACAGGAATAGTCATTCCTAGTCACTTTCTATTTCCAATTCTGAGAAATCTCTTTCCCCTCCTTTCACCTTCATGCATAGATTTTAATAAATTATGCTTTTTGTCATTTAAGTGCAAATATTTTAGTACGTTCACTATGCAATGCTTAAGCTTCTTTTTCACTTTTAAAAATTTTGTGTAAGCCGGACGGTGGTGGTGACACCTTTAATCCCAGCACTGGGAAGCAGAGGCAGGCAGATCTCTGAGTTCAAAGCCATCCTGGTTTACAGGGTGAATTCCAGAACAGCCAGAGTTACAACATAGAAGCCCTGTCTCAAAAAACATATATAAATATATATACATAAAATATATAATGTATATATTTTATATAAGCATAGGTATATATAATTGTATATATAATTGTATATATAATATACATGTGATTACACATATAATATATGCAATTTATATATAATATAGTTTTGAAATATTTTATTTTTTATAATATTTTTTGTTCTTTGACAGTTTCGTAAATTATGTAAATGTGTGCTGATCATGCCCATCTACCGTCACCCGTCTCCAGCTCCTCACAGTGTCTACCCATCTCCCTCTCAGCTTCACGTCTTCTTTTTATTTTATTTTACGTTTTATTATTAATAATCTCCCTCAGTTATATAACATATATGGTTAATGGGCTCTGCCTATATGTGTTTGAGTGTGTGGCCATCCGGTAGGGTATGAGCAGCTTATCCACATCCCCAAAGCAGGTTGACCCTCCCATCCTCATTAGCCAGCCATCAGCTGACATTATTCCTCTATTGGGAGCCCCTCCCCCATCCATGCTGGGACTGGCTTGATCCTGAGCTAGACGTTTGCAGGTAAGCACAGACGCCGTGAGTTCGTGAGTGCAACAGCCAGGTCATGTCCTGAAGTCAACATTTCACTGCTCTCCTCTCCATCCTCCATCTCCAACAGTGGTTCTCAACCTTCCCTGATGCTGCGGCCTTCTAATACAGTTCCGTGTGTTGTGGTGACCCCCAACCATAAAATTACTTTCATTGCTACTCCATAACTGGAATTTTGCTACTGTTAGGAATCATAATGTAAATATCTGACACGCAGATATGTGATATATGTCTTATGTGAACCCTGTGAAAGGGTCGTTTGACCACCAAAGGGGTCGCCACCCACAGGTTGAGAACTGCTGTTCCACGGCTCCCTGCGCCCTGGATAGTGGAAGGTAGTTACAAATGACCCATGCACATCGGGTTACTTAGACGCATCTGTTCTTCTCAGCATTTTATCCAGTTACGAATCTCTGCTTTAGCCACTACCCACTTCAAAATCATCTCCTCTGACTAAAGCTGAGAGCAGCACAAATCTATGGGTACAAACATAAATGTTTAGAGTGCAGTTTGACAGCATGACCATTTAGTGAACAACAGTCGCCTCCCCCGCACCAATGGCCATGGCCTATGATCTCACGGTCATGAGCTTTTGACTAGGCTTACAGCACCAAGCGTGAAATCTCTTCTGTGGAGCAGGCCTCCAACCAGAAAGCAGTTGGTTACCCCCATATCCACCCTACTATGGCATAATGGGCACTTCTGGTGAGCGAGGCAGTATTACAGCATGAAGGATCTAGTACTGGGTCAGACATTGATGTCTTTTCTCCCCAAGAAGCCTGCAAAGCACCTCCTGGCATTGTGTAAGCTAGCCAGTAGGGAAGCTTCCTGGTCTATTTGAGATAGGTTTTTCTATGTCCTATATCCAAAGTGAGTGGTATCTAGAGTAATAGGGTCTTACCATCTAGTTGTGCTGGGCAACCAAGTGCCATGGCAATCTCCTGTGTTGTTATGGGTATCTCTGGTGCCCCCTTGATCAATGAATCTTAGGGAGGTATCCTATGCCTGGCATTGATATTTTCATTTAATAACCCATGTCTTCTGGGAGCAGCATTGTCCTCTCATGATCTTCCAAACTCCTTTGTTCTTGTCAAACTAAAAACATGTACGTACGTAATATTTTGATTAGCTTACAAATCAGTAGACCTCCATACAGCTTCTTCATGTATCCTTAGACATGACTAACCCACCTGCTACCCTTCCCTCACCCCAATCCCCCCCAGCCCCGCCTGAACCTTCAGTCCCAAGTCTCTCCCTTGTCTCCTTTCCTGTCGCCTTTGCCCTAGTGTCCTCTCTGGATTTTTTTCCTTAGGTTGGAAGAATATAGGTCTCCACGTAGCTTTTCCAGACTCCTCGTGTTTTTACTGGATTCACTAGTTTCTTGGTCACTTGGACACATGTGTCCCTCTCTGCGTTCCGACTGTATCCTCCCATCCCCTTTACCTGTCCTTTCCTGCCTTCTTTTGTGGTAATAAAACATTTTAAGCATATCACTTCAATTCTGCTGCCAAATTAAAAATTTGGAATTGTTTTCTAGTATTACAGATCACAGTCCTCCCAAGCTAAGGTGAAAATTCAATTAGTTCTGAAACTAGTAAAATTTTAAAACGGTATTTTTCTATTTTCATCATCCACCCTTTTATCAATATATAATGTATATGATACATAATTTCTAAACACTATAAACCTAAGAATGTAATAATATAATTTTTTAAATTTTAAGTGGCCATGTATGTTTTGAATAAATTATGAGATTGTGCATGCCCATACATGCATCCTTAATACTTCAGCTTCTCTTCCAGAAAGGACCCTCTGGCCATGATTTTATCAACTTTCTCTGCCTGGAAAGGCCTTTGTTTCATCTTGATTTTTGAAGATTAATTTTTCTGGATATACTTTTTGGCTGACAGGTATTTTTCTCTGTCAACACTTTCTGTGAGCCTCAGTGTCTCTGGCCTCCTGCACTTCGGATGTGGAACCATTAATCTCCCTACCGCCCTTCTATGAAACGTGAAATGTGTCATCTTTTTCTTGCTGTTTTCAAGAATTTATCTTCATCTCCATCTTTGAAGCTCTGACTCTCTTACCTGGCTCGGTTTTCTGATATTCCACCCCCCCCCTTCTTTGGGAGTGGATCTGAATAGATCTGTTCATTGCTCTCCTGCCTAAGGCTGGAGGGTTTGAGGCATGATTTCTTCAAATCCTTTTTTTTGCCCCCACACCACACTTTCTGGAGCTCTGATTACACATTATACCGCATGGTGTGGGCCCAAAGGTCTCTGAAGCTTTCAAATTTTTCTTCAATCATTTTTCTATCAGTTTCTCAGATGGAGCCATTTTTATTGATCTGTCTTAGGTTCACTGATTCTCTTTCTGTTGCCTTCAATTTGCTGTTGAGCCATCTGGTAATTATTTCTATTTCTTTTCTGATATTGTATTTTTCACCTCTAGAACAACTATCATATATATATATATATATATATATATATATGTAATATATATACACATATATAATACATATATACATATATATACATTTATTACACATAATATATACATATGTATTACTTATGTGTATGTATGTGTGTGTGTGTGTGTGTGTATATATATATATATATATATATATATATATATATATATATATAAAATCCATCTATTCACCCATTAATACCACCTCTTCTCTAAATTATTTGGACTTATTCATAATGTCTATACATATTAATAATATACATTGTTATAACTCTGAAATCTTTGCCAAGGCCAACATAAGGCTGTCTCTGGTTGGTTTCTCTGCTTGAGTCTTTTCTCAAGCATCCTCCAGTCTTCTTCTCTTTTTCTTTTGTGCCTACATGTTTGTTTGCACAGGAGTGTGTGCATGTAAAGACCAGAGGCTGTCGTTGGGTGTCTTTTTCCGATACTTCCCACCTTGTTTTTGGGACAGGGTGTTTCATAGAGCCTAGAGCTCACCAATTTGGCTAGACTGGATACCAGAAAGTCCCAGGGATTCTCCTGCCTCTATCTCCCCAGTATTGGGATTACAGGCATGTGCTGCTTCACCTTGCCTTTTAAAATGGTTGCTGATGAACTGAACTCAAGTCCACATGCTTGCAAGAAGGACAGACACTTTGCCATGTGAGCCATCTCCCCAGCTCTCCCGTTTCTAGTGTCTTTGCATGTCTAATACATGTTAACAGGAAGCTCAGCACTGTAAGTCACATGCCATGGGTGCTCTCCAATATCTTTGGCTTTGCTAAGGGTAATTGGTGTCAATGCTCATACTTAATTTAAGGCTAGCCACCCCCCCTGCCCTGGATGCTTGCTTCCTGGGCTGCCCTGGCCTTTTCAGCTTAGTCTTCCTTCTTCAGGATGGAAGCTTGCTCCTTCAACATGAAGACATGTGAGAGAGTGAGCATTTCCTGCGCTCTTCTGCTGGCCTACCGTGCATGTCATCAGTGGGCAGCAAGGGATTTGGGCAAAGTTTCTCTTGGCTTGCAGATCTCAGCCTATCTGTGCCCCGAGGCTTACCAATGCCCACCTCACTTTTCCAGCTGTTCTGTGGCTCAGAGACCTGTGGTCTGCGCCTCTGCTGGCAGGGCTGTGGCTGTCCAGTCACTGCAGGTGGGGTTCTAAGGCGTGGCCTTAGGCAAGAGGTGCAAAGCTGTGGTTCTCACCAGATGCAAAGGTGTCTCTTTGGAGCCTGTTCTGCTCAAGTTCTGTATTTTTGGCTTCCCAGTGCTTTTCAGGCACCATTGTGCAGGAAGACTCACCCCCAGCCTCTTCACCTCCCCACTGGCTCTTCAAGGTCAGCTGCTTCTTTTTCATTCCTCAGGCCCCAGTGTTCTCCTGGGATCAAGTGCTGTCCTTTCTGCCCTATCCTTTTGGGGTTCCTGAAGTGAGCGCAGGGGTTGGGGGGCACTACATTCCCTCCATGTACAAATATCTCCATTTCACATTCACTTAAAGTCATATCTTTACCAGATCTAGAATTGTTTTTCCTTCTGGTTTACTTTTTATTTATTCTTCTCCACTCATATAATACATCCCGATCCAAGCCTCTCCTCCCTCCACTCCTCCCAGCTCCGTCTCACCCCTCCTCTTCCCCAGATTTCCCACCCCCACCCCACTCTACTTCCCCTCAGATAAGAGCAGGCTGCCCAGGATTACTAATCAAACAGGGCATAACAAGATGGAACAAGGCCAGGCAGGAGCCCCTACATCAAAGCTGGGAGAGGCAACCTGGCATGGGGAAAAGGGGGTCCCATTGGCATGTAAAAGAGTCAGAGCCCTCTCTCCCCCTGACTCCAACTTTCAGGAGTTCTATGAGAACACGAAGCCAGACAACCTTGAGATATATGTAGGGGACCTAGCATAGACCCTTGCAGGCTCCCTAAGTCTCTGTGAGCCCCTATAATTCATGGTCAGTTCACTCTGTGCGGCGTATTTTCCTAGTGTCCTCAAACCCTCTGGTCTCTGCGATCCCTCCTCCCCACTCTTCTGCTGGTTGCCCAAGCTCCGGCCAATATTTGGCCATGGGCTTGTGCATCTGCTTCCATCAGCTGCTGGGGGAAGCCTCTCTGATGACAGTTGGGCTAGGCACTGGGGATCTAGAATTTTTTAAGTTGGGGAGGTTTGATTTTTCTCCCTATTGGAACTTTCAAGGCACACTACTGTCTGGGCCATGGAAGGTACCACATACAGTACCATATACTTGGATGTGGCTGGTGTCCATTGGTCTTGGCTGGCTGGGTCCTGGTGGGGGTCTTTCCCTTGTGTTCCTTTCTTCTCTGTACCATTGTGCGTTTGGGGCCCCAGGATGGCCCGTTTGAGGGTACCATGAGTGGGCAGACTCTCAGTCCGCTGTTCTAACCTCACTCCTGCACCATACTCACAGCTGTTGACTTAGCCAGAAGTCTTGGAGCCAAACTCAGAGGCAGTGTGGGTGGCACATGGAGGTCTGGGCTGATGTACTCAGCTCCAACAATCCAACAACTCAAAGCTCTTTTCAGAGAATATGAGAACTGGGGTCTGTGGGCATGTCCTTTTTCCTGGTGGGCCTGATTGGTTGCATGCTACTAGTGTCCAGGATGGTACAGCCATGCCATACTGATATACAACTAATGCTAAGCTGCCTTGTGACACATGCACCATGGAACTTTCCAGAAAATACAAGGCTTAACATTAACTAATTCACATTGCACGTAAGAGGAGCCCTTCTTCACCCATAGCCTCGAGGTGGACTGTTGCACCCCCTCCCATGGAGCCTAGCACTGAGGTCTTAGGACACAGAACAGGATTCCCCACGCTTCATACCGAGCTTTCCTGGGGATCTCACACTTCTCTTCTCCACCTCTCTCTGCAGAGGAAGCCTGCGCAGAGGAATCACAGTGGTGTCACTCAGAGGCCTGTGACTTCCTCGTGCCACATCACGCTCCTCACTTCTCAGAGCGGTCTCCTCTCCACTGCTCAGGACGGTGACCGTGGACCTGTAACCAGAGGCTTCATGGCTGTGTCCAAAGGATATTCACAGCAAACACACCCTTGATCACACCTTGCTCAGACCTGGGGTCTCCTCTCGCCCACCAGGACACTTGCACCGCCATAACCATGCCCTGGAATTCAGAGCCCTGTTCGGTTGGAGACCCCACACCTCTGATCAAGCTCTGCTCCTCCTGGCAAGGGTATCTGTGCCCGTGTCCCATCTTCCACAGGAGCTCTGCTACTTACACCCCATGTCGTCTTCCTTCCGCTCAGTCCCCTAGTTGGCTGGAAGGCCTTGACATTGGCCTTGACTTCAGCTGTGAGTAGAGTTTAGCCTAGATTCTCAGCCTGTGTCTCTGGTCTTGGCTTCTGCCACCAGGATCTTGAGTAAACGCTTCCTTCTTGTCATGATTAATGGGAATCCAAATAGTTTTCCTTTAATACTCGCTTCTGAGGCTAAGAGTCATGTTCCTCCTTAGAGTCACTGGCCTCTTTTGAAGTAGGACTGGTCTGTACTTTAGATGGAGATCAGATCTTCTGACTGCCTTTGTCCCGGAAGGCAAAGTTTTCTCAGAGAGAAGCCCAAGGAAGAGAGGCAGGAGCTTCAGCTGAGCCACCAAATGCCGCCCCAGCTTCGTGGGGCCAATGGCTACCCATGACCAGCGACAGAGACAAATTCCCTCCCCAAAGCGTTGGCGGAGGGAATAAACGAATGGTATTC
The DNA here is from genome assembly GCA_026225945.1 of Cricetomys ansorgei. Lineage (NCBI taxonomy): Eukaryota > Metazoa > Chordata > Mammalia > Rodentia > Nesomyidae > Cricetomys > Cricetomys ansorgei. The sequence goes on along the minus strand of JAMJFZ010000199.1, from coordinate 81,801,243 downwards.
TTAAAAGCAGAAAACAAATGTGGTTATTATTTCAGAGTAATTCAATGACCACAGGCACAAACAAAAAAATGAAATATATTTAGGATGCAGCATGTCCCTAGAGGTGCTAACTTCTGGATGGTGTGCAGGGCCACAAAACAAGATCCATGCTCACTGCATGGAGCCAGCACACAGAGCTCTGAGCAGACGAAACTGTGATAGATGCCACAGGTTGAAGGGAGCACAGATGTCAGTGCTGAGCAGAGAGGGGTGCAGTAGGTGATTAAGTCTAGGGCAATGTTTTGTCTCCATACCAGGTACGTGGCCAAGAGCGAGGAGGGACCAGATCCTGCTTCGCCTCACATGTACAGGTTGCTGGCGAGTTGACTGGTATGCAGGCAGAGTTGGGTGGGCAAATAGGGGCAGGAACATAGGCAGAATCCTGAAATGGGGATGGCTGGACATGTGTTAGGGCAAGGATATGTCACTGCCCTGTAATCCTGAGATACGGGCTTTTCTGTGGAGCAACACAAATGCTTCTCTAATCTGGACCTTTTATCCCTGCAAGACGGTGCATGGTCACGCCACTTTAAGTTCATTCTACCCTTCCCTACACACCTTTCCCAGTTGCTGCCTGTGTCCTGGCTGGCTTTGCTGGGGAATGGTATCCAACCATCAGTTCAGACAGGTAGGAGAAAGGATCAACGGATGATCCTGTTAGGTGAAATAAAGAAACATGTCTCTTCCCATCGAGCAGAGTACTGGAAACCCAAAGATCTGTGGTCTCTCCATGCTAGGAGGAGTTTTAAGGGGAGCAGGTTCTATAAGCCTACCCACTTCTCAAGCTGAGGGGCAGCTCAGGATAAAGTGTCCATGTGCTCTCTCTCTGGATGTCAAGGTGTTTAGCAGGAGGCAGAAGACTCAGACACTGCAGAGAAAGAGGGGCAAGTCTCTCTCTGGGTGACAATGGCTGTCACCTTGGGTCATTTTATCTCAGCTATCTTCTACCTTGAAGGGACACCTCTGATCATTCAGAGGCTGTCTGAGTGATCAGAGAAGTGAGGATGAGGTGGAGAACACCACAGGAATCCTCTTGGGACTCCAGATCAGAAGGTGCTCAGATTTTTCAGTGACAATGAAGATGCACATGTGTGCACACACCCTCTGACACATATTCTATGCCAGTCCCAAGTACCTGCATTCTGCTGCTGGTATTCTGCCATCACCACCAGCACCCACCCGCCTCCCTGCCTTCCTCTCACCACCAAATCCACACTGGTCCAGGAACTCTAGGCTCATCTGAAGTACGAAACAGCTGGTTTAGGAAGATCCACAGAGTGGTGCCTCCTGCTGAAAGAATACCACCAGGCTACGCCTGCGAGCGCATGCACTGACTCATGAGCCTCCCAATGCACAGGTGCGTGGCTTCACACAGGTGAAGCTTCACACAGTATGGCTCCCTGCCATACTGTAGGGTGAAACTAAATTGATCCCTATAACGTGATATTAGAGATAAGGCTCAGAGAAGTTTGTCCTGGGTACAGTTCTGAGAGGCAGAAACTTGACACAGGCACCGATGCCCAGGAAGCCCCCAAGGGGAGAAGAAAGGGGATGCAGTGACTGGGCTGTGGTTCCTGCCATTGAAGCATGCTCTTGGTTCAGAAACCCTCCCAAAAATCTTGTCATTCTTCTAATGGGTAAACTGAGGCTTGGGGAGGAAGCAGGACTTCTCAGATGATCCAGAGGAAATACCATCAAGTGGCATCAGCCTATGCCTGAGTGACTCCACTACTGTCTGTCTATCTACCTGGCAGGGTCCTGGTGGGGAGGTATAAAAGCTCTTCCCATTGGACAGTTGAGCTGACTGTCATGGTGGCCAGACCCAGAGGGAGCATGGCATCTATTAGCTTTTGCTGCCCACCATCAGCTTGGGAGTGAGATATCCTGGAGTAGATTTGCATCTGGGGAGAGGAGAGAAGAAAGGAGAGGAGAGGTGAGAGGAAGGGAGGAGGAGAGGGGAGAGGGGAGACTAAGGCATATCCTGGAATCTTCTCCTATCAGTTGGCATCTGGGCTTGTACAGAACCTTGTAGGGTTGCTTGCTGCCATGTGGGGCTGCTACCAACCCACAGCTGCCTGTGGGACATCAGCTTGAGTAGGGAAGAAAGCGTCCATGGTGACTTCCACTGGTGAGAGACCAAGTTAAGGCTACCAACTGACCTCACAGCCCGAGTGTCAACAAGGCTGGCTCTCTCCCCAGAGACAACAAAGGCCTGTGCATGCCTTGCCCTTACTCAGGAGGAGTGCAATCCTGCATCATTCAATGCCTCTGAGCAAGGGATACCATTCCAGCTCATACCAGACTCCTCAGGGCAGTGGCTCTCAACCTTCCTAATGCTACCCTTTGATACAGTTCCTCCAACCATAAAATTATTTTCGTTGCTACCTCGTAACTGTAATTTTGCTACTGTTATGATTTGTAATGTAAATATCTCATATGCAGATGGTCTTAGCGACCCCTGTGAAAGAATCAATTGACCCTCCAAAGGGGATAAGACCCACAGATTGAGAACCACTGCCTGAGGGTTTGTCTGATCAGGGAGCTTCCCAAATGGCATATTTCTGCAGGTCTGTATTGGCTCCTCACTGAGTCAAATCCCCAAGCCCTCCTGTGGCAAGTTCTGGAAGGTAGGGCTGCTTGTTACATAGCACCGATTGGCCTACCGTTCTGGAGAGGAAGCTGATGTTCCTCTCTGTACCTGACTCTTGGATCTCTCCTCATGATCACGCCTCAGGGGCAGTGTTGTATAGCAATTTACTTTAACTGGAATATTCCATCCAGGGGGAAAGCTCCTTAAGACTCAGGAAACAAGCAACTTTCAGGCTTCAAAAGGTCCCTTACACTTATCAGAACCACAAAAACCTCCCTCCCAAAGGTCGTGTAAGCCATTAAAGATGCCAGAAGAGACTCTTTGACATTTTGAGCAGCCTTCAAGTCATGAAGAGAGCTTCCTCTTTCATGAGTTGTCACTCATTCTGGGTGGGCGTTTTGTGATGCTTTTTGAATTGACTGTGCACCATCTACTGTAACCTCAATAAACTCATTGATATGTCAAGTAGAACTTTTGGTTTATTGCCAGTTTTCTATGGGGTGAATAGACACCTCCCTGGGAATAATGCCATAAAACGTGATTAGAGGGTAGAGGAGGAGACCCTGGTCTTGGTCCCACTGTCCCACCCTGACTATACTCTGAGCAAAGCTCCAGGGCAGCTTAACACATTAAGCCTTTGTGGAGGAGCCTGAGGGTGCCCTAACCTAGGCTGACTTCCTGGCAAAGGCACCCAGACTTCACCTGAGAAGGGACAGGGTTTATTTGGGGGTTCCTGGGCTGATGCAATCTGCCTTGTGTTGCCTTCTCAGCCCCAGCACAAGTCAGATCCTTAGACAGTCTGTTCTTTGTGGCTTTGAAGGTCAATGGAGTCTCTTTGGAATAAAGCAGACTATCAGAGAGCCATAGCCCAGCCAACAGCCACAGATCTCCAGGCTTGGTGTTTGTAAAGAAGAGCTGGCAAATGGCCTTGGGTGGTGACTCTAGGCCTCATCTCCAAAGACTGCTCTTTGGACTCTTGAGTAGATTTCTGCAAAAACGGGGTCTTTTGGGAGTGTCTGGATCTGTGAGAAGGACTCTCCTGTGTCTTGGCCATTATGGTCCACAAGAACTGGAGGGCAGGTAGATAAATATGGCAGTCAATCTCTGGTCCACGGGGATAAAATAAAGCAGATCACGATGTGTCTTTAATAAGCAGAATATCCTGCCCTGCCTGGGTGGGAAGGTGCTCAACCCAGGGGTGTAGAGAACACCTGAGCTGAACTTCATATAGTATAGAAGCCCTGGGTACATTCCAAGGATGGCTTCAGAGCCCAGTGCTGCAAGCCCAAGAAAGTCTGGCACTCCACTCCCTTCAAGGAGGTGGCGCTGCAAGGAGGAGCCGGTGACTGTGTCAGCCTCAGGTGCTGTGACCAGGAAGGACCCAGGGCATGGTGCCCGCCTGCTGTCCCCACCAGCCACACAAACTATTCCCCTCTCCCAGGACACCACGGCCAGGGAACAAAAGCCATGCTTATCAAAGGACTTTTCTCTTTATTTTCATAATTTAGCTGAATCAACACAAAATTGGATACCGTAAAACAAGGGGGGGAAATATGCTGCAACATCTTAAATCTCCAGGTCTCTGCCCTCGGAGGTGTCTACGCTTGCTTTCAAGAGAAACAGCTGAGGGGAGGTGGTGCTGATGTTGAGGTTCAGGGATGAAATGAAACCTCGTACCCTGCTCACCCCCGGCCACACAGGCCGCCACAGCCTGGCACCATGGGGACAGTGGCTTCGCCTGACCACCTCCTCTGACGAAAATCCCTCATCTCTACCTCATCTCTCTGCCCAGGATGCTCACCCCTCGGCCGGAGTGAAGGGAGGACACATGGATACTGGAATGCATCTCATGGAAATAGGCTTTCTTTCCTATCTTTAGCCTATAGTTGCTGGAATGGCATCAATATACTGGAGTTAAATACTTTTTTTTTCTTTTTTACCATTTTCTTTAGTAGCATATTACTAGCATGATAGTCATGTTAATTGAACGTGTAGGTAGTATACTTTTAGCAGAACTCAGGAAAAGAAATGGAGGCTGTGTCTGTCCCTTATCCACTGGCCTCTGGCTCCACAGAGTGTAGGGCAACCAAAGACAGTGACTATGTTCCCCAGCTCCTCCACCCACACCCCAACCCCTGCTGTCTCAGTCTCCAGATTTGGAGACCAAGGACCTCTGAGAATGAAGAGGACTATTCACTTGGGAAGGGCAAGTTGGCCAATCATGGACTCAAGATCTATGGATGGCAAAGAGAGTTAAGAGAGAGAGAGACCAAAATCCATCAGAGGAGGCATGACCAAAATATTGTACAGGCAATGATTAACCAACACACAGACTCACAGGAGGATGTGAGCTACCAGACCGAACCAAAGCAAAGAGAGACACTGCTTTCTGGCATGGGCAGGGGCCACTGTACCTTACCCACAACTCTGCCCCTCCATGCCAGCACTGAGGTCCTCCATGGCCACCCCAGAGTCTCCAGGATCACAGGGGGCCTGGCCACAACTCTCAGGATGGTCAGACCTGCCGTCAAATGTTAAATAGGATTTTCTACAAATATACAACATATAAAAACTGTTAAATATATAACTTTAGGCCTTTGCAAAATACATTTAATGATCTCTTTCAAACAGGGTTACTTCAGTTTTCTTTAATTCGCTTTCTGGAGCTAATGGTGTATCAGATGAGACAGCAGTCACGGGAGACCCAGCATGCTCTTGGCAAATGGTGGATTATCCAACTATCAAAAATGGAGCTGTGGAAGAGGCATGTCTAACTGGTTAAAACAGAAAGTGATTTTAGTATGATAGAGTTGGTCTAAGCACAGGGGCAAAGGGTCTGTGTCCGGGGCCCTTGCTGTCCGCTGGGGACCGTTGCCGACCACGCCCCGCCTGGGTCCTGCAGGTGCACCACGGTGGTGTCCTTCTGGGCAAAGCCATCCTCCTAGGGCACGTTGCAGTGTTTGTGGGGCGGGGGTCTTGGCCGCAGATGCCCTCTCCGTGCTGCCTGGGCCAACAGCATGTCTGCCACTGTGCCCTCCCCTGCCCCACAATCAAACCCGACAACTCTTGGCAGCAGGGATGCGTCCACGTTAAAATAGATTTGCTCTTTGGTCTATTGAGTATACTGAAAGTATAAGAAAATAAAAGTGATTCAGACAGTCTGGGACACGGGAAGTGGTGGCTTCTGCACCTGACAGTCCCCGGACCTTGCGCCGTGGCTCAGCTGGCTGGGCTGCAGTCTCCTTGCTCTTGTCCTCCAACTCCAGGGAGTAAGTGGCTAGTGAGGGTGGGTGCAGCCAGGCTCCACACACCAGGTATTGTTGATTCCTGGCACCACCCCCGACCTGTGTGTCTTAGTCCCGGCCTCCTGGGTTCAGCTGGACAGACAAGCTCAGAGCTCCGAGGAATTGGGCTGTCCTTGTCAGGCCTCTGGGAAACAGTGGGTGGAGGGAGAAGATCGGGCAGTGTCCACACAGGATGGAGGACTGTGGCTGAGGTGTAGATTCTCCAGAGAGCCACAGCCACTCCCAGGGGCACCGCAGGGACTGCGATTGTCAGGAGACCTGAGGAGCAAAGATAGAGAGGTGTCAGCCTCATACTGAAACTGCCTGGAGTCACATCCCTGACATGCGCCTTCCTTCTTGCAAGTTAACCATCTTCTGGACGTGAGTCCAAGATTGCAGACCTGGATAGCAGGGGAGAGGGGCCCCTTGCATAGATTATGCCCTTGAAGTACCACCCTGTCTATGTTCCAGGGGAGGCTGCCCTCTGCTGGGAACCCAGAGGAACCTCTGTACGCTCTCCATCCTGTTTTGGCCAGAGCTGGTTTAGGTCCTCTTGGTTTCTTAAGGGTACCTTGGAACAAATCTGCATACTTAGCACAGGCTTCATACTGGCACAGGAGGGAGACACTTCACCCTGGACCCTGTAACTGCTCTGAAAGGAGAGATTACCTCAGATAGCAGAGCACAGAGAACTGAAATACCTCCAGGAGTCCTATGATGACAGATGGAAAAGGTGGAAGGTTGGTTTCAGTCACATGAGAAGCTTGTCTCTCCCAAGAAGAGTACTTACATAGTTCTGACAACTTAGCAGATCACCTTGCAGGAGGGACTCGAACTGAGACCATGATGGGTCCACAATGGGTGAGGGCACACCTTGACCAAGGCTGTTTAGCTACACATATACCTCCTACCTTCTATACCTAAACCCCATTCAGTACTCCACAGTCTTAGGGATCACTGAAGCTCTGATCCCTCCTCCTAATGTGTCCATGTTGAGTAAATCTGCTTTATTTGCTTTTTAACCACTGCTTATCTCTGTTGTACTAAGGTGGGTGACAAGACCTCACTCGGGGCTGCCAGATCTTTCAAGCTAAGACTCTAGCACCTGCAATAACAAACAGCTCTATCACCCTGACGGAGGTCTCCTGAGACTAAGACAACACAATTCCAGAACATGGGATCCCTCTAACATGGACAACCCCCCATGGTCTGTATAAGTAGAGTGAGGTCCAGAAACCAAGAAACCAAGCGAACCTAAACCAGTGAGGTGCAGCTGCTGAGTGGTTTCTCCAGGCCACGTGTCATGGTAGGGGCTTCAGGAAGGCCATGGGTTGATGGTGGCAGCCACATTTCATTGGCCTGCCAAGTTTATAGGTGTAATCAGTCCTTTGCATCTTCATGTACTTACCAAGCACATAGGGAAAATTGCATTCGAAAAGCTCAGATTGCTCTTATCAATATCACTAGACAATGCTTGTATGAACAGCTCATATAGCACTCACACTGTAGTTATCAGAGGCTGACCAACGGTTGGACCATCCTGCTTGCCTCTGTGGCTTGGCAGGCTTGGTGTGAGCTTCAGGGATGTTTGCCCCCTCCCCCTACTGTTGCACTGAGCTGGGATGGGATCTGTGGTCTGTGTCTGCAGCACATTTTGGAAGGTGATTGTTAGACATGATAGGATGGTGGGCTGTGTGCAAACTCAAGATACCAACAGCTGAAACCATACACATTAGTTATTCGGTGACATCTTGGAGGAAAAATATATTGTTGGATTATCGTTAAGTTCACTCTAGATGTGTTCTGGGAGCTGGTCTCCCACCACTGTTCTGTAGCAATAATATCTGTTCTTTCTAGAAGGAACAATGAGGAAGGTCTTAGCATTACTCCATCTGTGCTGTAGGACAGAATCCCCCAACACACACACCCTAGCTGGTTTCTGTTCTTGCTCATCTCATTCCACTGTAAACCTTTCCTATGCTACCAGCAACATGGAGACTCTTCATGGTGAGGGACCACGCAGGTTTGCCACTGTGTGCTCTCCCCGACCCAGAGCCTTCTTTCTGTTAGGGCATAGCTGGCGATGGCAACACTTTCCAGAAACACAGAAGCTTTTGGTTGTCTCTTCCCCCACTCTAGAACCTTCCCCCAGGTGCCAATCACAGAGCAGGGTTCCCTAGGCCACGCCACTCGCTGATTGGTGGGGCTGTCTCTGAGCATGGACCTGCTGGGACACAGCTCACAGGCTGCCTCACACCTACCCTGAGTGGCCATGCTGGCCAGTCCATGCTGAGCTCCTCTCTTTCTGCATTTGCCTGGGGCTGCTGTGCATGATGTCTGTACCTGGATAACTAAAACAACAGCAGCTCCACAGCTCACAGTTCTGGGGCTAGAGTTTGAGGGCAGCTGGGCAGGGCTAGCTCCAACTGTAGGGAGTTGGCCAGGACTTCTTAGGACAGTTGCCATTGGACACACTAAGCATGGAAGGCCCTTGGTTCTATCACATCTGAACAGACCTGTTGCCATAGGTTCTGGGTAGACATTTTCTTGGGAACCCCTGTTAAGCCCACTGGGTCCTTTCTTCCCTAACTACCTGGCCAGCTTGTGTGTGTGGTCTCATCTGAATCAGCTGCTGTTTTTGGCTATCCTCTCAGACTCCTGCTTTCCCAGGAGTCCATGTGCCCTGAAGTGTCTTCTGTTGTGAGGCTCACAATGTGGGGTAGCCTGACCTGTGCCTTCCAGCGTCAGCCAGCGCCTGTGTGCCACTTGTGTGGCCTAAAACAAGAATGCCTAATTTTGCCACACCCATAAACAGTGTGAGCACCGTAGAAAGTTTCCCCACCGAACCCCGGCCCTGGGTTTAATGATGTACATGTGTGGAGCAAGGTCCAGGGTTTGAAAGAAACATCTTCTTCCTATTGTAACTAGCCTGGCAGAGTGGAAGACAGTCCAAAGAGATGTTTGTGGCCTTCACTTTGGCTGTCCCACTATTCAAACAATAGTCCCCAAGAATCTCATGGGAGAAAAAAACACTTACAGCCTGGGTCAGACAGAGGGGACTCTACACCACACCTGAGATTTACAACTTGTCAGGCCACCCTATAGAAGGACAATGATGGGTCATGGTAGAGTGGGACCACACACTGACCAACACTGCTTAGATATGTGCAATGCTGCCCTCTACTTAAACCCTAACCTCACTCCAGGACCCTGAAGATGGACTTAGCGAGGTCACTCAATCTCTTTTTTCAATGTAATCACAATGAATAAATCTCTCTGCATTTCCTCTGCTTTTCCCAATTAATTAGACTGTTTTAAATTGGCTTGTTTGGGATGGGTGGCTGAGGCTGGCTTGTTGGGCTCAGGCTGCGAAGTCCAGTCACTATTAATCACAAGTTGAATGATAAACGTGAAGATGGAGCTACTTTGGGTCTATTGCGGTTTCCTCTCTGCACCCTGGAGGTGACAGTGCTTCTCTGCTCCCTATCACTGGTGTGATGGCCACACAGGCCCTGGTACCACAGGGTCCCACTCACAAGCCTGGTCTGTACTCAGAAACCTATCCCAACCCAATGCAATCTTTAAGTGTCCACATGTAAATAGCCAGTTTTTCCAGTGCTTTATGGTGAGAAGGCTGTCTTCTTCCCATGTGCACTTTTGGTACTACTGTGTGAGTTGATTTCTGGGCCTATTCCAGGCCATTGGTCTATGGGCTATTCCATCTCCATGTAGTATAACTGTGGTCAGTTCTTGTGATACTTCCACGACACTTCTGCCTGACTAGGGTGGGTTAAGCTGTCACGGTTTGTGCTTCCATCTGAATTTTAGAATTGTTTTTCCATATTTCTGTGACAACCGCCATTGGAATTTTAATGGGGATCGCACTAAATCTGTGGATTGTTTCTAGTGATATGGCCATTTATGTAATAAAAATTACCCCCATGAAGGAGCCAGGAAAGCCTTTCCATCTTCTAGTGTCTTAAACTCTCTTCAATGTCATGATGTTTTCAACGCAGTGTTCTTTCACTTCCTTGGTTAGTTTTCTTCCTACATATTTCGACGCTATTGTGAACATGAATGTTTCTCTGATTTTTCTTCCCCTCAGCACACTTGTTTGTGGTATACAGAAAGATGACTGAACTTTGTATGCTGATTTTTGCATACTACTTTGCTGAAACGTTTATCCTGGTGGAGTCTTTAGACTCTTCCACATATTGGGTCATGTTCTCTGCAAACAGGATTAGCTTCCCTTATTCCTTCCTGTCTCATCCCCACTACTCCTATCTCTGCTCTTGCTTTTGTCCTGGCTAGTATTTTTTGTCAACTTGACATAAATTAGAGTCATCTGAAAAGAGGTTCGGAACCTCAACTGAGAAAACGCCTCCATTACACTAGCTTGTGGGGGCATTTTCTTGATTAATGATTGATATGGGAATGTCCAGTACGTTTTCGGTGGTGTTATCCGTGGGCAGGTGCTCCTGGGTTGTATAAGAAATCAGGCTGAGCAAGCCACGGGGAGCAAGCCAGTAAGCAGTGTTCCTCCTTGGCCTCTGCTTCAGTTCTTACCTCAAAGCTCCTGCCCTGACTTCCATCAGTGATGGACTGTGATCAGGACTTGTAAGTCAAATAAATGCTTTCCTTTACAAGTTGATTTTGGTCACAGTGTTCAAATATGGCAACAGAAAGCAACTAGTACACTGTTCTAGCCAAGGTGTCACATACTATACTGAGCCTCAGACCCTTGTTCCTGGCTCTCAGTTGTCTCACTTAATGTAATATTGCCTACAGATCTCTCAACTATTATCTCTATTGTGCTGAGGTACGCTCCTTCTATTAATAGTTCTTTTCATGGCTTTGATCATGAAACTCAGTCAAAATCCCTTTCTGTGTCTATGTGAGATGATCATGTGATTCTATCCTTGAATCTATTTATGTACTGTATTACACTTGTTTATTTGTGAATATTGAACCATCCTTGCATCGTGGGATGCAATGAATATGGTCATGATGTCACATTTCCTTAATTCAATTTGCAAGTATTTTATTAAGAATGTTTGCATCTATGCTCATCAAGAATATTAGTCTATAATTCCCTTTTTATGTTGTATTCACCTGGTTTTGTTAACACGGCCATGACGGCCTCAGAATGAGGTTGGTAGTATCCCTTCCATTTTGTAGAACATTATGAAAAGTGTTGGTATTAATTTTTTCTTAATAGTTTGGTAGAATGTGGCAATACATCCATCTGGTCCTGAGCTTTTACACATACGGAGATTTATTGTTGCTTCAATTTTATTGTTTGTGATGGAACTCTACAAGTTGTTTATATCTTCTTCATTTAACTCTGACAAGTCATTTTTGCAGATATGTATCCATTTCTTCTGGAATTTCCAGGTTTATTGGAATATAAGTTTTAAAGTGTTTCCCACATAGTCATCTGAATTTCATTGGTCTCTAATTTTATTAATTTGGCTTCTCTTTCAGTGTGCATAGTGCTTTGTCAATCTTGTTTATCTTTTCAAAGAACCAACTCATCAGGTTGACTTTGTGTTGTCCTTTTGGCATCTACTGCATGGACAGAAGAATGAAAATAGATCCGTATCTCTCACCCTGCACAAAATCAATGAAAAGTGGATCAAAGACCTCAACTGACCTGAAACTTCGAAACTGCTGGAGCAAAACACAGAAAAAAACACTTAAGATATGGACACAGACAGTGTCTTCCTGAAAAAGACTCAAATGCCTCAGTAAGTAAAAACTAAGAGTTGACAACCTGGGTTAAAAACCTGCATAGTAAAGGAAACGATGAAGAGGCAGACTGTAGAAGGGGAGGAAAGCTTTGCCAAGCATGTATCATACAGATTAACATCTAGAATACACAAAAACCTTTAAAATGTAAAAGCTAAACAACTGAAAAAGGTGCTAATGAAACGAATATGGTGCTGGCTAGTTTTATGTCAACTTGACACAGCTAGAGTCATCTGAAAGGAGGGAACTTCAGTTGAGAAAATGCTTCCATAAAATCTAGCTGTAAGGCATTTTCTTAATTAGTGATTGATGGGGGAGAGCTCAGCCCATTATGGGTGATGCTACCCCTTGGCTGGTGGTCCCAGGTCCTATAAGAAATCAGTCTGAGCAAGCCATTGGGAGCAAGCCAGTAAGCAGCACCCTTCCATGGCCTCTGCATCAGCTCTTGCCTCCAAGTTCCTGCCCTGTTTTGAGTTTCTGTCCTGACTTCCTTTGATGATGAACAGTAATATGGAAGTATAAGCCAAATAAACCCTTTTCTCCCCAAGTTGCTTTGGTCATGGTGCTTCATTACAGCCATAGAAACTCTAACTAAGACAGATAGTTTTCAAAGGAAATAATAAAAGAGGCCAATTTAGCCATCAGGGAAATGCAAATGAAAACTGCTTTTAGACACCATCTCACCCCAGTCAGAACAGCTTTTCTTAAGAAGATTAAAAACAAAAATACAAGTGTTGGAGAGGATGTGGGAGAGGACCCCTTCAACACTGCTGGTGGGAGTGTGAACTAGTGGAACCATTATGGGAGTAAGTGTAGAGGTTCCTTTAAAACACTGAGAACAGAACTGCCATATGACCCATATGCACCACTCTTGAGCCTATTCCCAATGGACTCCAAGTCAACAGACCATAGAGGTGCTTTTCTGTCCATTAATGCAGCACTAGTCCACAGAGCCAGGGAATGGGGACAGCTCATGTGCCTATCTGTGATACACATATATAACCAACTTTATTCATTCATATAAAATAAAATAAAAATAAAATCGTGACATTTGCAGGGATATGGAAGCAACTGGAAATCACTCTGCTTGGTGAAACAAGTCATACCCAACAGGACAAATACTGGGGCTGAAAAGACAGCTCAATGGTTAAAAGCACACAATACCCTTGCAGAGTCTGTTTCCTAGCACCCACACTAGGCAGCTCACTACATGTACCTCAGCTCCAAAGGATCCAGTGCCTCTGACCTCACACACACACACACACACACAATCTAAAATAATTTTTAAAAGAAAAAAAATTACATGTTTTCTCTCATATATAGAATCTAGTTCTCCCCTCCCTCTTCTGATATGAAATATCAAGGAATCTTGGAGATCGTGAGAGGAAGTGGTCTTCAGGACCCTCTTCCACATGTGTGGGTGTGAGGAGAGAAAGGAGAATGAAACACAGTAATGGAAAACAGAAGGGAGGCTATTTGGGGAAAAAGAAGGGCATAAAGAGGGGGCTGAGGAGATGAGGAAGGAAAAGGGGGGAGACAAATGAGTAAGAACGACATATAATGGTACATATGCATGAAAATACTCTAAGGAAACCCATTACTCTGTGTGCTAACTTAAAGATAAATAAAAAAAATAAAATCTTTAGTGTAAGAATTTACCCCTCAAATGGGATATAAAACACAGAGATGTTTCCATGCACATGGATATTTAATTCATGAATATGATCAAAACACATTGTATGAAACCCTCAAAGAATAAATTAAAAAAATATATGCTGGTTGGTGATGGCGCATGACTTTAATCCGAGCACTGTGGAGGCAGAGGCAAGTGGGTCACTGTGAGTTGGAGGTCAGCCTGGTCTACAGAGTGAGTTCCAGTATAGCCAGAGTTACCATAGAGTGAGTTCTTGGACAGCCAGAGTTACAACAGAGAAACCCTGTCTCAAAAAAACAAAAACAAAACAAAAAATAAACCAAAACAAACAAACAAAAAGTAGCCAGGCAGTGATGGCACACACCTTTATCCCCAGCACTCAGGAGGCAGAGGCAGGAGGATCTCTGAATTCGAGGCCAATCTGGTCTACTGAGTGAGTTCCAGGACAGTCAGAGTTACCACAGAGAAACCCTTTCTCAAAAAAAAAAATTAAAAAAAATATACAAGAATAGACAGCAGAGATGGCTCAGTGGTTAAGAGCACTGACTGCTCTTCCAAAGGACTCAGGTTTGGTTCCCAGCACCCATAGGGCACCTCACAACACTCCGTAACTCCTGTTCCAGGGACCTGATGCCTTCTTCTGGCCTTTGTGGGAACTGCACACACATGGTGTATAGACATACATGCAGGCAGACACTCATGTACATCAAGTAAATCTTTAAGATAAAGGAGAAAGCAATAAACAAACTCAAGCAGCAGAAGGATAGACTTAGATGATGTGTAAGATTGAACCCTCATTACTGAGCTGGGGAGGGGGAGGGGGAATACATGCTCTGCATACATGGTAAAAAAGTGTTCTGTGCTCAATCAGCATGCCTGCCACTCTGTGCTGATACCTGGCTTTTCCGAGCCATAAAATGAAATACCCTGCTCTTGCTACTGAGTCTCCAGTGCTTTTATTATGTATGAAGTGATGGTCCACATGTCACATTTAGTTTCATGAGGGCCAAAGCAGCATTTTGTTTGGTTCCTTTCCACTTTGCTTGTGGTTGATGATAGTTGAATTATTTGCCCCAAATGTTTTCCAGTCCCTTGTCAAGCTGATCCTTTGTGGGTGTCTCTTGCTGAGTTTTGGTTTTTCTCACTTACTGTACCTGTGTCACCTCAGCAGTTACTGTAGTCCAATGATCGAGGATCCTTTGCTTTTATTTATATCACATTAGATAAAGGGACGTCATCTCTCCCTCTTCCTCCATTTGCTTCTTGAGCCAGGCTCTTGCTATGCATAGCCTGTATGGAGTCTCCTGTCTCAGCCTCTGAGAATTGAGTGCTGGGATTTTCCCTGCAGGCCACCAAGCCCTCCTAGATGTTTTCACTAATTCTTCCTGTGAACTTCTTCCATGGCAGACACAGTGGGTACCTTTTCTAGAGACTCTTAACAGCACGAGCTTCTTCACCACTCAGCTCTGGGATCTTCCATAATACCTTATTACCAAAATAGTCACTGTGGATAACATTTCCCTCTCCAGGCCTTGAGGAGGTCTCAGGTACAATAAGGGGGTGCCAAAGGTCTCTGCAGAGAGCCTGTGGGTGGTGGTCACTATCATTTTGAGAAGGGTCCTCGTGTGCATGCAGGAAACAGAGGAACACTGAATGCTGTTCCCCAGTGACCATTGGATGAGGCCATTTGTGCCGTGTGGCTCCTGATGTTCCCAGCTCCCAGCTTGGATGTCACTGACACGGTCACCCACAAGTTACAGAGTTTATGTCCACACATGGTCTAGTGTTATAGGATGGCCACCAGTGGACCTGACCTCAAGGCCAGGACCTTTGGAATGAGACTCTGCTTAGCTGCCCCCAAACCAGGGCCCCAGAGAAGTGTCTTCAGTTTGGGAACCTTATGACTGGAACACACTGTGGTGCAGATCTCATGGCTAGATATAGTCCTGGCAATGTCCTGTCCATGGCTGCAGCTTGGGGGTACCTGGTCCAACAGGAAGTGCATGGCGGGTTCATCTCCATACCCAAGTCTTGGCACAGTGCCATGTTGGACCACATTCTCATCTCCACATATTCCCTGCCTAATCCCTTAGGAACCACCATGTCATGGTGTTCTAAGTACAGCCAGCCAGAACCTAGGGATATGCAGGAAGCCTTTCTGGCTTCACAAGGCATGCTTCTCCATTTACCTGGACACCACATGTTGGGTTTGGATCATGACAAACACCAACTTTCCACCCGGCTAACAGTAGGGCACAACAGACATTCCAGGGCCTCCAGGCTTATGGGATCCTGTTGGACCCCTGGCAAGGCTCAAGTTTACCTGTACATGTCCCATGAGCACCCTGCATGAGATGGGCCTCTCTGTCTCTTGCTCACTTGTCAGCACTTTGGTTATGCCCTACCTGGCCTCATTTTCTGCTCCATCTTCAAGAAGGGCACTGGAGAGGCCTTTCCTCCTTGACACCAACCCTGCCAGTGGCTGAAGCAGTCCTGACAAGGCCATTTAAACTAAACTCAGACAGAAAACCTAGCAGTGGTCCTGCCATAACACAGGAGTTCAGCCCAGCCTGACAGCACCTCTCAGACAGGTATCTGTTCACTCTGATTACAGTGCCCTCTTTCTTGGAGGTCTGACCTAACACTGACTCAATGGTGGTGCTGAGTATCTGACCCTGTGGGAGCAATCCAGACAGAGGGGTCCTCTATTTGCCCATACTCTGAGCTCCACCAGGTGCTGGCTACAGCCTATAGGGTGCTGTTGCTGTTGCCCTGTTGGATTCTCAGCTGCCCACAGGGCTATGGCTCTGTCATCTAGTGTCCGTGCTGGAACTCAACTCAACTCAGAGATAAAAAAAGCCTGTGCCAGTTGAGGTGAGCCTTGTCCTAACCTCATTTCTGTGTTGTGATAAAACATCCTGACAAAAAGCAATGTCAGGAGAAAAGGCATTCTCCCAGCTTACAATTCCAAGTCACAGTTCATCGTGGTGGGAAAGTCAAGGCAGGAATTTAGGGTGGTGGGCTGCGTCATATCCACAGTGAAAAGCAAAGAGAAATGAGTGGCCTGATGCCTACTTGCTGGTAACAGCTCAATTTCTCCTCTTATAGAGTTCAGGATGCTTTGCTTAAGGAGCGGTGTTGCCTAAAGTAGACTGGATCTTTCCACATCCATTACCTTGTTAATACAGTCGACTATAGACATAGTCACAAGCCAACCCAATGTAGGCTGTCTATCATTGAGACTTCCTGGGTGATTCTAGTTTGTGTCATGTTGACAAGGTTAATAAGCACAAACCCTAACACAAGGTCTTCATAATAAGGAGCACTGGGGGCTCTTGGGGCTAGCACTGCTGTTCTGTACTATGTAACCAGGTTCAGGTCACTCTGCTGCCATCACCCATGGGACTTTCAGGTCCCAATTCATGAGACTTTCCTCTGTGACTTCCCACCCTTCCCTCTGGGCAGGGTGGTCTCCCAACTGTGGAGACCATTCTGGTTTAGTCATACCCACCTCGTGGGTGTGGGCTGTTGTCTTCCCTGTATGTAGCAGCTCTGGCTTTCCATACCTGAGTACTGGTCAGAATGTCTCCAAGAATAACCCTACCAAATTCTATAGGCTGTTGGCTTGGAATTAGTTCATTCACATAGGACTGCATGCAGCTCCATTCTGAATGATGGACAGCAGTGTGGTGAGGTATGGATGTGGCTCGCACCAAAGGACATGACTTGGACACTTTTATGATTTGGATACCAATGGAATGCTGCCAACCATCCTCTCTAAGGTGGACAGTAGTCTGCCTTTGATCTGGATACAGCAAATCACCATGCAAAAACACAAGCTTCCTGTCCCACTCATGAATGTGACTTCTGTTATCCTCATTAAGAGTTTCATGGACACTGTGGTGACGATGTGTCTGCCTCATGGAAAAGTATATTGCTCTGAGTGGAAAACCCTACAGTAAGTCCCTGGAAGACTCAGGAAGTATGAGCAGCACTCTGCAGTAGCCTATGTCCAGAAATCTTATTTCTTTTCTGAACTGTTCCACCTCCTGAAGGAAAATAGCACTCCCAGGAGCCAGGGTCTCATACATGTCAAGCCTTGGAACCGCAGAAAGCTGGCAGAGTTTGTAGTTTGATTTAAAATAAAAAACATGGCTGGGCATGGTGGCACATGATGTCAATCCTAGCAATCATAAAGCACTAGATATATAGATTAAGGTAGACTGGTTCTAGAAACCCAACTAATGCTCTGAAGGGTGGGGAGTCAGCAGACTCAGGGCCCTGGCCTGCTCAGGTGTTTGTTTATTTCTGGGTGGTAGCATATATCTGGCCAGGGCCAGGCAGCAACAGAGGGCCTGGTCCTCTCATGCCATGTTCTGCAGGTGTCCACTCATGGCCTGTCTATCTTCATTCAGACCATCAATTCATAGCTTATCTGAGTCTAAGGTGTCAAGCCCCAATATCATGGTGACCACCAGGCTTCAGAGATGAGTGCCAGGATACCTTTCTCTGGCCTTCTTAATTTGTTCTGGGTCTCTAATGCTCCATTCTTAACAAGCTGAGGGGCCACACAGGAAGGACCAAGGCTAGCCCCTTCCGAGGGCAGAATGTACCTCCCAGGTCCAGTGCTGTACTGTGTATTGCTTCCTGAACACCTGGTTGATACTAAAATTTGCCTCCTTATACCTTAGTTTCCTCAGATTCAAACATATCTACATCAGGAGTTAGCATTTACCAAATGAAGAGATCTGAGGAACAGTAGAAGGTGGGAGCCATATTGAAAAAGATAATAGCTGACGTTCTGGAATGTCTCTGCCCTGTCTAACCTCCTTGGAACATTCTGGATGTTCCAGCTGATGTTTTGGGGTATCACAGTACCGGCTGCTCTTGGAGTCTTGGGGCAGCTGATGGGGAACACAGCCTTCAAACCTTCATGGCCAGGTTGGTTCATTTTTGGCTTGCCTGTATGTTTATTCACATCTGGGAGGGGCACACTGCCAGCTGGAAGGAGACCACTGTCTCCAGGAGACAAGTCTGTCACCTACAGAAGGCACCATTCCCTGATGGGACACCAAGCATGAGTCCTATACCCACCACAGTGACTCAGCTCCTGGGAACACATACTGGTCCACGAGGGATGCCCTAGCGGGATGAGGACAAGGGAGGCCAACCTGCATCCTGCCCCGCTCATTTCACCCAGGGGAGAAAGGCCAGATGCCATCAGAGGCAAGCAGCTGTCCAGGTGGCAGTCCTCTGGACCATTTCTGAAAGTGCTGGTGCCCAGAGGCACTTCTGGGGTCACAGTCTGATTGTAGGCTCAGGAAAACAGAACCACTTAGCCATGAGGTTACTCTGATATCTTGTAAACTCTAGTTTAGCACTCACAATGACTGTAGTGGACTAAAGGGACATATGACAACAGGTACTACTCTGCCTCAAATTAATAGGACAGGCATTTGTTGAGAATGGAAACAGGGTTCATTCAAAGGCCTTGGGTCACCTCTGCAGTCATCACAAGGGCTGATCCCTGGAATAATAAGTACCATGTGTACTTTGATGGCATTCTGGTAACTGGATGAGGGGCCTGATGGATCACTGCAGACAGCAAAGATGTTTTCCTGTATAATCAACATGCACAGTGACAGAACTGGGCACAGAGTCACTTGCACTCAGGTTCAAGGTATTGAGGATACCCTCTCTGGCTGATGATGGTCCCAGGAACACAGCAGAACTTCCACCTGCCCCTGCAGGCTGGCTGTGAATGCACCAGGATATGGTTTGGTGGAGAAGAGTCTGATCAGATCTGCACCTTCAGATAGCAGGTGTGTTAAGATACTTAGCTTTAATAAGCTGGGCTCTGTTTGCAGAGGAGCTTTGCTTAGGGCTACCTAAAGGGGAATGCTTATGACACAGTAGCAGAAGCAAATTCAGGGTTCAGGAAAGGCACTGGGCCTAGGTGCCTGGCTCCTGCTTCCAGGACCTGCTATCTCATCTCCAAAGGTGGAGCTGCACCATAGCTGGCCTTGCTTTGGGTCTGGTGGAGACCAGAGGTAAATAGTATCACTCTGCCACCCAAGAGCCAGCACCGATCTCCAGGACAGCCCCTCACCCAGGAAGTGTCAGACACTAAGGGTTATCTCAGGACAGCCCCTCCCAAGACCCAAAGATGATAGCTCTGGAAAGTGACCCAGACTCAATGCTGCCACACCATACAGACAGAGCTCAGCATAGGCCTGTGTTCTCTACCAGCCGGACGGCAACAGCCACCCCGATAAAATTAGCAAGTAACATCTTCAGAAACTAATCAAGATGGGGTGTGATCACAGAAGCAGTACAAAGCCCACTGAGACCCAGAGCTGTGCGCAGGAGTCGTAGGAGGCTCAGAGGAAGGCCTTGGGCTTGCCTGAGGAATCTTCCCACAGTTATTCATCCTTCCATCAAATATTTATTGATCTTCCATAAACAAACTCCTTAATAAGGAGGGAACCAGAGAGAAGTGGGAGTGGATTCTCTTCTCAGGAAGAGGGCCCAGCAGGTACAGCTGGTCTCGAAGAAAAGCTGCAGATCTGTGGGTGCCATCTGGGCTCTCATGCCTCTGTGGCTCTGAGCACAGACTGCCTGATTACTCTTGGTCCCCTCTGGAGGGATGACCTGTCTACCCCAATCTTGATGTCCTAGCAGATGTAACCATAGCAAGAAATAGTTTCACTGGATTGTAGAGGACCCTAATCTTATGACTGGTGTTGTTACAAGGGCAGGATTTGAGGTTTGAACACAGATACAGACAGGACAGTTAGAAACAGCCACATGGAGACTCATGCAGTCACCAGCCAAGGAATATTGTGGCCACCAGAGACTTGGCAAGATGGGAAGGGACTTCCTCTCTGAAGGCTGTGAAGGGAGGTGGCTCAGTCCACAACCTCATCTCAGAGTTTTGCATTTAGAACTGTTACATGAGAAGCTTCTGTTGTTGGAGGTCATCCATCTGGGCTCACCCACCTGGGCCCTACACTGTAATTACACAAACCCTACAAGATCAGACAGGACTCAGGCGCTAAAGGCCTCTGCACGTGCGATAGGTTAGGGTGTCAATACTGGACTAGATTAGCATAGGCCTCTGCACGTGCGATAGGTTAGGTGTCAATACTGGACTAGAGTAGCATCTACCACCCCACAGTCTCTAAGCAGCTTCTTGACTATGGATAGAGGGCTGTGCTTGGTTAAGGGTGGAGATGGTTACCTCTGCAGGCTTCCACACCAAACCCAAGCAGGCAGGCTGCCTAGAGAAAGTAGAGTCCTCCCCAACACCTAGGGCTTCTCTCATCCTATAATACCCAAGCACCCGGATGAATGCGCACTGCATAGCAGGCTCTGAATAACCCAGGTCCTGACCTGCGCTTTACACAGCACCAGCCACTCCCTACTCTTCTTGCTGCAGCCATGGGACATCCCTAACTTCTGTTTGTCACTCTTCTAGTTCCCAAGATTCCACTTGGCCTGCTAATATGGACCCTTCCAGGCCAGGGGAGATGGCAGGTGAGGTGAACTTCGTGCAGTGCTGATTAAGAGCCAGCAGAAGGGTGTGCAATTACCTGCAGCACACACAGAGCATGACAGACATGGGATCGCAAGGAGTCAGCACATTTAGGTTCTATGCCTGGCCCTAAACAGACTCCTCAGAAGGCAAGAAGGAAGGAAGGAAGGAAGGCAGACGTGGGCCTGCAATCCCAGATGACTTGCCCTGACCCAGGGCTGAACCACAGTGACAATCAGAGTACCCAACCTTCACATAAAGGGAGGGACAGAGCAAGTACAGGTCGGGACAGGCTTCCCAGGACACACTTGGGGAGACAGATGGAAGACAGATGGAGACACTCCTCTCCCCCAGATCTTCCTTAACTCGCATCCATTAGCCATCTAGCACCTGAGCTGTGAGGGCCAGGGGCCACATGGCTGGCAGGGCTGAGGCAAAGATGTACCCTGTCAAAACTGTGATATATGTCACTAGCTGTGGAAGGACACTGGCTGAATACATGAACTACCCTAACCTAGACTTGACTAAGAGTAGAAAAGCAAGAACCAGGTAGCTGTTCTATGACACAAGGCAGAGAGCTGCAAAGAGGCAGGGTTGGGACCCTCTGAGGGAGACGTGTACTGTCCCCAACTTATCTTTTACAGAGAGAAGCAGATGCACCACTGTTTAAGCAAGGTGACAAGCTGCACAGACACACACACTGGTGAGATAAATAACTTAGCTCCCCCTTAAAATCAGCTTGAGCTTGTATTGAGTTTGAATATGAGATACTTATATTTCTGTCTTTAATGCTTTAAAACCCTTTTCTAGTTCCTATCTATATTTCTTGGTGTCTGTTCTCATGAAAGGGTTCCTAGAAACTTCTAGAAGCTGGGCCCCAGTGTGGGGCAGTTCTCAGAGTACTAGGTAGTCATTGCTAATAGTTCTTTTTATTGCATCAACTTTCCAGGTAAGCTGCCAGGCTGAGCATTCCCTGTTCTCAGAGAAGGAGAGGCACCAGCATAGCTCTCCATCACTATGGTCAGGATGCAGGCCTGGTCCTCAATCAAGGGGTGGCCTGCTTGTAAAAAGGCTGTTGGTAAGGGAGAATGGGGGAAGACTATACCAGTGGTTCTCAACCTTCCTAATACTGAAACCCTTTAACACAGTTCCTCATGTTGTGATGAACCCCAGCCATAAAATTATTTTTGTTTCTCCTTCAAAACAGATGTTGCTACTGTTATGGATTATAATATAGCTATCTGATATGCAGATGGTCTTAGGTGACCCCTGTGAAAGAGTAGTTAGACCCCTAAAGGGGTTGTAACCCACAGGTTGGAACAGCTGCTTTATACCCTCAAGGCAGAGTCTCACATCAGACAGGTGCTGAGTGAGGTCAAGATGCCACATTTGGTGCCCCCTCAGGGCAACAGGCTCTCAGTGTGAAGACCATCAACAAGTGAAGATGAAAGATCTGGGTGGTGTGCACAACTTCCCCACAACTGTAGATATGATTGAACTTTGGCACTTGACCTGCTCCTAGACCTAACCCACTTGCCAGCAAGCTGATAATAGTATCTGTGGAAAAATATTGGCATACTATGTGCATGTATGTGTGTGAGTGCATGTGTGCAAATGGTGCATGCTATGTGTACTTATGTATGTGAATGTACCTGTGAGTGCAAACAGGTGTGGTGCATGTTTGTAAACATATGTGTGGGTATATATGTATACCTGTGAATGCAAGCAGGAATGGTACACGTGTGTGCGCATGTGTGAGTGGTATGTACATGTATGTGCTTGCAGGTATGATACATACATGTATGGTTCATGCATGCATGCAAATACTTGTGCCTGTGTGTGCATGTGGCTGTGCTTTATACACACGTGTAACTGTGAGACAGCACATGTACATGC
This sequence comes from Cricetomys ansorgei, assembly GCA_026225945.1. Lineage (NCBI taxonomy): Eukaryota > Metazoa > Chordata > Mammalia > Rodentia > Nesomyidae > Cricetomys > Cricetomys ansorgei. Next base: position 81,778,498 of record JAMJFZ010000199.1, on the reverse strand, counting down.
ATAGGTGGGTGAAGTATGTGTGTGAATGTGTATGTGTTGGGGGAGGGTATGTATCCGTGTGTATGTGGTTACAGTGTATACTAGCTAAAGAAACCAGCTGGCAGTGGGACCCCTGACTATAGAGGCATGCCAAGATGAGTTGCTAAGTCTGTGGATTTGCTATGTACTGAGAGATAATTAATCCACCCGGCCCATGAAGAGCAGCTTCTTATACATTTTAAATCGGAATAATGAGGTTAGGCATGAGCACATCAAGCTGTCATACCCCTAGCTTTAGCCTCCTTTCTCACTTAATTAACTGACTGTCAGCAGTGAGGATGGTCTCTGGTGAGGCCTGTGGGGTGACATCACTCCCCATAGGATCCACAGTGGAGAGTCTCGGAGGGACAAACTGAGAAGCTGAGGCACTCTGGATGCCTTTGAGGGCTGTGCACCACCAAGTGAGCCAAGACAGGGGCTCCAGGCCAGGTGTCCAGTTCACCTTTGCTATCTTGGATTTTGAGCCACAGGTTCATGGATAAAGCTTTCAGCCAAGTGGTGAGCCTCAGGATGAAGTGAGGTGGGTAGTGTCTTCTGATCTCTGTGGCCCCTTCAGTTTGCTGAGTCTGTAATCCATAGAGCTGTGTAGCTGAGATCTATGTATTTCACTGAGAGAGGTATACCTCAACCTACAGAGGAGCCAGACAGCTGGAGTCCTCCTTTCTCTGCCTAAGAGTTGAGTATAGGGGCTGGGGAGATGACTCAGTGGTTAAGGGCACTCACTGCTCTTCCAGAAGACCCAGGTTGGTTCAATTCCCAGGACTCACATGGTAACTCACAACTGCCTGTAATTCAAGTTCCAGGAGACCCGGCACACCTTCACACAGACAATACAGGCGAAACACCAATGCACATGAAATAAAAGTAAGGTTTTTTTTTTTTTTAGTTGAGTTGACAGTAAGACCCATGCCCAAGGCTTTAAGTGTAGTCCCCACGTTTTCCTAAATGACAACCCCTTAAGATTAACACATAAGGAGGGAATTCAGTTTCCGCAGCAGGTAGGTGGTTTTGAGTTATCAGGCCACCCTCTGGCCCACTGTGACATACCACCCGTCCCTCCTATTAGCCTCAGCCTCACTGAATTATGGGTATGGGAGAAGCTGGGTTTCTCCTCTGCTTCAGGAGGAAGAAGTCTGGAAGCCACAAGGCATCTGTGGTGAGGCAGGTCCTGGTCGCTCCAGGCTGAGGCCATTTCCCTCACCACAGCACCTTGATTACGGAGTGAGGCTCTAGCCTCAGTAGTGGCCACGGAGAGGAGGCTGGGGCGGCGCTTTCCCTGACTTGGATGTGATCCATTGCTGCAGATGGCCAGGCTCATCTCCATCTAATGCCTCAGGTAACCTGGCACTCCCTGAGATGAGTCAGCTTCCAACCTCCCCACACCTCAATATACCTTTGGGGTGAGTCTTGACAGGTGAAGAATGTGTGTTGTGACTTGGCCTCTTAACCTTAGGTCCCCAGCCACGATGCAGCTTTGCTGCTCTTACCACTCTGCTGGGACACAGTCTGTCTAAGTATTGGTCCTTCTGTCAGTCCTGAAAACAAGATTCAACCAGCACCACAGAAGTCGACTGAGCCATTCATTAGCTGTCCACAGACTTACAAGTCCTTAAGACCCATGATGACAGGACTAGAATCAGAGATGCCTTCCCTAAGGCACCTTGGTGCTCCCCCTCCCCCACAGTGGCCAACTTCTGTAGTCCACCATCAACACAGCCACTTTCCAAGGCCCCCTCTCATGTCTTGCATCCCTTCTACTCAGGATTAGGCATGGTGTGGCCACCTCTCTGTGGCTAGATTATAGGACTCTGAGCAAGACACAAAGCAATGTTATGGCCCACGAATCTGGTCTCCACAGCATTGCAGTCCATCAGAAAAGGGCTCCTGAGTCCAGGCTGGTGAGATGCTTCAGCAATCTCCAAGGGCGGAGCACACACCATCTATATGTCCGTTGTAGCTGCTTTACTGATATAGTGTGAACTATCTCAGGATACTTAATTATGAATTGTATTAAAACCAATGGCTTGTAGTATATTGACAGGGCTGCTTTAGCTTAATTTTGTCTCCTCAATGAGACACCATGTCATTGATGATCACCCACCTTCCTTACAAGCTGCTGGCATTAATTTATCCTTGTGGTTCGCTCAGACTGGACATTTTACAGAAGCAGAGCCATTCAGCGGAGACTCAGGCTTGGCTTCTTTTACTCAGTACAAAGCATGAAGGTGGACCGCATGGTAGCAAGCATCAGCACCCATTCCTCTTCATAGCTGAGTGCACTGTTTCAGTTACTTACCCACCAGCCTTTGATGGACACCCAGCCATTTCTATCGACTGGCTGTTTGAACAATGTTGCAGTGAACAAGTATGCATGTGTGTGGACAGGTATTCCTCTTTTGTGGGTAGAAAGACACAAGGCAGGGATCTGAGGGTCCTGTGCCAACTCTAGGCTCATCTTTCTGAGCAATGGCTACACTGGGTTCCAAGTGCCTTCAGCACTTCCCTCTGAGTATCCAGACGGATGCTGACCATATGCCGTCCAGAAGACTGATGGATTTATATGTACTAGTATTTCCCAAAAGCTGGAAGGAAATAAAACCAACTGCAATGTCTCTGATGACTGGTTCCTCATTTGTGTTTTGATCAGCTATTGCCTGAGAGTAACTGCCACATATTCTTGTGCCTTCCTGTTTTGTATTGTAGGAATTAGCTACTCATGCATCTTACCCCTTTTCCTCTGTGGAGCGTCTTTGCACCATGCAGTAAGTCTGCTTGTCAACCATTCTGGCCAGTCTCCAGATGACCATGGTTCTACCTATAATTTTTCAGCTTTATGACGAGTTATAGACCAAAATGTCTCAAGAATGCATATTTGAAACACTGATTTCTGAGGGTAAGAAGAAGTGGGCTGGGAATTAAACCAAGGGCAGTATGCATAGTAGGCATATGATCTGCCAAGGAGTTAGACCTCCAGCCCGGGGGATTTGCAGTTTTCTTCCCCAGGTTAGAGATTTGTGGTATAATCCTCTTGCAATGCTTGGAAGCTGCAGTATGTAACCTATGCCATGGAGCCAGGCTGCAAGAAAGGTCAGGTGCATTCACGAATCTGCCACTTTGGTACTTCCTTTGTTCACAGAGAATACTATCCAGCTTGTGGTATCGGGGAATGGGAGCTGCTGCTACGGATTTTGCAGGCTTGGTTTGAGTCTGCAGCATTCTTCCTCCCTTTGAACTTGGTTCAATGCACATATGTGCTGCATCTTCACTGTCTCCATTTGTCTCCATTTGACTATCCCAAGGGAATTTCATCTGAACACGGCATGTGGTAACGGTCCACCTTGACTTTTCCCTGACATGCTAAGCCAACCCTCCCAGCAACTGCTGAAGCTCTGAAATGCTGATGTGTCCAAAATGAGATTCTTAGGAACACTTAGCTCCACTTCAGGGCTGCATGGTCTGCTCCATGGATCAGGAGACAGCAGTAACAAGAGCTAACAAGAGCTAACCATTGCCAGGCTCCAGTCAGGAATTTCTCAGTCTGTTCTTACCTCATCTCATGATGTGAGCATAACCAGGCCTCCCTGTCTAGAGTCTCAAGCCCAGGACCAAAATACCTCCATGTGACCTTTGGCTCCATGCCAACTTTGGAGTCACGTGTCTGCTGCAGCAGGACAAGGACCTGTACATCTCTCTGACTGACTACATTGATTAAATGTAGAATTGATGGGAAACTCCCCAAATTTCATTGGAAACTTAATGGAAATGATGGCATCAGATGTGTGAACGAGCATGGGTGATCTCTTCCAAGGCTTCATTTACAAACAGGGCAGTTGGGTCTGCTCTATGGCCCTCTGCTTGTCAAACTCCTACACCATAGGGTGTGTATGGGTGCCTAATACTCAAGTTGAATACACCGACTGCAGATCCAATTTATTACATCCGAGGCATCCAGCTGAGTTTCTGAGGCCCATGAAGACTGTTGCATTTCTCATCTCAGATCTTTATGGCACTGGGTTTTCAAGATCACCCAGTGAGTGACCAGTGGTGGTGAAGGCTGCAGCTCCTGACTGGCCTCCCTGTAGAGCTGGGTCCACCGGCAGGATAATCAACGCCTCTGGTTTTAGGTGGACACAGCACAGGGCAGGGAACACCAGACTCACTACGCTAAGCTGAGGCCTGAACCTTCTGATGCTGTTCATTTGATTTTCACTCTTTACAAGTTTAAAGACTGTGTAGGACCTCGTGTCTTTTAGGTGTGTTGGCTGCAGGAGAAACTCCATGTTGCTGTTGTTGTTTGGGTACAACATATGGTGGTCTCTTATACTACCCGACTCTAAAATATTAAAACCCAACTCCATCTCTGATACAAGCCCTAACTCTGTGTGGCTACTGACCTTGTCTTACTTTTCAAGGACTGTGGAGTTCAGGGTGCTGTGGTTTCCTGTGGGTATAGATGACACATGTCCCATTCAATAGTGACTCTGGCAAAGGCATGCCACAGCAGCAGGAACCCAGATGTATCAGACAGTGGGGGAGGGGGGCCCAGCCCCAATGGTGGGTACTCAGATGGATGAGTACTGTGCCCAGAATGCCCTTCAACACCAGCCTCAGTCTTCGTGAAAGTGAGTATTGTTGCCTTTCCATTCTTGAGGATACACCTGCAATCGGCGCTCCACTGGCTCCTGAAATTAAGCCCAGCAGCTTTCCATGTTTCTTAGTATTTAAGGGAAGAGTCCTACATGCTAAATACTCTGAAGAATGTGCCCATCAAACCCCTCAGCCTAGAAAGTTTATTGGATAATATTAGTATTTTCTTCCTTTCTGAAGGAGGTAATTCTCCTCACGGGGGTGGGGGGGAATCAAGCATATAGCCAAAGCACTCAGATCCTGATGAATGCACTGGCTGTTCCTGAGTGTTTAAACAGTCTGAATACGCGACTGACACACTCCTTTACATTCACCTTTGGGCCTTAAAACTGTGGGCTACTCAGAGGTTTAAAAAAAACTCCACATCTTTATAAGATTATTCAAGATACAGTAACCAATTCCAGATGTTTCTTTTCAAGCTAATTAAATATTTCAATGCTATTTTTTTCCTTTCTGGAGGGTAGTTTTCTCCAAATCTAGTTTCTTTAATCTCACTGTTTCTGATTTATAAAGACACACTCATTCCCATCAAGAATACCTTACATTGGACATACTGAGCTCTTTCTGCTTCATCCTACATGGGATCCTAATTCCATGTGTGACTGTCCAGTGTTCTCTTACCTGTTCAGATTACACCAGGTCATGGCTCATTTGTGGCACCAACACTGGTGGTGACGTTTTGATTATTTTATATGGACACCGACCAAAGCCCTGAGAGCCAGGTCACCTCTGAGTTAGCCTGGAGCAGCTGCTTCAAGGCAGCTTGGCTTTAACTCTCCGTGGCTTTAAGGAAGCACAGTTCCATGTTTTAGATTGGAAAGAGGGCTGGCACACCTCTTCTGTCTGGGACTTAAAGATACTTTCGTGGTTATTTTGAAAATAATAACACATTAGAAACAGCCTCGCTCCTTTACTGGTTTCCATAACTGCAAAAGTATCTGTGGGAAGGTGGGGTTCACAGGACCCATACCCCGCCTCTCCCTACCCTTGCTCTTAGTGGTGATTATTGATCTCCATGCAGATCTGACAGGCATATAATTTTCAGTGTCAAACATCAGGCGACCTTCAACTTCAAATACTAATTATGGTCATTTCATCTGCTACCATGTTTTCCTCACCTGTGCCCCTGACATGCTTGTCAGCTGTGGCGGTTTGAAACATTACTGTTAATTTTAATTTCAACTTGAACTACAATGTACAAACACCTGACAGTAACTGTACCAACAAATGACATCACATTCCCCTTTCTTATATCTCACCACCTGCTTTCCTTTCAACCCTGTGATTTGGTATAGCTTTCTTTATTCCTCACCTTAAACCTTTCCTGTGTTGCTAAGAGTGCCTTTAGACAGCTCTGAAGAGTTGTTATCTTGAACAACTGACCTGGAAGTCTTTGCTTTTTGATAGAGAGAGCTGATCCATTTACACTTATTGTTTTCACAGGCAGCAAGCTCTTGTCATACATAATGCTCTGTACTGGCTTCTATATACCCTTTTCTCCTGGCTCCACTCATTTTGCACACGTACTCAGATCCCTTTTGCTCTTTTGTTTGTGGTGCTTTAGCAGACAGCAGGCTTAGTTTCACTGGTAGTTTTTAATGCCTATCAAATTGAGGGGATCATTTCCCAAAGGACTGAAGCCATCCTGGAAACTTTTGATCACAAAGAGGGATAACCCTGCACTGAGGATGGGGCAGGGGTGATCCTTCCTACACTGCTGCTGGTTGTTGTGTGACCATCCTTATTATACCACAGGTGACACAAGAGCAGCACGTACACAAGGAGAGCCTTGCACAATTCAGAGGAAATTAAGAATCAGGGATGGGAACTGTCATTTAACTGTGTAGCCACAGCAACAGGCAGGGCTCAGACTGGAAATGTCCCTGCCTCAGTCTCCTGGTTGCTTGCATTTTAGGCATGTGTCCATCATACCCTGAGATTGGTGTGAGTGGTAACCATCAATCTTCCCACCTGTGAACTTCTCCTTCTTCCCCCTCCTGGTTTCAGTTTCTTGCTGTATTTATCTGAGCATATCTTTCATCTACCTTTTAAGAAACACTATGTGGGGGTATGCATTTCCGGCCATGGAAAATGTTCCTAGTTACTACATCTGTCCAAATCATTTAGGAAGAGGGTTGAGCTCATGAGGGAGGTGGTGTTTTGGTCTATCTTGCCAAAAGTCTTCCCTTCATATTCTTGCTTCAGGTCTCTGGGCTCATGTGACATTTTGTGTCTGCGTTGGTTCTGTAGATTCATGTTCTTCCATCTTGATTTTTTTCACTGGTGTCACCTATATGGCTGTCACACAGTTTCCTTCATTCATCAAGCTCACACACATTCTGTGATGTCATACCCAGTCAAGTTCCTTCTGCCCGGAGGATCTGAGTGTTTCTCCCTAACACCTTATATCCCTGATGCTCATCTTTTTCCTTTTTGATGCTGGGGTTCCTCTCAGCAGCACCCCTATTCTCTGGCCACATGTGCCTCTCCCCCACCCCTGGTCTCCAAACCCGTCTCCTCCTATCTCTGTTCCATTTCTTTGCTGTTCCCTGGCCCATGTTTTTCTCTACCACCCCATCCCAGGATAATGGCCATGGCCATGTTCACTTCCAGAGTATCCAGGCAACATCTCTGAGGCTGCCAGTGTGAGCCCTGGGCTGCTCCATGGCTACCCAGCCCTCTCTCAAGGACACACTCTTCCTCACAGATAATGCTTACTTTCCTAGGTTCCAGCCTATGGTCAGAGTCTCACCAGGTAGAGGCCAAAGCTGCCTCATACTCCAAGAAGACTTGGCTGTTAAGTCTTAAGACTCCCTCTGCTCCCCTGATTATGGGTTGCTCCATCCTCTTCCACTCTGGGCCTGGGTGCTGGGAAATGTGAATAAACATTTCACGTGACCACCAAAAGATTCCCACCAGCCAGAGGCAGCCCCAGGCCAGATTCCTGCTATTAGAAGTTTGGGTTCTGTCTCAATTGGGAGTTTCACTCCCCTCAGTGGCCAGAGAGCAGATAGAATGGGCACAGGCCCTGAACTAGGCCCTCTCTCTGCTTCTGCTCCACACATGAGGCTCTGCCCACCAAGAAAGCTTTGCCAACCAGTTCTTTTGAGCTCACCATTGCTTCTCTTGCAGGAGCAGAGTCCCTGTGGCATGCCCTCTGCCTGCCTGGGTTCCCTCTGTCACCATCCTCATATGTACCAAATGCTAAGCCCACGAAAAAGAAGATGTCCTTGGGTCCTTTTGCATGGCGGCTCACATTAAAAGCAGGATTCAGAGTTGACATGGGCTGTTTAATCTCTTGAGAAGAACATCTTACATGGGAAGTCTCTCCTTGCCCTTAAGCCTTGATGATATTGAGAGTTCTTATTTCAAACCTCTCTGTAACTGGAAGCTGGGTAGAAGATGAAGTCAGCATGTTGAGTCCCTCCACTATATTAATTTACGAATCATGGATGCTTCTCTTAAGGACTTGGGAGAGGAGCTGAGCTCTCTTCCCTCTATTTACTGAGGGAGTTTCATTTCTCCCATGGAGAAGAAAAACACCAATATCTTTATACTTTATCCCTGGAAGCTTACCCACAAGTTGGCCATATGCCCTGGGAGACCCTGAAGATCACGGCTACACATAGCAGATCTAACCAGAATTAAAAAAAAAAAATGCCGGAGAGATGCAGGTACACAAATAGTACTCTGACCATCACTGCATAAATGCTGTCACATCAAAGAGGAGATAGAGTTAGAGATAGACAGAAAAATAGTGAGCCCAGAAGGAGCTCCTTCATCTTATACAGCCAATGGGACGTGAGTATTTCAGAATATGCTGGGTATAAAAGGATAATAACCTTTCCCCACAAAGACCCCTAGTGATTCAGAAGCGTTTTCATTCTACCCCTCCCTTCCCACCCTAATAACCTAAGCCTGGGACACCCTCCTGCCTTATCCAGACAAGAAAACCAAGGCTTAGGAAGACCGACTGCCACAGGTGGCCTGCCCAGACACAGAAGTATCAGTTCTCTAGGCTGGGAATGATCGAGTCTGATCCAGAACGTCCACTTGGTGCCAACGATCAGCCCTAGAATAGGGCTCTTCTCTAAAGGTGTGCCTAGGTGTTACTATGCATGCTGCAGGCTAAGGCTGAGATTTATGCTCCAATGCAGGGGATGGGGCATTTATGTGGACCTAGTGGAATATCTGTAGTATCAACTCTGCTGGTGCTGATGCTGGACAGATGCTGTCCTAGGATGTGATGCACCTGCTGAGTGTCTGGCTTAACACAGTTGACATTTAAAGCAATGTGGATAGAGACACAAGTTCCTCAATCTTGTTTGCCAAGGGCTCATATTTCATTTCCTCTGTAGCACACAGAGGCCACTGCAAAGGGTCTGCCACCAGCAAAGCCACCTCTGTTCATTCACTGCTATCTTGCCCACAGAGCTGGTTAAAGACAGTGAGTTAAATCTGTGCACCCTAACAATGAGGACCAACTCAGGGAGACTGGAAGCTGAGACTAATGGATGGCCTGTCCCAGAGACAGAACTCATGAAGGTGTTAGGAGGCATGGCCCAAGAGCTTCCATGATGAACACATAGACAGTGACTTATCTTCTGTTGTTACACTTAATCTCTCATTATTTCTGATATAGCTGAAACCTGCATCTACTTCTGCTCTTAATGAAAACAACACCATTTCTGTCTGAGAGAGTCAAAGGGCAAACTAAACTGACACAGAGAGACATACTTGGAGCATTCTGCCAGAGTTACCTGTCAAGGTGAAGTTCTCCCCTTCCTGGGGTGAGCAAGCTTGAAGGCATCAGACACATGCCTAGCCTAGTAGGTGGCAGTGGGCTGGAGTACCTCACCTCAGGGTGGACCTCCAGGAATCAACTTCACTGTGAACAGGGCAACTTGAAGAGCCTCAGAGTTGACCATTCTGGGTTCTACTCAAGAGATGACTCGAGGGCATTGTCAACCTGTGGGTCGCAATTCCTTTGGGGATGCAATGACCCTTTCACAGGGGTCACCTAAGATCATCTGCATATCAGACACTTACATTACAATTCACAACAGTAGCAAAATTACAGTTATGAAGTAGCAACGACAACAAAGCTACGGTTGGGGAAGCACCACAACATAAGGAACTGTATCAAAGGGTCCCAGCATTAGGAAGGTTGAGAACCACTGCTGTAGGGTCTTCTCACTCAATTTTCTGGAACATTCCATAGCCTGCCTTCCATGAGTAGCCTTCTTCAAGTCTAGATGGTGTCTAGCCTGTGGAAGAGGGCTGCTCAGGACATTGGGTGTATGAAGACTTCACGAATTCACGACTCTCGCCTTTCTCACGGATAGAGTAGAAACAGTAAGTGCTCGGACACTGGAAAGCTGAGGCCTGAGGATGGCCGTTACTGCAAGAACACCATGCATGGTGCACTGTCTAGCCAGGGATAGGTATCAGCTTAGATATGTTCTAAGCACTAGGCACTAGGCACCAAGATAATTAAGTGTGTCCTCTTAGCACCAAAGATTGACCCCTCTAAGGAGCTATGAGGGTTGTCCCTTAGCACCAAAGACTGGCCCCTATAAACAGCCATGAGGGTTTCAACACCTTCTCAACATAGGAGTCAATGTGCTTCAGCCCTACACCCTCAGCCTCCAACATACAACCAAGGTGCCTGGGAACTGGGAAAGGAACAGACAAGGAGACAGAGTTGGGGAGACAGGAAGATGCTGAGCAGTTTCACAGGGGCAAGGACTTTTTTCCCTGGCTCCACTTTGGGAACACCAATCTTGAACAGACCCTGACCCCTCATCTTCAACCTCACTGGAACCCTTAGGCATCCTGGTGCCACCTTTGGGCATGCTCAGTGCTGGCCCAACTGCTGGCCACCTCCTCTATCGTGAGGAGCACCCTTCCTGTGGGAGTAGGCTCACCCCACACCCATCTGTCTTGTATGACAGGCTCTGTCTCGCCCCCACCCCCACTGAGCCAGTTTCCCCCAGTTTCAACCATGTGCCATTTATGTATTTAAAACCATTCAAAGGACAAGTGCTTTAAGGAAAATTGAGATGAATGCAGCCCAATTACAGGAAAGAGGGACCAGCGGTAATGCCTCTCCTTCTGAAAAATGCCGACAGAAATAATGTAGCTTGGTCAAACCAATCTTTTTTGTTTCTGGGCTCATATCCGCCAAGAGCATGAAGAATGTCTCTGCTTACAATACTACTTGATGCAGCACCGCCATATACATTTTTGTTTACGCACGGAATCTATTAAAATGTCCAGCTATTACCGTGGTGATGAACAGGGTGACTCGGAGGAGCACAGAATGGACTGCGCACGGATCCAAGTAATGACTCTGGTCTTTCATCACTCCTGCCGAACAAAGATGGGTTAGGGTGCAGACATGGGCTCCTGCAGACTGAGCCTGCACTGCCCGTCTCGGTGCTCACACCACTTTTTAATCCAGTCTGCTTTGTCCTTGTGAGGACGTCACATCCAGAGTGCATCTAAATCGATCTGAGGTGCAGGACTGCTGGGCAAGAGGCCATCCCTGCTCTAGGGTCACAGGCAGGATTTTCTCCTCCTTCCATTCTGTGATGCTCCTCTTTGGCAGTCTGCCTGGTGCACGTATTTCCTCTGGCTCTCTTTGGCCCTAGTGTGTCTGGTTCTTCCTCTGTCCACACGCCGGGATCCACTGGCAAGATGTCATAGGTACCTTCTGATCATACTGGAGGTGGGGATAGCAGCCCCTGAGTTTGGCCTAGGCTCCTCCCTGTCAGTGTGCTCCGAGGCAGACGAGATCTGATCTGCATCCTAGGGGTTGGTTCCCTGGGCCCTCACAGTACTGGGCCTGACATCAGTACTAAGAGGTTGTTGGGAGTCAAGCAGGTTTAAGAAGAAAAGAAGGTCAATACAGTATGCTTAAGTCAGCTGTGTGACAGAGGCTCATAGACTTCCCTTCTGATGTTGCATTCAAAGAGAGAATCTCCCCAAGAAAACCCCAGTGTCCACTGAAGGCAACCTGTCCCACGACCCACCCCTCTTGCCCATGTGAGATGAAGTCACACAGGTCCCTTCTTTGGAGCCATTGTCTAAGTCAGGCTGTCACAGAGGACAAGTGTCCCTTGAGATGACCTCACATGTGACCTCCTTTCCAGCTGTGTCTCCTTTGCATTCCAAGGGAGGTACATACTCATCTTTGCCTTCCTGGCCTCACAGATTCTGCTGCCCCTTTGGGGATCTGCCTCATCTGGGCTAAGGAAGCCTCTTCTACCTAGAGGCCTGTTTCCCAGGTGGGTTCCATCTACTCCTCTGATTACTGGCTAAATACACCCCATATATGTCTCCTACCATGGTCTTTCTAGGTGGCTTCTCAAGACCAGGTGCCATTGGGAATCAGGGTTAGCTCAGGGGATATCTGGCCTGAGAGCCCAGAATGGCTTGGCATGCTTCTGGAATCAAAGATTTAAATGTTATGGGGAGTGGCTTAGTGGAGGTCGGAGCAGGTAACGTGTGTGTATGTGTGTGTGTGTGTATGTGTGTGCATGTGCACACGTGTGTATTGGGGGGTGGGGCACAAGCTTGTGTTCCCCAGTCCCATCTATGTGCAGTTAACAGCTTGGAATGATGAAGGACAATAAGTCAAGGAAAGATGTGGCACCCTGCATGCCACGTCCCAAAGTCTAGGAGTTTCAGAGCTAGGGAGCTACCTGTCTGCACAGGTAGCACATACGTTGCAGAGATTCCCTGCATCAGACAGAGGGAGGAGAACCACATGGGGAAAACTACCAGGATAGAGAACAATGGCACTTCCACCAATCAGCAAGCCACACCCCCCCAAAAAAGGCCCATGGATTTCCAATGACCTCACCAGGCTGGAAGGGAGCCTGGCACGGCTGGCTTTACTATAAGCAGTAAAACAGCCATAGGCTCCCAGAACAAGAAGCAGCAGGGCAGATGCAGGGTGATTAAAGCTCCCTGGGGTAGCTGAATGGCACCCCCTTGTGCTCACATGTGGTCAGCCACTTGGAGGCCAAGGATCTCCCTGCCTTTCTCCACCCTTCAAACAAAGCTAGCTGTTCTACTACACAGGCTGGCCTTGTCCTTAAGGAGTCCTGGGTTCTGACTGATAGCTACTGTTGCAGAGCTCACTGCCTGCTGTGTAGAGCTGAAAAGTGACTGTAAGTGTCTCCGGGAACAGCCAGGCCAGGATCTACTCTCTGTTCATCCTGGTAATTCCCTACGCCATACCATGGTCACCGAGTCCTTGTGTGGTGCACTGCAGGCCCTTCCATGCCTCCTGTTCCTGCTCTGATCACAGTTGTCACTTTGACCCTACCGTGGCTGTGAGAACAGAGTTGTGTACCGCTCGCTCAAGTGGACTCCCAGATGGCTCCTGTGCACTGCCTAGCCCTCCTTGCTGGTGCCTTACCACTCTTGGAGATGCCCTTCTTGGCTATCTATGAAATCAGCTGTCTGGGGTGCTGGATGAGGAGGGGCCAGGTCCAAGGTGGACATGCTTCTTTGATTGCCTCTTGGCCGATTTAGCCCTCATCCCTTAGAAGCCATGATAATGTGCACATTAGGCTCTCGTCATGAGCAACTGGACCTCTCTAGAAGGAGCTGTAATACCTATGAAGGACAGATGTTCATTTCACAGATGTGAAATGGCTGAGGCTGAGGCTGCTGGATTGCTTCCATCCCCAGAGACTCATTTTCCCATTCAACTTCTTAGGAAATCATCCTATTCTCTTCTTCCAGATTCAAACCATTGGAATTTATTAAGATTCCTACTGTAAGTGTAACCCAGGAGCCTGGCCATTGCTCCTGCCACTGGGAGATGCCCTCCAGGTCCCAGACCCCTTCATACCAAGCTTCATAAGGGCAAGGATGCAGAGCCAATGGTGGGCTGCTGGGAGCAAGGACTGTTCTCCCTCCACACTTATGGACCATTCCAGCAGCTAGGGAACTACATGTCAGGAGTCACATCTGGTCTCCATCACCTGTGTCCTGCAACACCTGAGATGGGGGCTCCCCAGGCAGAATTGCATCCTAAAGTGTTTCCCCCCCAACCCTGTGTGTGTGTGTGTGTGTGTGCGTGTGTCCCTGTGTGCATACACACATGTCTTAGTTAGGGTTTCTATTGCTGCTATAAATATCATGACCAAAAGCAACTCGTGAAGAAAAGAGTTTACTGCATCTTATACTTCCAGGTGATGGTCTATCATTGAAGAAAACCAGGCCAGGAACTCAAGGCAAGAAGCCAGAGGGAGGAACTGATGCAGAGGCCATGAAGGAATGCTACTACTCCCTTTTTCCCCATGACTTGCTCAGTCTGCTTTCTTAAAGGACTCGGGACCATTGGAGCAGGGGTGAGACCAGAGGTGTGACCCTCTCCTATCAATCACTGATTAAGAAAATACACTGCAGACTTATGACTGCATTCCCTCAATCGAGAGTCCCTTGAGAGCCGAATAGTTCTAAGTCTTGTCAAGATAGGACAGTGTAGGAATGATTGAATCCTTATGAAGTTGAGATATTTTTCCTCATCTCTCAGGGCTTCATATCTCACTTGGGAGGATCACGATGGAGCTCCCTATTCACTCATCCCTGGGTTTTGGTGGGTGGTCTCACATAGGAAAAACACACATTCCAGTTCTACAAATTTTGTAAGTGTGTTGATGTGTGTATGTGTGTGCGTGTGTATAAAGGTGCACATTTGGGGAGAGGAATTGCCCTGGGTATTACTTCTCATGTGCCATTTACCTTTTTTTTAAGAGACCTCTTAGTGGGACCTAGGACTTGCTGATCAGGCTAATTTGGCTGGTCACCAAACCCTGAGATATTGTCTCTGCCTCTTTTCGGCTGAGAATTACAAATGGATGCCTCCATATCCAGCTGTCTCCTCACAAGGCTGTCCAGAAGGTTGATAGGCAGCATGAGGGTGTGTACCATTTTAGCTGGGGGCTGAGGGCTAGCATTTAGTATGTTTCCACAAAGGTCTCTTTGAGATTTGTTGCTCCAATATGGGGGCTAGAGGAGCTCCATTCTTCTGTGGAGCCCTGGATGACTCCTGAGACTGGTGGAAACCAAGACACACCTGTGGGTTGGCATTCAGCTAGCCATGCTCAGAGCCCCATATGTTGATTCCCAGGAGGAGCCCTGTCCAGTTTCTATGAATTTTTTTTTTTTTTTTTAGCATGGCCACCAGGCCACATACAACCTTCAGAATCCCAAGATGAAGACCTCAAAGTTCCAGTTCAACCTCCAGAAGCTCCTGAGGTTGACCCCTTCCCCATTTCCAAGTTGGCAGGAAGCTGAAGGAGCAGAGTCCTGGGTGGGATGAGTACAGACCACTGAACAGCTTGACTGTGCACCAGAGGGTGCCAGGTCCCTCCCTGCTCCAGGTCAGCTCTTGACTCTGATGGGAAGATGCTGTCAGGGTGGCTGAGAAGCAGACCCTCTGCAATCTTGTTCTTCTGTGATGTGACTGTTCTGCAGTGCCCTTGATCTCCAGAAGCCCCAGTGGGTTGTGGCACGAGCTGCCCAACCAGAGTCAGCAGCCAGTTTCGGGCAAGCTGAGAGGAACTGCTGCTCACAGCGGATGCTTGGGCGCACTCTACATCTGCCTGTAATAGCCCCGAAACAATGGGTGCAGAGGTATAGCATTCACATTCATGTCCACATGTGTTCCTGCAGTTGGCATCTGGACATTCTTGGATCTATGTTCTCTGGAGTATACACCTGTGTGCAGTGCCAGCTCTTGAACAAGACTCTCAGGAAGCACTCCCCAAACTTCCCCACCCCACAACTGTGTGTTTCTACACACAGAATTAGAATGTGGTGCTTAATAACTAATTGAGAAAATGGGATTTCAATCTAGCTGGTTTATTCTGATTTACGGAACTGTATAGCTCACCGTCAGGCATGTTGCAATTCATAAACATCACAGAAGCACAGAGAAAACACTGATTAGAATATTCGTGAAAGCCACCAACATGTGCCGTATGCAGAGCAGCTGTAGCCAGCCAACATCTGCACAGAGGTCCATTCCTGGCCAGCTATGAGGGACCGCAGTCCCCACCTGAGCTCCTCCAGCCCTTTTCATCTAGGTCCCCCGTAAGTCCTGCTGCCAGGGCTACTGGAAACCAGGAGCCAGGGAGCTGCAGAAGATGAAGGAAATCCCACCCCTTGCCCCATCTCTAAAAAGGATGCATCACAGTTGGGTACAGCAAAGGGTGCTACTTTCACACCCAAGGAGAACCTTCAGTGTTCCACTGCTCACCTTGCTCAATACAGATGGATGCTCACAAGGCAAAATCTAAGGGGCAACTCCAGGCTGAGAAGCACCACTTAACAAAGCTAGCCCAGAGCCTCACTTGTCTCCTGAGCCCGCAGGGGCCATGGACTTCCCACTTTCTACAGTACCACTGTGCTCGTCGTGTTGCTATAAGTGGCACTCATCCCAGTGACCTGAGAAGCACTCTAGTATTTTTATGACCCTTCTTCCTCCTTTTTACATGCTGATCATGAGCCAGTAGATTAATTTCATGACCCACTAATGGGGTGGTGACCCACACTTTTGAGAACCGGTGATTGCGGAAATGCAAACATCAGCATGAGCTGGGGGTCTGCACTAGGCTAATCAATGGATCCATTTATCACACATACTTAGGAGGCCCCATGATGGCACACAGAGAAATATAAACAGCGGGTGACACTGCGCTAGGGTTAGGGTGTCACAGTAGGGCTTGGATACAGAGTTGGCATAACTGAGGTGCAGGGTGGGGAGGTCTTGGTTGGAGGAAGATCTAATCTGGAATGAGTGACACTGGAAAGAAATTAGCAGACACTACGTGGCCACCGGGCCTCTTAAAGGTAATGAGTGACAAGATAATCATCTCAGAAAATCAATTTATGGTGATATGTAAAACCTATAGTACTAATTTACTCCATAAGAGGTCATAATATAATCATACAGTAGGGGCTTTAAATTGTAGTTTCTTAAGATCTAGCTTGAGAACCAATATCTTAGACAGCTTAAAAACATGTCGCCTCAGGCCAGAGGTTCCAGAAGGGGTCAAGGCCTCATCCCTCTAGACTCAAGGAGACCAGGTAGACTAGACTACAGAGCTGTCCAGCTCCGTTCATGGCTCTGGAAAAGGTAAAGTTGTTTCAGGGGGCCTTTATACCCACCCAGTCCACTGTGGTGTCCGACTGCAAATAAACACTGCCCTTACTTGCCCATTGCTTCCAAGTATGACCCCAGCAAGTGGGGAACACACCAAGACTAATGTCCCAAGAAGGACGCAGGCCTGGGGGTTAAGAACCTCTGGCCTTGTCATGACTCTGCCCCGAATCATAGAGGGCCATGGGTATAAGACTTCTTTCTTGGCATCAGTTTTCACCATTGTAGCCCTTATCCACGTGGCTGGACAGCCTGGAGTGAGGTTGGAGAGGCTGGGCCTTATACAGGTCGCCATGCGGCATTGGGGCATGCCCTCAGTAGCCCTCTACGTGCTTATGGGGGCCCATCACCGTCCATCATATCCCCTCAGACCGATCTTGGCTCCTTGCCTGGGAGTCTTGGAAGCTCAGGGGGTCAACTGGCATCTGTGGTCTGCACAGGGCAGAGGCAGACACAGAGCATCCTATACCTGTGCCTGCTCCCGTCTGTGCATCTCCCTAGGCTCCTCAGAGCCCAAGGCTCTTTGAAGTGTGCTTGCTTTTATGTCCACTCATCAGCCCAGCAAGTTCTCCCACTGACCCTCAACAGGTTTTTGCCTGCACCTCGTTCTCAAAGAAACCAGTGCTAAGTGAACAGTCACCAGCCCAAATGTTGAGGGTGAGGCTCACCCATCTTGCCCAAGAGCCCTTCACCTCTCAATTGCATATCAGAGAGAACAATTGCCTGCAGTGACCAGGCAGTGTGTGGAGCCTTTACCTCAGAAATTTCAAAGTACACGCAACAAAAACTACAATAAAACATCAAAGAACATCCCAGAATCTCTGCGCTCAACCACCTGTAGGAAGAGCAATTCTGGAGTCAGAGTTAGCTGTGGCCTCCAGAAAGAGCTCAGTGTGTTCTGCTCAGTGGGACCAGGAGGGTGAGGTATTGGGAGCTCTTGGGGTCCATTAACAGCCACCATAGCATATCCAGAGCAGCAGCAGAACTATGTGCAGCCCTGTAGGACTATCATAGAGCTAAGAGTGGGTCGAAGCTGGCTTGGAACCCTGCGTCATCCCAGGAGATGAGAACAGTAGGTGTTCAGCTGCTCCTCACTTTGGCCCTGGCCGGAACCCAGCTAAATATTAAATATTGCTTGCTTCCCAGAAGCAAAGGAATGTGGCTTGGTTGGTGCTCATCTGTGCTGTAGCTGGAAACCTAGGGATGAGTCCGTTCACCGATTAGGTGCCTTCCTCTTTTTCCCTGTGCAGAAGGTGCCCTTGCAAGACCTTGACACTTAGACTTGAGCCCCACATGCAAATAAGGCTACTCCAGTACCCTTATCTTAACCAATGGATCCGAACCCTGGGTACCAAAGATCTTCCCCTGCTGTGGCCCTACATATGTACCCTACACACTGCATAAAAGTGATCTCTGCTTCCACCAGAAGAGAGTCCCAAGGCCTGATTCATTGCGTCTCATTTGTTCAGTTCTCTGCGCTGAGATTCAGATCTCCGTACGCTGGTCTGAGCCCAGGTCCTCCTTCCTTCCCTGCCGCTGCTGCCCCTCCTTCCTAGCTCCCGCTTCTGACCTCCCTTCCTGCCCGGCCAGCAGGAAGAGGGGGAGAATAAAGGGGGAGAGACTGGAACACCCTGGGAAACCAACACAGCCCCCTCCCTTCGCCTAAATATGGATGATCATCTTGGCCTCAGGTGAGGTACAAAAACTTGCCCTCAGGTTTGGAGGTGTCTGATGCACCTCCACATCTCCCCCACAAAGCCAAGGAGCCTTGGAGCCAGTAATATTCACTGTAATAGCTTTGCTTCCGAGCTGATCAGTCCAGCTGACCAATCTGTGTGGTTCTGTGTTCCCTGGCTCCGTCCCTTGGGTGCCCAAAGACCAACTGAGGCACAGGCTCTCTGGGACTCAGCTCCAGAGAGTTAGGAGAAGCAATCACAGGGATGGAGACACCAGCTGCCACCTGTCCTTGCTCCAACCCATGGAGTCTACATCCGTGGTGGGCTCTGGTGCCTGCTCACTTCTCCACAGCATGCCTACAAGAAAGGAAAGGGCCACATACCGTGGTGGTCTTTATCCGCCCTCCGGGCTGTGTGCAAGTCCAGCCTGACCGGTTGATTAACAAGTCGCAGCCTTCCCCTTCCAGGCAGGGGAGCATGTCACACCACTGCTTTGTCTTGATAATTCGTGCTGTGGGAGAGAGGAGAGAGCTGGTCAGTGAGCCACGCCTACCCAGCCTGTAGGCCTCACTGAATGGAGTGCCTGCATCCCACCTGGCACCTGACACACAGTGGAAAGCCCCAGAAGCAGGCACCATGCCATTCAGAGACATTCTGCATGGAGTCTGGCTGTATACTGCCTCTCCTGGTGTATCATCATCAGTCTCCAACAGCAAGTAATCACTGAGGGTGTCAGAACATTCTCTTAACAGCATCATTCCTCTTCCTGAGGGGCAAAAACCTCACTCTCAGCTTTGTCAGAAATGAATAGGCCATCTTAGTCTACCGAGGTGGTTGTCCACAGGACCACTGTCAGTGTCAGGATTGAGGCCTGGCAGGAAGTTAGCTATACTATAGGGACCATGACCCCCATCACCTCTTATCTACAGACACCAGCCTGATGAAAGACTCTGTGACTAGCAGTCCCTAGTCTCTGTCTTAAGCCCTGGAGCCTGCAGGGTAGGGTTCTAGTGGAGAGCTGGCAGTGGGGAAATGGTCACAGTGTTCATCAGAAAAAGGCCATCAAAGCCTATACAGAAGAAAACCATCCTTCTCCTTCCTTGGAAACCCACCTAGTTTTGGTGGTCAGGCGTGGTCGACAGGAAGGCTCTGTGAGAAGCCTATGAGGAAGAGGTCCATAATGGAGTTAATACTCTTATCACCAGAATCTTCCATGACCTGCTAATCCTGCTCACGTCCTTCTTGAGGCAATTCTTACTACAGCAGGTGCACTCAAGAGACACAGAAACAAGGCTTGTGGTCCAAGTAAAAGCTAATCTTGAGATGGTCAGTCACGCTCAACATGACGAGACCCACGATCATCTAAGGCAGTGTTTCTCAGCCTTCCTAATGTTGTGACCCTTTAACACAGTTCCTCATGTTGTGGTGACCCCCCCAACCATAAAATTATTTTCGTTGCTACCTCATAACTGTGATTTTTGTTACTGTTATGAATAGTAATGCAAATATCTGATATGCGGATGGTCATAGGTAACCCCTGTGAAAGGGTCATTTGAACCCTAAAGGGGGTCACAACCCACAGATTGAGTACTGAAGACCTAGGAGATAGTAGGGCACACCCATGGTTGTCTGTGATGGCGTTTCCAGAGAGGATCAGGCAAAGGAGGCTGACCTACCCTGAATGTGGGCAGCTCCATCATGGGCTGGCTATCTGGGCAAAGCAAAGAACAAGGAGAAAGCCAGCCTAGGGTGGGCATTTCCTGTCTGCCTCTCAGTTGCCCATGAAGTTATCACCTTTCCCATGCTGCCCACTTCTGTCCTCACGAGGTTCTGTCCAAATGCCAAGCAAGCATGCCCTAAGCCCCCTGAAACGGAGAGCTGAGATCAACCCTCCATCCTGTTTCTGCCAGGTATTTCATCACAGCAGTAAAGGAATATTAAACACAGGTGGTCAGGTTGGTCACCAACACCCATGGGCATTGTTTGAAGACTCGTTTACGCAGGATTCTACAACCAACTTTAATTCCAAGGTCAGAGACTGCACACATAGAATCTTTCATATAAAAAGAAAGCAAAACCCAACCACAAAACCTTTAGGGTGCAGGGTCACAAATATTCAGACAAAGAGTAAGGTTATGCCTCTGCTACATTCCTGATCTGTGACCCCCCCCATGTCTGATACACCTCTCCCCATGCAGGAAGAGCCTAGTATGGTACTTCTCACTGTTCCCGCATTCAGAGTTCACTGACTCAAGTATGGGTTTGAATTCATTTCCAAGGGCTGGAGCCAAGCAAGAATGGACTAAGTCCCCTGAAACCGAGAGCTGAGATCAACCCTTGGACATCAGGGATTTATGTATTGAGAACCATCATATTTACCATTTGGGCTCTGCCTTCTTGAAACAGCACCACACTCTGATTGGCTGCATGGCCTAGCAGGTGCAAATTGCTGGTGGCTGAGCTGCAGGATTGACCAACTCTGTCACAGAGAAGTGGGCCTCTCTCTTTCACTTTCACAAGACACAACTACAAAGACATCCCAGGCAAGAGGGACTACACCCCTGGCCCAATCCAGCTCCACCCCTGGTGTCCCACACATAAGCTCTTCAATGCCTGAGTCCCCCCATCCCCCCTTCTCCTAGGCTTTCCTTTCCATTTCACTGTAAAAAACTATGGAAGCACAAGACTACAGACTTGCTTAAACTAGAGGTACAATTCCACAGGATGTGTGCACTACAATTTCTCCACCACTTCTCACAGTACGGGGTGATAGCTGGCATGCAAACAGCTCTGCAAACACATGAGCGTGGGTGGAGTGTGCTGAGACACAGTCCTTAGCTGGTCAAGCAGTGGGCTTCACTGCCATGAGCCAGTATGTGCCCATGACCTGGCCAGGGCAGGCACAACTGGCAGTGCTCTGCTCCCCAGTCCTTGATATCTTGTTTTTAAACAAGCAATCCTACAATTACCCTTTACAGAGGAGCAGAGAACTGGCTCTGAGGTGGTGACAGCCCTGAACAAATCTGGACAATGGGTGGCAAAGACACAAGACAGAGCTCACACAGTAAAGGCTGTGCCCCAGGGTTACTACAAGGACCGTGACTCTGGAAGACTTCAGGTAGTTTGGAAAACATGAAGGCAGGCATCCTAGCTAGAATGATGGCAAGTCCTTGGCAGGCACAAAGCACCAGGAGGGGCTCCATGACAAAGTGCTTGTAGCATAGCAGACAGGAGTCTTGGAATCGCCTAGCCATGCCTGCCACAGGTACAGCAGAGAACGCTGTGGGATATGTTGCCGGTGTCAGCCCATCCCAGGAGCATCATACCAGTTGCCAGCATGGTGGACTGTTCAAGCTCCAGGATCCTAGGCTAGCTCTTTAAATGCTACGGTTACAGACACAATATAAATGTGTGTGCTGAAACCCCTGACCCTTGTGTTTAGAGATAGGACCATAAGAAAGTAATTGAACCCAAACAAGGTCACAAGAAGGGGTCCCTGATCATTCAGGATTAGTGATCTTATTTGAGACCCAAAGAGCACCCTGTCATCCCCCACCCCAACCCCCCCAAACTCATCCCCTATGAGGACACAGCAAGATGCAGACATCTGCAATCCAGAAACTGGTCCTGCCAGCATTGTGGCCTTGAACTTCCAGTCCCTGGAGCTGAGAAACAAACAGCTGAGGTAAGCCACTAAGCAGCCTGTCTGTGGCTTTCTACTATGGAAGCCTTAGCTGACAGTGAATGAAGGCTGTTCCACGCTGCTCTAAAGTCAGTTGTGGAGTCCCTGTGAAGAAGAGACAATCTCCCTCAACGATCTGGGAGAAAACCACCTGGCTTCTAGGGCAATAACTTCGAGAGCAATGGCTGCCTCAAGCTGAGGCCTCCCCAGGCCATGGGTATCTCCAGGCTGAGGACATTCCAAAGCACCAGGCATCAGGCCCAAGCCACCATCCTGGGCTCCCACCCAGGAATGGTGGCTCTCACAGCACAGGTGGCTGGTGGGCGAGTAAAGTTGGCTTGTTTCACACATCTGTCCCTGGCTGTTCATTATTTGTGCAAAGTCACCACCAGCTGCTTCTCCCAGCCCTGATGTGTCATTTTTGGTGATAGCAGAAGATGGTATGAAAGCTAAGTCAGTCACCAACAAATACAAGCCTGGAAACCTCAAGTCAGCTGCATCAGCATTCACACCCACACCCCAACCCCCTGAACTCCTGGTTGCAGTGTTTGAGAACTCTCTCAACAAGTTGCGCGCTCTCCCCTCTCTCTCCATTTCTCTCCCTCCCCTCTTCCTTCCCTCTCCCTTCAGCCACCAATGGATGGATTCAAGCACTGCCTTAAGAATTTTTCCCTATATGTACAAACCTGTCCCCTGACAAGCCACTCACAGAGGGTTTGCCGGTCAGTGAGCCACAGGCTCTCATTCAGTCTCTGACTGCCTAACAAGCCAAGAACAGGGCTGGGTTGTGAAAGAAAAGGGGGCCTCCAGCTGCTATAGGGAGAGCAGGGTCTATGTTAACATAGACTGTCGCCCAGAGGAGGGCCCACAGTGATCCAGTATAGACTGGCTAGGGTAGGGTGGCAGCACCAGGAGCCAGCCCCAGCATGCCTGTCTCCAGGACACACCAAGAATGGGTGGGCTTTGGAAGCTGAGAATGGTTGGTAGGCTAAAAGTGGTTGGGTCTGAATGCAGATTCCATCTTATCTTGTATGAAGGCCACCTTCCCTGCAGAACACATGGAGTTCCCGAGCCTCCCTTACCCATTAACACTCCGGTATGAAGTGGAAAGAGGGATAAGGCATGCAGCCTGCTGTCACTGGGAACAGACCACACACAATGAGACGACAAACACAGATGTGCACAGGAAGGGAGTGACAAGATCCTGATAACCTTAGGTTATGGGACGGATAAAGCTCCTGCCCAGGCCACACACCATACGCAGCCTCATGAACATATATTTGTGTGCAGTCATGGGTGTGCATATAGAATACATGAACACAAATGCAAGCACATGTTACACACCTTACATGGTATAAGCACAGCAGCATGTAGCATAAAGCAACCTATGTGGATACATATGCAAGCAGAGCACACATTCACACATGCACACGCTCACATGTGTAAACTTAGGTCACCCATCCACATGTGTGTTCACCACATATAAATATTCACACTGCACATATATGTATAAGTTCTCACATACGCACATCACAAATACACATGTACACAATGACACACACACATTTACACAGGTACACACATAACACACACATGTACACACATCACACTAAACATGTATCAAGTGCATGCAGGCACACACATATGATTATACATGCACTCATGGTACATACACAAGTTTGTACACACAGATATATGCACAGTGCATATCACATATGAACACACTTGCACATGCACACATAAGTACACAGATGCAAATACCACTACACATGTACACTGTACATTTATACTTATACTCACACACCACACATATCACACATGCATGCACCCACACATATGTATACCATGTCTATGTATATTCTTGCACGTTCATATCCACACAGATGCATATCTACACATGTGTGAGGGCACAAGAACACACAGCCAGGGCTGTGTTGTGGGCTGGTCTGTAACAGCACATAGACAAGCAGAGCCCAGGCATGCCCAGGGACCAAGCCTCTGAGGACACTGGAACCAGCACTGAACACACAGGTCCTTTTATTTGCATGCAGGAGCTCAGCTCACCCAGCCCAGCCCACTTCCTGCTGGAGGCAGTGGGAGACACAGTGCAGGGCCAACACTGGGCTACCACATCCTCGGGACAAAGGGGCCTTTCATGTCTCCACTTGACAACGTCGTCTCACCCAGGGCATGGGCTGAGCAGGTCCTTCTCTAGCCCTGCTGGCACAGTGCTCTCAGCATAGGGGAGGGCGTCCCTAGGGCCTGAGGGGTGCTCTGAGCGCATGAGTGAAAGTGGCGGGTGGCCTGGGTTTGGCTTTCCACAGGGCTGCAGAATGGGAACCAGAGACACTGCAACACCAGCTTCACGTACATGCTTCTCCAAAGGTAGCATGGTGGGCTGCATGTGGTTCCTCTCCAGTTACTGTCTACATCACACACATGTAACATTTATGTAGACAGTGTGCCCATTCACGCCACACACACACACACACACACATGCACATCCCATAGGGGTGCACATACCTACGCTACAAAATGCTGTTCACATACACACTATACACATCCATATCACACACATTCAAACAAAGAGCACACACACATGCTACTTGCAAGCACATCTCAAGCTGAGTGCCAAAACTCACATTCACTCCCCCACAGTTCCACACAGACCTCCAGCAATGGCCACAGCATGCATCCTTGATGCTTCCCTGCTGACCTGACCTGACAGTTCACATTGCCAGTGTCTCAGGCAGTGTCCTGAGGACAGTGGAGCAGCTTGTTCCCTTCACTAAGCCTCTCTTGTAGACACACTGGCAACTATGGGACAGAAGTGTGTCCCAGATGTCCCAAGACCCAGTATGAAGCAGCTACTGCAACCCAGACCCTGTTCTAACAGGTGAAGAGCAAGTTCCCTGCAGGCAGAATACAGAGAACAATGCAGGGGTTCAGGGGCCTGAGACCTTTCAGGACTAGGAATGAGTCATAGGTTGTGAAGGCTCTTGGGCAATTTTATCATGGCAGGGTAACCTTAAATGGAGTTGAAAACATCTGATTAGCTGGCAGGAGCTCAGTCAGAGGGTAGCGTTTGGACAAAGGACCACAAAGACAGGGAGAGAATCAGATCTGAGGGGAATGAATGCTCGCCACAAGGGTGGTGCTAGGATAAAGTGGGCTTTGTATGCCAGAGAGCTCTGACTCCCTAGTGATGATGACACAGGCCAGGAGGATCTCAGAGAGACAGAAGGCTTTGTTACCCATGCAATGTACAGTTATGTTTCTGTCTGCCCAACCTGTGGACCTCGTTGGCAGGTCTGTCAAGACACAGCCATGTTTCTTACAGCAGAGGCGGCCAGTCACCTTAGTCCACTTTGCTATAAAACAATTTTATATTCTGTTTGCTAAAATAAACCCAAAGCCATCTAAAATCAGCCAGTTCCCTGACAGAATCCTCTGTTGTGCCAGCTCAGGCACACCTTGGATGCTCCCAGGAGAGCGGGGCTGGCAAGCCCACTCCTGTGACCAGCTAGGGTACTGGACAACTTGCTCCAACCACAGGAGCCTGTGATGACAGACTATGCTTGGGAAGATCAAGCCATAAGTAGACTCTGCTTTCTGCACTCCAGACAAGGCTTAGTCCGACATGTTTTAGCCCCAGTCCTGGATTACTCCCTGTGTGGCAGCATCCCCTCCCTATGAATAACCCTTGGTAACTGTCCCGCTATGGGACCCGTTGTCTGGAGTTGTACTCCTGAACCCACCTCTAAGAGAGAGCCTACCAGGGTTCACTGGAATTGGCTATCATGGGGAGACAAAGCCCCACAACTGGGGCCATAAATATTCTTTGGATTTTCTCTACATATGGCTCCTTGAAGGAGTTTCCTTGGTCTTGGCTCAAAATGTGGACTTTCTCCCAGGTCTCCTTTGCTGGAAAACTCAGGCCAGGACTCAGGAACTGAGCTGAGCCTCCTCTCATCTGTCTTTCCTCAGTGTGTGTCTTATCAACAGGGATCCAGGACTAGAATATATGCAGTGTGGTCTGGAGAAGACAACGCAGCCCTGTGATGACTGATCCTGACTCTTTACTTGATGAGATTTATAATTACCATGGAGAAAGCCTGTGGGAATGTTTGCAAGGGATCATCTAGAGTGGGTTAACTGAGGTAGGGAGATCCATGCTGAGTGTGTGTGGCACCATTTGCAGGCTGGGGTCTGGACTATGTTAAAAATGAAACAGAAAATAAGCTGAGTACCAATACCTACTGCGGCTCCCTGACTCTAAGTGCAATGTAACCAGCCACCTCACACTCTGCCACCGTGCCTTCCGGACTAAGACACACCGCACCCTCAAACTGTGACCCAAAATAAACCCTTTCTTCCTTAACTGGTTTCATTGGGCACTTGTTTACAGCCATGAGCAAAATAACGAACATAAGCTCCCGTACTGTCCACCCAGCCTCTGCCCCACGAGCACACATGTGCATCCATGCATTCCAGTGTGGCAGAGGTTCCCCCATGTGTTCTTCGGGAAGGACGGTGGGGCACAGCTCCACTGGCTGATGCTAGCCTGCAGTGGCAACACCTAGCACCATGCGCTCCTGGCTCTCTGCCGACCTCTCCCTGCCTTGCAGCAGTTCATTGGCACTAAGCACAGCTGTAAATAAGCGATGAAGATTCTGTTCCTGGGCCCTGCAGTAATTGGATTACTCCCATTTAAAGCAGCGCCCTGTCAGGCTGCAAGGCAGAGTTGTTGGCATGGGAAGGAGACGGCTTAAACGAGTTATCAAGAACCCGCTATTAAACATGCCTTCTGGGATGGCTCTGGGTTAAATGGAAGGTGTGATCACAACAAACAAAGCCACCGTTATTAGCGCAGTTCAGGCAGCTGCCCTTACGTATGTGTGAACTGGCATCCCTTGAATGAACACAGAAGCCATTTGAGTACCAGCAGGTAGTTGTTCCACCACGGAGTCTACTCCCCGAGCTGAGGCTCTGGGAAACACCTGCCCTGTAAAGTTAATGCTGCAAATTTGACTTTTATTGGTTTTGCAGTTTTGTTTGTGCTTAATTGTAAATGGGCTTTGGTTTATTCCTGCTCTACAGGCTGGGAGGGCTTAGCTTGGCTTGAGCTCATATTCCCACGACATTATAATAAAAGCGATATAGCTCATCAGCAGCTGTGGGGGAGCCGCCCTTCCAAGGACATTTGATATTGTTTGAGTCTGAGAAATGTTCCTGTCTGCTCATTTCCGGCCACAGAGAGCTGGTAGGTAAAGCAGGAGGCACAGCTAAGGCGGAGCTTATCTGGAGAGAAGACTGCCCTGACACAGGACAGGGACAAAGGGGTCTTCCAACAAGCCCTGTCATGTACTGGCCTTCAGGAGTCCAGATAAGGAGCAGCTCAGCCCTAGAAGGGAGTTTGGGAAGTGTTCGACCTGGGCTCAAAAAGCTCTGGAGAGGCTTAATTCCTGTCTTCAGAGAGAGGGGCATTGCTCTCCTTCTATAGCTCTGGCCTCATCCTGCTGGGATTCCAGCACAGAAATGAGATGGGTGTAGATGCTGGAACCAGCAGCGAGGCGTTGGGATTGTGACAGTTGTGAGGCTGTCTTAAGCCCTCTGGAATAACAGAGCATCCTGTCCCCTGAAGCCTCACTTGGTAATCACATACCGGTTCCAGGTAAGCAAGGCAGAGAACTTGACTGAGCGTTGATTTTACTCTGCTCACAGCTGGGTCTGGTCAGCTGCCTCCCCTTTATCCACACAGGCCTGGGGAGAGATGTGTACAAGGTTGGGATTGGAGTCGGTCCAGCACATAGTACTGAGGTCTCAAAGCCTGGGAGTCAGAATGCACAGACTCCTCTGCTGCCTGTTCTGCCAAGAACCCAAGTCTTAAGTCCAGAGAGGCGGCTCCCCATGCAGGAGGCAATGAACCCACAGCCACCCTGCTGACCACTATCAATTATCACTAATACCACCACCACTATTAACACCATCCTCATCACCACTGTCATGACCATTTTCATTGTCAGCATCCACTACTGCCATGATGCTCAGATTAATCAGTGTCATTACCAGCAGCAGCAGCATACCTTCCATCACCACCACCACCACCACCATCGCCACCCATCTTTATCATCATGGGCTACATCATCATCATAATCATCACCAACACTATGCTCACCACCATCCCCTTCACCATAATCACCATTATCACCATGACTACCATTCCCACCTCCATCACCACCCTGGCCATGGCCATCATCACCATCACTTTCACTACTGACTGAAGACAGAG
This sequence comes from Cricetomys ansorgei, assembly GCA_026225945.1. NCBI lineage: Eukaryota > Metazoa > Chordata > Mammalia > Rodentia > Nesomyidae > Cricetomys > Cricetomys ansorgei. The sequence goes on along the minus strand of JAMJFZ010000199.1, from coordinate 81,749,978 downwards.
CCAGGGTTTAGAGAAGTGTGAGGTGATGTCTGAGGTCTCCTTGAGGCTACAGCTTTCAGTCTAGGGCTTTTGTTGTTGCTGTTGTTATTCTGTGCTGGTAGCAGCAAGCTGGAGCTCTGCAGGCCAGCTCTGCACACAACCATCTTACACCCATGTGCTGCAGAGAGCCTCCTTGCTCGAGATGGGGGACTAGGTTCCAACACTCCTCCACCTTCTCTGTCTAGGAGAGTGGAAAGGCAGTGAGTGACAAGAGTGGGGAGAATGATGGATAGATTTAGGGATGAAAGGGTACCAGGCACTCAGTAGCAGCTGCCTGGATTTTAAAGCCCTAGGGTCACTTCACCCTTGGTCCACCCTTTGTGATTGGTTGAGCCCTGCCCAGCAGCAGAAGAACTATGGCCATCCAGTCCATGCTGGGAGACCCATCAGGTTCAATGGCTATGGCTTCCTGGTTTACTACTATACATGGTCCAGACCACATAGGAACCCCCAGAAGCTTCCTAATGAGGTAGGAGACTGCAGGCAAGTGGAAAGGGAGGAGCAAAAGGGAGAAGAAGAGATTCCAGAGCTGTCTGGATTCATAGGTCTTGCTGGGCTCAGCACCGGGCTACAGTGGCATCCTTGTCTCTTTTCTGGACCATGTCTGCCTCCCCTCTTGCCCTTCCAGGAAGACCCCGTGAGGCTCCTGTCCACGGACCATTCAAAGCCCAAAGTCTGGTGTCTGAAATTTGCCACAGTTTAGAAATGATGGTCCCAAGGCCTGGGCTAACCATAGGTTGTGGGCATGAAGACAAGTGTATGCCCGGGAACCTCAGCCAGCCCATGCCCTGCTGCCTAGATGCCAGGCCTCTTCTCTCTGTGATTGCCACCTTGCTTCTTCGGGTGCCATAGGGAGGTCACACAGCTGGGTCACATGTAAGGCCTATCTCAGCCTTCCAGAATCCCCTCTGCTCCTCCACTGCCCCTGGCCTGAGGTAGGCCCTCTCCTGATGTACTCAAAGTTATAGCAGCTCCTACTGCCTCGGTGGCCAACAGAAGCCACTGTGCTCATGTGTGGTGTTCATGTACTGTTCCCTCTACTCATACAGGCCCTGGTCTTTATTGAACCCTGACCCTCAGTGTGGACCCTGGGTAAGAATGAACTGACACCAACACACAGACACTCCATTGAAAAAATGAATCAACATGGACCCCCAAAGTTTGAAGACATCAAGGCTTCATTCACTCAGGTCCACAGAAACCTCTCTCTTGACAAGAAGGCTCAGAATGTTGAGATTCATAAACTGGAGGACACAGCTATTGTGGAAGTTTATTTTTAGTGATATATAAGATAATTGTTTTGTGCACTGTTGGGAAGCGGGCTGCTAGGTCTTGGCATATTGTATTGTCTGCAGGTGTTGGATTTATGTGGGGGATGCTGGATTGCTGATGATCTGCATGTGCTATCAGTAGGACACCTGAGGAGTTCTGTATCAATAAACACACCTCAGCCTGGACACTCAGGGTTCCACTATTCAGTATGGCTCATGCCATGATGGTGCTTCCCTCTGATGAGGTCTAGCAGAGCTTCCTCCTATGAATATGCCCCATGTCTTCCTTGGTGAGCCATCACAGCAGGTATATTGCTACAAATTGCACCCAACGTGGTAAGCAGAAAGTAAAGAAGGGCAGGACATCATGCCAGCTGCATTGAACACGGAGACAACGGAGAAAGAAACTCCAGACCTCTCAGAGTCTGGTAAAGTACACTCAGAGCAGTTGCCAGAGGGCAAAAATTAAGGTATTGATAAGAGGAAAACTCCATAAGAGAGAATTGTAAATGAGAAAGAAGCTCCCAGATGAGAGCCATGTTTCAGACACATGTTTCGGATGAATTTTCATGGCATAAACAAGAGTTCAGCTGGGAGCAGGGGAAAAGCAAGGTTCTAAATACTTTTCCTGATCATGGAGCTGACGCTCTCTCTCACTGCAGGTGGCAGCCAGGGCACAGGAAACAGAAACCAGAGCATACAGTTCTATAAATTGAGTTTGATGATGGCTTTATTTTTTGTGTGTATGACGCCCATGTGGGGTCTTGTGTTTGAAGTTTACGAAGAAGTGTGTATGTTTCCCCACATCAGTGGTAAAAAAGAATGCCAAACTCCTAGGTCTTTTTGGCTTGATATTCTTCCCACCAGCCCAGGATACCCTGCTGTCCAAACAGTAGCTTGGAGCCAAAATGTCTCTAATTTAAACTGAACTGTTTTTGTTGTTTGTTGTTGTTTTCCTGCAAACCCATCTACGAATGGTTCAGATACTGGTACACTGGTCCTGGCAAGACACATCTGCTATGGTAATAAGAACTCCACCCCATGAGGGAACCATTCCAATTGTTTTTCCTGCAAACCAACTCTATCTTAAAATCTGGAAAGTTTTCCTTCAGGGTCAGTACACAGAAGCTGCTTTCCAGAACTGGCTAAGATTGTACCTCATGCTGGCAACTGAATTTGGTACTGTAAGAGTCATCCAGTTGGTGCTGGCTTTGAAGGCATGAAAGGGTCATGGAGAACAACTGAGGCTTGGCACTATGAGAGGCCAGGAGAGGCCATTGATGGAGGTGCAGCCTCAGTAGCAATTGAAGGCCAAGATTGAAGGGGTCATGCAAAGATACTGAGGCTCGGTACCATGAAGAGAGCCCAGGAAAGGCTATTGGTGAAAGTGCAGCCCAGTTCCAGCAAGGGACCCCAGTGTTCTGAAGATGCCAGTACCATGGGAAGACAAGGACGGCAGCAGCAGTGGAGGGGAGCCAGCCAGAACCTGGAAGACAAGCTGTGTGTGCTGCAGAGGGCAGCCACAGAAGAGATCCAAGCCCTCTGGAGGAGCCCAGAAGATCATGAGTGAATTCCAGATAATTGGACATTGGTAATGTTTTTCTTCTGTCCAAAGACTTTGTGAAAAGCTTGATAGATGTTTGGTTTCATTTGGTCCTGTGCATTCAATAGCAAGCCTCGTGACTGTTCTTCTTGCAAATAGTTCTGTTGGTACAATGTTAAATTGTGTTGTAGAGATAAAACAACTTAATTGGTTTATACAGAAAGAGGGAAATATTGTGGACGTTTATTTTTAGTTATATATAAAATAATTATTTTGTGTACTGTTGGGAAAAGGGCTGCCTAGGCCTTGGCATATATTTTGTCTGTTGTTATTAAATTGATGTGGGGGATGTTTGATTGTTGATGATCTGCATGTGTTACCACTAGAACACCTGAGGAGTTCCGATTCAACAAAGACACCTGAGCTCAGATGCTCTACAGTCCGGTATGGCGCTTGCCATGATGGTGGTTACCTCTGCTGAGGTCTGGCAGGGATTGTACCTATGAAAAATACTCCCATGTTTTCTTTGGTGAGCTGACACAGCCGTGTGTAACTACATCCAGCCATACTTCCCTAGCAGGCCTTGGAGGGCCCAGCAACCTTTGGGTGGTCTGGGTTTAAGCAGGTTCTCAGTGGGCCCAAGTATAGTGCCCCTTGGTCAAAGAGCACTCATGAATGGAGAAAGGGGAACTGGAGTGGCAGTGTGGAGTCCATTCTACCAGTGGCCTCTGTCACCAGCTTTGGTGCAGGACCAGAGATGTGCACAGAGGCAGGGCATGAGGCTAGAAGGACCTCACACCCAGGTGTAGTTGTATGCTACTGTGTGGACTCACTAGGGAAGAAATGGAGGCATTTTTCTTAATTTCACAAAACCTGCCAAGCCTCAGCAGAGGGAACCACAATCCTGGCCAGCACCTAACTGGACAGAGGAACCCTGAGCATCTCAGCTTGGGTGTTTTTATTCTTTCAAAACTCCTCAGGCATTCTACTGATAGCACACGCAGATCATTAGCAATTAAACAACATGCCCCAGAAATCCAACACCTGCAATCAATACAAAATGCTCTAGACCTAGGATGGTCTAGGATGGCCCCTCACCCAACAGTGCATAAAACAATTTCAAACATAACTAAAAATAAACTTCCCCAACACCCAGGCCACTTCACAACCTGCTCAACAACTATAGCACACCCAAAAGGTCCTCTTCTTAAAAACAAGACACTGCTTCCCATGGGTGGGGAATTCTCCCTTCAGCTCTGCCACTGTGTAAAGCACAAAAGTCTGGTGAGGGGAATATCAACCATCTTAGAGCAGGCTATGGGTTAATGAATCCGTGGTGGCATTCATGGGGCACCCAGCCCTGTCACAGGAGTACAAAAGGCCTGGGGTGGTGGGGGAAGCTAACCAGAGGAGGGTGGAGTTCCTTAGCATTCTGCCATAAATCTTTTCATCACTTGGGAAAGAACTATCTGTGAGACCCGGGTTGTATCTTAAAAATGACAAGCTCCTTCCCGCAACTTTTAGACAACATAATTTAGTGAGAACTGCCTCGATAATGATTTTGTCTTTAAATAGTTGCAGTAGAGAATGGATTAATTTTCAAGATGGCTCTCTGATTACAGCGATTCATTAGCTGCCTGGAACTGTCCCCCAGCCCTCAAGAATAGGGAGCCCCACTTTATGATTAGCACGTCACAACATGCTAGTGCAAAACACTCCAGATTTGGGTAATCAAATTAGATTGAGAGGGGCGGGAGAAAGCACAGCCTGCAGTTGTCACGGGGTGCCTGTCTGTTTCATTATTTCATTAGGATCAAGACAGGTAAGTGGAAGAAAAAAAAAAACCTACTCCAATCATTTGCATGGGCAAACCCTACTGAACTGACAGACAGGGTTTAAGAGAGAAGACAGGTGAGGCATTGGGCTTTAATTTTCGTGTGTGGAATGGAAGGATCTCCTTTCTGCTTCCATGACTGGGGCAGCTTGCTGGGGGAGCAGACCCTGGGGGCATGAAGAATTTGGGGGCATTGGTCTTTACTGTGTGGAAAAGCCATGTGTCCCTGTACTCAGAGGGGGACAGTCCTTCATTTTCAGAGCTAATCCCAGCTGCTGAAAAGTCCTAGGACTGGTGTGGGAGGGTAGGGGTAGTCCTGCCTACAGGTGAATGACACTTCTTCTGAAGAGACATTGGCTGTGGCAAATGGCACTAAGGATAACAATGGTGACAATCTTCCTGGGGAGTCCTCACAAGGGCTGAGACACCTCATGGCTCAGGAACCATCAATGGCAAGTCCCTGAGTTATTCAGTTTCATACCCTGCCCATCTGCCCATCCACCACCCATCTATTATTCTAACCATTCATCCATCTGTCCATGGAGCTGAATGGAGCAGAATGGAACTGGAACTTGACTTGTTCATCTATCATCTATGTATGCATGTAAGTATGTATGCATGTATGTTATATGTTTCCACCCTTTTATTATTAACATGTAACATCCATCCCTCTATCATTCATTCATTTATACATCCAGCATCCTTCCATCTACTCACTATCCATTCATACCCCATCATCTGCCTATAACTGATCTAGTCATCCACTACGCATCTCTCCATTATTTATCCACCATCCATCCATCTATCCATCACCCACCACTCACCAATTCATTTATCCACCAACCAGTTGCTTCTGTTCACCTACATCTCTCACCATTTACCTACATCCATTCATCTCCTATCATCCACATTACACCCACCCACCCATCCATCCATCCATTATCGAATCACCCTTTCAACACACCCACTTACCTAACCAAACATTCAAACTCCTGGGCAGTGGTGTGCTATGATCTGAAGCCATCAGTTCCTGGGTAGAAAGCCCTCTTCTAGCCAAGTTGCCTGGTCTTGAACTGCATCCTTGATCTTTGAGCTCTAGCCCCAGCCCACAAGGGATGAGGCATTCTTGTTCACGAAGCCACTGGTATACAGTACTATTAATAAAAACTGGACTAACTGGGACATGAAGCAGCTATGGACTTCCCCTCTCTCCCTCGGAGGCCAGAGGCCCTGGGTGGCCGTAGACACTATTCTGCCAGCTGGAGAGGGGATGTGTGCCCTCTGTCTAGAGACCTGCCCCATCTCCTACACTCTAGTAAACTTTGCAAGCAGGCAGAATGGAGCTGGCACTTGTCTTGGTCCCATCTGACCTCTGTAAGCATGGCCTATGAACAGCTCTGGAACTTTCCTGGAGGTCACAGGGGAATTTGGCAACTGGAATTTGGAAACTGGCAAATGGCAGGGTGGATGTGGCAAGAGGTGGGGTCTCTGGGGCAGCTGGGGACCACGGCATGTACACAGCAGGGCGCAGGTTCCTAGCTCCTCCTGGAGGACTTGTAGCACCACTCTGTCCTAACTGCCTGTTCCTGTGGCCACAACACACTAGTTGTAGCACAATTCGCAGTGTCCCTGGGACTTGGTTGTCTCTTTTTCGGCCACCTCTCTCCCATTGTCCTGCATTGTGAATGGGATGAGGCCCTGGCTCTGGACCCCAGTGATGTTGCCGTAGGAACCACTTAGCTTCTAAGAGGCAGCGGTCAGAAGCCTTCCTCACCAGCCTGTCAGAGGTGTCATGGCTACCTCTCCTGTGCTCTGCCTGTCTCCATGACCTTCTCTACCTATGTCCACATCCAGGAAATTGCAGGTCACTGTCTTGCAAGTACCCTTTAATGCAGTGGACAAGAAAGACCTAGAGAAGTACTGGGGCTCCTGGCTCTGAGATATGACAAGACTAAGGGACAGGTTGGGAGTCCAAGACCACTCCAAAGGAATTTTGAGGCGTGTGACCTGGTTGCTTGGTGATGGCCTAGCCGGGAATCCACCCAGGGTCCTGACATGGCCACTGTTCACAGAAGGGCAGAGGGAGGCAGGGTGTGAGTAAGAGGCTTGACCACACCCAGCTGTGGCTCTCCTCTTGTGTAAAGTCACTTTGGTAAACTGAGTCCTGTGTCCTCATTTAAAAACAAGGTTTTGAACAGCATCTATGGATAGCAATGGAGTTTGAAGAATAAGCTACAGTGCAGGAGTACTATTCTAGCTGGTAGGTTTGCTGGCATGTGCCTTCTGTCAGGGGCCCCCTCCTTAGCCCATGCAGAAATGGTCTGCCCACACTCTTGCCCCCTGTGTGAGAGCTGGACACGTCTGGCATCCAGCACTTATATCTATAGTCCATCCTAGTGACTTCAGCCCCAAGTGTGTTCACTCAAGTGTGCCTTCCCCAGCCCGGAGGGGCCTGTGACAGCAGACTGTGACCACTGCTGAATCAGTAGGAACGTGAGGAGCTGCTCCCATAAAAAGCTCACCATTAGGCCAATATGTGGGAGCATGTACTTGTAAGAAGACACCATGTATATCTGGGATGGCCACACTGTGGGGTCGGGAGGTTGGGAAGAGAGACTACACATGCAGTGCTCTTCCTCAAACTCAGGCAACAAAAAATTGAGGTGGTCCATTGTGAGTGAGCCAGGTTTAGGAAACAAATGAAATCAGCCACAGAAGCACAAGTCACAGGTTACGCCCTGAAGAGAGACCCCCTGTGCACCCCCCACCCCTCACACACACATACACACACACTCAGGTCAGAATGCTCCCAATGACTGTGGGCTTCCATATCGGGAAAGCACAGGCTGAGTACAGACACCTTGCAAGCTGCTCTGATCTCGCCAACTTGTGGGATCAGAACATCAGGGCTGAGGGACGAGAGGGCCTTTGCCAGCCATGGGCTTCTCCATCCTATCAGGAGCAAAGAGCTATGAGTGAAATGGAAGGTCCAGAAAGGGCACGCATAGACATAAACCAGTAGCAACCAGGACAGAGAGGTGGTGCTTCACGATGCTGCCCTCCTCTTCCTCACCCGTCTACTGCTTCTGGACAGCTCTCTGGTAGGATACCTGTAAGGATAGCCCCAAGGACTTCCCATACTAAGGTGACCCCAACACTTCATCTGCTCATCAGCAGAGCTTCGGGAACTGCCTGAAGGGTCACAGCTTGGCTCAGAGGTCAGTGCACACCAAAGGTGAGAGTATTGAGGCTTGTTTCAAGACCGCTGGCATCTAGAGTGGTGGTTAAAGGTCCCCAGAGTTAAATGTACTGCTGGGCCACACTTAGGAGACAGAGATTCAAAGCAGAGACTGAGGTTTCAGGTAGCGAAGAGGCCCCATCATAGCATAAAGAACAGAAGCACAGGCTGCCATGGAGGAGAGGAGGCAGAGGGAGAAGAGGGCTTGGCACAGGTTGCCTGGCATGTGGGAGGAGTCAGGCCCTTTGGACATGGTTAAGTCCAGATCTGCAGGAGTCCTGAGGCAGCTGAATTAGGAACTGCACTGGAGGTTTAAACAGAAACATGTTCTGTGGCTCTGGAGGCCAGACATGTAACTCTAAGTATTCCTCATCTGTGCTCCTCCAGAAAGTTTTAGGGGAATCTGAGGGACCCACTGCCTTTTAGGTCCTGGGGCTTTTAGATAATCCCCATATTCTTGATTAGTAGATGTGGCACCCACTGAGCCTATGTCACATGGCCTTTATTCCTAGGCATCTGTGTCCAGACTCCCTTCACCAGGGCAGTGATCATAATGGATGAAGATCTACCTTCCTCTCTCATGACTTCATTTAACTTGATCACATCTGCAAAGGACTTCTGTCCCAGCATACTTCCTGTTTCCCAGCATGCTGTTCTTTTCCTGTTTTTAAAGATTTATTTTATCTTCTATGTATAGATGTGTGTGTGTGTGTGTGTGTGTGTGTGTGTGTGTGTATGCGCATGTGCCTGAGTGTATATCTGCACAACACATGTGTGCAGGTCCCATCAGAGGCTAAAAGAGGGCATTACATGTCAGATCCCTTGGACCTAGAGTTATGGATGGTTGTGACCTGCCTGATGTCAGTTCTGGGAACCAAATCTGCGTCCTCTGTAAGACAACCAGTGCTCTTAACGACTGAGCCATCTTTCCTGTCCCACCCAACCCCCCCACCCCCCAGCCTGAGCACCAAATGCTTTACATTGAGTACTACCTACCACAGATGCCCTCCCAACAATCAGAAATAACAGTTCAGGTTTGTGAACTGCCGGGAAGACACCACAGTAACAAGAAAAGCAAACTGGACTATGCAGAATCCATGATGTTCTCCCTGAACTCCGGACCACAGGACAGGGTGCTACTGTTTGATCAAACCATGTGGGAGAAACTACATTTAGAATCCTGTTTTCAGACAGGAGAGACCACTATAAGATAGCCTCAGAGTGAGCTGTCTCCTCTGGGAAACTCTCACTGCTGCCTTCTGAACAACTCATACGAGGGACCTCTGCTAAGCTGTGCTGTTCATGCCCCTCAGAGCTGGTCTCCTATCGTCTCTTGAGTACATATGAACCAGAGGAAACTGTATTTAAATATTGTGTCCCTGAGTGATGGCTGACATCTCCCTGCCACTCTGGGCAGTTAGTCCCTCTGGAAGATGGCGTCTTGTTTGGGCCTAGAGCTCCTGTTTCATGTTCCCACACACTTGTCCCTAGCTACTCTTATCCAAGAGTTTGACCACAGTTTGGAGCATAGCTTTGTAGTCCTATGAGCACCACACAGTGCCAACCTCCCAGGATTCCCATGGCATGGTATTACCATAGTTACTGCAACAAGAGTCCAGGGAGACTGCCCTCTCCCTACTGCCCTGGCCTCGCCAAGAGAGGGTATCTCTTTCATGTGTCCGTGATAGTCTGGTATGCATAAAATTCCCTGCAGGCCCACTCTCTTCCAGGGCCATGGCTGACAGTAGTTTTGAAAGATGCCCGCATAGGGTGCGCTGTGCCATGGAGACCCTGGTCCCTCCCCCTTCTACCCTACCCCAGGCTCTATACCTGATGCCTGATTTCCTCTTCTGGTGGGTCCTTCAGAGAACCCTTCCTATCTCATTTTGGTCTGTGTCCTTTTCTCCCCTTCCTGTGTCACCTGTGGTCACTGTTGTTGGGAATCCAGCATAGCTGGCATTGACCCAGGCAGTGGGACAAGCAGTCTCCTGTCTTCATGCACAACTGTGCATCAGTTATTTACAACTTCCAGGCCAGACTCCAGCAGGGCCTGGGACCTTATGTGAAACAGGTGGAGTTTCTGTAAGGCAGACCACTTGGCTTCTGATCTTGAGTCTTGTACTTAGAACTGCATTTTTTTAAAAAAATAATCTATATACTTTTAGGTCTTACTTTTGTCTCTGGTCAGGTGGCAAGTACACAAAAGCCAAAGTGTAGAGGAAGCATCTCAACAGTAAACAACTGGTGATGTCACCTGGCTTTTCTCAAAATCAGCCAACATCCAGAGATTTTCATCCACTGAAGTCCTTTGATCCTTGACGTAAACCCCGTTTTCTTAGTTTGGGTTCCTGGATATTCATCCTGCCTGGTAGTCTCTGGGGAAGACAGCTTGTGTGAAGTTGTGTTGCTTCTCCCTGCTTTACCCTGCAATAGTGTCTACTTTATTTATCTTACCAATGGACATCCAACATTAAATGTTTATGCTAGGAGAATTAGACAGAAGGGAAAAATGGGATGTAGAGAAGAAGATGGGAATAATTTTTATCACTCCAAACAGACTGCCGTTGACTTTTTTTGAGTATCATGAGCCTTCTTTGAATTTATCATGGAAAAAAGAAGAGCATGAGGTTGAAGACCCTGTAGAGTGCCAGAAATTTCTCCAGACCTGGACTGTGAAGTGTGGTATTTATCTGGGTATACAATGGCAGCTCAGCTGATTTTCATGCAGAGCTGAGAAGATGGTGCCTCCCTCTCACAGCTACTCCATGGCTGCTCATCCTGGTATGCTATGATATCTAAGGTATTCCCACATCCCCTGGAACATGTACCATTAATCTGAATGTTCCCATTCAGTGGCATCACTGAGTTGCCTCTGTGGGAATGGAAGTTATCACTGGATTCATGGATTTCCACTTGCTATCTCTGACTATTTTCCCCCTATAGTTTTCATTCTTGAAAATCCTGCAGGGAAGTTCTTGTTGGTGGACGCAGGCCTAAGCACTGTGGCATGTGTGAATGACTAATTGCTATGTGCTCAGGACCCTCGGTGCTCTGAACCAAGGTTGCAAGCCCTGGCATGTCTGTAAGGTGTCATCAGTTTGTCATTCTATACCGCAGTTATGTCCTCTGTGCTGAGACCCATGTCCTCTACAGAACTTCAGTGAGAATCACAGGGCCCTTCCCTTTTCTTTCACACTCGACTCTTCAGTTTCCTCACCAATACAATGCTCCCCTATCCCCTAGCACCAGGCATATCTGGGGCTCTCTTTAAAAGTCTCAGGTCTTGCTGGAGTCAGTATGTCAATCTTCATGCTGTTCCTGGCTGTTTGCCTTCTTTCTGGATGAGAGAAACTTAGGAAGATGCCAAGGTGGGTGAACCAGGACCCACTGCCCCTGCAACAGGAAGAACAGCAGGGACGAGTGAGATAGCCAATGGCTGTGGCAATCGAATTAAGAAGTCTTTATGATCTGGAGGTGGACTTCTGTTAGCTGAACCTGTAAGTGTATAGGTGAGTATGTGTGTGTATGAATGAGTGTGTGTACATAAGTGTGTGTGCATTAGTGTGTGAATGTGTGTGTGTGTACATGTGTGTGTGCGTGTGCATCTGATAATCCTTTGGGAGGGGGTCCTTTACAATCCCCAGGCTATTTGAAGGCTCTTTCCTTGTTCCCCTGTCCCTCTAGATGCTACAGCTTGAGCCTCTGATAGGACTGTGCTGGCCCTATATCCTGAGAGTGGATCCCTGGCTCTCCCTAATGGGCTGGTGGAAAGCATCTCTACCCCTCAGCCAGCTGCCCACATGGACCTAGACTCAGGTTTTCATCTCTCTTGCTCCCTGATCTTCAGTCCAGCTGAGTGCAATCATCTGCATCCAAACTGCAAGGATACTATCCATTGTACAGACACAGGTGTCATCTGTCACATCCTGAAACTAGCATGTGGGGATCCTGGGACAGTAAGGGGGCAGGGCATCTCCTCAGCATGCTTGCTAGGCACTCAAGTGGCTCCAGGCTGCCTCACCCATCCCGGGGTCCTCTCTACTCCCACAGGCCAGCATAAGACTTATCAGTGGAACTGCAGCTTGCAAAGCATGCTTCTGTCCAGGTATTGACTCTGAGCTAATCCATACCAGCATGAGTAGATGCTCCATTCTGGCTTTAATTACTGTCCTATAGGAGTGACAGGACACAACACCAGGGGGGAGAGCAAGGGAGAACTCCAGGAGCCCGGGGAAAATCATAGCTTCAGGAGAACAGGCTTCTGTGCATATGACCCCACTATGCCGGAACCCCCTTGACCAACTCATGCCACCCCCAAGCTTATCTGCAGAGATCCAAGACAAGGACTTAAGTCTTAGATTTCAAAACTACCTCTCCCTTTCATCAGGGGATCAGCAGTGAGTGATGCTAGGTAGGAAGCAGAGCCAAGGACCCAACTGTTCAAGTTACCTCCTAGCTGCTGAACACAGAACTGGACCATATGATACCCAAAAATATTCTTACTTTGACTTAGCGCTATATGCCTCTTGGCTTTGATCCACCCCAGCTCCCAGGCCAGTGAAACTATGGATAAAACCTGGCACCTGCTCCTTGACCAATCCTCCCTTTGGTGAGCAGTACTATGGGAGGGGCCTCTTCACCTGCCCAACAAATCTACATGGGCTGAGGCCTAGAGATCAGCTGCACATGCTCTGCTGTGGACTGGCCAGCATGGTGACCAATACTTCACTAGGACATTTCCCACAATCCTTTGGGATTGAGCATCTGAGATGAGGGGTGCACAGCCACCTGGGGGAGATGCTTATTTTCGTTAAGTATTCCGATGCCCTTGTGTCCTGGCACAAAGCCATCTGCTGTCTCTGACACAGTTGGCAGGTTGATACATCTGCTTCCTACTTCCTGCAGGAATGCCAATGGATCAGAATAATTTCGTGTCCTGCTTAGGGGTTGGAGTGGGCAAGACTGATTCTCCACTCTCTAGTAAGCCAGGGAGAAGGGATATGCCTCTCTTACTTCTTATGGCAGGTTCTGTCATTGTGTGATCCTGGGATGCCTCCCTGGCCCCATTATGTTTGCAGAGATGAGGATGCTGTAATCAGCTGGGGGAGGGGGAAAAGTCAGCTGAGGACAAAGGACCATGGGCTTATAATAGGAAACATGACTGTTCTAGCAAACACTTGGTTCCTCTGTGCAAACTACCCACATAGGAGTATGGGGGGTAGGGTCTTAAGCTACAAAGGGCACAGGGCCAACCCTACCTCGTCAATAGATCAGTGCTGGCTAAAGCCTTGCATCCATATTACTGGCCATGTGGGGCGGAGCAAAGGCACGAGGAGTATGCTGGACATGTGGTCCTGGGAAGCCTCAGAATTGAATGAGTTCAGAGATGTTGGTGGGAGGCTGCAGGGCATGGCTGAGCTGAGCAGGGTTAAGAGTCTAGTCTGTGCATAGGAGAGTAACCCACCCCAGAATGGGAACTCAGTGCTCATCTGATGACACTGGGGTTAAGAGTCTCACTGGGCAAGTAACCACACAGCTGAATCATGAAGAAAAAAATAAAGCACACAATACCAGATACACCTTTGCAAGTCATAATGACTTTGGGATATAAACCTAGACAAATTAACACAGGACTCTCCTCTACCATCATTCTGGAATACATAATGGGCGGGTCACCTTCTGAAGGAAGCTTGCTGGCTTCTGCACTGTCTGTAACATTTGGAGGACCCCTGGTTCCAGCATTTCCGACTGTTTTCACAATCTAGTGCTGATAAATTGGCCTATGTGCCAGAAACTCTTGGGTTCCTGTCTGATAGCCCTGGGAAGATCTCTTGGGTCTCAGTTTCCCTTCTTTAAAAAAGCAAGTGTCTCTGGCCTTCTCAGGCTGCCTTTATAGTTTCTCCCATAGCTGCTGCAGCCATGGTAAATATGGATGGTAGCAGTGCCCCAGCTGCCCTGTAGGGAATGGACATAGTATCTATACTGCAGGGCTGGCCCCTCATCAGAAATAGCTTGGGTCATGGAAGGAGGCAGCCTCTAATCTCCCTTATAGACCTGGGCCTAGGTCAGGCACTGAGCTCATGATGCTCTGAGTTCTGGGTGGGACCAGCATCAAGACGTCATAGGAGAATGCATATAAGGTACAACCCATGTCTTGTCTGTTCAGGACCAAGGAAGCCTAAAAGTCTCTGCAGGCCTCAAAAGAACAAGGCCATTACCAAGAGCAGCCTGACTGATGGTGAAAGGGTTAAATGAAGGTATCCTGGTATCTGGGAGCTTCCTCTGGCTGAACAAAATCCTTCCAAAACTGGTGTTCATGAGGCATATCTGCTATGTGTAAAGACAGTAGGGTGAAATACAAACCCCACCAACCAGAGTGGAGAACACCCCAGGCCCCAAGCCAGGCAGTCAAATCTTTTCAGGTAGACATGGGCACTAGGAGTCAGAAATGCCCAACAGAAGACAAAAGCCCATGCCCCGTGTGGTCCAGGAGGGTGCCAGGACTCAGGACCTAATTGCCATAGGCTGCTGCTCTTGCAGCTAGGAAGCCTGGCAAAAGGAAGGACAGTTTTCCCATCTTCAGTGCAACTGGAACTTCAAGGTGTGATTTAATATGCATGTTCTGCTCCTCCAGGCTTACGTGTCTCTAGGATATAAACGATTCATGGGTGTTTTCTGATAAATACCTGTGTGTAAGGTCCCCCCGGCCTCCTAATTTATGGGTAATGAGCAATGACAGTTTGACTTAACAAGGCTTAAGATTTTCATTCAAACAGATAAGTTAGCACCACCTGTCCCAGCCTTTGGAAATGGTGTTTTCTGGCTTTATTTATTATCCAGAGTAGAGTCACCAGGGGCCCATAAAGCCCGCTGCGGAGGAGCCGTGGTTCATAATGGTCTCCATCATGGAAAATCACCCTCATACAACTTGGGAGGCGCTTCATGGCTGTCAGCGCTATGACAAAATGCCTGGACCGAGAGTTTTTGCATTAACTGATGAAACAGCAGAATCACCAGGTCAGTCAGTACCAATGGCTCCTACATCCTCCCTGTGCTGCCAAGCACTTGACCTGGGGCTCCAACCGGTTGCCCTCCAGAGCCCCATCCTCAGAATCCCTCCAAACACTGAGCTCTGTGGCCCCACCCTGGAACTTCTGCAGCATGGGGCTGACTCAGGCCAGAGCCTCCCAGGAGTGTGAGCTGCCAGCACACAGGCCTCCGGCTCTAATGTGCATAGACGGATGTGGGTGCATGGATCAAGTACCCCAACAGCCTTTTAAGGGGCCTGTATTTGAAGTGTACCTCCAGCAAGAACCTTTGTTAAAAAAAATGTTCCACATCCTCTCCGTAAACCAAATCATAATGACCTCTTCAGAGGAAAGCGCCCCAGATAAAGGAGCTGTAACCAACACTGCACTTATTTTCCATAAAAGCCACTATTAAGGATGGCAGAACCGCGAATGCACACAGTGATTAGTGGCCAATTACAGGATTAGGGATAGGCAGAGCTAGGGCAGAGCACATTAGCAGCCCAGAGCACTGGTGTGGGCAAGATTCAGCCATCCTAAGAGGCTTCTAGAAGATTTATCCATCCCAATGTCCACACCTCCTGCTACCTGTAAGCTGAGGTCAGAGGTGGCCTGCCCTGGGGACACAGTGGAGGGGCCTGGTGTCAAGGTATTTGTTTCCTGGTTCCGACTAACTAGAGACTGCCAGGTCTTGGAGTATGGGAGCTGGATCAACAGCTCAGCTTTGCAAACAGCCTTCAAGGTGACCAGCAGGATCTCTGAACATATAAATTAGGAAATGTGGGGCAGGGAAGAGGCAGCATCTGGCAGATACCCTGCTTGTCATAGTGGCTCCCTGTCAAAGGTACTATGAGACCTGTCTCTAAGCCGTATAAGACATCCTGTTTGGGGATACTGAAACCCTCCTGGGAAGAAAGAAAAAGGGACTCTAGCGATCTAAAGAGCATGCACATCAAACTGTGAAATTCCAAAGGCAAGGTGCTCTACTGGCCACATGGGATGGTTCATTGAGAATTGAACTCAATTGCAATGATTGAGGCAAATGGGCTAGGGATATGGGGAGAGGGGTGCAGGATGTACAGATTGACTGATGGACACATGCAGAAATGAGATTCTACTCTTTGAAGGCTGCAGCTATGTAGGCTTCAAAAGAAGGAATACTAGGGAGTGGGGGACACCGGTACCCAGAGTGGATTCCCATGTTTCCCTACAGATAGAACTCTGCATCTTCCTTCCTAAGAGGCTGGAGGTGAGGCAATGGCTTAGTCTATTTATCTGCCAGGACACACCATCATAGACTGGGTACCTTGCAAACAGCACATGCTCCATGATTCCAGAGGCTGGAGGCCAAAGTTAAGTCATAAGCAGACTTGTCATCTGGGAAGGATATGCTTCCTGGTTCATGGGTAAAAGCACTTCCTGTAGTTTCTCTTTCATAAGGACACAGAACTAGTGACCTAATTGCTGGGTTAAAGGCCTAATTTCCTAGCCCCATCATGTGGGGAGAAATTAGGATTTCAATCTTTGGATAAAGGAAACACAGATATTCAGACCAGGACTTGCCTGTTGGGTGGCTTGGTCTTTCTCTTTCATCTCTGTTCATCTGTGGTTGAGACAAGGCAGATTGGCAGCAGGTGCCCAGCCCAAGAACTCAGCTTCAACCTCTGTACTGGGGCCCGTTCTGCTGAAGACCCCAGCATGTACAGGCAAAACTCTGCAGCCTTGGCAGCCGGGAGCCAATGGCTCTTGTCAGGAGTCAGAAATTGAATTAAGCGGGCAGCAGTTATAATGCAGTGCGGAGCACCAGGGAGCATCAATATTCAAGCAGAGCCCACAAGATAAATAAACATCAACAGGAGAGAGCAGGCGCAGAAGCAGGGGAGCACTGACGTGGAAGACTCCTAACACCCAATATACAATTCCCGTGTCAGAACCCATAAGGCTGCAAATACATCAAGCTCACAGTTATACTATTTCAGGAAATGTAATTCTATTAGAAGTTTTCCAGTCTTTCCTCTCTTATTCCCAGCTTGTCTCCCAGGGCTGGCCACGGCCCCTCCCACTACAACATGCACTGGCTCTCAGGTAGCTAGACAAGACAGGTGGATAATCATGTCATTAGACGGCAGTGACCGTTCTGGGCAGGTGTGGGACTGGCTCTTAGCAGGTATCCTCCTACTAAGGACACCAGGTGCCCTTGCCAACACTGGGCAAGCAGTGGCACAAGAGGCAGCAGCTGTCCCTCCTCTGCACTGCGGGTACACCCTATAGACAGTTTCCTTGGTAACCTGCTTGACTTTGCCACATCGGATCCAGTTTCCAGTAAACAGTCTACACGGTGAGAACCTCTGGCCGACTGCTGGGTAGGAGGCTCCTAAATTTCTCCTGCTACTCCTTCTCACAAAGATCCCAGCCATTAGCCACTTGGTAGTAGGGCAGGCCAGGGCCAGGCCAAGTGAAGCTATCATCTTAAGAGGACCTGTGGAGTATCTCCCACACAGTGTTAACAGGCCAGGTGCAGCCTCAGTTTGGTTTCTCACTAAGGTAGCAAGAGACCCATCCTAGTGTTATCTTCAGGGCTGGCACAGTTTTAGGGCTGAGGGGCCATGCCCTGTGATGCTGCAATGGTGACCTATGACACCGTCTATCTGATAAAGCCCAAAGCCCATCACATCACACCAAGGAGAAATATGTAAACCATGCTTTTAGCTAGTGTAAAAAGCTCCAACTAACTGATCTTGCTTGTGCAAAGGGACATAGGTTGGGCAGGGAGATCCCTAGTGCTTTCTATTGTCTTTTTCTATATACTTAAAGCTTCTCCAATACAGAATCTACAATTAAAACATGCTGATCCCCCCAGGCACAATGAAACAAGCCAGTATCCCACAGCCTGTCTCTCAGGAAAAGCTCAGCATCTTCCCCTGGCAGGATGGGGCCAGGGGCTCACTGCACAGCTGCAGTTCCCATAGGAGAAAGAGAGAAGCTCCCCACAGGTCCAAGCTCCTTTCCAGAATGCCACCCCTGACTAGCACACTGTGGCCTCTATCACACTGAGGGGGCACACTGGTCCCACCTTCTGCACCCAGGAACACAAAAAAGCAAAGACTTCTCAAGACGGCCTGCATATCAGTGTAGTGGAGAAGCACCGTCCACCCCCCACATTGCCAGCCCCACCCGGGATGTTTATAGACGCTGAAAAAGGAAACAGAAATGGGTTTGTTAGCATTCCAGAATGCGCGGGGGGGGGGGGGGAGACGACAGGGGGAGACATACAAACACACATGGTAATCTGTGAAGGATGCTAGCCTCCGCTTGCAGCTGATTAGACAGTATGAGATGATTAGCTAATTAGACATAATATAATCAGAGATGAGGCCCATCTCCTCTTTTCCACCTCAAAAAAAGTGTTTTGGAATGTTACACAAAATCATCACCTCAAGGAAACAGCTAGAACTTTCCCACAAGTGACACCAGACCTGTCAGGTTCCCAGTGGCACGGAGAAGGTGAAACTTGAGCTCTCTTAGCTCAGAGGACGAGGCTCAGAGATAAGCAGGGCCTGAGTGCAGGACCCAGACACAGAGCCCGTAGAGCAGACAAGGCTGGCCCTCTCTACACAGGGTTAGACGGTGTGCGCTACCCAGAACAAGCACATGGCCCGTAAAGCCAGAGCTTCAGAGTGTCCTATTAGGCAAAGGGCAAGGCCATCCATTCGTCATGTTAGCACACAGGCAGTGTGCTCCAATGTCAGTGTTAGCACTCGACAGAGGAAGCCAAGCCTTCTTCACAGGGAAATCCCATGTGCTTCCAAGAGAGTGGCTAAAATTAAAGACGGAGGATGGCAAGTGTTGGCAAAAACTCGGAGCAAATGGCATGTCCGTGGCTGCAGGTGGTACGGTAAATGGTACACCTGCTTCGAGAAACACTTGGCGGCACTGATAATCGCTGACTCACAGCTCCACCACTTGTAGGGATTCCTAGAGAAGAATAAGCACACATGGCCACAGAAAGATGCGCATTTGTGTTCATAGCAGTTTTGCTCATCATCGCTTAGGATTCAGAATAACCTATATGCCTGCGTGGAGTAGACAAACACAACAGCGTAGCTACAGAACAAAACTGTGCACTGGAGAAAAAGAAACTCTGAAACACTGATACCCGTGACGCGGATGGCTCTCACAGACGAAACGTGGTGATACCTGCAGCAGAGGGGCTGCTTGATTCCAGCCATGGAGCACCCCCATGCCCAGGAAAGCAGACACAGGACAGCAGACACTCTGTCAGAAGATCAGAGTTCACAATCACGCACGCACGCATGCCTATCGGATGTCTCAGCAGTGTTTTTACAGGCTAATAATTAATTTTGGATCTGTAGTTTTATGTGGTACCACAGTCACCGACTGACAGCTGTCCCATCATCTCCTCTGCACTGAGTGCCACCTCCCAAGGGGACCTTGATCCTTAGGACCCCTCGAGGGCCTTCAGGCCAGACCAGGCGGGGCCTGTCCTGTCACTCAGTGCCCGCCCTCCCTGACAGTAAAGCCTACAAGGACTGCAAGCTTCAGCTTGGCCAGCATCATGCTATTTGTTCATAATGCCCCTGGAACTGTTTCACACAAGAGAGAAACCAGTTCATGGGAAACACTGTGTTCCTCGGAGACCTCCCAACACTTTAATGTGGAGCTCACTGACGAGCCCCACACCATTCAAAGGAGAGACAGTTGTCCCTCACTACCCTCAAATACTCCTAAATCCCTAGATGATCAAATGCTTCACATTAAAAAGTGTAATATTGGCAGAAAGATCTATGCGCATCCACCGCTAAGCTTTCAATCACCCGTGGATTACTTATAATGCCTGACACAAAGTAAACACCACATAACTAGTTGTTATTCCATAATGCCTAGGGAATAACGACATGGAAATCACCAGTACATGTTCAGGACAGATGGATTTAAGAAGAACATCTTAACCCCGCCTCATATTACATGTGTGGAAACCGAGGCCTAGGAGACAGGCTCATACTGCTGCTATGAACACAGCAGGTGGCTTCTCACCTCCAGCTGAGGCCAGCTCACACAGTTGCCTCCCCAGAGCTAAACAGCCCAGCTTGGGTATTCCATACTGAAAGGCCGGAGAGCATCAAATTGGGAGAAAATGGCTCTGATTTATAACCCTATTGTGATCTCTCCAGGGTTGCTAGAAGTATATGGTTCTCCTCACAGCAACCTCTTCCCAGTCTGCAAAAATCATAAAACTCACACCAGGATTAGACCCCAAATGCTCAGGGATAAATTCAGCTCAAGGTCTGGGAATCACATTCAACCCCTTTAGTAAGGCAGGAGTGTTCCACAGGGGTGCTTGGTACGGTGGGATTCCAACTTGCTCTGGTGTTCGGAAGACAATACCACGCCTGCATTTGGGGCCAGCGCTAAGAGAATTCCCAACCCCAAGGATTACTAGCATCCAGGAGCACAAAGCCAGGTCCACCTCAGGTGTCCGGAACCACCCACCCCTACATTAATCACAGGAAAGGAGAGGAAGCAGGCATGTTCCCATCCTCCACTCAGCCGCGTCACATGATTAAAGTAGATTCCGATATCAAAATGGAAGGCTGCCTGACTTTGATCTGTTCTTCAGCAAACTGTTTAATTTGGTCTGAAACCTCAGCTGCCATCAAAGAAAGCAATGGGGTTCAAAGAAGGGTCATGCTGAGCTTTGAGCCAGCTAGAGTGGGGGGTGAGGCCAGCTGTGGAAGGCAGGTCTCCACCCTCAGTTACCTTCGCAGTGAGATCCTACCACACAGGCCCTGTGGGACCCCTCCTTGTAGGCCCAGCAGTAACCTCACAGCATGGCTCACAGAACACTGAGAAGGTAAGCCTCAGGAAGAGGTTGCCTTGTCCTCCAGGAAGCGACCCTGGCTTGCTACCTTCCTACTAACAGTATAAACTGGAATGTGGATGTATTAATAAGGATAGAACCCAGGAGGTCAGTGGCCTAATATCCTCCCTTGGACTCAGCTTCCAGTATGCTGTGCGGTGGGGCGGAACTCCATGAAATGATTCCCTAAAACCCCTGGACTATGTGACCTATTGTTCACAGCAAAAATGTTCCACTTCCCCAAAGCTGGTAAAGTTCTGTTTCCAATAGACTGGTGATGTTCAGTCTATTGATTCCTCCTCATGGCTCATGTCAGAATGAAGACTCTATTTCCTGAACATCTCATACATCCTGAGACGCCCCCCCCCCCACTCTCTGCTTGAAGCCACAGGTCCCATCCAATATCTTTCTGTATCTCAAAGTCTCAAGCCTGGGCCAGCTCAGATGTTTCTATGAGAGAATGGGCATTCCATGTGGCCTTATTCCCACCTGTGTGCTTGGAGCCAACTCAACCCTGTATGAGCCCCAGTTTCCCTGTTTACAACTTTAGAGCCCCTCCAAGATGTCGGCAGAGTGGAATTTGTGAAACTGTACCAAAGCGACTCATGCAAGGCGTCTTATGAGCTGGGGAGATCCGGGACAGTCATGTTAGCTCCACACTGGCTGCAGTTGTTAACTGGCTGCAGGTATGAACTGTATAAAGAGCCCTGTTGCCAAGGTCAAGTGTGGCTGTGGTCCGTGGTTCCTGGACATTACCCACATTTACATTCCATTCTGAGAGTCAGGAGCTGCAGAGCTGGGCACCTTGCATCCACCTGCCCAGGTTGATGGAGCTGTGGACATCATCCCAATAGAAACCAAGAAAGCAAACCAAAAGCTTCAGGATGGCGTGTCTGCTACCATCCTCCTCGGCAGAGTACCAAGTATCCCATGGACACCATCAAAAACACCGTTAACAGATTTCCATCACCCCTGGGAGGAGTGCTGTGGGTGGAACAGGGTGCAAGGGCTTGCAACTCTGTGGCACCCTGCAGGCCTCCTACACCCTTCCCCAGGAAGTGTCAGAGTGTCCCCTACTGATGGCCGCAATCAGAGCATACGAGCTGTCACCTCATGCTGGGCCCATCAGCTCTGGGGTTCCTGGAGAGAATTTCCTCAAAGACTTTTCAAAGCTATCTCTTCTTGTACATGCTGATTGTTCCCAACACTGATTAAACCACAAAGATGGAGCAGCAGAATCTGCACAGTGTGTGCCAGGCACATTAAACATCAAGGGCAGGGCAGGCCTTACTGCAACACCAGAACAGCAGGATCCCCGTGTTCCTACTCTGGCCCGTGGATTCAGCGACCTCACTTCTGAACAAGCTGCCTAGAATCCAATTAGGTATCACAGAGATATAACGAGGCTCTGACAACATCCAAGGAGCAATGTCAGAGCCAGGAGTTAGGCTCCATGCAGAAGATGCTGAGTGAGGAGACGGTCCCTCCTGGTGGTATGGAATACGGGACTACTTGGAGAGAAGAGACACAACTGAGGATGAAGTGTACTGTGAGATTTGACAGAAACACACAAAGAGACCGAGAAGCTAACCTGGGAGGGATGGAGCTCCCACGCCAACCTCAGTCTCAATTATTTCACAAATTTTGGTATAAAAGATGGCTCCTTAGCAAACCAATTATTGATTTGTTTGTTTATTTTTATTATTTTGAGACAAGATCTTATGTGGCCAAGACTGCCCACAAAGCCCTAGGCCTCATCTCTTGCAAGTGCTGGAGTCACAGGCATATGCCAACAGAGGCTTGTTCAAGTTATTGCTGAGTACCCTTTCTTCTTGATAACACTATGCGTGGGTTTACTTTTGAAAAGCTTGTCCGTGCATGCTCATAGGGAGAAGAGAGGTCAGCCTCAGGTGTCACTTCTTGGGAGCCACCCACTCTGTATTTTTGAGACAAGGTCTCTCAGTAAGACCTGGAACCTGTCCAGCAGGCTTGTTTGGATGCCCAGGGAGCTCCAGACTCTCCTGTCTCTGGCTTCCCAACACTGGAATTACAAATACATGCTGCTAATCGTCTACTTTTTAAAATGTAGACGCCGAGGACCAATTGTAGGCCCTCGTGCCTCTGCAGCGAGCACTTTCTTAACAGAGCCATCCCCGCAGACCTTAGCATCACTTTTGGCTACCACTGAAAGAACTCTCCAACTGGGATGTTGCCTTCTTCCTTCTCGTCATCTTCCTCCTCCTCATCTTCCTGCCTAATAGGTCCAGCGAGAGCCTCCTCTACACAGCTCACAGTACAGAGCGAGCACATCCTGTCTTGTTTCTGATCTGAAGCAAAGCATCCATTCCCCCCACCACCCAGCATGGCACAGGGGCGTGTGTTTCAGAGAGGGCCTTGCCATGCTGAATATCACTTCATTTCTTAGTTTGTCCAGAACCTTCATTGTGAATGGTCCCAGGTCTCACTAAAAAGCTCTCTCTCTGCATGCGTTGACCCCGCTGTGTAAGAGTGCGTTACAGTGGCCGACTGACCTGTGTTGAACTAACCTTACATTCTTGAGAGGAATTCCACGTGGCCATTTTAGTTTAGTTGGGGGGTACCTGGTCCTCCCAACCGAATGTGGTTTCCTACAGCACTAAGAGCTTTTGTATTTAGATGTCTTAGGCCTATAGTTTTTCTTGAAATGTTGTTGCTGAGTTTTCTACTGTCAGGATGATTCACAGACTGTGGTGGTTAACACTGTAACCCCCTGGGTGCACCTGTAAGAGATTATCTAGGTTGGGTTAGCCTCTGGGCATGCCTGTGATGAGTCTCTTGATTAAAATAATTGAAATGGGAAGGCTCATTCTAAATGTTGGGGTGCCTTTCATTGGTGATCCAGATAGAAGGAAGTCTGAGAAAAGCTTTGTTTTTTTTGCCTGCTTGCTGATAAGCTGCTGCTGCTGCCACCACTGCCAGCTACTGCTTCTGCCACCTACTGACATCAGAACCAGCTTTCGTGGCCTTCCAATGTTGACTGAAGACCAGTGGCTCTCCAGGGTCCTCCAGGCCTCCAGCAGCAGACTGGCATTTCTGAGGCATTCAGCCTTGTGGATGGAGCACTTAGAGAGTTTGCAACCTCTTCAGTGTGAAGACAGCTATTGTTGGACTACCCAGACCACAGTGTGTAAGCCAAGTCTAATGCCATTTAATACATCTTCATTTTAATGGTTCCGTTCCTCTAGAGAAGTCTGGCTGAGACAGAGCGAGGTAAGAAGTGGTTTCAACATGTCCATGTTGCCAAGGATTTGAGGACAATTGGTTCCAATTCTTTGATTCACCAGAGAAATCACGACCTGGGGCTTTCTGTTAGGAAGCTTGGTGCTCATCTGCTGATTCTTCTTGTCACACTTGAACTCAGACTGTTTCGTCTTGAGTCAATGTTGGTCATTTGCGCCTTTTTCTATGGGTGTCTATCTTCTTTTCCTTGAAATCATCTTGTACAATTGCAGACTGTTGTCTGCAGTGTTCTCTTTCATTCTCTTGATTTCTGTAAGTTAGGCAGACCTGGCCCATGTTCCCGATGTGACGGTTTCAGTCTCTGCCTCTCCTCTTCCACACCCTCACCCTTTTCTTTCTATTTACCAACTTCAGGTTAGCCAAAGTCAGTTTTAATTTAGTTCTCTACTTTTATCCACACCTTTACTGCTTTCTTTTCTCTGCTTAATTTGGATGTGATTTGTTTTCCTAGAATGGTCAGAAAGCTACCATTGTTTGGAAAGTTTAATTAGAGATGAGTTTATATACTAAGAATAATGGCTGTGTGAACCGGTCAACTCACAAACCTGAATACTTCATGCGGTTCTCCCAAGTTAGTGCAAAACAGCTGCAGACCCTCACAAATGCACATCTCTAGGCTGCAGGGAGACAATGGTGCCAAGACACAAAGGGGGTACCAGGCTGCAGGAAGGTTTCACACCCAACTTTCTGGTGCTACTCTGCTCACAACTCAGAGGAACCAGGGGACCTGCCTGAAGCTTCGCAGTTGCATTAAGAGTTTTCACATTTCCAACTGGGTGGTGGTGGTACACACCTTTAATCCCAGCACTCGGGAGGCAGAGGCAGGGGGAATCTCTGTAAGTTTGAGGCCAGCCTGGTCTACAGAGTGAGTTGTAAGATAGCTGGAGTTACAATGGAGAGAAACTCTGTCTTGAAAAACCCAAAAAAAAATAAAAAATAAAAAAACAAAACAAAAAGAGTTTGCACATTCCCAAAATGCCATACCTTGAAATTGTGCCCCATGAGCACACTGAAAAATTAACCCCAACGCAACATGTTGAGCCATGGAGGTTTTCTCATGAGAACTGCATTCTCATCAGCAGACTTGTGCCCCCAGTCAAGGCTCTGGAAAAGGGAGTTTGGCCCATGTTAGAACATAGCCCTCTCACCCTCTGGAAGGCCTTGACTGACACTGCCCAGGCGATACTGGACTGTGGCCTTCCCAGCTCTGAAACAGAGAAAATACATTTCTGTTCTTTATGAATTGTCCAGCTACAGGGATTTTGTTAGAGCAGAACAGCGTGGGCTAAATAGAAACACAGAAGGAAAAGCATCTTCTCCTAGGAAAAGGAGGCCCGCTGTACACTGTGCCCTCTGCTGCCCTCCACGGCAGTCAGCTTTCAGGGTGCAGCAAGGGTTGGGGCTCCTCTGGCATGTGACCACCTGCCAACTAGGAAAGCACAGGTGGAAGCCCCCCACCAAAGCACACAGCCCAGCAGGATGCCTTCCTACATTGCACTGCCAAAGTACCCAGCTCCCATGGGCCCTTATACTCGGCTCTGCCCAACTCTCCCTTTGCCTGACCCAATGCTGCCTGGTGGCTTTTTCCATCCCCAGAGCTTCTGCTGCATTGTAAGGTGAAGCAGAGGGATATGTTGTACCATGTCTGATCCTTCTGCCTGACAGGTCATTCTGCCTGCTTGTGAAGGTGCAATGCTAGGTGGTAGACCAGTCAGATTCACATGGCAATTCTTCAAAGATCCATCCCCACCCCCCACGCTAATTAGTTACTTTATTAAGCTAGGGTTCTATTCAACTCCCAACATCAAAATCAGAAGAAATAAATAGTCCAAAACCTTATGGAGCTATTGGAATGAGGACACCAATACAGGGTCCCTTCATAAGGAATTGGCCTGGCATCATCCTGCTCAAAGTCCTGGGTCTCTCTGTCCCCCGATAACATGATATGGGTGAATCACAGATCAGGGACTGCACACTCTGTCTGGATCCTATAACCCTAACCTCTGGAGAATGGACTCTCATTGCCCATTCTCTGGCTGTCCTCACTGGGGCTAAGGGACAGTGGGCTCTGCAGAGCTGTGACAGCAGCAGGTGCATCTTTCTGGAAACCACAGACTCCAGCACAGCTCAGCACACTCAGCAGGCCACTTTCACCACCAGCTCCACACCAATGGCTTGGGAGGTCAGTGGACACTGGAAAATACCTTCTTGGTCATAGAGAAGCAATGTTGGCTGCTTGATGCTGCAGCCTAGCCTGAGGCAGGATAGGAAGAAAAGGAAGATTCTAGGAATGTGGGAAGGGAAAAGGAACCCCTTACTCCAGTTTGACTGAAGTTTCTTAACAGCTAAGTGTAGACTCTTGGACTAGAGGGTTGCAGGAGAGAGGCCAAAAGCACCCTGCACTCTGGAAGAAGAGAAGTGGGCCATGACGCTGGGGGGCAGCCTCCTCCCTTCCTAGTCCACGGAGATCCCTAGCCAAAAATATTAGTTATAACTTGCTTGCTTCACAGAAGCTAAAGGAACATGTTTATCTGCATTAGGGCGGGTCCCTTGCTTAGGAGCACCCACCCTGCTATGCTAATTAAGGCTTCCCCGCCAGAGGGAGAAATTCCGCCTTCCCTGAGAAGATATTTATTGGGGGGAGGCCTTTTAATAAGAGAGTTTAGTGTCCACCAGAATTCGATCTCCCGAGACTTATTTCGTCTCGTTCCTTCCTTCTCGGCGCGGGGATCAGAGTCCACGGCTGGTCCAAGAAACCCACGTCCCACCTCTCTGCGCATTCTCGCGGCCCTTTCAGCTTGAGTCTTCTGCTCCTGGCCAGAGCGGGAAACTAGGCAGTGTCCAGGGCTGCAGCGACGGCGCGGGAGGACCGAAACGACAGCTAAGAATCCAGACTTCCAATAAAACTAACAGTTGCTGTCAAGGTTGGCAACATAGAGACAATATTTCCTTTTTTGTTTCTAATGTATTTGAAGTAAAGTATAGCAGTCATACAAGAATATTGGTTCAGATTGCTCTGCATTTAGCCCCTGGGCAGAGAAAGGAGTCATCACCATGCCTGAGAGTCTACATGTGCCCCTTTCTGCTTTCTCTAAAAGCATCCATTCTGAGCTCTGACCACCCCTTTGTCAGTACCTACTAATGTGTAGTTAAGCCTGGAGTTGTTCAGTTTGAACTCTTTCTAAACTTTTCTCTTATATACATATATACTCACATATAACATATATGTAATATGCATATATATGTATATGTGATATGTGTAATATATTATATACGTAATTATATATGCAATACATATGTGACACACACACATATATACACATATAAGCATATATACATACATATATATACAAATGTATATGTATGTAAACATATATGTGTATATATGCATATATATACATATACACTTACATATATATACACTTATATACATCTATATGTATACGTGTGTGTATATATACGTTACACACATTTTTCCTAATAAATTAAAATCCCTATGAATCACATGTACAGCCTGTGCTAGTATGAACCTGAACATGACCTAACTCTTTTCACCAGATTTGTTTTCCTGAGACTGTCAGAAACAAGATTATAAATTCCATTTAGTGTAACAGTATCTTTATTCCCTGCAACCCTTCTGATCTAGGGTATAACCAGCTTTCCAATAAAATGAAGAACCCTAAGACCTCATTTAAACTCCTTAGCCACCCTTTGTGAGGTAACTTCAGAACTTACCCAAATTATCTGTATGGCCACTCGACAACTAGGCATCTTTCCAACACTCTTTACTGAAACACCCTCCCCGAGCCCCATCCCCACTTGGGTCTTATCTTCCCTTACTGACATGCTGTTCTACTAACCCTCCTTGCTAAATCCAAGTTAAATCTCTTCTTAATGAACCCCACCTCCTCCTCATGCCACCCTGTCCTGAAATTCTCTGCAGTTAAGTCAGGAATCCTGGCTTTGATGAGTGGAGGCCTCTGAACATTGTTCCTTAGAACAATACAGGATCAGTGTGGAGCTGTGTCCCCAACCCTATTCCACTGCCACCAACAAGGCCATGGGGTGACAGTTTGCCCTGGGGAGCCTGAGAAAGGACACAGTTGGATGACATATTTTATCATGAGAGGAAGGGACCTGCATGTCCATTCCTCCATGGTCTCCAGACATGATGCCTGGAGTTACCATGCTGAAATACAAACATACTCTGCCTCCGACTTGCTTGCCCTACTTCCCTCAATGCAGAGAAAGTCAGCAATTTCCCAGTAGCCCAAGCTACTACCTAGAGACATAGGCAAGAGCCCTCTGTACTCAGTGGCTTCTTTTCCTTCACCCTGATCAGGGCTTCCCCAGAGCCAGGACAGAGCCTTCTGCAGTGGGCACACCCAGGGGAGCCCAGGTAACTTGGGGCTGACCCTCTCAGCTATGCACAAATACCAAACAGCTACTGGGTTGCTATGCCATGTTTCTGACACCGAGAACAGGAAGATCTGGAAGAATCCAAAGGACATAGCACCTAAAAGGCCTCCTCTGTGTTAGTACTGAATTGCAAGGAAGCATGCAGGCTATCAATGCAGTGGCCATCAAACCCTGTGTCCACAATGAAGCTGAGCAAGCCACCGGACTACGTTCCTGTCGAGATGCCCCCTTGGTGGTCCTGACACGAGCTCATCTCATGTCACTTCCCTCCTAGATGCCAGTCACAGCTTCTCAGAGCTGACCAGATACTGATACACGGAGTGATCTAAGCTGCATCTGGACCAGGCTGATCTTCAGACATGCTGGTTGTGCTGGGGAGCTGGAGTGTACGGAGCATTTCCTTGAGCATATCTCAGCTTCCAGGAGCTTACAGCACAGCCTAACTCAGGCATGGCTCTTTGTCACTGGGTTTAGTAACTGCCTGCTATACCTGACAAACCGAGGAGCCTTAGTCTGTTCATGCTGGCGACCAAAACCTACACTATGAAGTAGAGATCAATGCAAGGAAATGCTAGCCACTATCAGACCCACAGGCTAGCTGGGGGCGGTGATAGCCATTTTGAGAAACCCACACAGTTGTCCAGTGAAAGCCTATCAGGGACCTGGTTGAGTCTCCCCACAAAGAAGATGTTAGGGTGAAAAGTAAGGCTCTTCCACAACCTCTCCAGTGTCAGGGCCCCTGCAATTACCCCGTGTGACCATCACCGAAGCTGAGCATAGCCTGGTCAAGGCAGGCTGATTCTGTCACCCAAGGAAAACACCTCTCTCCATTCTAACCAACAGGAATCTTTGTTCCTGAACATCTGCGGGGAATTTCACAGTAACAGGCTTGGCATGCGATCTCTGGGGCGTGGCTTCTTCCGCTAGCATCACACTTCAAGTCTCACACATGGCCCAGCCTGGCTAGCCATTGTGGATGGCCATGGTCTGCATATCCATTGGGGCCATGATGGACACTCTGCTGTGCCCACTCTTCAGCTACGGCCATTCCTGAAGGTCTGGATGTCTGTACGCATCCCTGTGTTTCTTTTGCAAGCTTCATTTCTTGTGGGCTTTGTATTCACAACAGGACCCTGTGTTAAACATTCGAGGGACTCACAGGCTCTATGTTCTCACATTTATGGAATTTTTCTTTTCTTTTCTTTTTTTTGTTTTTTTTTTGTGTGTGTGTGGGTATGGGCATTCAGGTGCCATGGAATGGGTATGGAGATCAGAGGACAACCTATAGCTCTGTTTCTCTCCTTCCACCATTTGGATCCTGGAGATCAAACTCAGATTGTGGATCTCAGCAGCATGCGCCTTTATCTGCTGAGTCATCTCCCTGGCCTTTTCTCTTAAAAGTTATTTATTTATTTATTTTTAATTATATTGTCTTAGTTATGGTTGTTATTGCTGTGAAGAGACGCTATAACCACGGCGATTCTTATAAAGGAAAGTATTTAATTGGGGCTGGCTTATAGTTCAGAGGTTTAGTCCACTATCATCACGGCCGGGCATGGTGGCACGCAGGCAAACATGTGCTGCAGAGGTAGCCAAGAGATCTACACCTGGATCCACAGGCAGCAGGAAGAGAGAATGAGCCACTGGGCCTGGCTTGAGCTTCTGAAACCTCACAGCCCCTCCCCTAGTGACACACTTCCTCCAACAAGTCCACACCTCCTAATAGTGTCACTCCCTATGAACCTATGGGGGCCATTTTCATTCAAACCATCACATATATTCACTTATTTATTAGTGTATGTATGTGTGTTCATGTATGTGTGTGTGTGTGTGTGTGTGTGTGTGTGTGCGCGCACATGCACGCATCTGTGTGTGTGTGGCAAGGGAGGCGGTACATGCCATGGCACGTGTGTAGAGGCCAGAGGACAACTTGAGGAGCTGGTTCTCTCCTTCTATCATGTGGGTCCTGGGGATCAGACTCTGGTTGTCAGACTCTGAAAGCAGCAAGGATCTTTACTATGCTATTTCACACGCACAATTTTCACCTTCTTGATGAGAGAAATAGACGCAGAGGGGTTTTGTGCTTTGGTGAAATCTAACTTATCTTCTTTTCCTTTATTGCTGCTGTTCTCATGGCTGTGCCAAGGAACCTATGGCCAAAGCCAAACTCATGAAGTTTTACTGACCTTCTCAGGGTTGGACAGTTTGCACTCTTCACATCCACTCTGATGTCCTTGCAGGGTGTGAGGTAGGGGGCTGACGTCACTCTTCAGCACGTGGAAATCTAGTTTCCCTAGTGACACATGTTGAAAAGACCTCTCAGGGGCGTTTCTGGCAACCTGGTGGGAAGTCAGCCAACTGTAGCTGAGAGCTGATTGCTGCATTCTCAACCCTTTGTAGCCATTTCTAAGCGTGAAGGTCGTTGACTCCCTTGGCTCTTCTGGTTAAACTCTCAAGATAGGGGGCTCCATCCTTACCCAGAAACATAGCAGCCCTGTTCACCAGTTCCTCAAACGTATCTCCCTTTCTCTGCTCCCCTGGCAGAGTTCCTAATGGCCACACCTGATACATGGAGGTCTTATCTGTTACTAGGAGAAAGATGATGGTCCCCAAATTGGTATGGTGAAGCACAGGGTGTCTTGTATTGCTCTCAGAGCTTGAGACTGTTGAACTTCTGTCCCGATCTGTTCAGGAAGATGTGGCTGTGCTTGTGAACTCTGGGTAGCGAGCAGAGATGAAGATAGAGAGTTGGATCTGCTTTGCCTCCCAGCCCATGCTGCTGTGGTACCAGGAAGTGGAGACTGGGACATTCACCCAGGCAGGTGACAGAGTCATCAACATCAGTCAAGAAGGGGCCTTGAGAGCCTCCTGAGAGGAATGACATTGGCCACACACAGAAGAGAGATCAGAAGACATCTATGGGGCACCTGTCTGCAGCTGAGGGCACACTGTCCTCATGCTGGGACTGCTTGCAACCCCACCCCAGCCTGCTTTCCTGCAATGCTCTCAGAGGAGAGCCTGTCAACTCTAGACAGGACACTCATGGCACCACTCTTCAGTAAAATCCAGTGTCTTGAGCATTTCTGCTCCTAAATCAAGGCTTTCTTCTTCCCCTACCCACTGACACCTAATAGTCATGCTTTATTTGTATTTCTTTCCAAAGGTATTTCATGAGAACTCAACACAGGGGAAGGAGGCAGCCTCCCTCTGCTCTGGCCAGAGGGAGAGGGTACAGTTATCTGCTGAGAGCCCAACAAGGGTCTCAGTCCACCGGGCAGCATCAGGAAGTGGGCAGGGCCATGTGGGGTAACGCAGAGCATCAACAAGTGCTGCAGGGACTGGCTCTGCAGCTCACAAACCACAGCCCTAAGGTTAGGTCTGCTTGTTGAAAATGGTGTTAAAATGGGAAGCCCTGGGGCAGGTGACCATATTGCTTCCAACTCTCCTTTCTTGTGGATTCCGTAAGGTGGATCAATGCCTGCTGATACATGGGGTCATGGTGCCGGAGACTGGTTTCTGCAAAACGACTTCAGCTCAGACTCAAGGCCAGGGAAGAACACACTTATGAAATCAGCCACGCCATCAGCTCCCTTTTGCCAAAGAGAGGAGCTTTACTGGTGATCTCTTCACCCCACTCAGATACTCCCTCAGGTACATCCTTGCTCAGATATACTCATAGCACTGGGTGTGTGTGTGTGTGTGTGTGTGTGTGTGTGTGTGTGTGTGTGTGTGTGTCTATGGATCAGATGCTTTGAGAGTTGATCTCCCTTAGACCTGCCTATACCTGATGCACCTCATCTGGATGAATGAGTGAATGAATGAATGACCTGAGTGAGTAACTGAGCACATTTATTAACAGCTACAAATTCAGCCAGCAAGAGAACATGTGACCACCCAGCAGAGGCCCTGGGCTACCCCCTTTGCTCCTGAATTCAGGGTCAGCATAGACCACTCAAGGCTAAATATCACGGGCATTCAATGTAAGCTGGGCCACCATGGCCCACACTCTTGTCTGCAGATACAATAGCATACAGGGAAACTTATTATGCACACAGAGCAAGAAAACAGAAAAGCAAAAAAATTAAATTATAGGGCAGTCCAGAAAATGCCCACTGTGCAGAAAACACGAGCAGACTAATTTGTCTAGCCTCCCTTGAAACTGGTGAAGTTTTTAATTTGGGTCTCTGGGACCCGGCTCCTATGGCACCAGGAGGCTGTAGGGGGAAGGACTGGGATTCGGTTACAGGGTTTCAGATGGGCAGATCCAGATTCAATTAGCAACCAGTCCAGACCCTGTCTCCCCGAGGCTAGTAGAGTGAGTGAGAGACGAGAAAGTATTGTGGCCACACGCTTCACACCACCCCAGCCCGGTCCAGAAAACCAATCGACAATACCAAGAGGCTGCTTCTACTCTGCCCACAGGGATCAAGATGCTGGCCCCTTGGGAACTAGACTGCACAGACTCTAATCTTGGGACCCCAAAAATTGTGTGTATAGTCAGCTATAAACCAGGCAGCACATGGTTGCTCCACGCCCCCCTGCCCTGGTCAGCATGCTCAGCCTCATTCTGCACTTTCCTGAATTCTAGAGACAGTTTTCAAGCCCTTCCAAGTTGGTATCAGGAATGTGGGGTGCCTACATCCATGGAGTCTACAGAAGATGCTGAGGGAGGTCAGGGTTCAGTAACCTTAGGATTCTTCTTTGCTGTACCCTTGGGTGTTCCGCTGAGGGCAGGACCTCAGTCATAGTTAACTCTAATCCCCAAACTACTCAGGGAAGTCAAGACCTGAACCCCTTGCCCGAGTCTTGGGCAAACTAGAGCCTGGCCAGGAACTCAGCCAGATCTGAGATCCACAGTGGGTACCATCTGGGATATAGCTCAGGATCCTGTTCTGACTCCATCCCTGGTTCTGCTGATCCCTTGCTCAAGAGTCCTCCTGGCTTTGAGGGATAATTATCACACTGGACATGGCCCAGCTTCTTAGAACATCTCTGTGGGTTGAGAACAAGAACCTCATCTGGTTAAAAACTTCAGGTCCTTTATACCTGGAATCGTGTAGTCAGTGGTCATAGGACATGCTGCTGATGGATTCAATCATGTCAGATATGCCAGCCTAATGAAAGACTGTCCAGTCAGAGGCTGGACTCTGGGGATATACCTTGAGGTCTTGACCTCAGAGCATCCTGGATAAGGCTCCTTCAGAGTGATGCCTACTCTCACAGCAGCCCTCAAAGACTGGGCTCAGTACCCTCAAGTGTCACCTGGGTTGGGGATTCTTACCGTCCACACAAGCAGGCCGGGCTCGCGTGGTGCCTGCAATCTGCCCCTTTCTGCATGCACAGCGTGCTGTCTGCCGGGCGATCGTCCTCCGTGGCTGGCTGCTGTCCCGGTCCAGGGTCACAATCTCACAGGTTCCAGCGGCCAGCTGACCTGTAAGGAAGAAAGAGCCACAAGCTGAGTGGCCACAGCCTGGAGGCTCGCAGCCTAAAGCCTTAGCCAGCACCCACTCAGAGTGGGATCCACCAGAGCTGGCTCAGCCATAATGATATGGAGAGAGCTCTCTGTGACAGCCAGCAATCCGCATTCTGTATGCTCTGCCAGGGATTACAGTCAGCCCTGTCCCAGTGGACAGGAAATTAAATGTGGCTGTCTCAGCCACACACGGAAATGAGATCTCAGAATCACAGAGGAAAGTGCTGCCTTCCCCTCCTCCTCCACACACTTGGATCACACTGAAAAACCACCTGCCCAAAGCACCGGGTCCCCAAATTGAGCCAAGCCCTGAAGCCTGCATCCCAATATATCAGCACACTGCCATCAGGATGTGCTATCCTGGAGCCACAAAATGGGGTTCGACCAGTGTATGGGCCACCGTACTTCCAGGAAGAACCATTATTCCCACCTAGGCACAGAAGCCAGAATGGCCAGGGACCAAGTTACATATTCCTGAAGGTCTGCACGTGCCAATACACACGCATATACATACATGCCACATGCCCTGCTGTCAAATGTGGGACAGACTATACAGGTAGACACAGGAGGCACTCAAGTGAGAGCATACTTTCCATATGGGCTCAGACTTGCAGGGATACATGTGCTGTGTAGATACTCACATATACATAGCTACACACAAGTTTCCACATGTACACCTACACCTAGGTGCATGCAGATTATACGGATGTTCCCATGTGCACACACAGGCTCACACAGATACATTCAGCTATATTTGTGTGCAAACAGGTCACACAGACGTGCCCGTGAAGACATACAGGTTCATATGGGTGTCCTCAGCTGTCTCTGTAAGTATGCATGTAAACAGGGTCACACTCAGCTACACAAGTCCCGGTTACGGTTCTGTGCAGACACACAGGTACACCAGGTGTGATCAGCTACACACAGGCATACATGGCCCTGGATTGACTCTAGAGGAAGGGACACGTTTCTCCAAAGCCCCCAACCCAGTTTGAGTGTCTGACAATCCTTATTCTCTTCTAGATTCCAAGTCCAGAGCCCACAGGTCTCTAAGGGCTTTGACAGATGTCTCTAGAGAAGGGAAGGTGAGCCTCACCTCAGGAGAGGGAATCCCAGTGGGGAAATAAACCCCGGTCGTTTAAGTTATCACCGTGTGGCAAATACCAGTAAGTGCTAAAGATCAACACTGTCCAATAAAGATAGCGTGGTGCTCACAGCAGACCATAAAAATGAGAAACTGGCCACCTTGTAGGAGAATAGAGGGTATCCCTCAGCTCGGCTAGTGCTGCCACTTTCTTCCCTGCATGGTGAGCCCAGGGCTCCTCCATCGTGCAGCTTCACAGCCTCATTAGAGCCCATTCACAGAAGCCCTGGGACACGTCATTCTCACTTCATCAGGATCTCCCACGTCCTCAGCACACAGCAAGCACCTACTACTTGCTGCCCTCTGCAGTCACCTGGAGAATTCGAGGCACATGGCTGGCATCCCACTCCCAGGGGCTTCTTCTAGTGACAGGGCACACCGCAGAGATGCTGGATGTGAGAATCCCACCTTCCTGGATGAGTGCCACACAGGTGACAGCAAGAAACAGCACAGGGTCAGATGGACTGACAATGGAAAGGATGTGGGGCATGCGCACAAGAGGGTGGCCATCTGATCTGCAACAGGACCAGCAGGTAGCTCTCAGGGCTCCGCTCCAGTAGTTCCTTCAACTCAGGATGTCCTTCCTCACCACATGGATCCTTCCACTACTGTCACCCAAACACCCCTCTCTCCAGACACCTGGCACCTGCACTGCCTTTCTGCTTGGATTCCCCAGCCCAACCCAGAGCCTGGGTAGAACAGGTCTCACATGTATCAGAGGAAATATGGGCAGACTGGCTTATCTCCAACAGTCCAGAAATGCTCAGGCTGGTGTGCTCTGTCTGGATGTGAATGAGTATCTCCAAAGGCCATGCCTCTTTGGCAAGGCGGGGCTGGGAGGAGCTGTCCGAGGTGACTAGATTCAGCTACAAAGATCCATGCAGGATGCTGAAAGATCCTGGGTGGTGTGCCAAGTGTATGTTGGGAGAATGGATCAGACACATTCAGAGGGAGGAAGGGGAATCTGCATGCCCCTGTGACTATGGTCCACTCCACCTGCAAATGTTTATGCCTACTCAGGCAGGATGCAAGGCCCCAGCTAGAGCTGCCTCCCTCAGGCTGTAGGTTTTGACTCATTCTACCCAACCACACCCTGAATTACACTGTCTTTAAGAAGCAGGTACAAACAAACAGATGCACAGACAATGGAAGAGATAGGCAGGGCAGAAGGAGCACCTCAAACAACCAACAAGCTCCAGCACTGATCCCAGAACCAGAGCGACAGTCCTGACGGAAGCTCAAGGGCAAACTGGCAGGAAGCAGATCAAAAGCTCTGCAGCACAGGAGAAAGGCGTGATTTCCTTCTTGTGCAATGTGTGCAGGGGCAGCCACATGGGTACCGCCCCAAATTACTATTTTAAGCTCTGCAGATTGGATCCAGCCACCTTACTACTCCTGCCAAACTTGACCTACACACTGTGGTCAAGGTTTATCATGTATGAGCCACTTTAGTGCAGATGGCTTCTCTGGGTGAGGCCTGGACAGTTCTCTAGAGGTGTCCAGCTAGGGTGTGTCACAGCAAGGGCTTTGAGGGTGGGAGATACCAGCAAGTCAATGACACCTTACAGCTGTGGTGGCTCCTGGACACTGGAAAAGTCTGCCCTGGGCCACCCAGTAGCAGCACCATCCTGGTCCCCATTCCAGTTCTCTATCAGAAGCTCCAAGGTCATATGGGATGGCCATGCTCATGCACCCATGTCTGCAAAGAGCAGGAGTGGGTGGGGCCGTGAATAACAAAACACTGAGATGTTCTGTCACTGGAGAAAGAGGTAACATAATTAGGCAAGAGTCACAAGACCAGGAAGCTTCCCTCTACCCACAAGGATGAGTCCAACACCAATATCTTACCAGATACTATTTGCACTCAGGTGCGCATAACTGTGACAGGAAATTCCTTTCATGAGCAGCTGATCTCACTTAACATGTCCCTAAGCCATCCTTCCATGGCCCATATGGCCTTCCACTGCTCAGAGATTGTGGCTGTCCATATGATACCACCAGCCATCTTTTACATTGTCCTGCCTGGAAATTCCAGGGTGACATCACTAATCCAGTGTTTCACAGATGGGCACCCTCACAATCAAGTCACTTCTCTCTTTGTCTGTGATGTTGAAGAAAGAAGATCTCTACCTCATCCCCACAGAGTGGGTAGCTGGAGAACCTGGACTCAGAGGAGTTGTGATTTACAGAGCCCAGGGACCAGAGTCATATGAAGCAGGAACAGGGCCCGCACACTCAGGACCCCAGCTGTCTCTTTAAGACAACGCTTTAGGCAGAGGCCTTGCTTCACTTGGGCCCAGTCTGTCCTGTTTGCCCTCTATGGCTCTTGGGCACCAGAGGAGGGCTTTAGGGTCTCTGGGAAGCCCCATGCAGGGTGTGCTCCTTTCAGCCAGAGAGATAAGCAAACTTGACTGTTGAGTGAGTTGGGCTTTCAGTGCCCCATCTTCAGGTGCGAGGGGTTCCTGCATGACTAGGCCACGGGGCCACAGCCCATTGAGGCCCTTCATCAGCATGTAGATAGTGGGCACTGGCGTGCCATGATGCCTGCTCAGATGTCAGCTCTGCCAGCTCAGCACTGGGATTAGGCTCGGCACAGTTGTATGATAAACACAGAAGTTCTCTGCTCCACTGGGTGCTGATAACAAATGAATCAAATCCTGGGACTCCCCCAAGGCAAGAGCCGACAACTGTATAGTGGCCAATCGGAACCCGATGCCCCCACATGTGGGGATCCCAGCATCGGTCCCACACCACATAGGCTGTGATTTGGATCTTGTTCTACATTGAATGGGGTGGAATAAAAAGTTAGCCTCACATCGAATGGAGCCCTGTGGTGACACTGGGCCAGGGGAAGTCAATGGCTACACGTGCTCTGGTCATCCAAACCAGGCATGTCCTGTGCTCCTCCCGTGCCTATAGGTCCTGAAGAAACGGTTCTCTCAGGTCATGCCACACATGGGCATGGTACCAATGCTGCCACAAGACAGAGGCCATAGTGGTGGTACTTCTATAGAACGAGATTTTCAGAGCCTGGTGGCCGCAGGCAGGAAGAACAATGAAGGCCGCATACCCATGGGTGTTCATCCACTCCAGCCATTTCCTGTTTTCCGAGAGAGACAGAATCTGTCCAGAGGACAGAGCCAGGCCCGGGAGACAGCAAACTGGAGAATAAAGCACAGGCTGGGCCGCATCAGAACGCTCGGCCATCCCTCAGACCAGCTGGTTAGGCCCAGGTGAGTGAAGGGAACAGAGTGTTCTAAAGGCAAATTTTGCCAACCACATCCCAAATGCTGAGTGGGGGAGGAAAGACAGCTTCCACACACCAGCAAGATTTCTTGTGGACATAGCCAAGGCCACTAGTTCCAGATAGGATGACAAGGCTATCCCTCAGCAGCCAGCAGGGTTTCAAGGGCAGGTGAGCAGGAAGCCTTGGGGGTCTGTAAGGAGTGAGGACTCAGGTGCTCTCGGGCAGTGCCCCTCCGCCTGGGGTACACAGCAATGAGTTGTTTAGTCTGACAGGGCTGTGAGGGGGGACATAGATCTGAGAGGATACATGATATGGTGGATGTCAGAATAAAGATTCAAAGTGATCGTGACAGGTGCAGACAGAGAGGACGGCATTTAACAATCATAAAATGTCAGCTCCCTGTTTGGATTAGAATGGAAACAAGGTAGAGTCAGGAGGCCAGAGAGGCCCTCGAGCCTGCGTGAGGTAGCTTTATCTGGCCACTCATAAGATGGGGGATGGAGTAAGGACAGTAAGGAGAGACAGGACACCTATGACCCTTCTGGAGTTCCCAGGTCAGCCCATGGTTCCAAGGTTCACAATTTGGGTGAGTGATAGCTGCCCCTCTTCCTTGGCCCACGGCATGCTGGGCATAGCTGCTGGCTGCAGATCGACTCCTAAATGTGTAGACAGCGCCATGAGATCTACAGGTGGTTCAAATAACAAAGAAGACATAGAGGTCTTGGGCCTGGGAAGACCAGTAGGGAGGAATACAGGGTTGCAGGGTAACACATACGCGCACGTCCACATGTGCGCGCGTGCGCGCGCGTGCACACACACACACACCCCATCTGTGACAAGGAGTGTTTGGGGTCATACGGGCTCAAGAGAAGGCCTGCAGATTCATCATGACTGTCCTTGGCCCAGACTAGCAGGGCTAGGAATCTGCTGTGAACCTCCTGGGCCCCCAGAGACCCTGGGTGATAGTGACAGTTTTTGGTTACAGAGAAGCAAACTTCCATTAATGCACTCAGGCACTCAAATCATTACAACCAGAAACAAGAACTTAGTGCTTCTACAGCCTGAGATAGAGCTGGTTCTGGATGTAAGGATAGGCTAGTTAGTAGAGGATGTCAGCCAGGAACACCACAGAATATCAGGCTTAGGCCTGGAGAAGCGGAGTACTGGCTGAGGTCCAGGCTTTCCAAATCTGTCATGCCCTGCTGATCGATGGGAAGTCAAAGGTCACCAGTGGAGAAGGTCACCCCTGGAAGGTATCACATAAGTACTGTGCAACACACTTCTAAAATGTGCAGCCGAGGGGATGATGAGTTTGCACAGGGAAAGAGCACACCTTGAGAGAGCAGTTGTTATGGCTCCTTAAAAGCCTGCACATCCTGCATAGGTACTTCCGCCATTCCATCTCACCAGGACAGGTGACCACAGGGGAACCAAAACAGGGAAGGTCTGAGACTTGGAGGATTTAAGAAATGAATCATATGGTCAAAATAATGGCCACCTAGGTGCAAGAGAGGGCATATGTGCCTACCATGTGTACAGAATGCTTTGTAAACAATCATGACCAAAGTCCAGATGTGCTGATGTGAGGGTGGTGCCCCACCAGAGAAGCCTCCACACCTATCCTTTCCTGGTCCCCATGTCACTGATCTGTGTCAGTTCCCATGAGTGACACACACCAGAAGTGAGATGCTATTTTGGGTTCTGACTCTCACATGCTTTGGCCCTCCAGGTTGCAGGAAGGTCTCAGCCTTGGGCTGGCTCCAATGTGGTGAAGTGTTAATCTACTCGGAATAACACAAATGGTGACTGATCTGACTTATTCTGACCATTGCCCATAGCAAAGGGTGGGGGATCTAGACAGGCCCAGAGACACGTTTGTCCCTTGCCTTGCACCAGAGGACCCTCAGGCAGAACCCTCTCTTTCCTGTCACTCTTGAAGGTCTTAATAACTTTTGCTGTGCTGGGCACCACCTAAACCTCTGGAGCCCTGACCCATCATGACAGGCTTCACACCCAGCCAGCTCGAGACTCTACGTAAGCCTGGTAGCATTTGAAGTTTGGAAGTGGCCAGGGCCCTGCTACTCTCGGGAGGTGGTGCTGAGGCCAGACACCAATCTCTGTCAGATGTCTCCCTCTCTCTATTCTGCATAAGACCTCAACTTCAAACTGAAGATGACTAACCCAACAGCCCCACACAGTGCTCACAAATTAAGCCACTAATGTTTAGTTTTATCCCCAGTTCTATAGACACAGGGTACAGAGATTAAGAAGTGCAGGAAATATGTTCTTAAGATCTGATGGCGAATCCATCTCAATGTTTGAAATAGGATGGAATTGTCTCAATTAAATCACAGTATCAAATTCTCTCTCACGCTCCAGCTACTACTGAGTCAATTAAGTGAGTGCCACAGATCTTGAAGCCCAATTCTGAAGACCGGTTGAGGATTATCTCTGCAAGATAGGGCATGAGGGGAGATTTTATAAAACAGAGCAAGACAGGCCATGCTGGTCTGCTACCCACCTAGTTACGTAGCTGGGGCAGAAGATGGTAAGGGTTGGATCAGCAGACCACAGGCCCTGTCCC
Source organism: Cricetomys ansorgei (assembly GCA_026225945.1). Classification (NCBI taxonomy): domain Eukaryota; kingdom Metazoa; phylum Chordata; class Mammalia; order Rodentia; family Nesomyidae; genus Cricetomys; species Cricetomys ansorgei. The sequence continues at coordinate 81,709,001 of JAMJFZ010000199.1, read as the reverse complement.
TCTCTGGAAAGACCTGGTTCACCCCACAGTCAGTGGTCAGACCCCTGCAAGACGGCAAGGAAAGGCACAGCTTTGTCACCAGGAGACAAGACAAGCCCAGAGGTCAGGAAGCAGGAAGACAGGTCCACTAGCCCTGCATAGCCTGCAGGGACCCTAGTTTCAGAACCATTTCTCTGCCTGGAGCCAGCTCTGCTCTCAGTGAGCTCCACATGCAGTGAGATCTACAGATCTCAGGGAAACTCCTGAGGACCCCCTTGGCCCGGGCTTAGCCATCCGGGATGGTGTCCCAGAGTAAGAAAGGCAGGACAGCTCAGAGGGACAGCCAGAAAGATAGCACTGAACTCCCGGTGCTGTAGGCACAGTGGCATCCTGGGAGCACCATGTGAACATACAGGAAGCCCTGAATAAACATGCCCGACATGTTTTAGAGACACAGTAGAACCACAAAGTCAGTCCAACCTGCCCAAAGGTCCGTGTAGGTTCCCATAGAGATACAGGAACAAGTTCACATGCAACTTGTATGAAACTTTTTGGAGTACAACAGGCTCATGGAAGGGAATGCACATACATACTCACGCATATACACCTATTTTATTGCCTACATACAAATGCACCACAACCGTATCCAGACCACACTTTGTTCACACAAACTTATGCATATGCCATATGTATACTTGCACAAAGACACATGTATATATAGAGCACAACATGCATATACAAACAGAGCATGTTGTTATATACACCATGCTACATTACCAGATCATATAAACACATGATATAACAGAGGCTGTGCACGCCACAGTCTGCACCTGCACACTTGCACTCAGGTACACGAGTACAGTTGACTATGTGTATATAATGCTCTTCAGGCTTAGCACTGAGGCTGACCCTGTTTGCTATCTGCATAACTAGTACCTACTTGCCCAAGTCCAGCAAGCCCCCAGGGTACCCACAAGTTCCCAGGTTGTGTCACCCACCTTTCAATCAGAACAGATCCCTATGGCCACTCTGACTTAGGAGGCTACATGGAACACGCACCACCATTGACTGTAGATAGGCACAGGTAAGTTTTATTTATGGGCGATGGGAAACACCCATGGCTGGACCTAAGGCCTCTCAGTCCAGTCCTTCCAAACTAGCTTTTTACTCCCCCCTCCTTAGCTTCTTGAACTTCAGCAGTTGGAAGGAAGGAGGAGTGGCTAGGAGGATGTGATAGACTGGGCTGCTTGGGCCCTCCCAGAACCTATGTCCAAGTGTCTGCAGTTAAGTTCCCTCCGTCAGTTTCCCTGGCACTATCCTGCTAGAGCTCTTGCAGTTTAGGCAAATGGCTCTCCAGGGTCTTGCTGGAGGCCAGACCAGACTCATTGTCATCCTTTGGTATGGAAACATGCATCAGGCTTTACCCAAGTGCCCAGGCCAGCTACCAGCACCCAAGACTGCTATGTCTGCTAAGCATATTAGAAAAGTGGTGGGCATATCTGTAACCTCTGAATCTTAATTTTTCAGCAATATCACCTGAATATTCTGGCTTTCTAGAGTCTCCGGACTACCATACTATTCAAGATGACCGATCACTCAAAGAACTTGTTAAGGGCAAGACCACAAAATATACAGGCCCATCACTACCCTTCTTATCCTAGGCAAGTACATCACAGGAGACAAGTGGCCCCTACTCTTTAGGAGTATATATGGAAGTGGAGAGAGACAGAAGCTGAGAGAGGGAGAGAAAGAGAGACAGAGATACAGGCAGGCAGAGAGAGACAGAAACAGAGAGACAAACAGACAAGGAGTCAGAGAGAGAGACAGAGACAGAAACAGAGAGAGACAAAGACAGACAGACAGATGGACAGGGAGACAGATAGACAGAGGGATCTAAAAGATTGGGTGGGAATAGGCAGGGACCTCTGAGTTAGGGTGAGGGAATAGATGGCTAGCCCTGTCTCCCCTTGCCTGGGGAAGACTGCTTACCTCCACACAGGGCCTAAGATCACAGGGATCTCTAATGTGTCAGAAAAAGATAATGGTTCAGACAAGTGACTTATAAACATTTCCTCCCATGCAGAGGGCTGGAAATGGCAGCAGATGCTCCTATCCTATAACTGAAAACACCTCCTCCATGACATGAGGGCATGTTATCACAGACAGCAAGAAGTGTGACTTGAGTAAGTTTCCATGGGAATTATCCTGGGGCCTCAGGGAATCCCAAAGTTCCTCTTCAGGAGTAGAGTGAGAGCAGGGGGTAGGTGCTGGAAACAGACACAGGCTGATGTCTAGATTGGAGGGTTGGGGACCCAGGAGATACATTCTTGAAGGCTGGGAAAGACAATTCAATCTTTTCTCAGGAAGGAAGGAGTCTGCCACACTATGGCCCCCAAGACTGCATGAGAGGAACTGACTATACCTCAAGTATGTGGCAACCAGTTCTATAATCAAGGGGCCAAGTGCTTCCTGATGGGGGTCTCTGTGGCTATCACATGCCAGGGGCAGCCCAGAGCTTGCCTGGCCACTTAGAAAGGTAGGAGAGGGTACCTGGCACAGATTGGCAGATAGGCTCAGGGAGTCAGCCCTCATATGCGTTAAGCTGGGAGAACGCCAAGGGAGGTAAAGCCGGGGTGAGAAGGTAGGTCTAAGAAGGGGAAAGGACCCTCAATGGGCTGCAAGGGTCATAACATGCCACCAGAGTGGCTTCTATTGGACCTCATCTCCCCTGCCTCCCGAGACACTGTCTACTCATCCCCCTCCTTCAGCTACTCCAGACTCTCAGATCAGAGATGACCTCCAAGACCAGGCCCCCCACCTCACCCACTGAATCCAGCTTCTATGTCACTAGACAATTACAGGGACTACGTGAGCATGGGTCTTTTGGACTACAGCCTGGTGCATCAGCTGCTCTGGCACCAAGAGGCTAGATTCAAACCAAAGCGCCTGGAGCCATCACACAGGACCCCTGGCTGTCCTTTCCAAACATCTTCGGAATCAGACTAGATCCTGCCCTGTATCTGACAAGCATCCAAAGCCCCAATAGTGTGAACCCCCACCTCCACTCTCAGCACATTTCTCAAGAGTGACAAACAACCTTGCTCCCAACAGGGAGTGCAGTTACTGTGCCCTGTAGGAAGAACATAGTCTGGTCCCTAGGATCGAGATGAAGCTAAGCCTGGGTAAGGAGGCATACTGGTTCTCACGCTAAGGGTTGTGTCTAACTGCCTGGCCTAACGATGCTCGGAACACCCGCAGCATCATCTTGCATAGTAGAAATACAGTGCAAGGAGCAGTTCCCATCTCTTCATGACCCGTCAGGCTGCAGGGCACACTGGAATTTCTGCCCTGGAGAAAGGTAAACAACATCTATCCCCTCTTCATAAGTCCCCGATGACAAATAAAAGTACAGTTTCACCAAAGTTCATCCTGGGGAACCAATGAGTTTATTGGGTTACTTACAGAGTTAGGGTAAAGGCTGCTTACAGAAGTCTGCCTGGGTGATCCCAAATCAGCCATACTACAGAGCATTACAGATGATATCTCCATAGTTGCATAGATGGAGTCCCCCCTCAGTTAAGCTCCCACAATGTATACTCTAGAACTTTGTAAGACTACAAAGCCACATACAAGTAGAGAAGAGTTACAAATAACTGTCCAGAAGGTACATGAATACCCATCCAGCATCTCAGAGGAAAGTGCAGCGACTCTCCCAGCTCCGATGACAAACTATCAACAGTAACAAGTCTGTCTCAGGGTATCTTTCAAGCAGTCACACTATTCTGATGAAGGTAATGGCTGTTATCCTCAGGACGGTGCTCTACAACACAGGAGAGCGCTACTCTTGGGGGGTCCCAGAAGAACCAATTACCCAGGGAACTCCTTTTTGTTTCCCAAGAAGAAACTGCCATTGGTGCTCCCCAGAAATATAGATCTGTTGCATGTCCAGTCTGGACCTAAGTAGGGCACTTAACAGGGATAAGGCTTCCTCTAGGAACGTATAGCTGGATATAAGCGCCCCAAAGGGGCTTCAAGACTTTGGAAGCTGATGAGCTCCGGCCATCTCCCATCAGGCACCTGGTCATCTCAGCACTCATCCTTAGCAGCTTGGCACTACAGGCCTTTGACACTGATCCACCTGAGTGCTAGATGGAATTCTCACCCAGTATATGACCTGATCCCTGTGGGAGGGCAGAGCAGGCCAACGGGGTCAGATCCTTTTGGAGTGGGACTCACCTATACCTCAAACCGTGGGCTGGAGGACTCACAAGTTTCCTGAGGTTCCTCTATTCCTGCTACCTTTTTCTCTAGGTCAGTGGTTCTCAACCTTCCTAAGGCTGTGATCCTTTAAAACACCTCATGTTATGGCAACCCCCCCAACCATAAAATTATTTTTGTTGCTACTGCATAACTGTAATTTTGCTACTGTTATGAATTGCAATGTAAATATCTGATAGGCAGATGGTCTTAGGTGACCCTTGTGAAAGGACTGTTCAACCCCCAAAAAGGTAGCAACCCACGTGTTGAGAACTGCTGTTCTAGGTATAAGTGAGTATGTACCACCCCAGCAGGCAGGCCATTCTCTTGAATTAACTATCAGAGTAAAAACACGTAGCTTCGGGCTCCCTTTCAAGCTTGGGCCTAGGGCCTAGCTGGATGAAAACAAAGTATACCCCAAGTTGCCACCCATACAGACAACCCAAACTCCTTACTTCTCCTAGCATGGCCAAGCCCGGTGACACGGGGCTCAGGGTATGTTGTGAGCACCCAACAGCCCATCTTCCTGTTATCACTCAGGCTCTGGTGGAGGGCAGAAGAGGAGACAGGGACACACTGGCTGTCTTCTGCTTTGCACAGGCTGAAGCTGCTCCGAGAGATGTCCACAGGGAAGTGTCTGGCCAGCTGGCCTCCATTCAATTATCCCCTTAATGTGTATATTAATGAGGTGTTGCCGCCTGCCTTGGCAAGTCCAGCAGAAGTCCCAAGACTAATCCCGAGATGGTCTTCGAAAGCTGTTGCTACAACATCATAAACACAGTAATTATGCCTCAGTTTACGACTTCACCAAGGTTAATAAATACAGGCAGCAGGCTAGCCGTGAGCATTCTATGTTGGGCCAATAGGGACCAGAGCCCAGGAAGGCACAGGCATACGCCCCAAGGAGGCAGGGCAGTTTCTTAGTCTTGATGTCATGGTAACAGGCTTTTCGGATGTCCTCATCCAGCAAGTGTATGGTGCTAGACAGTACAAGCCGTGAGCAATGACATTGAGCAGAAGGGACAGTGTCACCCACAAACACTTCTCTAGCTAGAAAGTGTCCAGTGCATCCTGCAACCCAAATAGAATTTTTTGGGAGATCTAGGAGTTCACACTGCCCTACCCCCACCCTCTACCCCACCCCAAGTCAAGTGAGCTCCAGATACGGTGACCTTCAAGGTCCCTTCTATACATGGTGCACAAGGATTCCTGGGTTTCACAGGTATCCTGACATTCTCAAAAGCCAGAGGAGAAACCAGAGCTTTAAACAGAGGTAAAAGCTCAGACTCCATCTTCCCAGATGCTCAGGATATCACTGCTAAGAGAGGAGGGCCACAGGCCTTGTGGGTATAGAACAGGGTGGAGCCTGGAATCATCTTCTTCCACATTCAGGGTGTTCCACCTGGGCAGTCCTCAATGAACACAGGACAAAGAGATACTAGCCAAGGTCAAGTGGCAGAAAAGGGAAAGCCAGTCCCAAGGCCAATGTGGAGGCATGGGGCCAGGGTGTGCCCAGCACATGCATGTGCTGATTCTAAACAGCAGCATGGAGCAGGCCCAACAATTAAACTGATGCTTGATAAAACCACTTCAGTCTTCAGTGGACCCCTTTGTCTTTCGAACATTTCTGGGCAATAAGGATGCCTAAGCAAAACATGCTTAACACAACAGGAAGTAGACATAGCCAAGGCCAAGGTTGCTGTGTGTTTGCAGAGGTAATGAAGAGGGTCAGCTATGGGCGAGAACATGGGGTAGAGGGCCCAGGCTGGGATCAGGGGTAGAGATGCAGAGGAATCCGTAAGGTGGGAACGTCAGGACATGTCGCCTAGGTCAGTCTGTCCTTTTGCGCTTGGCCATGCCCACAGGGGTGTGGAAGGGTGTGTGTGGTGCTCCCACTGACAATTTTCTATCTTTTTTTTTAAGGTTTGTTTGGGCATTTCGCCTGCATGTATGTCTGCATACTACTTGCATGACTGTTTTCAGTGGAGGTCAGAAGAGGGCATTGGCTCCCCTAAAACTGAAGTTACAAATCTTTCTGAGCCATCACGTGGGTGTTAGAAATCAAAGCTGGGTTCCTTGGAAGAGCAGCAAGTGCCCTGACCACTGAGCCATCTCTGCAGCCCCAGCTGCAAAGGCAAAGTTTTCTTCAAACCCTCTATGGCTTGCTGCTTCAGCTTACTTGGCTATCAGTGGAGGGCACTGACTGCTCCTCCAGACACCTGCTCCTAGGTAACATGGCGTCTCCGCCTCCCAAGCCCAGGCACTGCAGAGACACCTGCTTCTATATAGTTAACTTAGCGCCCTCAACCCTGCAGACATACAGCACACAGAATGCTTGGCAAACCCACTAACATGTCTCACAGTTCCTGAAGATGCCAGCCACGGTGGGGGGCTGTTTCCAGCATTGGCTATCTGTCTGAGAAAGCAATGCCCTGCTGATGAACTAGAAATGTTAGCCATCATTCCTGACTCTGGCTCCAAGGAGGGACTGGGCTCCTATCGTCCTGTTTACAATGCTTGACAGGGCAGCTGGGGACACTCTATCCAGTGTCATTTGCCGGTTCTTGGGCAATGGAAGGAGCTATGGCTACACAGCTTTCACCGATGGCACTCCATAGGTGAAGCAGGTCACTGTGAGGAGGGGACAGTTGGCCCGAGGTAGCTTGGGCAGGGCCCAGGATCCCACAAGAGGGAAGGTAAAAGAGCTACCCTCTGGAGGCAGAGAATAAGGATCCAGACATCTGCAGGACCTAGAACTGGCACAGGAAGGCATGCTTCGGCAGGGCATGCTCCACTGACATCTCAGTTGTCCGGGCATCCCCATGTCCTGAGGAATCTTACCTAGGCCACTGTAGAAATGAACATGATAACGTATACTGACAGCTGTTCCATCACTCTCCTCTGCACTGAGTGCCACCTCCCAAGGGGCCCTTGATCCTGAGGACCCCTCAAAGGTCTTCAGGCCAGACCAAGTGGGGCCTGTCCTGTCACTCAGTGCCTGCCCTCCCCTGACGGTAAAGCCTACAAGGACAGCAATCTTCAGCTTGGCTAGCATCATGTCTCTCACTCTGGCTGAGGCACCTACCATACAGAAGCCTGTTTCCCTGCCTATGCAGTAGAGGGAGCAAGGCAAGCCCATCTACCTGGGAGCAAGTGATAAAGGTACCAGCTATGGACTCTGGACCCATGCATCCAGGCTTGATTGACCTGGCAGCAACAAATCCCAGTCACCTCCTCCTGTTGCCTGCTGTGGCCTCTGTGATAAGCTACACAGCAGGAATGCAGTGGAGTCCTGCCCAACTCCAGCACAGTATGCCACAAGTCACACACATATCATGCCATGTGTCATGCTGGACAAGCTTAGAGAAGAGGGTGAAGGCAGCAGCCTTGGGGTCACAGGTCACAGTAAAGTCTCACTTTTTCTCCTACTCTGTTTCAATGCCACTCTGCTTCTGACTCCTATTCCCAGAGCACCACAATGGGAATTTGTCATGTTCAAGGTTGAGACAAGGGTTTTTGGAAAACCACTGGTAACTCTGCAGGGGAAGCAAGCAGATGGGCACCTGTCCAGCCTGTATCCTGTTTCTGGGAACACATCTTCTTACATATTGTTCTGCTGGTGAGGCTGCCTCTGTACCTGGAGCCAACAGCTGCTCAGCACCAGCAGTCAGGGGCCAGTGGCTGAGAAGCTGCCTTCAGGGCACCAAATCTGCTGCAAACCTTCTGTTTTGGTGTAGCTATAAATGTAGGAGGCTTGGACAGTTCAGGAGAACTGAATCACTATCAGACTCCTTGGCAAACTTTCTTCAGATGTTCATGGTGGAATGGATACTTAGGTGGTGGAAACCCAGTCTTCCAGCCCGAGTGTGTCCTGAAGATTAAAAGAAACAGAATCTGCAGGACCATCACCTGGGAAGGGAGGTCAGACTGTTCTTTGCACAGTGGGGAACCCTGCAACCCCCTTGGAATAGGGTCTTTGACCAAGATGCAAGAACAAGCCCCTGAGAAATAGGGGTGTCAGCCACAGGCTCCATGCAGCTATGAGCCCAGTATAGAGAAATATAAAAAGAAAAACACTGAATCTAGACACAGGCCTTATACTTGTCACAGAGAAATTCAAAACGCATAAGAAACCTAAATATAAAACACATTAACGTGGAACTTCTAGAAGTAACATAGGAGGAAAAAAAAATCTATGTGAGATTGGATTTGGTGACAAGTTTTTAGATAAAACACCAAATTCAAAATCCTTGAAAGAGGAAAATGTGACAAATTAGACTTTGCTAACACAGAAACATCTGGTCTGTAGAGATGCTGTGAGGAGAAATGAAAAGACCAGCTGAGACAGGGGGATGATATCTGTAAGCCACGAAGCTGATGATGACACGTGTCCAAGACATCCCAAGAGAGTCCTTAAAATGCCAGAGTGAGAGACAGATCAGAGACAGCAGACAAAAGATTACAACAGACACCTCGCCCCAAGTGGCAAACAAGCCACCAGGAAACATCAAACCACCACATGCCGATTAAGATGGAAAAATTCCAAGCCCTCCTCAGATACCAAATGCCAGCCAGAGTGTGGAGCAGAGGAGTCCTCAGCCACAGCTGCTGGGAATGCAGAATGGCGAAGCCACTTGGAGGAAGGTTGGCAGCTTTGACAAAGTGAGAGTCTCCCACCAGACAAGACCACACCTCTAGGGACTTAGCCAATGGATGTGGAAAGTTCTGGATGTACATGTGAGTGTGTGTGCGTGCGCGTACGCGCACACACACACACACACACACACACACACACACACAACACACACTGCGTATGAACATTTAGGAGCAGATTTACCTATAATTTCCCATGCTGGAATCATGAGGATAGATCTCAGGCAAGAGTGGATAAACCAACTCTGGGTTAGTCCTTCTGAGAAGCATTATTTAATAATAAAAGGGGCAGAGCAGTCAAACCACAAGAGGGCACAGGGGAGCCATGAATACCTATCTCTAAGTGAGGATGGCCAGTGGGGGAAGCCACAGACCACAAGAGTCTGTTTGACATTCCTCAAAGGGCACAACCACAGAAAAGGCCAAACAATGAGTGGTCATCACAGGCTTGGGGGACGGAAGGAGGGAGGGAGAGGGACAATCCACTGTGGACGGAGACTGTAAGACTCCCTATAGCACTGCTCTAGGGACACACAGCACTGCAGATGTGCCTAGGCTGCGTTGTTTAGTAGGCTGAAGGGAACAGTAGGACTCAGGTGGTGCCCAGAGCCACCTCCATGATGAAGCAAGTAATGCTGGAAGCTAGCAGAGCCCGTGAGACTAAGGGCAAATGAACTGGCCCCAAACACTGTGCCCTGGGTGATAGAGCTGTTGCCATGGAGACACACTAGCAGTCTGACACCCCTGTGTGTGCATACTTGAAGACACAATCGGATAAGCGCATGGTGGCAGTGGGAGGCAGCCTTCTGTACAGGAGTGGGAGGTTGCAGATAGGCAAGAGAAAGGGACAAGATGGTCCTGGTGGTGACAGGTTGGAATCAGAGTGGGCAGGGTGAGGTCATATTTGTGTGATGTGGATACTGGCAGTTACACACACATGTATACGTATGGATGTTCCTTCTTCTGGAGGCTGAGAGGGCTGAGAGTCAATGATATCCCACCAGGAATAGAGCTCCTAACCCATTGGTTTCAATGCCACTCTGCAAGGGAAGGAACCTGAACTCTTGCAAAGCCTGGCAAACGGGGCTTCATGCAGGGTGTCAAGTCAAATAACTCATACTGACAGTGGAAATGGAAACGGACCAAACGTGGGACAAGAGTAGACTAACCATCTCCTTGTCAAAACCCTGAAACCCCAGTCCAACCATAGCCACAGCAGAAAAACTAGATACGGACTAACCATGGGAGATTTTACCAAAGCTCTGACCAGTACACTTCACAACTGTCAAGGTCATGACCATCTGGATGTCCTGGAGGCTGGCAGTCCCCAGGAGCCAACAGGGCAGGGTGGTGAAACAGTGTGTGTCGCTCTCAGTGGGGTCTAAATAAGCAAGGAATAAGGATTCAGAACTTAGAACATTACAACACACTGGTGTCGTTCCTTCCAAAGTAACAAATGTGCCACACCAAGGTCAGGATGCTGCACTGTTGCTGACAATTGGCCAGGGAATCAGTGCAGGACACACGGGGCTTTCTGAACTAACTCCACAATCTTTCTATAAACCTCAAACTTTTCCAAAGAAGGAATAAGCTCTATTGAAAAATCCATGAAGACATGAAGGATGATGGCCTCTGTGGCGCACATGCTGGGAAGCTCAGCGGATGCCTTGTGGGGACTGCGCCAGCATCCGTCGCGGTTAAATGGGGCATGCACGGGCCCGCTGGCCTGTTCCTTCTTCACACCTGTCTCTGGCTTTCCAGGAAATATGCTGAGCCCTAGGAATTTCACATCAGCCTTGTGCTTAGCAACAAATAGCCCATTTCCCTTCTCCTATGCACCAGGAGTCCTGGCTGAGACATCTCTGCTCAAAAGTGGAGAATCCATTTTCCATTGATCCATCCACATCCGGTGGGTTGCTGCCCATGACTAGCTTATAGCAGACCTTGAGGGTTTATGCAACAGACTGATGAGGCCTTGTAAACAAACAAAGACACACACACACACCCGTTAATAAATGAAAACAAAAAACAACGAAAAGCCTTTCCTATACTGCCTGGGCTTCTTTCAAGGTCAAAGGTGACAGCTGCAGTCTGAGCTCACCTTGGCCACCCCATATAGCTTCAAAAACACGTTTCCATGGAGCTAGGCTCACCTTCTGCTGGGGTAATCAGGGAGACACTGGGAGGGCAGTCTGGAGATGAGACCTTCTGTTAATGAGAACAGAGAATAGAGCAGAGAGTGTGCAGAGGTACTCACAGGTACTCTGTCTGCAACTGTTGCTAGGATTAAAGTAAGGCAGACAAACTCCAGCTCAGACCATTGTCCATTGTCCCGCTTAAGACATATATCGGCTCAGACCCTGCCCACCTCTGCCTGGCAATGGCCAGGCAGGTCACAGGATAGAATCAGAACTGCTAGTCTTTCTTATCTGCTCCAAGAAGTATTCTAAGCCTCTAGATAGCCAGAGCCCAGCCACAGCCTCACAGCATCCACCTCTGATTAAGCCCCAAGAACCTTCTTAGTGAGGCCTCAGCCTCAGCCTGCCTAGCTCAGTGTAGGCACAGAACCCACTGAGCCAGTGCTCTGGGCTGGGTGTGCTCTGTCCTACAAGTGCTAAGGGGTTGCCAACAGGGTGGTTTTGAAATGGAGGGATCTTTAACTGGGAGGTGGTTAGGAACGGGGGGAGAGCCTTGAAGGGATGAAGACAATTCTCATGGAACCCCAGCTCCTTCACACAAAAGAGAGTCAATGTAGAGGAGGGAACCAGGTCTCCAACCCCTCTCTGGCTCCATGTGTCATCATAAGATCTACTTTCCACCAGGATACAAAAACGTGAAGCTCATCAGATGATACCAATCCTTGTGTTTTCAGTCTCCAAGACTGGAAGATGAATAAGCCCCTCTTGTACACACACTAAGTCTCAGGTACAGACACTGGATGAATACACCCAGCTCATGCACACTCCTCACATCCTTGATGTCCATCAAAGCCCTTCCTCACCCACCTTATAGCCACCCAGGGTCCTCAGTGTCCAGGTGCGCCCTCATCCTGCAAGCCCCACATGTCACTATATTAGGTTAAACCTCATCTCCTCCGTTGCAGAATCATGACCGGAATCTTCCTTGTTTTTTCTCCAACAGGAGTTCTATGATGTTTGATCTCAATTCTGAACTTGACTGGAGATTAGGAAACCAGGTTCCGATGGGTCTCCGAGGGTATTTCCAGAGATCGCTGGCCTGTGGGTCAGCAGCTGGCAGAGAGACTGTTCAGGAGACTGGAGGCCTGAGACGAACAAGAGTGGAAAGACCGGGAATCCAGTCACGTGCCTGCAGGCTTCACCACTTCTGTGGACATCAGACCCTGGCTTCTTCAGCTCTTCAGCACAGGATCAACACTCAACTGCAGGGAGTGTGAGGCCCTTCAGCCTCACAGCTGTTCTTAGGTTTCCCACTTTTTTGGATTAAGCAGTTACAGAGTTCTCTGACACTTCAGTATGCGTATGGTTATTGTGGGACTTCCCCACCTCCAATCATTCAAGATGATCCAATAATTCCGTGTGTGTGTGTGTGTGTGTGTGTGTGTGTGTATGTGTACACAGTGGGGGAGTCTTCCTCTAGTGAACTGCAAATAATACAAGTGTGGTATATTTTTTTAAAACACAAAAGTGACAGGATACATCATTGTAGGTGTCTAGGTCTTAACCCCATACGTAAGCTGCCAGTCACTGCAGTCAAGTACCCCCCAATTTCTGGATCAGTGAGAGATGAAGAGGGTAGGAAAAGGTTTTTGAGCAGAATAGCCAGTGTGGCTAAAGAAGCTTGTAATCCTGAAAGCCATCGTCATTTGGTTTCAGTGTCATACCATCATGAGGATGGGGGGTTTCTGACTGCCCACCTCAGGGACCACTGCCCTCAGCAGCTGTCATCAATGAAACAGACAAACCGTAGGTGGCTTCATGGATGAAGAATTCATGGATGGATGGGTGGGTAAATGGATGGATGAGCGGGAGAGTAGGCAAATGGACGGATGGAGAGATGAATGGAGAGATGGAAGGATGGATGGGTGGATGACAGATGGATGGATGGATGAGTAGGCAGTAGATATGCGGGCAAGGGATGGTTAGAAGGATGGATGAATGGGTAGATGAATGGATAGGATGATGGTTCAGTAAGTAAGTTGATGATGGATGAGTGTGAGGGTAGTGAACAGCAGGATGGGCAGAGGAATGGACAGATGAGTAGATGGATGGATAGGTGGGTGGATGAGTAATGAATGGACAGAGGAAGATAGATACATGGGTGAATGTGTTGGTGGGTGGGTAAACGGGAGAATGGGAAGCTGAATGAGTAACTATGATTATATGAGTAGATAAATCTGCTAATGGGTAGCAGACATTGGGATAAGTGGATGGATCAATGGAAAATGGATGGATGGATGGACTTCTATAGTTCAGTAGGTGTATGGAAAGGATAAGTAGATAAAAAGGAGAGTTCTCAGAGTGGGCCTGCAAAGTCACAGAAATAGAAGAATGGTTGGGCCAGTGGACGGAAGGAAGGACAGACAGCAACAGATGACCGCCAAGCACCCAGGTGGAGAGGTCATTCCACATTCACCTTCATGTCCTGAAGTTGGGCCCAACATGGTGTAAGTGTCCCTGAAATAGAAATTGAGTAAAGAGCCATCTGTGGGAACAGGATTCCATCCCTGCAGGATCCAAGACACCCATGGAGTAGAGGCTTGCCCCTGGAGACTAAGCCAGCAACCTTTGCAAGCTCTTGGATACACACAGTGGAGCTGAGAACACTCACCAGAAAAGCAAGCAGAGACTCTGCAACTCACATTTGGAGATCAAATTAAATTGTTCTCAGCAAAAAATAACAAAACAGGAGAATAAGGGAAAGTGTTCCTTTCCTTCTCTGAGGAGGCGGCTGCTGCAGAACTAACTGATTACAAACCACCTCCCAGATTCCATGAGGATCAGAGAAGTCCAACTCTAAACTGGGCCATTTTGAGATAATGAAGTCAAAATATGTGCATTGATTTGCATACATGTGGGAAGGAGAGGAAAGCTCCAGGCAAGACCGAGCTATGATGATGAGGGGTTCACATAGCCACAGGGATGAAGCTGGAGATGCAGATGAGGTCTGGGGCCTGGAATGGTGTGGAAAAGATGCTGGGGGCTGTGGAACACATGGGGAATACTTGGGGTGAGAACAAGCACCAATCTGGGACCTAAGGCGAATGAGAGTAGAGACGATGGCAGTGTACCCATGGACCACTGAAGACAAAGATTCATCTCATCACTGCCTGCTGCTTGTAGCCCTGGGGGCACTCATCAAAGAAGAAAGAGAAAAACTGTCCTGCTCCCAACTGGCCAGGGGCATGGCTAAGCCACAGGCCCTTCCTATACAGCTCATCCTCAGCAGAGGCCACTTCCCAGCTAGCCAAGGCAGAGGCTGCTGGATAAAGAAGCAATTGTATTTCAGCCCAACCTCTTCACTCTGTCTAGCATTTTACAGTACTTCCAGTTCCTAGGCTGCTAAGTACTAAGGCCTAGGCTGGAATGTTCAAAGGCACTAACAACCCACAGGAGGTAATATCACCTCCTACCCAGCATGCAGTTCACCTCCTGAGGAGAAGCTGGGGTCTAGGATTTCCTACAGGAACCAAGCTTCAGGTCAGCAGGAGGTAGAAGGGATACGGTAGAGGCCCAGTGGTATGTGATGTAGAGCCTGGAGGGCTGGTCTGAATCCATTTTGAAAGAAAGTTCTAGAACCTTGGCCCCCATGTTTGGCTCCGGTGATGACTGGGCCATGTGTAGGCTACAGGCCAAAAGCCACACTTGTTGCATGTAGCCTGGCAATAGGAGCAAGAGAAGAAATGCCTGTGCAAATGATAGCAAAGGCAGGCATGACCTGGAAATAGAAAGGGACAGAAGCAGAGACATGACTGCCTCCCTCCTGACCAGCCTGCCCTCCTATCTGACCAGGGCCTCAAGTCTGGAGTTGCCTCAGCTGCTCCTAACAGGAGCTAAATGCTCCCTTACAGCACTTCTACGCCCAAGGTGGTAGGCCTGAATCCTGCAACACTGGCATGGTTGGTGATCCCTGGCTACATATTAAGAATAGATTTTACTGCTGCCTCAGAGAACACCACGCTCTTAAAAATCAACAAACAGCTTATACTTTTTACCCTTGTCGAGTCACTGAAGGCTTAGGAAAAGGAAGTGAATGAGACGGAGATGATCAGAGGTCCGCTTTTCAGCCATCCCATATTCTTTACTAGTCATCTGCTGATTCCTTGGTAGCCACAGGATCTGTGAGACACCCTGGAGAGCAGCAAGAATCCTTCCATTCTGCCACAGGGGACTCCCAGCCTCCATGCGGGTGTCGAGCTGCCTGATCAAGAATGATGAACATTAAGATTTGCCAGCCTGTTACTTGACACCAGGCAGAGCCTTCCAAGCCAACTTTATGAGCAACTAAATCCTAAGCTCATTCCAATAAAGTATTTATGAGATCTCTTGTTTCAAAACTGTGTAAACATCCTGTTTGTAGCGCATCCATCCCTCAAAGGTAACGATGACATGTCGGAGACGTGAGTGCATATATGGTGTCACCCGACACCGATGTATTTGGGCCCAGGAAAGGTGGCTCTGCACTCAGGGGACAAGAGACAAGAACTCAACAGAGAGGCATCTAGAGACAAGCTCACCCTCCAGCTTCCATGGATGGACACAACGGGCCCGCTGTGCCCACATAAAAGTATGTACAACAGTACCTCTCCTGAGATAAAAGCCCAGTGTGTCCAATGCTGCTTCCCTTTGCACACAACCTAGTAGTTCACTGGGCAATAGGATGTTCTTCCAATGCTGGTTCTGTTGCTTGCCAGCTGCCAGTGATAGCCTAGCTGAGAAACAGGCATAGGTCACAGCACTGGGCAGGGTTTTTAACATGGATGATGGAGGGCCCATGAACGCTGCTCACCAGAGGGTATGCATGAGGATGCACTGAACCCATGGGGACCTGTGCTTCTAAGCACACTGTGGACTGGGTGGGCAATTTGCTTGGCTCATCAGTCACTGGACCATCAAGGGTGGCAGTGACAGGCCACTGTGCTAGAAGAACCTTTGAGAGATTTACTGGTGACCACTCTATGTTGTGCATGCACTTCCTCCAGCTGCACAGAAAGTGGCCACAGTGAGGACCCATGGGACAGAGCATGACACTCTCTAACAGATCTGAGATTCTCTAATCTGAGAAGAGCTTCTCTAGGCTTAGACATTAGGGCTGGATCCCTCAGGAAGAGTCAGGGTAAGTAAGGCTGTGTCCTGCCTTTCCTAGCTCTGAGAGAAACCCAAGGGCTGCTGCCCCCTTACCCAACTCCCGCCTTGCTTTCTGCCCTGTCCTTTTTCCCTTGGACCTTCCTGGTCCCTTTGACGAGGACCTGATGACCAACCACATTTAGGACCACCCATATAATTCCCTTCTCAAGAGTCACTACTGCAAACTCCCTAACACCAGGAAAGACTAAATCCATAGGAGGTCAGAGGTCAGAGGTCAGGATATGGGCTTATTCAGAGCGGGTGTAATCACTTGGTTGACCATACCCTGGATCTACAGAAAGAGCCACACAGAGTGATCACAGTGATCAACACCACCTCTAGGATATTGTAACTTTTGTTTCTTGGCTGAGCAAACAGCCACCTCAACTACAGATGAGGATGAGATGCTGGTGACCAGAGAATATCAGACATCCATCGATGGCTTCTTCCTAACAAGGTGCTGCTCCCATACTGTCTGGTGTCCAGCAGAGGCCCTTGGTTCCAGGCTTCCCTCTGATCTGTGGGAAGTTTACTAACTCTTGGGCCCATAGCTACCTGACCTTCAGAGCTGGGCAGATCCCTGTTCCTGGATCCAAATGCAGGCCCACTGTGGCTGGGTTTCCAGAAGTTCCTGAGCAGTGAGATGGACAGGAGGAAGGTCTTGATTCTCGGAAGGGCAACTCTACCAGGACACACATATCCCTTCAGTTCTGTAAACAAGCATTTGTGCCACCAAAGTCCACTGTCTGCAGGGGCCTTCCCCGGGTAGCCTGGCAACAGGGGCATCCCAAGCACCCATGAACAATGCAGAACACCCAGGGACAATAAACATAGGTATTTATGAAAACTGTTGCTGTGGTCTCAATGTGAAATGTCACCCACAGGCTCATGTGTTTGAATGCTTGGTCTCGAGCAACTGGTGCCTTCTGGGAAGACTGTGGAATCTTTGGGAGGTGGAGTCTTACTAGAGGAAGTGGCCCACTGAGAGTCATCCTTGAGGTTTTGTAGTTGGGCCCCACTTCCTGTTCACACTGCTTCCTGAATGCAGATGTCATGTATACCCATACATACCCAGCCTTCTGACCGTTTCACCACACCTTCCCTGCCTACTGCCATGCCTTGCTCACCATGATAGACTATAGCTCTCCGGAACTCTGAGCCAAAAATAAACCCTTTCTCCCTTAAGCTGCTCTTGTCAGGGGAGCCTATCGCAGCAACAGGAAAAGAAATGGAGATGCCCATCACAGGTGGCTGGAAGGGTATGTAAACAAAAATTGTAATGACAGTGCCCACCTTTCTGCCCAGATCCAGCAGCCCTCTCTTCTTGCTCCGCCCGATGCCCAGACAAGAGAACACTCTTTCCAAGCAAACGTGCCCATGCTACTCTTGAGCCGCTTCAGTCTTCAGGGCCCAATGCGATATGATTCCCAGACACTTGCCCACTCACTGCCCCAGGCCTGTCTCTAGGGTCCCAAATGACTGATGAGGAAGGGGGTTGCAGAAATGAGACTTGCCTGACTATGTCCTTGAAGTTCCTGCACTGAGCTCAAGAGTGAACCCCAGAAACGACTCAGAAGGTGTCCTGCAGGTAGAAGGGGCCTTTGGAGCAGCTGTGGGGACTGTCCTCATAAACTGAAGGCACATCACCGGGTAACTAACTGGGTTTATTTATAACTTCACTGAGTGAAACCAGAAAGGGACACAAGTGCCTTCAGAGACAGCCATGGAAACTACTTGGGAGGTCAGCAAGGGTGGTGAAGCACAGCCCAGGGCCAACTGAGATAAACATAGGCAGCCACCAGCCTCAGAGCCTGCTCTTGCAGGCAGGCAGGCAGGCAGGCCATCCTATCCCCCTCCTACCACAAGTCAAAACAAAGCAATTAGCATGTGTGCCATGAGCAGCAGGGTACAGTGTGAAGACTTGCCAACTCCACGCTCTGATCACCATCTCCATCTTCCTCGAGGCAGCACTGTCACCTGGGAAACACGCACACCTGTCCACCCCACGCAGCACAGCCTGGCCAGAGGTGCAGCAGGGGCCTCCAACTGCGGGGGAGGGGGGACATCTAGGAGACACAAACTGTTTTTAATCTAAACTTCCCAGAATTGTGTTGGTGGTTTTGCTTGTAAGTCAGAAGATGAATATTTAAAAGTCTGTGATTCCCCCCAGGTTAGGGAGGTATCCATGAATCTTCTTTACAAGGTCATGTCTTCACCCACAAGGGGTCTATCCATGTACAGTGCCTGCATTCCCCATGAAGCCACAGGGAATCATGGCTTGCTGTGGTAATAACCACCATATCATGCATTCCCATATCTGCCACCTTCCATATACTGTATGCATCCTCAGGCACAGAGGGCTTGGGTGAACCCTACTAGCTCACTCCGCCCTGCTGTACAGAGGCAGTATTTGTCTACAGAAAGACCAGGACAGCCCACTCCTGGATTTCTGCAGAACACACAGAGCATGTGGGATCTTAGGCATATTCACAAAAAGCCTATCTATAAACCTAGTGGTCTCATGAAACACAACTGCAGAGGAAGCCCAGTGTCCAGGTACAAACTCAGGCACAGCTGAAGGACCAGTGGTAGTTGCTCCCTTGCTCTGGAGCCCTCTGTTCTGCCTGGGACTCAGCAGGTGCCACAGGGGACACACAGTATTGAAAACTAAAGTTCTCCCAGCAAATGGCGAAGGTGTAACTATATGCAGACACGTATAAATGCACATGTGCATATCAATGTACCTGTGGCAGTGTGTTGAAAGCGAGCAAATCCAGCAATGTTTCAAAAGCTGTTGAACTCCTCCATGAGGTCAACATGCGGGGCAGATGCGCGTGCTGTGTGCTATTCTCTCCATGACCGTGTTCTCTTAAGAATTTCTTAGTGTGGAAGGAGCAGAAAGATTGCAAGAGCCAGAAGACCATAGAAGATGATGTCTTCTATATATGACAGAGGAGTTGTGCCAATGAAATTTCAACGATATGGCTGCCTAAGCAAGATATGCACAATGACAGCACAACTTGACATGACAATGTGGGTGGGAGAAAACTCATAAGGCCCCGCCCCTAGATGAAGAGTATAGGCAAATACCAGCTGCTAAGAGAGAAATCAGTTCTCCAGGGATGAGCAATCTGCCCTGGACATATAGACACTAAATGGGCTCAGTAGGTTGTATTTACATATGTATATATGTATGAATAACAATAACACTAAAAGAAGAGGTCTGAATTTAGGAGGGAGTTGGGGAGCATGTGAGGATTTCTGGGGAGAGAGGAAGCGTTAGAAATCATGTAAATACAGTATCCACGTATGAAATTCTCAAAAATTCATTAAAGAAAGGATTTTCACAGTGGGAAGCTGGGAATGAGTGGTGGTTCTGGCTGCATAAAGGCCACTATCTCACTTTGGACTCATTTTGGTCATCCTTGGTCCACTGACACGGTTGCAAGAGCTAATAGGTCCCGCAGGGCTTAGATCAGAGACCTTTGGCTGTGGACCTGAAAACAACAGGAGATGCTGTGTCTGGGAGAAGCTCTCAGGGCAGGCAGAGGACACAGGCAGGAGGGCTGTCAATCACAGACTCAGAGACAGAGGTTCAGGGGCATGGCAGACCAGGAGATAGGATACCTGCCTGTTGGGTGACAGCTGTCTGAGATCTGTACCAAGAGCCTGTTGCACAAGAGGATTGGGAGAGCATTGCTTGTGCTTGGGGACCTGGCTACTGGCAAAGTTGCAGGTGACATCCTGTGAAACGGGCACACGTTGGAACCGCCAGCGCTGGCTGGAAGGCACAGTGTGCGATTTAATCCCCTTCAAGTTTCCCAAGATTTACACGGACTGTAAAACATGATTGGCCTGCCGTGAATTTTATACTCTTGCTTTTGATTACACATTAAGATGCAAATAAGCAACAATATGCTCATGTGAGAGTGCACTGTAAGTCAAGCCTGTTTTCGGCCCGGGGATTTGTTCCCGTAAAGATTACAAATCATTAACGCAAGGGGCAAACGGATGCCTGATGCTCAGCTGGCCTGCCTTCCATAGCAGGAGAAAGGAAACAGCCTCTTCCACAAGGCAGGGAGCTACCTCCTGGATTCGCCTTACCCTGGCCACCAGCATAGGCATTCCTACTGCCTCTAGCCCCCCAAAACTAACCCTTGCTGACCACTGGGATCTGTGCCAGATGAGGCTACCTAGAATGGACCTAGAGTCACATGCTCTTGGATACTCAGATCTTCTCTTTTCCAAGAGTCCTCACAATGGACCCATGGACTTAAGACCCACTCAGCAGGTCTGGGTGTTGTTGGCAGGGCCACTGTGAAAGCCTGGGCAGCTCCAGAAAATGGTGGAAAGCTGGATGCTAGAGTTCCCTGGGCTGCCCCAGCATCCACCCAAACCCCAAATTCACTGTGTGAAGAAGGAAACGTTTTACTTATTTTAAGTGGGGAAACTGAGGCACAGAGAAGTGTGGAGCTACAAACAGGTGTCCTGGATTCCAGAACAACTTCTGATTCCTAGCCTCCCCACTTCCCATTGGTCTAGCAACCCAGGAGAGGTAGGTTCCTGGATTCAAGGGATCCAGTGTATCCTGGATACACTTGGGAGCCAAGCCTCATAAACTGTGTAGTCCCTGACAGTCCAGGGGAGATGCTTCTTGGAGGAGACTCTGGAGCTGGCACCACTACATCTTGTATATGGTCCCCACTCAGCCACACCATGAAGCTTTCCCACAGGGCTGGCCAAACTGTGTGAAGAGTCTGGTGCTTCCCACTCCTCTCTGAATCTGTATGAGAAGGCCTGTGTTCAGATTTTCCCTTTGCCACCTTGGTCTAAGTTGCAGGAAGGCAGTCTTCAGGAGTGTGACCATTCAATATGTCTGATAATCTACAAGCAGCAGGGTCTGTATAGAGGCCATTCTATCCATCAGCTGGTTGTGCAGGGATGCCCACTCCTGTTTCCTGTGCCCAATGGCTCAATCCACATGCAGTGTGTCACATGCACAGAGACCCACTCCACATGCCCTCTGTTCTGTGTATAGGGGCCTGCTCCACATGCCCAGCAGGCTGCAGCCACAGTAAGTAGGCACGACATCGAGAGGTGATTCCAAAGCTTAACTCCTGTAAGTGCCAGGGCATCCAGAGCAGCCAGCATGGGCAAGTCAGAATGAACCACAGCACAAAGAGCAGAGACCCAGTGAGAGAGGTCAGATGAGTCCCCACACAGGAGCAGGCCAGTCCTGACCTTCCTCCTTACAACCTGTGACCCTACCCACAAAGCTGGGGCCCTGAACCAAGTCTGCATACTGCCTTTCACACAGATGAGCAGGGTTCCCACAGCCCCCAGCATAACTCCACTAACGCCTCAGCAAAGGCAGAAGAGAGGCCTATGATCCTCGTTCAGAACAAAGACTGCATGGCACGCTTTCTCCCATGCAAGCTCTTTGTGGGTTCTGGAAAAGACCCTCAACAGGAGGGAACATGAGCTACAGAGACTGACTGGTAGAGATGCTTTCATGATCCCGGGCCCACAGCACTCCCATGCAGTAGACAGCAATGATTTCAGAGCTTATAGCAGGGCCACAGGGGGCTCAAGGCGGGTAGGTCTTTGGCTGGAAGGTCAGGAAGCCTTGAACAGGGACAAGTTTACAAACAGCCCAGAGCTGCCTGCATCTTGGCACATCCTCACACTCTAGCCAGTAAGGCCATGGTGGGTAGGACAATCGCAAGCGCCCCACACTTAGCTGTGCAAGGCTTGCTACCCTCTGTGGCTCCCAGCCCTCCTGCATTCCGTGAGCTGTTCTAATCACAGCAGGCATACAGAGAGGCACAGTTCCATCTAATCCCATTAAGGGTGACCTCTTCCATCAGGGCTTTGGTGACACATCCACCACAGCGGCAGGAGGTGGTGACCTGCTGACCATAGGTGCCTGCCTCGGTCCATAGCCTTTCTCTGATGCACACAACTTTAATTATTGCTCTGTGCTGGTCAGTGTAATCCATGTGATTAACTTTACCAGAGTGATTCACTGGGCTGGGGACACTGCACACTGACTCAGAGTCCCAGGGCTCCAGGCAGATAAGGCTGATAACCGAAGCCCACAGCTCATTGAATCCTGGAGACAACCCAATCATTTCAGAAGCAGTCAGGCGCCACGCGTGTGGGGTACTAGCACCTCCAGGTCCCTTTGCTCTGTCCCATCACAGGGTAGACTTTGTCACTCACCAGCTCCCACATACAGGCAGCTACTGGGCCTTGTTCTAGGGTAAGGGACTCTCCGCCTTTTCTGTGCCAGTGTCTGGGATGTGTCCACCCATGGAAGAAAAGCTTGCAGACGGTTTACTGTAGAGTGAGTCAGAAGAGGGGAGGGAGAGGAAAGGAAAGGAGTGCAGAGAGCTCCCTACACACTCTAACCCAAGAGGTCTGTCCCACATTGATACAATCAGGATACCACACAGACATAAGTATCTGTGACAGTCATGGGGAACCCAAGACAGAAATAGTAGACCTGTGTGAACTCTAGTAAAAAATGGAGAAAACACTGTGTAGGGGACTCTGACCTACAAGTCCAGGGCAGTGCCCACTACAAACCCTGCCCAGCTGGGCATAGATTCAAAAACAAACAAACAAACAAACAAGGCAGAAAGAATGGAGTATTCCATAGGCTGTAATTCCATCTGAACTAGTGCTGAGAGCTATCTGTTCACCATACTAAAGGGACAGATTCTGATAAGCAACAGCGATGAAAAAGCCAAACATGAGAGATATACCACTGATATGCTGAAACAAAGGAGAGAGAAATGGAGAAAGTGTTAGCAGAGCTTGGCTCGTGTACACAGGAGATCCCAAACCAAGCTGGGGGGGGGGGGGGAGTGAGAGTGCAAGCTGGGCAGTTTTGCTCATTCCTCCCCCTGCCATGTCCACAACGCACTTGCTGGTGAAGACTACCAGCAGGCAGGACTTGGGCTGAGAGTGGACCCCACCTTGTAAAGTCACTCCTTCCTCTCTGACCCAAGTCCCCTGTATGGACCCTCCTATGCCCTCCTGTAGGCCTGCCTGCGTTTGACCCTGGCAAGCTGTTATGGTTTAGGATGAGGTCACTGGGGAAGATCTTACTCATTGACAATGTTATACGGTACACAGCAACCGAGGGAACACAGCTTCACATGAATGGAGACAGACTGGCCAATAGATGTCTAGAGTCACCAAAAGCTAGAGGGAAGCTTGGACAGAGCTCCTTCATGAAGGGCCATGGCAGAGCCACTAAGCAGTCTAGCCAGAGGACGGGGCATGAATCCGCCTTGCCATATAAGAGGCATAGACAGTCCTTTTGTTAGGGGGATTTATGGGAGATGATCTAATTGTTTTCTGTACTGATGAGTAGGAAAAGCCAACAGTAAAACTGTATTCTAGCACACCATTCCATTTCACAGGTACTCAAAGAAAGAGAGAACGGAGGGAAAAGGCAGGGACCCAGTCAAAGAGCCTGTGTCTATCCCATAATAATAGTGTGTTGGTGGCTTCTTTGAGGCAGAGTCTGCTGAGAAGTTTCTGGATTTTTCCAGGGATAGTGGCATCTACTGACTTTAGAACAGAGGGAAAATCACCCACGATGATGGGCAGGCGTTCTTGAAGACAGCGTAGGTCCTACAGACCCAGGGATGTGCAGAGGACCTTCTACCCTCTGGAAATAGTCTGTACAGTTCCCTGCACACAGTAGGGTTGCCCCTGGACCTTAGCTCTTAACTGCCTAGCTATGGCAAGTCCTTCCCTGTCCTGCCCATCACAGTTCCCTTGGAGTCCAAGAAGTGGCAGGGTCCTCCAAAGGAGAATGATACTCTTTCTAGGGCTCAGCTTAGAGGCCCTCCCTCCCTGGTGTGTCTGGGATGGTCAGAAAAGGGCACAGATGAAACACGGCAAGTTTTGTTTTTTATTACTAAAACCAGTTTTCTTTTGGTGCACTGAACACAGCCTATGGGTCATACAGTAGTTGGCTGGCACCCCACTCTGTACCCCCAGTGACCTTCTTTAATAGGGCAGAACCTCACCTGTAGGGCTGGACAAAGGACCACAGAGTGTGAGGACACAGCTTCCCCTCATGATCCAGAGTCTGGGCTGAATCCACCCCATGACATTGAGGACACAGCAGGGCAATAACGGCCCCAATGTTGCATGTCTCCATACTCCAGAACCCCAGACTCCACTATCTCACAGATAGGAGCCGGTCAGAGGGAACCTACACAGTTAAGACATGATCGGCACTACTTCTGGACGAAGGGGGAGCTGGTCCTACCGCAAAGAGAATCAGCAAATGTGCCTCTTAACTACATGCTACCACATCTTAACAGTCAACTCGAGCTTCGTATACAAAGAAAAGACTCAAAGAAGACAGGAAACAGGTGACATCACAATCCCACCACCCTAGCAGCTGCTATGAGCTGTGGCAAACACCATCCCCAAATGTCTAGTTAATAGGTCTTGATATGAATGTGCACATTCACATAAGCACACATATTCAGAGAGATGATGGATCATTATATGATGAGCAAATGCCCTTCCTTCAGTCCTTAACATGTCACATGTCCCCCAGGTTCTAGGATGTTCTTGGGACATAGGGTATTTTCCCAGAGGATCCCTGAGATGGACTCAAGCTGCACCTGGAATATTCCTAATCGCTGATGGTCCCACTGTCCTTCCCAAGGCACTTGTGCTTACCTCTCTTGTTCTCTCTGTTACAAGGAGACAGTTTTCAAGTTGGGGGTTCCTAGGGTATTCAAAAGTTTTGATATGAGGAGCTCAAGCGCCCTCGGTAAGGTGGAGCAGAAAAGAGTTGACACTCAAGGTGGTTCCCAAGGAGGGCACACCTGCTGTCACACAAGGAACAAGAGTCCTAAGGCCTGACCTTGCGCTGACTCATCAGGCTTGCTGGGCTGAGTCATCTTCTCATTACTGCCCACTCCTTCCACCCCCTGGCCTAAGTATAAAAAGCCCATGTTCCACCAGGGAGAAGGGCTTTCTTCCATGCTGTGGAGCACTGTGAATGGAGAACCCTTACTGGACCCTGGGCTCCATGAGTCTGACCTTATGAGTACTTATAATCCCAAATTAGTAAGACCCCCCCGCCCCACCCCCGGGGGGTGGCAATATGGGAATACTGGTGACCAACCCGATACTTGACCACTTAGCCCTAGGTGAGCTTGGGTGAGAAAGATAGGGCCCAGATTTAGAAAGTGCAGAAGTAGTCAAGATCTAATACAGGGATGTACCATCTCCTGGTTTGGGATGTGAGCAAGTTACGTTGCCTCTCAAGCCTCAAACGTCTTATAAGTAGAATGCCTGCCTCCAGCCTAGGAATGTTCTAAGGCATGGAGGAGATAATGGATATAATAGGTCAAAACACACTCTATATCACTACCATGCCACCATTACTTTAATTATCTCCACCACACCAACATATCACCATCACCCACACTATCATCACCGCCAAGATTGCCATCAGCATTGTAATAATCATCACCATCACCTACACTATCACCAGCATCACCACTATCATCATGATTATCACCCTCGTCACTACCATCCCCTACACTATCACCACCACCACCATCATGGTTATTACCATCACGAACATCACTTATACTACTTTTACCATCACCGTCACATCATGATTATTATCAATATCACCGCCATCAATATGACCACCATCAACATTTTCATCACCATCACCAGCGTTACCATCAGCACCGCCAATATAATCGCCAACGCCGCCAATATCATCACCAACACCATAAGCAGCATCTCCAGCACCACTACCACTACCATCATCAACAATTAAATAATCCATATGATCATCATCACATCTCTTTCACCCACCCACATCGCCATCAGGATAATCAACCTCATCCTCAATATCAACACCATCAATATCACCACTACCCCCAATATCACAATCAATGTGATCACCATCGTTAACATTATCACCACCAAAACCATACTGTCATGTCATGATCATTAATCCTCTCTCTCACAGCCAACATCATCGGGACCCCCATGGACCAACAGAAAAACATCCTCCAAGCCATGTCCAGATAGCTCTTTCACTCCAAACAAATGCATTTCCTATGCATTCCCCCCAGAGGGATCAATCGTGTGCCCAAGGCCTTCAACCTTCCCCAGGGTCTCCTCCTTGGAGGGTATTAGAAGGGAGGGAAGAAAGACTAACCTTAGCTGTTGATGAGGCCAAAGAACAATCTGCTAAAGAATTCTCATAACTCCTAGACTCACAGCAGGGACCAGAGACAACAAAGGATCAAGCATTTCCCCAAGGTCAACATGTACTAAGTGGACTCATTGGAACCAAAACCCAAGAGACATCTATTTGGAGAGCTCCATGTGCTGCCAGGGCAGCCTGGGCAAGGAAGTGGGACCAGGCTGAGGACCTCCTATAAAGAACAAGTAGGGAGGATCCAGTTCTTTGTTGCTTCCCATCACTGATAATCCAGACCCATCACAAGTCTAAGTACACAGAATACCACCAGCCTTGCAACAATATGCAGGGGTCTGTCTAAAAGCTGGCAGGATCCTGTGTCAGGACTCCAGCTTGGACACATGGGATATCTGAAACAAAGATCATGGCCCTCTGCCCAATTCAGTGGGGTTGCAGCTGCTATGTGATGTCACCTGTTGAGGGCATCTGAGAAGCCAGGATTCAGGCTGAGCGGCTGAGCCGCAGCAATGCGTTGTGGGAATAACAGTTTCCAGGCATCCAGGCCCTAGGGCCGGAGACATGCTGGCAATGTGGGTGGCAGAGATGGACAGAGCATGGAGAAGACTGCGACAGGCCCAGTGCACCATGCAGGCTCTTAAAGCACTGGCCTGGCTTGGGCACCAGAGTCTCTGAGTCAAGGTGTGTCTTTTAAGAAACCATTCTGCCATGCTGAGTATGGGGACAAGTTAAGTGGCCCATGGAGCTCACTGTGGGCTACTGACTTGGCACACCCAAAAGGCTGGTGAGTAGAGAAGACATACATACTCCAGAAGGCAACTGGTCCTGAACAAGGACAACCAGGTGTTGGAGAATTTCCATGGAATGTTGCTGGGCATCTCTCTAACTGTGTAATAGTAAAGGTGTCATCTACTCTGGGTGTGGAAGCTGTTCAAACACAGGAATGTAAATGTGAATATGTATCTCCAGATGCCTTTAAAAGACTTGCACAGATGCCTGTACACATGTACACTAGTACATACACTTTAAAGCAGTGGCTGGGAAAGTGGCTCACTCAGTAAAGTGCTTCCCACGCATTTACAGGAGCCTCAGTTTGGATCCCCAGCACCCATATAAAAAGCTGGTTGTGGCAGTGTACCCTGTAAGCTCAGTCCTGGGGAAGTAGAGACAGTCAGATCCCAAAGGCTTGCTAGCCTTCTCAGCAAATTGGCAAGCCTCGGTTCCCAGTAAAATACATCCCTCAAGACATAAGATAGAGGGTAATTGAGGAAGACTCCCAACATCCACCTCTGGCCTCTATATGAATGCTCGCACATGCAACTGCACATTTGTGCACACACACAAGAACATGTATACACACACAAGAACACCTATAAATACATGCACACACACACACACACACACATATATATATATATATATATATATATATATATATATATACATACATACATATACACAGGGGTGTTAATTTGAGGACACATCTACAATGGGAGTGGTATGTCTGTGGTGACTGTTTTATGTAGGTGAGAGGCCTCTGTTCTGGCCTGCCCACTGGTGTCATCCTGTTTGCCCACACTGTTCTTTTAGATTCTACATGGTATGTAGTGTGGGGAAGAAGCCCACTATGACAGACAATGGTGCCGAGGACATGACACCGGAGGGCCTCAGGAGGTGCCGCCCTCCGCCCTCCACCCATTCATCCTCTGCTGCTTCATCTTCACTGGAATCACAAACACTAGCAGAAATAGGGAGACAAAACAGGGCCGAACCAAACAGGGAAAATCAAGTGACAGACAGTAAGCCACAAGCACAGGACAGGAATGAATGCAGGCACAAGACATTGTGCCCCATCTGGATGGCACCTGGTGGACTACCTTCTGGGTCACCGTGCCTCCTTCCCCAATTGCAGTGGTGGGTGGCCTGCATTCTGAGCACGGCACCTCCTCTCTCAAGAGGTGGGCTTAAGAGCGGTGGTGGTGTCTAAAAATAGTCCCTGCTCAGAGGAGGTGATCCTTGGGAGTCTAAGGTAGAGGAAGGGATGCAGTTCCATTCCTGTGAAGCCTATGATAGCCATACATTAAAGAAAGCTTCTGCCCTGTGTCAACAGCACCAAGGATGAGTGAAACTGCCGAGAGACAGAGAGACAGCTAAAGCATCTCTGGTGCTGGTGGACATGGGATCCCTACCGAGAGTTGCCTATGAGAGCAGAACCTCCTCTTAAGTCTGTATGCCACCCCAGAAATACTGGGGTACAGTGCCATAACCCAAACCCAACTCTACTCAAGAGTCAGAAGGACGCTAACTCTCCGACTCCTTCCTTCCTGTGTGGATCTCATGAAACCCCACATCCAGGCTGATCTGTCTGCTTAGAGTTTCTAGGCTGGCTTGTTCATTACGCATGCCCACTGGCCCAGGGCACCCTCCTGGACCTTGAGATAAGACAGGCAACAGATATTCTACCTTTGTGCCCTGTTCCCCATCCACATATTCTGCATGCCAGAGAGGGGGAAGGAGGCTAGGTTCAGATGGTCCCAGGACAGGGTTAGTCAAGAGAGATCAAAATAGACGAGCAAGAGAGTGAGACTCTAATCCCATGGCTCAGCTCCAAGGAAATGCCACATCCTGACCCGTGACTCACATGAAACTCTTGAAAGAGAGGTTCCAGGAGCTTTGGATGGGAGAAACATAGGTACTGGGAGGGGATATCCAGAGTGCCAGTCTGAGGTCATCCTTTATAATAAAAATGTCTCTGGTTTCTCAGAAATTCGAAGATGGAGCCAGCCAGAGGTATGGAGACCCTGGTTCTCAGGCAGCCAGTCCTAAGTGCAGGCAGAGGCCAGAATGGGACTCAAGTGTGCAGCATGGTAGTCTGTGCACTGAGCCCTTGTCTGCAACCTGGCTTTGCTCTGTGTACTGCAGTGAAAAGCTGAAACGTGGTTTAAGTGTCTGAAGAGTTTGCAGGTGTGCTGGGAGTATGAGAAACGGTAGAGAGAGGAACCTGTAACCCATGTACCCCAACAGCTCAGGACATCCTGCTGGCCTGAGTGGCGCATCACACAGCTGAGAACAAGGCCATCGCCAGGCTCCTGCACGGCCAGCCTCCCACTGTTGGCACTCGGACAGAGCTGCTGCCAGCCCTGTACCTTGAGATCAGGGACTTTCAATGGCTAGCAGTTTACCACTGCCCTCTTCAACAGTATGATGCTTTCCTATCTCTACCAGACATGCCATAGCGCTAAGGTATTTGGACATTATTCTGATGTTTCTATGTGGATGTTTTACGAACAAGAATAACATCCAAATCAGTCAACTCCGTGCAGGCAAGGCAGATGGCCCTCAATAATGTGGGTGGGCCTCAGCCAGGCAGTGAAAGGCTGTCAGAACTAAGGCCAAGCCCACTGAGCCAGAGGAGCTTGGCCAGAAGAGACCTTCGACGAATACAAGCCTGCTACCACCTGCCTCGCAGAGTTCCATTTGTACCCAGCACACTCATTCACATAGCGCTCGCTCTCCCCCTCTTTCTCTCTCCCCCCTCTCTGCCTTTGTCTCTTTCTCTCTGTCTACCCCCTCTCTCCAGAGACTTCTTAAGGACCCCTCATCCAGGGGGTGCCGGGAACTCCTGCCTCATCTGTTCCATTCCTGCCCTAGCCAAGTGATGTAGCTTCAGTCTTGTATGTCTGCCCACCCAAGATCCCTTCTCCTGGACCTTACCTGGGGGGCCAACACTGAGCTGCTCTCCAGACTGCCCAGCCTTACCTCCTCCATGACACGTTTTACACTCTCAGAGGTCATAGCTTGGCCTGTATATCTCACCCTGTCTGCAGCCTGTCAACTGGGAAGTACCCTGTCCCCAACAAAGGATCTCAGGGGGAATGGTGGCATCAGGGGCAGTGGTGCCCACCAGGCGCAATAGTGGGAAGCAAAGTGGAGAAGAAGCAGATATGTGTGGTCTGTCCCTCGCTTATAAGCCAATGGAGGAATGAGAGGGTAAGTCTCAGAGTGGGGATGTGGGGGAAAGGAGAGTCTCAGGACAGGAACCTGGGGCGCAGGTGAATCTCAGAGCAGAGACTGTGCTGCATAAGATGGCCATGGCAGATATACAACATGACAAGTTTGCCCAAACTCATAGAATGTACTTCATCGAGAAAGTGTCCCAATAAATCCACAGCTTTCATGAACAGTCAGTCAATACAGGCATATAGCTTGACAAATACACCAAACCCAGGCACCTTGCTTGTGACAGGGGCGAGCGGGGGGAGGGGAGCAGTGCAGAAACAGTGTGTATGAGTCTTAAGGAGGATACAGGTTAGCAAAGGCCAGCAGCGAAGGCCCCTGTCCTCTCATCCTTCCGGCATCTCAGAAGCCCAGAGTCCTGAAGTTAGTGGGCCCTGGGCCTCAGAAACAGCATATATTCCCCTTCTCTCCTGCTCCACAATATAACTCCATTTGTCTAACTCTCAAGACAGCAATGTAATTTTAATTAGATGAAAACTCTATGGGTACAGCAGGCACGATTTCTCCAGATGATCCCGGCTTTGAAACCCTCCCGCTCATTCTCTTTAAACCTGTGAGATCCAGGCATGGCTTTCAGCTACGTTTCAAAGCTTTGGAACATGTGTGCGTAACATAGAAGTTAAGATTTAAACAGTAATACCACTAATTCCCCTCAAACAGAGCTTAAACAGAGCCGAATGAGATAATGCATGTCCTGCTACAAATCACGCCCAAAGATGCATTATCATACTTAACGATTCTTTTTTGCATAATCTTGCCACTTAATAAGGCTACAAGATCTCATATACGAGAAGTTTTAATTTATTCAGCTTGTAACTCAGCCGTAGTTGAGAAAAATCTCAGTTCTGAAAGGATTAGAGCACAGTAATGTGAGGGTGGCCCTGCGTAGGCACTAATTAAAGAGCGTGTGGGGACCTCCATGGCTGGTGGGAACCAGCCCCCAGAGAAGCCTTGTCCCCCACCCGACTGTACTGAGCTACCCTGTTCCCAGTGTTCACACTGGGCTGCTGTCTTATGCAGACATGCGTGGCTGCTCCTTTGCTATGGCTTCAGCATTTGCCTCTACAGTCTTCTCAATTCCTGTCCAGTCCCTGTACCACTGCATGATCTCAGGGACAATGCAGATACAGATCCTGTCCAGACTAAGTTGGGTCCAGAGAGATGCTTGATAAGACTCTCTGAGCTGCTGGCAGTGTGTGCCAACCTATCCGACATGCAGGGCGATTTCTTCAGACTTCCCCAGGTGACAAGGACAGCCCAGTCACTAGCAGATGCATCTGCTTCTGGACCACTCTAGCTGGGTTCATGGGCTAGGATGACACTCACCCAGAGGATGGAGGAGAAAAAGGTATAAGGTGTCCCTGAGGTCAGAGCCAAGGGGTGGCAGAGCTGCCCCGGGCCCTGTCGGGGCACTGCCCTGAGAAGATGAAACGAGAACTCCCTACCTTCTTGGCCTCTGCTGGGTCTTGAGGGTTGCAGGCACTGACTGAGCTGGACACAGTTGCAGTCACACTCAGAGTAACTCCAAAATGAAACTCAGCTCACCAGGCCTATGGGACTCGTGGAAATGTTGATTCCCAGAGTCATTCCAATCGGGGCTGTGCTTATCATTATAGGCCAGTAACAAGCAATCTTAGACTCTCAGATGACATGACCCCCTATAGTGCTCATAGGGTAGGAGATCCACAAAGGGCTGCTCTGGGCAGATCAAAGGCAAATGAGTGGG
The DNA here is from genome assembly GCA_026225945.1 of Cricetomys ansorgei. Taxonomy (NCBI): domain Eukaryota; kingdom Metazoa; phylum Chordata; class Mammalia; order Rodentia; family Nesomyidae; genus Cricetomys; species Cricetomys ansorgei. The sequence goes on along the minus strand of JAMJFZ010000199.1, from coordinate 81,676,822 downwards.
AGACAAGCTCCACTCCACCTGTGAACCATCTCTCATGTCTCAGGGATAAGACAGAATATGGGAACACGGCAGTCACAGCTCTGCACTGAGGGCTCCATATATCCATCCATCCTCACATCAGCCTAGTCATCCATCCATCTACCACCCCCTTATCCATTCACCCACCCATCCACTCATCTTTATATCCATCTACCCATCCATCCACATATCTTCAGTCATCCATCCATCGACCCACCCACTCATTCATCCATCCAACTATCCATTTATCTACTCACCCATTCATCCATCCACCAACCCCCACCCATCCACCCACCTATCTATCCACCCATTCATCCATCCATCATCCACAAATCCATCCATCCATCCATCAATCCATCCATCCACAAATCCATCCATTCATCCATCCATCCATCCATCCATCCATCCATCCATCCATCAACAAATCCATCCATCCATCAACAAATCCATCCCTCCATCCACAAATCCACCCATCCATCCATCTATCCACAAATCCATCCATCCATCCAACTAAAAGTGCTCCCCACCTTTTTTTGTCATCAGTGAGGCAGGTAATGGAGAAACAATGACTACCAACTCCCAGTATCTTCATATCCATCCATCCAACTGCCTCTGCAGAGGCTTCAGGATGCCACAACAAGGCTGCAAAGTTGATTAGAAGCAGGTACAGCACAACTGATCAAACAGGAGAGCTGAATATCCAGGGGCACTGGGTTTGTTTCTGTCTAGTGGTGGGTGGGTAGAGGGAGGTCCACCTTCACCACCGATTCTTAGCAGAACAGCAACTGCTGAAGGGAAGTAGGACCCTGACTCTCCTCCATGGGCACAACCTCTAAAGTCATGTGTATATACATGGAACCAACTATGTGCCAGCTCACATGTGGGTGCTTAATGCTAGAAACATATCAAGGGTATTCCCTACATGTATGTACCCCCAAAGTCCCCTCTGGTCCTCAATTACCACACCAGCCACTTTGGTAAAACAGATACCTAGAGGTCAGCTAGGGTTTACTGAACAGTTTACTCCCTGAGGTCTACATTCGAGGATGGATCATCTCTGTGCAGCTCTCTGGCCCAGTGCACCATCCCCAGCATGGGAGCATATATGAATTCTTCTACAGGCAGAAAGGGCACAGCTCAGAGCCCTGACACCATGGGGGGAGGCTTTTGTTTTCTGTCATTTTCAACCAGCCTCTCAGGAAACAATAGCTATTAAAAACAATAGATAGATATGAAAAAAGTAACAAAAACCAACAAAAAAAAAAATCAAAATTAAGAATTTAGCCAGTATGGGCCAGGGACAGAAAGTCTTGCAGAGATTCTTAGACAGCATGGTCTATTATGATGTTCATGGGACAAAGGAGTCAAAAGCTCTGATCTGAGCAGTTAAAAGGCTCTGTGTGTGTGTGTGTGTGTGTGTGTGTGTGTGTGTGTGTGTTAGAGACAGGGGGGGGGGGGAAGAGATATATGCAGGCAAATCTAAAACAAACCAGAGTACTAGCTAGCATGGGCTAGATCTTATGAGATGCAGGTACTGCCCACTGGGCACCACCTCCTTCTTCATAATCTAGTGACTATTCAGTCATTCTGAAAGCCTTAGCCAATGCAATAAGACAGGAAAAGAAAAGAACATTTCAGGAGCACTTTATTTGACCTGACAAGAAAGAGGGGTCACAGGATCCTGAGACACGGCTGGGCAGGTTCCCAACAAGCCAATCATGGTTATTCTACCAGTACACTGCTCAGTGCAGACAGTAGAAAGTATCCAACAAGGTCTGGAACCCAAAGGTACTGTTTTAACTAACTAGTACCAATAGTCACTTGGTGTACTGATGGACTAGCCCAGATGAATATCTTTGAAAGAATACTTTCCAGGATCATCTGTTCAGACCCCAGTCCAATCCAGCTACCTAGTCAGTCATTATCACATGTGTCCCAACACCCCAGTCCAAACAGTATACCTACATCAGTCATTTCCTCCTTACATCTACCAACACTGTTACCCTGGGACCTATGTGACCTGGGAGAGCTACTCTGGCCCCTGTACTCATCGACAAAATGAGAGGCATTGGGGCATAACAGTTATCCTTCAGTCTTTACACTTTATTCAACAGCCTGGAATAACCAGGTCCAAAGTCCCACCTTATATACCACAGGGTCATCAGTGATGTGAATCAGACACCCAGGCTGGAATCTAGCAAGCAGATCACTCAAGGAGAGGGTGACAGACAGCTTCTGTTCAACACTGATTATGGACATGCCCAGGCATTCACTGTCCTGGTGCTGACTGTCATTTCTGCCTAGGTTTCATAGAGACATCATGATATCCACAGCTGCAGGTAAAGCCACCCTCCTGTGAACCACGTCCTAGACTCTAGCCAGCTCTGAGGATTCTCAGGCCCAATACCCATCAGTAACTATCATGATGGTCAAGATACTTCATTCCCTGCATCTCCTGATAGCAATTAAAGATCACAATATTGACTAGCAAAGGCTTCATCTAGTGATGTTCTTCAATCTACAACTCAACCTTCCACCCCTCTGTGAATCCTGAAGGACAAGTGTAGCAGTGTGATGGAGTTTTAACTGTCAACTTAGACACAACCTACAATCATCCTTAAAAAAGGCCTCTCCAAATACCTGTGACTGATTATCTTAAAAGATATTAATTGATGTGAAAAGACCTGTCTTCCATGGGCAACACTATTCCCTAGGCTTGATGATCTTGGACTGCATAAGAGTAGAAAGGGTGGTGAGTACCAACATACATACATTCATTGCTCTCAGCTAACTTCGCACTTAATGGACATTAACCTGGAGCTGTGGGCTAAATAAACCCTTTTCTCCTTAAATTGCTTTTGTCAGAGTATTTTATCACAGCAGCAGGAGAGGAAATTAGGAGAAGTAGAAAGGAGGGATGAGGGTTCATGACTAAGAGAGGTAAATAAGGGTAGAGCTGGCCCAACTCAGAACCCTAAGCATCACCCACTGCTTGCAGTGCCCTGATGGATGGCAGTAGTCACTCAGGAACATGCATCACAAACTGCAGGGGTCACTTCTCCTTTCCCAGTCACAGACCTTCCTGGGATGATGGGAAATAACTCAAACACAACCAAATGCTTTGTTCTCGCTGCCAGGCTTCCAGCTTAATGGAAAAGAGAACTATCTCACTTTCAATTAACGAGAATTAATGAATGAAGTATAAATCACAAATAAAGAGAATAAGCATCAGGAACACATTTTTAATAATATACCAAGTAACTCCTAAATTGGCCACAGTCTTGTCCAATTGGAATCAGAAATGCCTGTAGGGAAGCAGTATACAAATGTCAGGCTCCTTTTTGCAATTTGATTTGAAAAATAAAAAGAAAACAAGAAATGGAAAAACAAACTTCCAAATGGGTATGGGCTCCTGTACTCATGGGCTCCCAGAGGCACTGCCCTGCACCCATACATAGGGTAGTCAGTCAGTTCAGCAAGCCCAGAATATATGGAAATGACCTAGTCGGTGGCCAGAGAATGGCAGGAGACCCAAGGGCAGGATCAGACTTAGAGGACAGTAGAGCAAGCAGGCACATGCAGGTTGAAGACCCACCTGACCTTGCAAGTGATCACAGATGCTCCTAGGACCCCACAGCAGACTGAGGCCATACCTATAGGAACAATTTCTCCATATTCCCACATGGTGGGCTTAAAAGTGGCCCCAAAGATGTAGCAACCGAACCCTGGAATCTGGTCCTATTTGTAGGACAGTACAACATCTATAGATGAGACCAACACAGATCGAGTGGATCTTAAGAGCTGTCCAACTGATGCCCTTGCCATGAAAAGTAAGGATGGATATTGCAGCAATGCAGCTATGACCTAGGAAGATGTGTGGCTCCCAGCAGCCAACATGGACCATGACAGAGGCCTACAGCAGCTTTGTACTGGATCCCCTAGCAGGATATGCTCTGCTGACACTTCAGTTTCAGATGTCTGACCTTCAACCTGCAAGAGGGTAGATAAGTATTTTAAGCTGCCCAGTTTGTGGTCATTTGTCACCACATTCCTAGGACATGCCACCTACCCATACCAGAAGGTACTTGCAGAGTCTTTATCCATTAGTCTCCCATGGTATAGAGGTATCATTGACATCAGTTCATCCTGCACACTTGCTAGGGCTTCATGCCATGGTCCATGTTTGCCTCCAGACATCTATCTAGAAATTTCCGGAGTATGTACTGCCTACAGCCGAAGACCTGCTGCCTACCACATCAAACCATGGCTCCTCTGTTCTGTCCACCTTGGTTCAGCACATTCTGAGCACAGGCATTTAGTAAGTGCCAAATAAACATGTTCTTCCAATGAGTCCCACCCACCCTGTGACTCCAGGGACTTTACCATGTCCATGCATCACTTTACTATGAAAAAGACACTTTCCATCATGCTGTAAATAGAGCCAGTGTCATTCCATAAATAGAAGGCAGCCATAAAAGTAAACTCATGCCATTAAAATGAAAAACGCCACCCGCATCCCGTGCAAAACCCTCCTGCAGGCCAACAACAGTATGTGCCCTTGATGTGAGAGGAAGCTGAATTTGTGTGTGGAGGGATGTCAGTATTTCTGGATTTCCCATCCCAATTTAATGGGAACACCAGCTTCTGCCTGAAGACCCAACTCAGGAGGTCATTCCTGTGAGATCCCACCTCCTTTTGAGGAAGTCAGACCTTCACCTTCATGAAGATAAAGCATCTGCCCTACAAGGACTTCTAGGAGGTAAAGAGGAGATGACTCAGGACCTGACCTGACCCAGAAGCTACCCTTTCCAGAGTGTACGTGTGAGCACAAACAGAACACACCACACATACATACACATATCACATACCAAACACAACACACAGAAAGACACACACACACACACACACACACACACATAACACATACACATACACACCATATACCAAACACAACACATAGACACACACACACCCACACATACACACCACATACCAAACAGAACACACAGAAAGATACACACACATACACACACACACACCACAAAACACATACACACACACCACATACCAAACACACACACACAGCACACAACACATACACACACCACATACCAAACACACATACACACACAGCACACAACACATACACATACCACATACCAAACACAATGCACAGTCAGAAAGGCACACACACACACACACCACACACAGAGACACACTACATACTAAACACACACACACCACATACTAAACACAACACATAGTCAGAAAGACACACACATACACAGACACACTACATACCAAACACACACACAAATACACACACACACCACATACCACACATACAGAGAAATACACACCACATACCAAACACAGACAGACAGACAGACAGACAGACACACACACACACACACACACACACACACACAGGGGTGGGCTGGAGCTTAGGACCCCTCCATTTGTGTATGATGCCACTATCTGCTGAAACAGACCCACAATTTTTCATAAACATATATAAAACAAGACATTTTTTCACATTGTATATCTAAGACGTCTGATCTGAGATCAAGGAGTGGGCAGAGACATGCTCCCCCACATGTTCCAGGAGAGGGTGCTCTCTGCAGACACCAGACACTGCTTCTGAGTTCACATGATTCTTCCAATGCCCGTGTCTACATGAGTCTTATCCATGTGTACATTTGGTGGCAGGGTATGTGTCTCTTCTATACAAGGGCTTGTTCTTAGATTTCAGACACATCTACAGTATCCCCAAATCATATCTGTGAAGACCTTTAGCCAGATAAAGGTACACTGAGTTCCTGGGTCCACCCATTTGGAAACCAACGAGTCACTGACCCCTCAAGGCATCCTGTTCTCAGAGTGCAAAAATTCTGTTCCTGTTCCATCCTTTCACATGTATCCAGGGAACCCTGGCCAGTCACCCTCAGTGCCTTCCCCAACACACATCCCAAACCTGCATACAGTAAGTACTCGATATCTGCACACTAAAAGGAGTCCGGCATGTCTATTAAGGTTGTCCCCATGGCAAGAAGCAGAAGGAACAAGAAACTGTCACTGTGCAGGTGTTCCCTGGAGACAGGAGGTTTGAAGATGCATTCTGTGTCTCTGTGAAGCTGGAGTTATTTATAAGGAGGGCTCAGGCTCTATCAGCAAGGCGAATCGGAGGGCCCGCTTCACTGCCTCTGTGCTTCTGAGAAGGGAGGGAATTGGCTAATAAAATCCGTCTTCTTTGAGGCAGAAGCTGGCTTTGAAAAGTGTGTATCTTAAAGGCCTCATGACCTCTTCTAAATATACCTGGAAAGATCACATGGGCCCGGCAGGCTCAGTGCAGGACAATCCTGGGGACAGGTCTGCCTATGGGCTCCTGAGGCTTCTGCTGGGCCTTGTCCTACAGGATAGCTTGGATGCTCCAAATTAGAGCTTCTAGAAGTACCAGGCCCGGTGCTGCCAGAGATGGGTCAAGGACACAGTGAGAGGAACCAGCCAGGTGGCAGCACAGAGGAAGACACCATTTCCTCTTCAGGTCACTGATGTCAGAGCCAGAGACCATTACCCACAAGCCAGCCTCAGCACCAAAGGTCAATCTGCTGCAGCAACAATGACTCAATTTGAATCTCACCTAGGGGATGGTCAAGGAGTCAGATTTCCTTTGTAGGCGGCCTCCTATCCTCTTGAGACTTCTGATGGGCCCCCGTGTCTTGCAGGCACATCCTGACCATCTGTGTAACCTTCCAGGGCACAGCTGAAGGCTCACTGGAAGTAGGTCTAGAAAGGGTCCTGGAACAGTTAACTGGCCCTTGCCGAGGCTTCAAGTTCATACCTCTGGAGCTGTGGCCAAGATTCGGTGCCTTTGTCCTTGAGTTTCCTCAAGGGCAGTCTTGAAACAGTCACTCTGTTTGAAGGTGGGTTGAGGACTAAATGAAGTGACAGCTAAGAGCAGGTCACTTGCCAGGTCCGTGTGCATGATCAGCAGTCCCAGCTCTATGCCTTGTCTCTGTTTCACTGCAGAGATGACCCCACCCTCTCTTTAAGGCAAATGCAAACCCTGCAGCCAACTGATTATCACAAGGAGATCCTGCATCCCTCAGGGGATCCCAGTAAGCAGAGAGAGCTAGCTCAGGGAGACCTCAGGAGTCAAGCCTATCAGCCGCCATCCTGGAGCCAAACAGCCAAGGAAGGGGTAGGTGCCTGAGACCTCATTACAACCCACATACCACTTTGCTAGGAAGGAGGGTCAACCTTTGAGAAACTCATGAGGCCAGGAAGCAATCAGGATACAGTCCCCTCTGGGGACCCTGGGTCTACAGAGCCATGAAACCCAGATCAGTCTATAAAAGCACACATACAACAAGACTAGGCCTGGGTCACAGAGCATCCCGGAAGCTCGTCAGAGCAAGGCCACATATCTGAGATCATTTAGACCTTCAACAAAATGAACTGTACCAGAATGGGGATTGGGTAGGGGCTACCTGTTAATAGAGGCTATTCCCTGACAAACTTGGCCTCTACATTCTGTGAAGAATTACACATAACAAAGAGAACAACACACAAGACTGGGCAAGAGAAGTCTCAAGAGAGCAAGAAAGTACTGATGGCAGAAGACACTGCGTGTCTTAGTGTGGGCTCCTTATTGTGATAAAACACCATGACCATAAACAACTTGGGGAGGAAAGGGTTTGTTTCCTCTTATAGTAACTCTCAGGCCACGCTCTATCACTGAAAGATATCAGAGCAGGAAAAGCAGAGAAAAGAAAGGCAGTAGAGGCCATGAAGGAATGCTGCTTACTGGCTTGTTTAGCCTACTTTCTTACAGCACCTAGGACCACCAGCCCAGGGATGGCTCTGCTCATAGTGAGCAGGGCCTCCCATATCAATCATCAATCAAGAAGCTGCACCTCAGGCCAATCTGGTGGGGGCATTTTCTCAACTGAAGTTCCCTCTTTTAAAATGACTCTAGCTGGTGTCACATTAACATAAATCTAGTCAGCACAGTTGACCCTTGTAAATCTGACACACAAACATTACTGTTAAAGCTATCCCCAAGATCTCATATTAATATTAATATCATAGTGCAAAACATTCCAAATTTTATAAGTCTTAGAATCTTTAAAAATCCAAACACTTTTAAAAAGTTCAATCTCTTTAAAATGCCCAGTCTCTCTCAAAGCTCAAAGTTTCTCTAAAATATCCAAAATTTCTCTTAAATTCCAAAATCCCTTAACTGAGGGCTTCTATAACATTGAAAATAAATTAATTCTTTACTTTTTAAGAGGGAAGAATCAGGACATAGTCCCAATCAAATCAAAGCTAAAACAAAGTCCAACAGTGTAAAAAGTTCAGTGTCAGACGTCCTTGGGGCTCCTCTGTAGTGTCTGGGCCACTTCTCCAGCTCTGTTCTCTACGGCCTACACAGCTTTCGGTTCAGGTCCACTCCACTCCATGGCTGCTACTGTCCTTGGCACCAGCAAGGACACTCCATGTTCTGCAGCATCACATGGCACTGTATCTCCAAAATGCTGGGGCTCTTCGACTGTGATGCACCTTCACCATTAGCCATTCCTGGCCTCTCTTCAGGAACTCACCCTTCCACCGGTGCCAAGCCTCATGGCATTCTCTTCATGACCCCCTTCAATCCCAGAGCTTTCACTGCAATAAAGACTCATGAGGTCTCATGGTCTCAGCTTCTCTCCGTGACCTCTCCAAAAGCACTTCTACCTGGGAGATTCTTCCACGTTGCAAAGTTTGGCTGTCAGCATGAGGTATGACTTTGGTCACATCTGGGTCATACCCTCCATGTGCACCCTCTGAGGAAACACTTTCCAGAAGATTCTACCTTAGTGATACTGGTCTTGTCTTCATCACAAGCTGATTCTCCAGCCCCAGAAAACCAGAACCACAAATTCTTAGTTCAAAATCTCACACAATTGGCCCTGGTAGAGTCTTTGCTTCCCTCTGAAACTTTACAAGCCTGAACTGTTCTCAGCATTATCTCCCAAGTTCCTACAACTGATCATTAAGCTCTTAGAACTTTTCTAGGCCGAAGTTCCTCCCACACTTCTTCCAAAAAGATCACAGCAATACCCTACTCCTGGTACCAAGATCCACAGTAGTTATGTTTCTATTGCTGATAAAACACCATGACCATAAACAACTTGAGGAGGAATAGGTTTATTTCATATTATAAAGCAAAGGTCACAGACTATCACTGAGGGAAGTCAGAGCAGGAATTCAAGAAAGGTAGGAACCTGGAGGCAGGAACTGATTCAGAGGCCACAGGAGCACTGCTTATGGGTTTGCCCCTCATGGCTTGTTCAGCCTGCCTTTTTATATCACCAAGGACCACCATCCCAGGAGTAACACTGCTTACAGTGACATGGGCCCTCCCAGAGGAATCATCAATCAAGACGATGCACTACTACAGGCTTGCCCACAGGTCAATCTAGCAGAGCGTTTTCTCAATTGGGGTGCCCTCTTTTCAATTGATTCTAACGTGTGTCAAGTTGACAAAACAAAAACCAACCAACCAACCAAACAAACAATAAAACCCAGCAGCACCCTGCTGGTGCATCTCCCCAAGGATCTGCCTGGAGTGATCTTCACATGGGTGCCTGTGAGAGTTTGAAAGCTCTATTCTATTACCCAAGCTAGACCCACATCTGCATGTGCCCTGTCCTTGGGAGCAGGAAAACGGACCAGCAGAGATCTGAAAGTGGCTGGGGACATCATTGCTCCAAGGTCTCCGTCCTTCCAGTCGTACCATTTATCACATGTAATCAGTCACATGTACCAGTAGCCAGCCTGATCTGACTCATTGGATAACTTCCCCAAAAGATGGGGACCCTGGAGCCTGTCTAGAGCAGTGAATTCGGATACCTGTGAGATGGGGCTCAGGTTGTGTATGGTAGGTCTGCTTCCCACTTCCTGCCACAATGTTCCAATAAAGTGGTTGTTTGCTGAAGGAAAGGCCTAGGATCACGTCAGCATTGTGAAAGTTGCCAGCTGTGTACAGTGGAATCTAGATAGAGCTTCAAGAAAGTATCCAACAGTGCTGGGGCCGGCAACCAGGAGCTGAGCAGGATGTGGGTACTATCCATAGAAGCCAGACCTTCCTGAGGGACACCACTTCCTCCAGGCTGCCAATATTTGCTCATCCTTCTCTGAAGGAGGTGCCAGTGCTTCAGGCTGTCGGATCCATGGAGGCGCGGTGAGCTTTCAGACAGGGCCTACCCTTGAGTTTAACACAAGGTCCAGCTCGGCAGGAGGGCAACCACATGGCAACCACATGGCAGCCACTGCCCAGGACTGCCTGTGCACTCTGCATGACCTTTGTAGCACTACCCACATGGATATGGTCCTCGCTGTCATCCTGGCACACCAGCCTCCTGGAAGAAGTCTGAGGTTTCCTTCACCCAACTCACTAAGTGTACTCCCCGATGGACCCACCGTAAGAACTAAGGTAAATGAGCGTAAGAACAGGCTGTCCCCATCACCCTCACAAGCAATTACATCTGTTCTAGTCCCTCTGTGTGCCCAGATCCCAGGTTTGGCCCCAGTTTGAAGTGAACCATTGTGGAAATGAACCTGTGTAGCCACACCTGGCCACCTGGCCCTCATACTGGTAATACACAGAGTTTGACATTCTTCAAAGGAAGCCCTTCTCTATAGATGAGGTTGTGGAAGCCTGTCACTGCTAAGTGACCCTCCCGCCTCCCACCAGACCAAGGAGGGCACTGGACAGAGTCAATCAATCACAGTGCTAAGAGGATGTGGAGGCAAGCTCAGGCCTTTCCATGGGCTCCCTATATTCACCCAACTTGGAGAAAGCAGGAGTGAAAGGGATCCAGGCAGAAGCGTGGGAGCCAGGACCACTGTGTCATGGTTGCTCAGTTCATGTGCTGAGGCCCCGCTCCTCTAGACAGGGCATGAGTTAACGCCACTTCATGCACCACCTGTCTGCCACGCTCCCGAGTGGCCACTGAGTTTGTTTTCCATTAGGATCCACTAGGATCTCCCGGTCCTAGTCTCCGGAACCAAACCCTGTCCATTGTTCTCAGTGAGCCACATGTATTTCTTCAATTGTGACAATACACTACTGCCCTTCCTCTGGGCACAGTCTGACCTCCATGGTGTGTAGAATGTTCTGGGAAGGCCTGGCTGTTGGTGCTAGGTGCTGAATGGGCAGCAAAATCAGAGAACAGGTCTGGGGTGGGTCCACATTCTACCATTCTTATCCAGGTGAGAAGACTATGGAGGTAGGGCATGAGGGATCTATAAATGTGGTATGTGTGTATGTGTGTGTAAAGCATGTGTTTGCATGTGTAGTGTGGGTTTGTGTGGGATGTGTTTTCATTTGCAGCATGCTTGGGTAAGAGAGAGAGACAGAGACAGAGAGTGTGTGTGTATGTGTGACGTGTTTGTGTTGGTTGTGAATGGAATATGGCATGCATTTGTGAAGTATGTGGTATGGTCGTATGTGTATGTGGTTTACACAGATGTGTCTATAAGTGTATATTTTTATGTGCTCTGTCGGTGGGAAATGTGTACAGATGTTGTTTACATAGTATCTGTGTGTGGTATGCCCAGGGTCTGGAGCTACAATGTATGTGTCGTGTGGACATGAATGTCTGTGTGAAGTACAGCATGTGTGTAAATGTGAAGTATGCATACATGTGCTTGTAGTGTATCTGTATGTGTACATGGCCAACATATATAGAATGTGTGTATGCGGAGAATGCGGTATGTGTGTGCATTTGGTGTATGTTATACATATATATTTAGTGTGTATGATATATACATGTGATGTGCAAATGTGATGTGTGTTTGGTGTTATGTGTTGTGCTTATGTGGTGTACGATTATGTATATGTTCTATGTGTGTGATTTGTATGTATGGAATATGTACCTATGCAGTATGGGGGTATTACATGTATAAGATATTAATATACCACGTGTATATGTGGGATATATGTGCATGACATGTTAATACATTACACACACATGTGGGATACATGTACATGAGGTACTAAATATGCCACAAATATATGTTAGGTATGTAAACATGAAGTGTTAAATGCCATATAGGTATGTGGGGTACATAATTATGAGGGGTCAATGTGTCATATGTACATGTGGGTTACATGTGCACATGGTGGTGTGTGTTTACATATGCTGTGTTTATATACTCTGAAGTATGTGTTTATGTGTGGGGTATGTGTTTTTATGTAGTGTACTTGTATGTCATGAATACATTCATTGTGTGTGGGTAGTGTGAGTACATGTGGTATGACGTGTTGGTACAGAATGTGTGTGTGTGGAACATATGTTTATGTGGTTCATGTGATGTGTCGCAATATGGATGAGCTGTGTACACATGTTGTGTGTACTTGGTTTGTATAGGTGAGGTGCTGTGCCTTTGTGGAGTCAGGTGCTACAGTGTCATGTCTCTCGGACAAGGGTGAGTTAAGCTGCAGATAATATCTAAGTGAAAGGAAAAGAGAAGCCTTGCAGGGAGGGGTTGCCACGCAGGCAGAATGGAGTCTGTGGATGGAGGAAAGAGGTCAGAAGGGCCAAACCGCGCTTAGCAACTAGAATGTGAGCTGGCACCCATGTGACACAGGCAGATTTGTAGTCCTATGCATCGCAGAGAGTATTTCATATATGCTCAGGCCATAGGAGGCCACAGGTATTCACACAGTTTCCATGGATCCACTTGTGTATAAATAAGGGGAGGGAGTAGCCCCCACCATCACCCTCATTACACAGCTGTAGTTTTGAACAAGTTCGTAATCCATGGTCATGAATTTATATGCTTATGAAAATTACATACAATATAAACATCTCAGTATTTAATTAATGTATAATCACGTGCATGAACATAAACATCTTACTTATAAAAAGTTCAGCAGTGGACATCCTAAGGCTGCCCACTCCGGCACTCCGTAGATACATATATTAGTACCACATATACACACATTCTACATACCACCTGGGTGAAGCAATCAGCCAGTTCACCAGAGTTAAGGACTGGGCCTGGCTTTCAAATAACAAGTTTATGTCCAAGCAAGATGGAAGGATTGAGTTTCCCAAGATGCACAGGGAAGATTAGCCATGTAACTATGCATCTAGGCCTGGAGTGGACATTGTGTTCAGATACCCTAGCACAGCTCATTCCTAGTGTTACCTAGCTCTCCAGGGTCTTCCTCCTGGCTCTGTGCAAGGCGGCTGGGAAATACAGATTCCAGACAGATTCCAGACTCCTGCCTCTGGTAGGCTATGGGGAGCCAGTGTGCAGTCACCTCCATTACCAACCCCTTTATGCTCTAACTTCTATGGTTGTCAGACATTCACCTGATGTGAATCCCATTACAGTGAGTGTGGGTTTTATTTAGATTCTGTGTCACACAAGAAGTGATAGTAAATGATGATAGAGGAGCTGGTTATTTTTAACGCTCTTCAAAGCCCACCCCTCCCTAGCAGCCATTCACTTACCTGGCCTCTCAGTAAAGTCTACAGGAAGGCTAAGGGAGAAGCAGACTTTGGGTACTAGGGAGGCACAGGCCCTGCCTATTGCATACCTTGCAGAGCTCTGCATCCTGAGAAGGACTAAGAAGGCAGCACTGGGGAGCCCTGAGGTTCCTGGGCAAATCTGAGGCCCTCTGCATGTGGCCCTGAACCGTGGAGGGAAGAGTGTGAGACCCAGGCCGGCTGTGGAAATTTAGGAGGACACAGGTATGCAAAAAGCCCTTTCCATAAACACTCAGGCCTCTGCCCGGCCCTACAGTATATCATAAGATCTATGCAGGAGCCAAGCACAGCTCAGCTTTATCAAGACCAGCCACGCTGTTCTGAACAGTCTCAGGCCCCTACCCAACCCCAGTGGGCCCCATCAGTCCCTCCCCACCACCACAGCCTGTCCAGGGAAACAAGTATCTATAACAGAAATGATACACTTTTTTAATTCAATCATTTTTTAAAAATATGTCTTTATTTATTTTTACTGAATGAATATTTGGCCTGAATGTAAGTCTGTTCTGTTCACTATGTGGTGTGTGCCTGGTCCCTGTGGAGGTCAAAAGAGGGCATCAGATTCTCTAGAACTGTAGTTACAGGTCCCAGGTTTGCTGCAAGAGCATCCAGTGCTTCTAACTACTGAGCCATCTCTCCAGCCCCCTCAATGAATATTTTTAATGAATTTTTTTTAGGGCCAGTAACTATGTTATGCTGTTCAAATTTTTGTCCATTTTTTTTTTAAATCGGTCTACAACTGGAAGATAAGACAGTTGGTAACGTGATTGCTTTGTGAACATGAGAGCCTGAGTTTGATCCCCAGAAAGCATGAAATAAATAAACGAATAAAGAAATCAATTTAAAAAGTGGCCTTGGCATTGTGGCCTGTAATCCCAGTGCTGGAGAGGCAGACAGGTGTGTCCCTGAAGCTCACTGGCCAGTCAACCTAGCTTGTCAGTGAATTCCAAGCCAGTGAGAGACCCTGTCTTAGAAAAGAAAAAGAAAAAGGAAGGAAGGAGGGAAGAGGGAAGGAAGGAAGGAAAAAAAATAGGTAATTGACAGCATCCATGCACAGGTAATTCCCCTCAACACACATGCACATATGATCATACACACACACACACACACACACACACACACACACACACACACACAGAGACGTCCTAAAAATAAAAACAGATAAGGTGATCAATGTCCCAGACACACTGGTGTCCTGAGATGTCTGTGGGTCTTGCATGGGTGGTGGGATGGTGATAATTAGAACTCTATTGAGACGCAACCTAGTACCACCGAGTGTCTGCACACGGTTAAGTGTGTGTGCTCCTTTCAGTCTGGCCGCACAGGCTCACAGAATGTGCTTAACTTCCAAAGCAGGGAGCTGACTAAATAAATTAAAGTTGAATCCTATTTGCTCAATCAACAGCCCTCGGAGCAGCTGAGGAAGATAACGCTGGGTGAGGTGACTCTAAGTTCCTGGGAATTAAGATGCTGGGACATTGTGCTGGGGCAGCTGGACACTGGCATTCGTCTGCCCCACAAGCTCTTGATATTAACCAGAGAAAGAGGCTTTTTAATAGCATGATCGGTTCAAGCAACACTCGTCCAGCCATCAAGAGGATTTACAAGGACAGAGAGTTAAACCTCAAATCCACAGCTAATGGAGACACACAGGGATGTCTCTGCCAGACAAAAGGGCTGGTGGGTTAAATCTCAGTCCTGTCTCTTTTGAATCCCAAAGGCCAGAAATCCATAGGCCACACGGACTTCCAGGGACAGGCTGAAGGTCTCACTGTACTGTGTTTGTTTTCCTGTACTGCTAAGTATCCAAACCAGAGCTTGTGCTGCTGTGCCCTGCCCCAGGACTTCAGAGACTTCAAGAATGTTCATAGGTCCAGCTGTCACCCTAACTCCACACTCCAAGTTCCACATAAATGAGGAACTGTGGGCATAGCCTCCTGTTCTCTTCCCCTTCCACCCCACATCCCTGCTCTGCTCCCATGAGACAGCTTGATCCAACAGGGTTCCCACCACATCATCCTTGACCTGATCGGTCCTAGCTCAGAGAAACCAGAGTTGTTGCAAACCCTGCACAAACAAGCATGGCTGATGATATCCCAGTAGGGTGTTAGTTAGGGCACGCCATTGATGCCTGAACCCCATGCTTTAGCTACTCTCACCTGCCCCCAGCCCTCTGACTTTCTCCACTGAGTAGGCGCGGTGTGCGCAAGACCTGTTCTTAAAGAAACTGGACAAGCCAGAGCTGCAATTAGGACCACAATTCTCCTCTCTCTGGGTTCACAGACCTATTCATCTTTGCAATTGCTGCAAGACAGGCCAACCAGAGTAGGACGGATTACCCATGGGGTAGCCTTGTATCTCCACACAAAAGGGAAAGTGTGGAAAACGGCTCCCTGGGCCCCCCATTCTTCACTCCCGGAGTAGGGGGGCAGATTCACGGAAATGGCTATTTGTACTGCTATTTCCCACTCTATCTCCAGGCAACAAGTCACAATTGCCCAATCAGCCTAGTTCCCTCTCTCCTAGTAGATTCCAGTCTGCAGCCCCAGCCTCCCAGAAGGGCCCTGTGCCTCCCCTGAGAACCACAGTCTCCAGCCTTTCACTGCATACCCTAAGGCCTATCCTGAGGCTCCTGCTCCTGATGCCAGAGACCAAAACACCATGCAAACAAGGACAGAGATGCCAACCCTGATCATTGTGACAGAAGGAAACAGAAAAGGGTGCTGGGATTCAGGGTCAAAGGAGGCAAACAACTCAGGGTGAACAACAGGGCTCACAAGCCCCACAGGGTTAACACTTGGGCTTTTCCTCAAGAGCAGCCACCAAGACACTGCCCCTTCAGGTTCTATGACCCTCATGGCCAGCATGTCCTTTACCCCACCATCTGTCACAACATGCATGTGTCTGTCCACACCAAATGCCCAGGCTTCTATAAAGGGCTGTCCGGCAAACCCATCCTCAGAGGACATTCCCTTCCACTCCAGAACACAAGTGCTGATGCATACGGCCTGTGTGACCTGGCCACCAGACACAGGAACTTCCCTCTTCACTAAAAGATAGAATCTAATACCTTAGAAGAGTCAAAGACTGGTTTATTCCCACCAGGCAAGACAAAGGGGACCCATCTACTGGGTCACATGACTCCAAATGACCAGCATCTCCTTGTCACAAGTCATTCCTTACCACACATAGTAACTCAGGCAGGCTAGACCAACTCTGAGAAGCCCCAGCACATTAACATCCATGCTCTTAGGAGAATACCTTAGAAAACAAAGAAGCAGAGGAAAAGGTAGAGAACCTATAGCCCAAACATGATCTCAAAGTATAAGGATCCCCTTGTTTTGGGGTCTGGGTGTGTGTCACGTGGTGGTCCCCACCCTATCCCTAGAGCTGCCTGGCAGAGAGGGTACCAGCTGAGGGCAGCTCTCTCTGGGGCACCTGAAGGAAATAACTCATATTTGCAGTAAAGAGTTATCTCAATAGCAGGGGACCCCAGACCGAGGCAGAACCACCCACTCAGGAAGTAAGTCATCTAAGCTTGAGAGAACAAGGGCCTGCAACTCCAAGAAGGATCAAGAGCGCTAGCTGAGCAGGTTCACCCGCCTGCAGCAAGGCCCAGCTAGTTTCTCCAAGGTAGCACCCAAAATCAAGGCAAAACAATCTGTGGCAGACCGTTGAGTGCTCCCAGGATCCAGGTAGCTCCCAGCGTCCAGAGGTTCACTAATTAGGCAGAGAGGCTGCAGAATGTTGCAAGCCACCACTCCTTAGGAACCTGGAGCTAGTGAGGACAGTTACAGGAATCTGCACCGGCACTTTCCAGGGCTCAGTGTTCTCTGCTGACCTAGGGGAGAGCTAGCCAGTGCAGGCATGACCTGTGGATAGGGGCACCAGCAACCACCCACAGTGGGTGTCACCAGAGTAGGCTGAACCCAGAGGCACCAAGACCAAGAGGGGTTACCAAAGGGCGGAAAGTTCCCAAGAGTGCCCATCATTGCACTGCCTGTCAATGCACACCAACAAGCCAATGGAAGGACTCCCAAAGGGCCACTGTGACCAAAAGAGTCTGATGTGTACTACACAAGTCTCAACAGAGTCTCAGGAACTGGATGGGACGACCCGGCAATCTAGAAGGGGACCAGGACAGCAAAAGAACCATAACTTGAGAGATCCTAGGCACTGTGGTGATGAAGAATTCTGCCCACTTACCCTGAGTCTGATGGGTACCCGGCCGGGCCTGGAAAAAAGCAGCATGGGACATGGGCACAATTTCACAGTCCTCACCCCTTAACGCCTTTGCTTCCCCAGCCCCCAATCCATTCAGCCCGGGCCTGCTCAGCACTGGCCTCAGACAGACTACCAAAGTGGAGCGCTGGTGCCACCTACCGAGGGTCGATGGCATGCGGGTAGGCGCAACTGCCACCGAGCCTTGCGGGGCAGGGGATGGCAACTGCAGACTGGGCTTGAGCTTGGGCTCCGAGACTACACCGGAGCTCGCCAGGCCCAGCACACCCCGGCTCCCGCCTAATTAACGCCGCCCCTGCCACCCGATGCGCTTAGGGGCGGCAGATCCAGCGCTGGGCTCCAGGAAGGCTCGCGCTACCGGCCACTCCGGCCCCGCAGAGCCTCTGCCCAGCTCGCTGGCAGCGGTGGAAGGTACTGGAAGCAGTATCACGCGCAGGGGCCGCCGCGAGCAGTGCGGGGGACCGCGCGCGCCGGGGACAATTACCTTCTTTGAGGAACTGAGCGTGGATCACCAGGACAAGGAAGCAGCAGAGCGCGGCCCCTGCGAGTGCCCAGAGCGCCTTCAGGAGCTGCATCGCGGAGTGCCAACTCGGCCGACGCCCCCGAAGTCGCGCAGCGAAGGTCCAGGCGCCGCATCAGCGCCCCGCTGGGTGCAGCCGCCGCGGCTGCCCGATCGCGCCCTCCATCCGCCGCCAACGCCGCGCTCAGCCGCGACTGGAGGCGCCACTCCGGGAGGCGATCTGTGTCTTTTGGGCAGGGGGAGGGGACGGCGCGGGGGAGGGCGCCGGGGAGGGGGCGGGCGAGGGCGGGGAGGTTAGCAGAAAGTCTCGGGCCGCGGCGGCCGCCGCTCCGGCCACTCGGCCACCATCGCGCGCTGCGGGGCGCCGGGGGCCCGGGCGCGGGGTACTGGCCGCCGCGGCCCCATGAATCAGCCCCGCCGCCGCCCCCGGAGCCGCGCCGCCAGCAGGGCCCAGACCGGCGCGGATTGCGCAACGGCCCGGCGGGCTTGGGGGTCCGGCGCGGCCCCGGCACTGGTCGCCTGTCGCCCCGCGCTTGTGATCGGCGTCGCCTTCCTCCGCTGCTCCGCCGCCGCCGCCGCCTTCTCGGGCTCCGCCGCCGCCGCCGCTGCCCGCTCTCGCTCCGGCGGGGGGCTTAGGGGGCCGCTCCGCCGCCGCTGCCACCGCCGCGCAGGGCCAGCCTCAGGGCCGGGGCTGCGCGCCGCTCGCAGAGCTGCAGCACCATCGCAGCTGCCGGGGCCCGCGCGGCCCGGCCGAGCCCGCCGCAGTCCAACTTGCACGGCCCGGAGCCGCCGGGCCGGTCCCCTCGCCCGGGACGGTGCCGGCCTCCTCGCCCAGCCCGGAGAGCGCGCCTCCACCGCCGCAACCGGGACGAGGCCGGGCCCGGCGCCGACGCGAGCCGCCCGCGCAGGCTGGGGACGCCGGAGGCGACGCTGAGGGTGGCCGCGCCGACAGGTGGGGCCGGAGACGCTGCGCGCCTCGCCGCCCGCGGGACGCCGCTGCTCCGGTGCCGGTGGCGCGCGCTCCCCGCTCGGCTTGGCGTCTTTGCGAGCTGCGGCGGGAATGGGAGAGCGGCGTGGGTCTCGGTCGGCCCAGGCGGCCAGGCCGCGCTGCCTCGGACTCTGGCCCGCGCCTGCCGCCGTCTGTGCAGCGCCCGGGCCGCCGAGCTGCCGATGCGCACTGGGCCGCGGAGGGGACCCCGGGGACCCGGCCGCCCTGCAGCGCCCCCGTCTGGCGTGCCTGCGGGTCAGGTGGGGCCGGTCCAACAGAAAACTGCGGGTCGGGCTCCACCTAGGTGCGCTGGGGCCTCACTGCAGAGCAGCCGGGTTGGCGCCGCGAGTCGGGGAAGCGAGCCCAGCCCCCAACCCGTTCCTACCCCAGGTCCTGGGGAGAATGCAGAACCAGAACGAGGACCGGCGGCTGGCGGGCTGACGTGCTGCTAGATAGGTTCAGAGGAGGCTGCTCTCGGTAGGCGGTTCCGAGGGGTTTGAAAACGGCACAGCCGACCAGAAACACACACCCTTCCCCATTGCATCCTGGGCCTCTTGTGTGCCCGCCTCCAGCCAGCTGCGGGACACCCAATAGCACAAGCACAGTGGATGCCCACAGTCTACTCCAGAGGAAGCCAGCAGGCATTTCCCTGCCCGCCGCCTCCATTCTTTTGCAAGAAAGAGTCGGCATTTGTGTCTGAAGGCCCAGAGCCGGCGGCAGTACTGTCCTTTTTAGAGGGTCCCTCCATGCTAACGGCACCGGGACCAGCACGGTAGGCCTGAAGGCACTTGTGTCTGAATCGAATTTCAAATGCCCAGCTCAGAGCTTTGGATGGTAATCCCGGACCTATGCTTGGGCTGTGTGGAGAGCAGGGTAGGGGGTTAGCCGGGGTCTGGGGCTCACCTGCTTCACATAAAGGCAGCGTTTTCTCATACAAGTGTGTGTGTGTGTGTGTGTGTGTGTGTGTGTGTGTGTGTGTGTGTGTGTGTGTGTGACAGAGACAGAGAGACAGACAGACAGACAGAGACAGAGACGGGGGGGGGGGGGAGGCAAGAAAAGAGGCCAGTTCTGAAGGGCTCTTAGAGGTCAGATCAAACTTCTTAATGTACAGTTGGGGAAACTGAGGTCTGTAGTAGCAGGGTGACCAAAACAAGTAGCCTGCTTGACCAGACTACTGTGCCCACACCTGGGCAGAGGGAAGGGCTGTTGGAAAGGAATTTGTCTCTCTGGCTACCAGCACCCCTCTCCCATCTCTGAGGACAGCTAGCAGAGACAAGAGTTAGTTGGAGCTTCCCCCATCCCCCAACCTGAAGAGGTGGCCCAGTCTTGCACTAA
Organism: Cricetomys ansorgei; assembly: GCA_026225945.1. Taxonomy (NCBI): domain Eukaryota; kingdom Metazoa; phylum Chordata; class Mammalia; order Rodentia; family Nesomyidae; genus Cricetomys; species Cricetomys ansorgei. The sequence continues at coordinate 81,656,175 of JAMJFZ010000199.1, read as the reverse complement.
CCAAGCAACTAAACAATTCAGGATCTACCATGGCAGGGACTGGGCACTCTCTTTTGCAGTTCCCTGGAGCCCCTGCATCAAGTAACTGTCCCACTCTACCCATTTCTGTACTCCTACACATCTTCCAGCAAAGCCATCCACGCAGCAGCCTCAGGATCCTGCCCTGTCCATCTCTGGAAGTCTGACCTCCACCAAGGTCGCTGGCCTACACTCCTCACCTGGAACAGTGTGCTCCACCTCAGAGGGCTAAGAGTCTGGCAGGTGCTCATCACACACACAGGCTTGGCCCCAAAGAGACCACAATCAGGAGAGAAGGCCCACCCCTGATATCCGCTCTGTCCCCAAACAGGTGCACATTATTTGAAATCCTGAGAAGTGATCGCTATCTGAAAAGAACTAACCGTTTGAAGGGTCTTTCTATAAACTGAATTTTTAAAAGGAAAGAAAGTTCCTAAAGACATACATAGCCCACCAATTAATTCATTTCCATTGGATAGAGTGTGTGTATCTCCAATTCCAAGGATTCAAAGTATCCTCCCTCCCCCAGGTGCCAATCCCCCCTACTAGACAAAACCACAGCTGAGGAGCAGAGAACCTATGTCTGACACCCAGAGGAGCAGGTTCACTGTGCAGACTGGGCATTCAGCTTAAACAGCAGTACATTCACCTGAGTAGAGGAGAGGATCACAGATTAGGAGGGAACACCAGGGGCAGTGGACATAGAGGAAAAGATCCTTTAAAATCATAAGACTGAGACAGTACTGAGAATGGATATCAAGAGTTGGCAGGCCAGAGAAACCCTGGTGCTGAGGGCTGGGCAGAAGAGAGGGGCCATCTGAAGAATGTCCCTCCCTCCAGCCACAGCACCTGGAATGCCAAAGAGCTGGCACCATTCAAGGGGTCTGATGATGGAAAGGTACTTAGTCAAAGATATATGTGGGTGAGCTCCTGTACCGTAGTAACTGCTGCTGCCAAGCCAGTTAGCTGAACAAGCCATGGTGTGTTGCCCAAAGAAGGGACAGTCCCCACCACATCCATATGCCTGTGGTATGGGAGCCCAGATGGGGAAAAGGGGACAGTTTATTTTACATGTCTCAGAAGTGAACACTGCCTTCAATTAGGCATGTGGGCAGTAAACACAATAGTTTAGCTGTAACTGTGACTTTGTCACCAACAGAAATCACAGGTATTTTCATATCAAGTTACAGATATATGGCTATCATAGTACATTGCTTATGTTCACCATTATTCTAAATTACAGTCATTCTATAGCTAGGCCTTTTATGTAATGCTTTAATAAAGACACAAGCATACCCTTGTATCAAAATGGGTTTTTTTTTCACATTTGATAGCTGCGTTTAATATAATTGGTTTTCTTAGTAATCTTGTGTATGTTTATATTATTTTAAGACAGGTTCCATAGACTTCAGTAGTTAGCCAATTATGCCCATAACCCCTGCCTCTGTGGGGAAGTCGGGTACCTGGGGTATATAGAGTGGAGTAGAATGGAGGGAGGATCTCTATGCAATACAGTCCAAATGTATGGGTACCACAGTTCCTGGATGTGAAATTCACCGGAGGCTGCTTGCCCCTAGGCTTCGTGCCCACTTCCAAAGAGGCCTACCTGCACACATACTCTATTTCCAGAGGAAAACAGGCAGCATGCCAGAATAGCAACCCACAGTGTCCCCTGACTGGCCACTGCTTACTGACCCCTCACTGTGCACTGACAAGTTCTACATCCTGATCATTGGTTGCACACTGTCCAGTTCTGGCCCTTTATGGGCACTAACCAGTCACTGCACACTGACCATTTATCGTATACTGATAAATTACAACATTCTGACCATTTACTGTATTCTGACCATTGCTTGCACACTGACCAGTTACTTCCCACTGGCTGTATACCTCCAGCATCCCTCCCATGTAATGGGGCCTGGAGACAAGATCACCGGGTGTCTACAGAAGGCCAGGGCAGAATAGAGAAGAGAGGCGGAAGACATACATTCCACGTCTAAGTCTGAGAGTAGAGAAAGAATTCCAGGAAAGATAAAAGAATAAAAAAATAATAATCCTAAACTCCATCATGCTAAAAACACAAGAAAACGCTGTAGTCACCACACAAAACCAGGAGACGAGCGAGAGAGGCTTAAAATGAATGTAGTGGTCACGCCTTAAGATGCAGGGGATATGTTGTGGTAAGATGGATGGGAACAACGGTCCGGTGTGGAGAACAGTCAGGGAAACCGAGAGTGTGGAGCCCGCAGAAGGGGAGCAAAGGAAAGGCCTGGAGTGTTACAATGTGGAGAGGATATCTCAGGTGTCCAAGTTTCCTGTTAGAAACTCTGAGGTTGGAAAAGAGAACAAAGAGAGAGAACAAGGAGGAGGAAGTTGTAAGAAATGGAAGGGCTTGCTCTGTTCTAGACAGATCTGATGAGCCAATCCAGAGCCAAGCAGCCCCAAAAACCCATACAAATCCAAAAGAAGAGTTAAGTCGGTTCTGACCCACCGAATCTGAGATGAAGTGACAAAGGGCTTTTGTTCAGCAGTGCTGGCTTTCCACTGAGAGCAGAGCAGAGTCCTCCAGTGCTGGTGGGAAAAGACACCTCACCAAGAGTGCTGAGCAGCTCCTCTGTCCAAAGAGGGCACCCTATCACAGGAGGCAGCTGGAGGAGCCTTCCCACCCACACCCCACACAGAGAGCGGACCGGGGCTCCAGCAGAGAAAGGAATGACATGGAAGAAAAGATAGCCAAGGGACTTCTGAGATGCAGAGGAGTCATATGCAGAATATGCGAGAGGGTGCACTGGGCCCTGAAATTGGGAAGAATCTCCTTCAACCAGCAAAATCTTTACAGAAAAATACCAAGTCTCTCTCTCTCTCTGTGGTTCTAGTCGCTGGCCTCTTCTGTGGGAAGCTACGCAGATAGAACAGTACTGTAAACTCTGTTTTTATGTAAGTCTTAAAACCGGCTCACAGACAGATCTCAGAAAAAAAAATCCCAGCAGCTAGCTAAACGTAGAGCCCAAAACTTCGATCATTAAAGATACATATGCACAGGGGCCCCAGGGATGGCTCAGTGGGTAACAGCACTTGCTCTACAAGCAGAGGGATCTGAAGTGGAATCCCCAGCATGTTTGGAGGCACAGACAGGTGGATTCCAAGAGCTTGCTGGAAGAGTGAGCTCCAGTTCACTGAGAAACCCTTTCTCAAGGCAATAAGGTGGAGAGGGATAGAGGAGACACCCCAAAGTCCTGCTCTGGGCTTCGCATGCATGCATATGGGTATGTGCGCATATGAGCATGCACACACAAGGGTATGCACACCTGCACACTTTTTGGGCATGCACTGCACACCACGTAATATGCATACAACACAACATATTTGTACACATATGAATAATGAATGAATGAAACAGTGGGCACGGCTTCAATACAGGTTGGACAGAAAGCCAGGGAAAGTCAGGGCAAGGTGGAGTTTAGGCTGGCTCTGGGAGACACCCATGGACACAGGCCAGGGACATTTAAGAAGCCTCCTTTCACCAAAAATGTTCTAGCAACATGGTATCTCAACAACCAGTATGGGCAGATGGGGGGGGGGGGGAGTCACGCCAACTGCTATTCCTACACAGGCCACTCTGCAGATAGAGCACACGGTCAAGAATGCCAAGCCCCATCACCAGGAGCCTGGCTTAGATAGCTATCCACCAAAACTATTTCCCCATCTATGGCATTTAGGTCCACCTTCAGTCTGGTCTGGGGTGGATGGGAGGGATATAGTTCAGTTCTTGTAGTTTTAAAGTTTTCTTTCAAGACTGTGTGTTAGTGCAGTCATTATGGAGACCACTGTGAAGGAACCTCAAACAACTCAACACTTATCCTCTGGAGGATCCAGCTGTCCCACTTCAGGGTCCACAGCAAAGGAAAGACATCAGCAGAGGTCAAGGAGATGTCAGCATGCTTGCTGTGTACCTGAAGCCCTACTGACAGCAGGTCAGATTCATACTTAGCCTTGGAGCTCACAGGACACATGAACAGATTAAGACATCAAGGAAGAGTGGGGTGTGTACATGTTTGTGAGAGAGAGGGGGAAGCACCAGAGGGAGAGGGGGTTGGATAGTACTGTACATATATTAGTGAATTAATACATACATAATTACTGATACACATGTAAGTGATGGCATAGTACTCGTTCTTGAAAAAAGATCCTGACACTTGGGACAAAATGAATGAGCTTGGAGGACAATATACTAAGCGAAATCACCTAGGCACAGAGAAATGCACGGTCCCTCCCCCTTTTCTGAGTAAAACAAAGTTGACCTCATAGAAGTAGCTACTAACACAGGCAAGAGTGGCAGTTAGCCCATGCAGTATTTAAAATTACCACAGGTTTCTTGGCACTGGCTGGCCCTCCCACCATCCTATACACCACCCCCAACCAAGCCTGGGAGAGACCTCGCAGCTTCCACCAAAGTACTGTTGCATGTCCCTCAATCCTTCAGGATCAAGAATCTCAGCCTCCACTCAGAGTCTACATAGCCTCTGTATTCCTCAGTCTCCTCTTAAGACGCTACTGCCTCCTGGAGTTCTCAGTAGCCCCTTGCAGGAATGTAAAAAGCACCCAGATATCTGAGGTATCTGTCCCCATGTCCAGCAAACGCTCAGGGAGGCAACTCCCAGCCCAAGCTGCTCTCCAGCCTCGGTTCCCCTTCATGGTTATCTCTGGGTGCAGAATAGAATGTACCCCACTGGCCCTGTCCATGAGAGTGGGATGATGGCCTCCACCTACCCTCCCTCTACCACCCGGATAGAAAAAGTGAGAGCACGCCCCCAGCTGCTCCATTGGAGACGTATTAGGAGGGCAATGGGACCAGAGATGTCTGGTCTGGTACTAGGAATGTCACTCTCTGGTCAGCTCAGTCCCACATAAGACTCCTTGCAGGGATCCTGGCTACTGCAGGAAGAGATCTTGGCATACTGTCTGCTTCAAAGTATATTTTCATCCTTTCTTTGCATTTTGCATAAGTATAAGCAGAGTCCTGTCCCCAGGAAGATATCTGGGCACACTTATGAGGTCACACAGCATGTCCCAAGCTACAATGGTGTGGAGTCACCCAAACCAGGAACCTGTGTGAACCCAAGTGTTTCTTCTGCTTGAGGATAAAGTCTCTAGCAGGGCTTGCTCTGAGCTGTGATCAGCCCCTGATACCCCAGGGTGAGGAAGTTCCAGATTCTCCCTCCAGTGCAGAAGGGAGGAAGGGGGAAGAGAAAAAAAAAAACAGTTGAAGAAGAGGGAGAAGGAGGTGGAAAGAGGGTGGGTGTATGACTCCTTGTGCTGGTCAGCTGATAGCTGATAGGAGCAGGTCTGCGGGCTTCTACCCCCAGCTGAGGTCAGCTGTATGCTGGCCAAAGCTTGGGACTTGCACTCTCATTTTTTTTCTCCAGCCCCTCTGACACGCCCAGAAAATGGAAGTATGACCTAAGTGAGTCATCTTAGGCCTAGGTTGCCTTCAGCTCTGAATTATGCACAGCATTTTGCCCAAGAGAGGCCATCAGCTAGGGAGGATTTCGGGTATGAAACAGGGGAAGGGTTTGGAAGAAGGCATTGTGGAAGGAAGACATATCCTCTCCTCCTTGAGGTGCCTGCTTGTCTCTGTCCCCAGCCAGCCGATCACGCCAGTGATTGTCCCTTATCCCAGACCCATGACCACTCCCCACTTGCTCTCCTCAGAACCCTTATCTTCTCTCTGCACATGGGCTCATACTTCATTTGAGCCCAATAGCTCCCCTCCAACCAAAGAGGGACTGTCTTTTCAAAGCATTTTTTTTACTGAGGCATAGAGGAAGTCACTTGGCCCATGGTGACCCTGGTCCTCAGAACAGATGTATACACATGGAGAACTCCTCTCTTTGCTCTTGAGGACCAGATAGACAGAAAAAAAAAAAGGATACTTGGCACAAGTTATGGTTCAGCCTGCTTTTTAATAAAAAAAGGATTTTCCACTCTAACGTCTTGAGGAAATGTAACACAACTTAAGATGTTTGAAACACGAGTAAGTACAGAAGCCTCATGACTCAAAGAAAGAAGAGTCCTCTCCACACAGACAGAAAGCCTTGAAAACAACACAGTGCTTGTCCATGGGAAAGGCTGGGTATAGGGTGGTGTGGAATACTACTCAGCAGCGAAAGCATAAACTCAGCCTATTCATACCGACAAGCATGAATCTCTAGGCCACAGTGAGTAGAACATGTTCTCCAGAGCCACAGGACTACAGGAACCCAGACATAAGATGTAGCAGACTGTGAAGGCCCAGAGGCACCCACAGTCAGGGCTTAGCCCAGTCCCCCCAGCATAAGATTCATACACTTCCCCAAACCTGTTCTCAACACAACTTCCTGCAGCCACAGGTCCCCTCATTCTGAGAAAGCTGGGACTAAGGAGCTCAGAGCTTGCTTAAAGCTGAAGAAGAAGAAGAGGCTGGAGCTGGGTGTGGTACACACACTGTGAATCCCAGCACTTAGGAGGGAGAAGCAGGCAGATTGCTGTGAGCTCAAGGCTAGCCTAGTCTACACAGGGAGTTTCTGGCCAGCAAGAAGGGCAAAAAGAAGTTAGGACAAAGTTGAGTCTATTGCGGATTTTTTACTCCTCTAAGAAGAGAATAAAACATCTTCATAGGCCCCTACAGGTCTCCACTCATTCACCTGTCCATCCATCTCCCTGTCCATCTACCAACCATGTATTTATGGATCAATCCATCTATCCATCCACTCATATACCATCCATCTAACCAACTCAACTACCCAGTCACCTATCTGTTAACTATCCATCTACCCATTCATTCATCATCTATCCATCCATTCACCTATCCACCAATCCCACTGTTCTATCAACATTCATAATCCAACTGTCCATCTGCCAATCCATTTATTCATCCAACTACACATTCATTTGCTGCCCATCCACCATCAATCTACCAATTCATTAATCCACCTACCCATCCATCAACCCAACTGTCCATCCACCAGTCCATTTTTCCATCCATCCATCCATCCATCCATCCATCCATATCTCTACACACTGTTGTGTAGCTTATCTTTTCCCTCTGAAATGAATCATTCCCTCCTAGAGGGAGATGGAAGATCCATAAAGCTCAGGAAGCTAAGGAAACTCAGATGGATCAGGGAGCTCAGAAAGTTGTAAGACTCATAAGGCCCTTCCCCAAAGTTTTTATAAACGGCAAACAATTGCCAGGGAAAAGGAGACTCTCTGGTGGAGATGCCTGCAAGTTGGGCTGGTATCTCTAGGAACACAGTTTTCAAGGGTCATAACCATCACCTGTGCTGGGATAATGTAGATACTTCTGAGTTATTCATTCTTCTAGAACTGACTCCAGGAAATTTGTTGGTTCAACAAGAAAGAGTTGAGTGAAATTGTTTCTTTGGACTATGCTTGGCACCTTATCTGGGGTGAGTAGCTGTTTGCTCCTATCTCCCTAGAAGTCATGCAATAATCGTGAATCCACTAATCTACCCATCCAGTCACCTTTCCACTTATCCTTCTATTCATCCTCTACCAACCCTTCTATCTCTCTGTCCATCAACAATCCCACACATCCACTCACCTTCCCTGGCTTTGTTTAGGAAAGGAGCACACTGGAAGCAAAATATACACCTGCCAAACTAAGACCATAACCTGAAGTGGACAGTGCTTGGAGCAATTTTTACCTTACAGGGCAAGCTCTGAAGCAAGGGCAGTATGCAGTTACCTGAGGGTTGATCTCAGGCCTGGATGGGGCCAGGCCCTGGAAACCCCTCAGAGACTGGGAGAGAGGCAGAGCTCTAAGATGTAGGTGAGTGCCCAGGAGCAGGTACCCAGGAGTACAAAGGCTTCTCTGCAGGTGTTTAAAAGCAGTTTCTGAAGGGGAAGGCAGTAGATTCTGACCAAAGTAGGTGCAAGATAGGTAGGTGTAGCTAAGCAAAGGGATAAGGACCAATGGCTCTGGGTTTTTAAAAATTCTTTAACTGTCACAGAGAAACAAGCTCTTTATACTCCTGAAACTGGGACAGCAGCCTCGCCCGATGCACTATGCTAGTACCTGGACCTCAGGACTTCCGCTAGCAACTGGGAGAACTGAACTACCTGTACTCTGATAGCCAGGGGACATGAGAGGAGTCCCATTTGGCTCTGAAGAAAGGCCAAGCTAGGCAAGCATAGAAGAAGCAGGGCACAGTCACTATGCCTTTGAGATCAATCTCTTGGCCACTGGAACTCCTGTCACCCCACCACCCTGCTTGGTTAGTTGGATACATGACATTTAGTTATTTGAGGAAAGCAGCCAGCCACTCTGAGAGGGACAAAGTTCGAGTGGGCCTGACAACAGCCAACAAGACTAAGTTTCCAGTACCTGTGATTACAGTAGCTGCATGTCTCTGACACTCTTCCCATCTTGCAAAACCAAGAGCCTATCCCAAAAAAACTGGTGCTAACTTCCTTTGGGGACTAGCACCTAGTTTTCAGAAACAGTGAGGACCTCCATCTTATATAACGAGATCCACATGCACAGGGAAAGGCAGCTTCTCCCATCCCATGTGGATCCAGTGCTGAGCCGCAAGCTACTTGTGAAGCCACTGTTGTCCCCAAGGGGAGAGAAACATGAATCCAGGGACAGTGGTGAGCTACCTGTCTGCAGGACCCACAAGACCCAGGCAAAGGCCAGGCTGAGAATCCAGGAGCAGCAGCTGCATAGAGCCCACCAAATGTCAGAGAAATGGCTGAAGGTTCAGGGCCAGTTTTGGCTGCAAGGGAGTTGTGCCCAGTGTCTGTTGCAGGGGAGCATACTGGAACCCAGTGCCCTAGGTTCAAGTCTGCCATGCACTCAGACCTCTAGACATTCTCACCTGGACCAAGGGACAACCTCAAGCTCAGGAGGGATCAAAGCAGCAAAACTCACAAGGTCCAGGATCACCTTCTATGTTTTCAAGGATTTCCCTTCTATGCGGCTAGTAAGTCTGTCCAAGAAATGCAGTGTAGAGGACCAGGTCCCAGTCACTCTCATCTGACTTAACGAGATGGCCCCATTAGCATTGGGAAAGCATGTGGGGACAAGGGCTCTATTAAGTAGAAGCCAGAGGTTCCTGGGGCCCTATCATTGGGTTCTTCATCAGAATGGAATCCTGGCATTTCCTCCACAAGACAGAGGTCTACTAGAAAGGCTATCTCCTCTGTGGGACAGGATGCTGTGTCCGATCTGTGGCACGGATCACCAGTCACCTTGTGGTTCCTTTCTCTAGAAGGAGTCTGGAGTCAGAGGAACGGTACATAGCTAACATCTTTAGGGCTCACTGTATGACAGGAACTAGCAGAGGGCACAGCTCACATGATCAGTCCATGCCTTAGATTCATCCTCAGGAAGGGAAACTGAGGCACAGAGAGCTCAAATTCTCAAGCTTGTTCTGGACACAGGAGCTATGGGCTGGGCCACTGTCCTCTAGCCCCTCCCATACCGAGCATGCAGCAACAGATGGAAATGACTTTGGCCCCACGTCACTTTTTCCCAGAATGTGGGCAGCCGGTTCAGTTTTGGGCAGCAGTGCTGAGCATCGAGAACTCCACTTCCCAAGGAGGTCGAAGCTCAAGTCCACCACGCACCTCCGTCCTGAGCGTCAGAAATAGCTTATTGATTTTAAAGTCCATGGGGGATCTCTGCTTGCAAAAGTAATTCACTCCTGCCCGCTAGCATCCAGAACTTTCTAACAGGGATGTGGTCTGTGGGTTGCAATCACACCCCACTGGCAGAGGAGTCAATCATCTCAGTCCTGACACTGGGGAGAGTAAGGGTGAATGGTTAGGAAACTGCAAAGTGTCCCGGCCCCAAGAGAGCAGAGCAGAGCAGATCAGTTAGGAACGACAGGCTTGAGTTTACCTTCAGCCACAAATGTGGCTAGAAACATCTGGCTACCACCTATGAGATTCCCCACACCCTCAAGCCAGAAGCCTGCATACTTGTGGGATAGCCTCCGCCCCTGGAAAGACTCCAGGATATCACAATCCGCAAAGGTACAGGGAGTGAGGAGGGGAGGGGGCACAGGGATGAGGAGACTCTCTCAGCCCAGACACAGGAAAAGCTTTGTGTTCTATGTGTCCTGAGTTGGATCTGTCATAGGCTGAGCGAGTTTTTCTTTAAAACGGGAAATATGTTGTAGACAGGTACACAGGGCAGGGGTCCCATGAACGCATCCTAGAAGCATGGAGAAGGAAGAAGGCCCCACTCATGTGATGTCATTAGCCCAGTGACCCTCTTGGTCAGGTAGCCTATTAGCTTTCCTGGTAGGACAGGTGCCACTGTAAGCCCCATGGCTCCCCATGGCATCCTTTGCGGTTCCCTGCTTCTGTCCCAAGAGTCATCTCATTGCACAAAGTTGCCATGCCAGAAATGGATGACTCCCAAGAGCATGACGGTAAGAGGAGGTTTGTATCCTTCATGGTCAAGCCCATGTCCACAGTGAGCTTCTGGAAGATCAAGGCCAGAAAGAGTGATCTGGTGGTATGGAGGCCACAAGTGCCTGGGAGAGGCCTTGGCCCACAAGCTCATGAACAGCCTCCTTGGGTGTCCTCACCTCTGTAGGCTCACATGCAACCACCTCTCGATTGCCACCGCATCTGAGCTCTGCTGTCTTGGACCAAGTGAGACGGTAGGAATGGCCACTGCCTGTGTCAGCTTGGATGCTAGATCAAAGGTCCACTGGCCTGGCCACAAATAATCCTGGAGCCTAACACCCAACATCAAGATCCTGGCCAGGGTTCTGGGGAGGGCTCCCTGCTTGGTTTGCAGAGGGAACCTTGTCACATGTGTTCACATGGTGAACGAGTACGTACAGAAGTGCCCTCCTGTCTCCTTTTTAGGGCACTGGCCCCACCATCAGGACCTGCCATACTACCTAAAGGCTCACCTCTGAACACCATCACTTCCCAGTTAGGATTTCTGTAGACTAACTTGGTGGGGATGTGACTCCATCGGTGGCACCTGCTTCTGGTGTCCCCTGGGACTCTAGCAGATGAATGCCAACCAAGCACTGGATACCTCTACTCCTTTCTCTGGCACAATTAGACACCTGTGTGTTTCTGGCCCAGGGACCTCCTACCTTCCCATTTTATGTGCAGGTTCCTGGACCCTCCATACCCTGGTTTACTTGTTGGCACGGCCTCATCACTGGCATGCGCCTGCTGACAGTGTGTCCCTCTCTTGCCTGAGGGTGCCCCACGGGGAAGATTCTAGGGCACATTTGGTTGTCAGTGGAATGAATAAAAAATGCAGGGAACAGAAGGAGAACTCTCCCTGATGCCACCCTCCAAGGAGCAGGGGCAGGAGAAACACAGCGAGGCCCTGCATAGACCCCAGTCCATTCGCTGGCTTCATTACTGGCATCGAGGACATGTCCCTGTAAGTAATGTGCCGCTTGAAAATGCAGATGATCGTGAGCTCCAAGCCCCGAGAGGTGCGCCGGCTATTAAAACACATTATGTCGGTTCTAGAGAGGGACACATTCAAAAACAAGATTTAATTTGTCTATGTGTAAAACCTAGACTTTAAGAAACACCTAGGGCACGCAGCAAATGAGTGTGTGCTGAGAAAAAGCAGACGACGATTTGCTGGCTCCCAGCAAATTGAACATAAGCTCGCATTATAATGCGGCTACAGAAAGTGAAAACGCAATAATGACTATATTGGGATGTTGCGACCATGGTGCTGAATGAGAACGAATCGGCACAGGCCAGCTCCTTATCCATCTGGGAGTTCCCGTCACCTTCCCTGCTCCCGAGAGTCTGAGCTGATCCTCCTGATGTGCAGAATCCAGCAAAGGCATGGAGGGAAATGGAGGTCACCCTTCCCATAAACGACAAGGGCTCCTGCTAAGAAAAGTCCTCCCTAGAGGGGGACCATGGGGACTAGACCCCTGCTACAGATTCGGAGGTGACCCATCTATTTGAGCGCAGCCGTGGTGCCTGGCAGAGTGACTGTGAGGGGCCATGACCTTGGGGAGTTTGTGCATGGAGGATTAGGTGACATTGAGTGACAGGCATTAATTCAGGAGACCTTTAGGAATTCAAACTCCATCGTCAGCCCCTCATGCTTGTTCCTTGTGTGGGTTCTGACCATGGTGAAACATCACAGAGGGGCAGCTTAAGCTGAACAGAGATTTATTCTCCTCTACCACAGGGAGGATGGATATCCCAGAGCAAGGAGTGAGCCAGGCTGGTCAAGAGAGGCCTCTCTCCCTAGCTTGAAGACAACTGTCTTCTTCCTGTGTCCTCCCAAGCTCATCTCCCACAGGACTGGCTCTCTGTGTTCTGATCCCCTCATCTAACAAGGTCACCAGTCATACTGGATTAGCATATAGACTAATGACCTCACTGTACCCTAATCACCACTGTAGAGGCTCTCTCTTCAGATACACTCCTAGTCCTAAGTACTAGGATGCAAGACTTGGCACATGGCTTTGACAGGGAGACATAATTGGCCCATAATTCACCCTAAATACTGGTGAGGCATGAGTCCCCAGACCCAGTGCTCCCCCCCTTCCTCCTATGGGCTCTGCCAAGTGGATACCCACGTGATGGTTATGCTAGGCTTTAGCAGAGACAGTTTTTCCTCTGTCCGGGGATAAACTCAGTGTCATTTTCTGCTTTAATTCAAGGACCAAGCAGGGAGGGATGCGGGTGAAGCCACACGAACACGAAGTCCATGAACCATCCTTCAGTGAGCTGTGGAGCTTGACATATCAGCTTCCCGAGTAGCCCATGGTAGTCCAGAGGGAAGTCAGCAGTAGATGCTGGGCAGCTGCCTTGTGAGGCTGAGCTGGGTCCTGAAGAGGGGACCCTGGGCTCCATAGCCCCACTGGGCCTCCTTGTTTCTGCCTTTGGCTGGTCTTGGGAGCATCCCTATACCCAGCATCCACCCAGCAAGGCTCTGACTGTGCCTAGAGCTGGCTTCCCTATGGGAGCCAGGAGAAAGAATTGCCCCTCTGCACAAGGAGCTCTTGCAGTCTTGCCCCTGCAAACCATAGCCAAGATGGAAGATTTACCAGTAGGCAGGCCTGGCTCCCTAAGATGTGTCTGTAGGGATAGGAAAGGTCTTGTAGGTCACACTAGCTTTTAAAGATCCATGCCAAGGGGACAAGGAAGTGTACCAACTCCATGCTGGCTACCTTCAGGCATCGGACCCAAACCTGGTGTCTTCCTGTGCTGTGCGGAACAACCACAAGGATGACCACACAAAGCCATGCTGAATGAGGGGGCTTTGCAGCCACGGCAACAGCAAAAGATAGACACTGCCTTCTCCACCCACTTCCAAGGGCCCAGTTCCTCTGGCAACCTTGGCAGGGAGGAACAGAGCATGCTCTTAAATTTTCACAGGAGAACCTGAGCCTGGGGCCCCAGTACTGTGTGAGATAAAAACGTCTTCTGTATGGGTTCCCCACCTGAGCCACTGTGACTAGCATGCAGCTGCCCCCACTGTAGGGGACATAATTTCATTTAACAAGACACCCCAATCTTCCAGAACTTGGGAGTTTAGCAAGTCTAGAGCCCACGTCCTTCATCATCCTCCCTGTGGCTCTGCTTGTATGTTTGTCTCGCATTTATGAAACCCGCACTGGCTGCAGGCTCTGTGAAGACACAGCTGGAGTTCAACCTTGAAAGGAATGGGGGAGCTCTGATAGAAGCACCTCATGTCAGGTTCTTTCAATCCAATCTGAAGGGCCTTGCAAGTGACAACAGAGCTCATCTACCTGTGACGTGATCAGCCCCAAGGTCCAGGAGGGCTCCAAACCTGTGACATTGAATTTTATCCCTTAGGAGTCTTCCAACAGATAGAATTATGGACTTCATTCACAGCTAGGATCTGTCACAATGAGACAGCTGCCCTGCCCCATACAAGGATGGAGCTGGGGCCCCAGTGGCAGGCTCTAAAACCACTACCTCTTTTCTGCCAGGCTATGGTTCAGCCATGTCCGTCCACCCTCCACCCTCCACTTGAGAGCCACCTCCCCAGCCACCTCCATCTCAGAAGAGTGACTATTCCCCATCATCTAAACAGAATCTGACTGACAGACTTGGGACCTCTTGCCCTCCATGTAGCTACCAGCACCAGGAAGTGGCTTTCCACTCTGAGAAGAGGGAAGAGTAGTGTAGTAGTGCAGAGAACACAGCCTAGGCGTCTCAAGTCAAATGCCAAAGGCCGAGTCCCACAGGTTGCACGGAGCCAGGGCCACTGGCCTCAGGACTGAGGTAAAAGGGAAGAGACTCCTTGCTTCTCTAGTGTCTGCCTGTGTTGTCCCTGAAACAACCTGTGCATATCTGTGGCCCTGTCTGCCCCACTCCAAAACCAGGTTTCACTGTAGGGATCCTTTTTTGGTATCCCTGGTCACAGCACACCACACCTGTTGGGTGCCACATCCTAGAGTTTAGCATTCCCCGCTCCTCTCAGGATTCCCAGCTTCTCTCACAAGGCTGAGGTGTTCCAACGTGGGCTGGCCTGAGAAGCAAGTACTCATCCTTGCTGAATACAGATGGCGGAGACTGATTTAAATAACTCTATTAATTATCTGCAGCTTAGCGTGCCTCTGTGTGTGTGTGTGTGTGTGTGTGTGTGTGTGTGTGTGTGTGTGAACACAGCACCTAAATAATGCAATTTTGGAAGCCTCGGCATCTATTACATTTAATTACTTTTCCCTGTGGTTTGGAGGATGCAGAACATTGATACCAGTGCAGTCCTGGGAGCCTGGCGAACCTAAGATGGGTGGCTCCGTGGTAGAGGCTGGCACCAGGTAGGTAGGAGATGAGCACTTTCCTAGAGACGGGGACTACTAGTCTCTTTCCCACACAGCATCCCCACTCACCAGAACAACCCTCATTCCCCTGCACCATAAGCCACAGCAAGGCCACACCCCACAATCCCTCAAGGGCTAAAACCATCAGTTTCTCCAATCTTCTGGGAGGACTGAGCCTCAAAGAGTCTTGGTCAAGACCCTGGATCCCAATTTCATCTGTGAACTTCCGTGTCCTAAGACTAGGGTACCCTGCCAAGGAGGGATGGAAGAGGACAGCAATGGCTCTTGGGCTTCACTGCAGACATGTACGTGTTCATCTGTCTGCTAGAGCCTTGGTCAGGAGCCACCACTCCTAAGCCATAACTCAGGTATGTGTGCTACCTCTGGCCAGGCCAAAGCTTGCCCATCTCCCAGGTGCCCTTGAAGGAACCCTGAGTGGCTTCCTCAGTTAACTGGACAGGTTTAGACAATATTAACCACAGCAAATGCCCTCCTATTCCCTGAGCCTTGGAGATGAGGGTAGGCACTGCCTGGCTATAAGACGCCTCAAACCCCAGGGTGCTGACACTGTGAAGGGCACATTCTAGCTGACACCAGGGTGTCTCATGTTAAGTTTCCCCTCTCCTGTAACGATCTTCATTTCTAAAGATACATTCCCACCTGAGGATCCACTGTTAGAGGTGAAGGATGACCGAGAAAAGCCATAAAGGGATCTCCCTAGGGGATTAGCATCTTTGCACCTGGTGTCCTCCAGCAGAGGGTTTGAGTCCCTGCTGAGTACCAGAAGCACAGTAAGATTCACCTGCTATGCTGGGAGAGAAGCAGAGCTCCCTTTGAGACCCAAGGCCCTGAGAAGAAAATGGCTGTGCCACACAGCTTGGATATCCAGTCACCTTGCACCAGCCCTGTATTGTGCTGTAGCTGTTTCCTCTGAGATGAACGTGATCGTGTAGCCATTTCAGTCTTGAATAACAGCCACTGTGACGGACCACAGGACACCTTCATGAGATAAGTAACATTCCCTGGTGGAGTCTCAGGAGTCTCACAAGGGGACCACAAGATGTTCAGGGGACCCTCCCGAGACCTCGCTTCTGCCTGGAGGTATTTGAAAGGGAAGGTATTGATTGGTTTGGGGACTTCCCAGTGTTGTAGCTTTCTTTAAGCTACTCATATTCCTGTAAATAATCCTACTACATTCTCTGGCTTACCAGGCAGGATTCGGACAGAATCTTTTCTTTGGTCTCTTGGCATCTTTCCTATGTGGGGTGACTTGATGCTTCCTCTTGTCACCCCAGGAAAGTTACGTGACATGCACTTACTGAGCCCTTTCTCCAGTACACACCACAAAGCCTGGAGTATGCCAGGCCTGGGCTGTCACAGAACAACAGAAATGAGTGTAACAGGGACAGACCAGGACCCAATGGCTCTGTGGTGGCAGGCCTTCTCTCCCTTGCTCCTGAAGATGCTGATGGTGACTTCAACATCCTCCTTCTGCTCCCACCTCCTCACTGGCTGTGCTGCCACAGTGGGGCATTATTAACACACACCCCTCCTGAGGACACAGAACAGCTTGTTCTTGTGAGAGGCCAGCAGGGTACTGCTCAGGACCCTCTCCTGGGTAGACAGACCTGACCAAAGCGCTGGAGACTGAAGAAAAGATCCTGCAATTGATACCCGGGGACAGAGATGCCCACATCTTTCCAGGACTAATACCCCTGGAGAAGCCTGCAGGTCTAAAGAGAATCCCAACATTAATAATTCTTAAATTATATTCAGGCACCTGGGAAATTTTGGAATAATAATAATTTGGAGGTCTAATCTGTTAAAACAATAGCTTTTAATATTCATTTGTTACTGGCAATAAATGACCATAGTAATTTGATGATTAAGCTGCTGTGACCTTCATTGAACCTTAAAGATCCTCATTTGCATTCTCATTAAAATGACAGTTTCTGTCTCATTCTTTGAAATCTGCAATGCCCTCCTTTCCAGAACTTTCAGAGCCTCCCTAAAGAGTAATTAACTCATGTGATTAAAAATGTAATATGTTGGGAACATTTTTTACTTTACAAAGGTACCAGGTTAAAAGTTTTAATATGTACTGTATTAATCATAACTCATTTTGATTTTTGTTCAAAAAAAAAAAAAACCTCACAGAGAGAGAAGAAAATGGGCGAGCTCAGCTTTCAGTGTTGGATCATGTTAATTTCTTTCCCATCCCAAGTCTTATTAATGGAAAGAAAATGATGAAATAAGGCAGTCAAACCTCTGTACCTTCAAAGCACAACTCAGGCCCCAAGGAGCACCCCAAGAAGCTGCCTTGCTGAGTCTCCTCCCCATCTCTTCAAAGCTGCTCTGCTCCCCTGAGCCCGGGTGGGAGGCGAACCCCTCTGGGCTGCTGTGAAAATGCGGTCCAGGAGCCCGGGCTGGATGAAAAGGGAGCAGCGGTTTGTTCCTCATTTTGCACTTTGGAGGAATTTCCATATCTGCTTTGATGCCCATGTTGGGAGCACTCAGGATGGTCCACGCTGAGCAGAGACGGGCTGAGCGTGGGGCACGTGCTCTATGGAGGAGCACAAGCCATCCACTAGATGCTAACTTCTCTGATTTCTACATGCTCTCTGGAAAAGAGAAGCCCAGAGCTGATTAGGGGATGGTGGGAAAGCCAGGACTGTGCTGTAGCCAATGTTATATAGACATGGATGGCAACACACACCTGAACAGGGCACCAGATTGCCTGGGCTGGAAGGCAACCTTAGGACACTTCTAGAGTGCTGGCCCTCCCATCGTGACCAGGCAAAGGGAGACGGCAGGTACAGCATGTAGTCCTGTGGAAGACTTGGGACAAGATGGCAAAGGCCACTCCGGTATCAAGCACAGGAGGGCGGGAGGATGTGAGTCACGTCTGTCTACCCACTGGCTGGCTGCTCTAACACTTCCCAGGAATTCTCCCAGCCCTTAATACAAAACAGAATTGACCCTCCCATCTCTCCTCCAGACAGATCCACATCTGCCCCTCATTTGTCCAGTGTGCCTCTCTCCAGACCAACAGTTCCCAAGCCAGGGGCTCCAACACACAGAGGTTCCCAGTCTAGCCCCTACCACACCCGTGCATCAAGTCCCCATCAGGATCCCTCTCCCTGTCTTCTGCAACCATCTTACTGGCTCACCCCCTAGACACACATCTTCTATACAACTCAAACCTCTTTCCTGCATGCCCTGGGGATGCTGGGGAGGGAAGCCCAGACTGGTCGTCTCAATATTCCTCCCAATCCCTTGGGCCTTCCAGAAACCTTACAAGTGTTCAGCCTTGGTCACGGTCTTATTATGTCTTAGACTTCTCTGTCCACCCAGGGCAAAGAGGACATGCCATGGCTTACATTCTTATTGGGCCGGGAAGCACCATACAAATACATGGGGACAAGTAGGAGGAGGGGGCTGACCATTTGGCAGGGTAGTCTCAGGATGTGCCATCGGCAAAGAGGAAGAATACGAAAGAACATTCTGATGGAAGCAACTCCCGGCAAGCAGATGGGTGGAGAAGGCCAGAGACTAGGTCAGAGGTTAGGGCAAGGGTAGGTTGTCCCGAGAAGACAGATGGCCTGTAGGAGGGTCTGAGTGGGGAGGGATGTAGATGAGGAGTGAGGAATCCTCCAGATCATGTAGACAAGCAGTCTTCAGGAGGCCAGCGAGGGTAGGCGTGGCGCTGGGCAGAAGTGGAACACAGGATACGACAGTAGCTCATCAGACAGTGACAGTGGTGAACCAGGAGGCAGACATGGGCCTGCATCTGTTGACTGAGTCTGTGAGGGGAAATGGACCCCTGCAGTTTGTAGGTTGAGGTTTCCTCCTGGGTAACACCCACAGATTCCTTTGTACCCCACCAGAGCAAGGACAGACAAGTGTGGGTAGAAAGGGTGTGAAGAAAAGAAGAGAATCAGGGAGAGAAAGATAGAGAGAAAGCAGAAGGGGGGGGGGAAGGAGAGAGGAAGGAAGAGAAGGAGGGAGGAAGGCTAGGTGGGTAGGTAAATGAATGAGCCAACAGCCCTTCCTCTGAGTAGTCCCAGGCAAGCCTTAGTCCCTGGGAATTTTTTTTCACAGAGGACTCTGTCAATGGTGAGCACCTGCAGGCGTCCTAGATTAGGCCCAGGGTGCAACATTCCCTCGGTATGGCTAGCTTGCTGGAGTTCCAGCGGAACTCTCTACTCCCTTCCTGGGAGCCAGGTCCCTTTGAGAATGATAAATATTTATTTAAGGTTTTTCTAGCTGGCAGCATGATGAACGGACCCTTGACAAAATCGATGACTCAAGTAAGCTGAGTTAGTCTATGGGGGACCCTCATAGGGGATGTCCCCATCTGCCTGGGACTCAAGAGCCCCTTGAGGAGCTTTGGACAATTGATCCAATTAGACCAGAGAAGCACAGGGAGCTTCAGGCTCTGGCCTGGGAAGGCAGTGTTCTCTCTCTGAAGAGAGGCCATAGTCTCACTGGCCCTTCAGGGATCCAGGACAGATGTGTCTTTACATGCACACTCCATGGTGAGCTACAATTGGTCCTGGGGTTCAGCAACTAGCTAAACTCTAGAGCATTTGTTTGTAAAGAGGCCACTCTGTATGACTCCTAAAGGCATCTTTTTCCTCCTTAGAATGGGTTCTTAGCTGCCCCATAACTATCTCCTCCAGGGGTGGCAGCATGAAGACAAATGGGGATCTTGCCCACTGATTGAGTAGTAAGATGCCCATTGTAGCCAGAATCTATGAGGAGTCTGTTTTGTTCCCTACAGGAACACATGATGCCTGAGATGCACACAGCTTTGCAGAGAGCTAACAGAGCGGGGCCTCTGAAGAGAGAATGAATTCTGGTAGAAAAGGCACTGGGGCAGAGTCAAGGCCTCTTCAGGCAGCAGCATAGCCATCCCATGCCGTGCCTGTGCTGCCCCTGGGTCTCCACAGCCCCCCTTTTCCTTCTCTTGGGCTCAGTCACACTGATGCTAACACCCTAACCCACTGCCGCACCACCCACAGAAGGCTAAGGAAAGGGGCGATACAGGACCAGTTCCCACGGGGCAAGGGTCTCCAGAAAGGGGAGCACTCCTGGAAGGCAACACTGTCTCCTGTACTTCCCTTCCATACTGAATTCCACACACTTCAGAACACTAACAAGCTGTGTCACCCCTGTCTGCACAGGACAAGGCCAGACTCACCCATAGCTAAAACAGCACATCAGCCCCATGAATCCCTACTCCAGCATCTAGGAGGTATTCGTCCCTCCTCCTGAACGAGGGAAACAAGTGAGCTTGCTGCCCTAACCCCGTGAATCCCTTCCACTTACCCATCACCTCCACGAAGTTGAGGAGACAGTAATGGCTTGGCATCGAGTACAAGAAGGCCATCCAGCCAAGGCCCGGCTAAGGTGGGATGCTCAGCTCTCATCTAGGGTATGTCCCCTGACTCAGACTCATTTGTCACCAATCTCCCTATCTGCCAGAATACCCAGGGCAGGTGGTCCTAGGTGCTACAAGAAATCAGGCTGAGCAAGCCACGAGGAACAAGCCAAATAAGCAGTTCTTTTCCACAGGCCTCTGCATCAGCTCCTACCTCTCCTGCCTGGTTTGAGTCCCTGCCCTGTCTTCCCTAAGTGGAGGCCTGAGATGTGGAACTGCAAGATGAAATAAACCCTTTCCTCCCCAAGTTGCTTCAGGCCAGAGCGTTTTATCAGAGCAAAAGAAACCTAAGGCAGCTTCCTCTGTCTCTCTGTGTCACTCCTTCTAATGAGCATCTGTTATGATGTCCCAAAGGCTGAAACCCAGTTCAGCATTTCCTCCAGCTCAGCCTGATCTCTGCATAGACACACTGGACTCTGGCCAGCTCAGAAATAACAGTTTGGGCCACTAGGAGTCAGCATACCGCCCACTACTGGAGCACTCTATAGGAATCTTTAGGGGAAAGAGAGCGCTTGGCCATGACTTCAGCACACTGGAGACCTTGGCCTGAACACGTTCCTTTCGCAAGCAAGGGCTCCTGGCTACCTACCAACAAGGCCTGAGCAGCTGCCTTCTACTCTCCAGGGTCCTGCAAGCTCTGCTCTGCTCTGATCTCCAGCCCATCTCCATGTAGCTTACCCAGAGATGCTCAGGTCTTCTTGGGTGAAGCCTGTTCTACATTCAAAGGCCATTAACTTCCTTCTAACCATTTTGTTGAGTGCTTTATCCAGTCCCGGAGCCTCAGGAAACCTATGGAAACTCTCTGTTCCTGGCTTCCCTTACTGACCCGGTGCTGACTGAACTAAGTGTCAGGTTCTCTGGAGGTCACAATGTGCAGCTCAAGACAACAGCAGAAAGTAACCTTGCCTTCACACAGCCCATGTTGAGGCAGGGAGCAAGTGGTGCTTGCTCTGGATCCCGCATATCTTGTTTGGGAGAGGCCCTTAAATCTCAGAGCATCTGGTTTCCAGAAGGCTGTCCATGGGGACACGTAGGCCGGTAGCATTGGGATGGAGATAACTGCCCAGAGAAAGTACAGTAAGCGGATGAGTACCCAGCAAGTATCCCCAAGGCACAGAAGACAAGGTGCTAGCTTCCGTCACAATCTAGTTGTTTCACGTGTTCAATTGTTTAAATGCTCTGTGACTCAGCTCCTGCTTGGAAAGAGGGGCCATGGTGGCACCTGACAGGGGGGTTGTGAAAGGATGAGTCACTGTGTACAAATCACTTGGATCCATGCCCAGGGCAGAGTGAGTTGTCAGTGAACACCAACTATGAAGGCAAGTCGTAGGGAGTGTGTGGCACCCTAGTGGGGGCTTGGCCCTGTGAATCGTCACTGTGAGCAGCCCCCACACCTGGGCAGGGCCAATGTCTTTCCTCAACATGCATGCAGGTGCAACTCCGACCAATGTTCAAAGCCTCTATGGTTAGGGTGCAGATAGATGCCAATCTACAGTGCCTGAGCCCCAAAGCCCAAAGCTCAGCTGTGGCCTGGGGATGGAAGCAGAGGGGTTGGCCAAGGACCAGTGGATCCCTGAGAAGCACCTGTACTTGCCTCTGCCTCTGTTGAGTTTCTGCATCCAGCTTGGCACTGCCATCGTGTCCTCTTCTCCAAATGCCACCATATGAATAGATGAATGATATTTAAATTCAGATCAGGGCCACTTCTGAAATGCATGCAGAATCACTCCCTGAACCAAAGTTCAGATTAGCATGGATCTGGAATAGAGCATACCTCCTGCTCTGCCAGTGAGTCTCAGCATCTCTTAAATCCAGGTCACTCCTAGCATTTGATGAGGGTTCATGCTATTCAAACATGTTCATGGAGGGTATACACATCAGACCAGGGCTGGATGACTTCCCAATCACAGACAACACGGCCTTGATCCTCACTATTGGGATGAACAGAGCAGAAGCAAAGCATGGGACCACAGACATAGAGAATCAGGGGAACCAGAGACATAGCATCGCATTGAAGCATGGAGACCATGGACATTGTCCCTGGCTGGGAGAATCACGTTGGGTCCATAGAAAGGAATGAAGTGTTTGCTCTTAGCACTTCTGTTTAGGAGATATTTTCCAGTGAATCTTTCTGTGTCACTTCCTACCAAAAGATCTGTACCTCACATTTGAGAACCCTTCCTTGGGTCCATTTGATTTCCACAAAGACTCTCTGACCACGCAACATGGATACCGTGGCTCTGCATCCTCGCATTTCAGAAAGGCAAAGAATTTGGCAAAAACAATTTTCATTGGTTCAACAAGGAGACAAGCATTTATCAAGCACCTACTGGATGTCTACTGCTGTGGGAAATGGAGTAAAGAGGCAGAGAGAGGGAAGAGGTGTGGATGCTGGATAAGTGTTGAGAGAACACTTCCTCCCATCCACCAATGGTGGATTGAATGAGAAATGTCCCCCACACACTGTGGTTTTGAACACGTGGTCCCCAGTAGGTGGTGCTGTTTGGGGAGGTTATGGGACTTCTTGGCTACAGAGTCTTGCTAGAAGAAACACGTCACTGGGGCAGACTCTGAGAATTACTAGCGTTCCCCACTTTCAGTCCGTTCTTTCTGTTCCTTGCTTATAGCTGGAGAGAGGATATCTCAGGTTTTTGCTCTCTCCACCTGCTGCCATACCTCCCTTTCCATTGTGGACCATAAGTCATAATATGCCATAAGCCAAAATAAACTCTTTTGTTGTTGTTAGTTGTTTTTGGTCATAGTATTTTATCACAGAAACAAAACATAGCTAATACAAAGGTCTGGCACATGGCCATCTGCTGCCAGTGGGACTTTGGTGTCCTGTAGGGACAGGGAGTGGTGGCTTGTGAGGCTGTCTGCTCTGTGAGGAACAGTTGTGAAGTCACCCCACAACCTGGAGTCATCATACCTCATGCTCATGCCCTGAAGCCTGGAGTGCAGATCCAGGCTACCTCCTTCATTGCAGACTTAGAGATCCTTAGCCAAGGCCCCTCAGCTGACCACAGTCATCAGCCAGCTTTCTGCTGTGTGATCCAGCATGTTGTGGTAACAGCTGTAATGCATGCTTAATTTAAAACATGTGCAGACTAGAGAAGACACCAAGCAAACTTGTGATGACTAAAACCCAGCAAATCATGTTCAAGGCCACAGCTTGTGTTGGTGGAGCTCCAGGGAGCTTTGAGGAGCAAGATGGCACAGGGTACTTTTAGCCATCTTCTTGGCTATTATCTGATTGACAATGAGAGTCAGAGGCCAAAATTCTGAGTGTTACTAGGACACAGAAAGGTTGTAGGGACTTTATGAAGAGGGAGAGTCTGCACCCAGCACTCCTGTGCCTTCTAGCCTAGTCTATCAGCATTGAAGGGTCACTGTTGTCACCTCTCAAACATCAGAATGTGCAGGAAGGAGGAACACATGTGCATGTGTGAGCACATACATGCACACACACACACACACACACACACGCATATACAACACATATGTTTACATTCACATATACATACATAGTATGCCACACAAATGCACACATACACACTGGTACACATGCATACACATACATTCACATTCACACATATACATACATACATACGTGCACTTACATAGACACACATATAGATTCACAGAAGCATGAGGCAGGGGCTCAGGCAGCCCTCTGAGGGCTCTAATTTTGCCAACCCTTCCATTGCTAATTGACCACTGAGGTCACTTAATTCACATCAATTCTCCACTCTCCACTTGTAAACAGGATGGCGGGGTTGGGGGCGGGGGTGCCCTGACCTCAATCTCAGAGCAGTAGATTGCTAACTTGACCACCCAGTAGAACAACAGAGGAAAACAAGAGAGCTCAAGGCTCTGAATCCACAGGCCTGGAGGTATCGGAGAGCAGGACTTCTAATCATGTCCCCAGGCCACACTAAGGTGATGGACCTGTTTCTGAGGGCCACTGGCTCAGAGGCTGTGGTGGAAATTAAATCACTTAACATCACCAATGTGCAACCACGCTGGAGCCTTCAGAGGTAAAGACGGTGAGACCCAGGCCTGGCTGAGCTGCCAGCATGGCACCCTTGTCTCTGTCCCAGTGCTCCATGCTAGCCAAGCCCTGTGCCAAGCACACACACCCTGCTTCTCATACAGGACAGGGTCTCCAGGCTCAACATCAAGTGAACACTGTGGGCAAGGATTCCATTACTTCTCCACCCCCAAGGATGGGTTCAGTTACAGGAGACCTCAGCAGCCCAAGGAATCCCCTGGCGGTTCTAACCCACAGGATCCAACAGGCCCCCTAAACAACTCAGGGATCCCCTTGATAAATCACACATCACCACCACACCACCACCTGTGGAAGATGACCCATGACACCTGCCAGAGGAGGAAGTAGGCTCCAACCTGCCTTCCACCTGCCCTGGAAAATGAGGTCAGCCACTGGGCTCGTGGATCTCCCCCTAACGGCTTCTGCTGCAGGCTGCCTCTGCCTTTTCATTGGAAAATATAGATACCATCAGACATTTTGATCATTTCTATTTTTGTTCCTACACTTCAATTTTGGCAGTACTCTCATGGGAGCTGGGGGGGGAAGGAACACATTTTTCTCTACCATTTTTAATCTTCTTTTATTTATCAAACTTAGCTCTTCTTTGGGTGGATTAAAACAGACTTGGACAGAGTCTGGAAAAACAAACCCTTCAAACAAGAAGAAGACTGAGTCTGGCCAACTGGCGACTTTCAATCCTTGTTGAATTGAGTCTCAGGGCAGCTTACAGGAGCAACCTACTGCCATCAGAGACTGCATTTCATGGCAGATGGTGGGGCCTTTCCACACATTCAGTGGAGCCAGAGGTTTCCAGAATTTACTAGCAAGAAGCAGGCACCACTCTTGGATCTCCTAAGACTTCCTGATGGACCTCTGACTGTTGGCTATGTGTGGTAGGTGTATGCACAGGTTCTCAGGTAGGTCTCCCCATAGCCCAGATGGGCATCTGAGATGCACAGAGGTTCTCATAAGCAGGCACCTCACAGGACCCAGCGAGTCCTCAAAGCTACTACTTAGTGTGCATCAGGACTTTCAAAAAGTGCATACAAAATGCAAGCCACCTCACACAGCTGGCGCCTGCTCCTCCCCAGCCCCAGGAGAAAGCTGGCATGGCGCTAATGTAATTAACACTATTCCCACCCTCTTGGTGCCACTGCTCATTTGAATAAAGCCCAAATTAGCATTTGGTGCAGAGGTCTGAATATTTCAATAATGTAAAGCCTTGTCAGGTGTCTGCTCGAGTATCATCTGATGGAGGCCCTGACAAGCCTAGAACTGGCCTAGGCATGGGGAGAGGAGCCTTGGACAGTCCTCAATGGACACATTGGTTCAACCTTACATAAAATGGGTAAATAACTTGGGAGTGAATGATGGTCCAGGTTTACAGCACTGAAGAGACAGAATAGGGGACTGTGATCCCAGCCAGTATTGTGAGGCCTCAGAGTTCATTTTGGCCGGGATGCTGCAATGTCCAGTGGTCAGTAGATCAAATGAACTGTAGAAGGATGTTAGGTCCATTGGCTGTTGTTCTTGAACAGCGGAGGGAATCAAGGCATCATGCAAAGCTGTGGGATCCTCTGGGAAGATGACAGTCCTAGAGGCCCCAACCTGGAAGCCAGCACTGGCCCTGAATGATGGATCTGATGTCTACAGTGCACTTAGGAGCTGCTGGGCTCTGGAGACCCCCCCCCAGCTGGTCTTATGGAACATCCAGGGACATTGCCACATTGGTATGAATGAGTCTGGGTGGCTTTAAACAGATCCTATCCTTGCTCCCATTTCCTGCACCTCCAGAAATGCTTGTAGGCTATAGTAAGGCCCTCATGGATGTAAAAGCCCCCTAGTTTGACAAGCAAGCAGACCAAGGAGTTAGGGGGCTCTTCCCAACTTGCTGGGTTACACTAGCTTCCCTAGCTCTTCTCATCCAGACCATGTTCAGCAAGGCCCTGCTCCAGGTACATGAGGAGGGCGCCACTCATCTCCTCTGATGGTCCTATCTCAGGAGGGTGGCTGACAGCCCAGGGAGAAGCTGCCCCATGATGGAAGTTCTCACAGACCACTCTTGTGGGTGACATTTTCTCTAGAGAATGGCCTGAAAGGTCACTTCCCCTCCACTCCGGCCGATTTCATAGTCATGATTATATTTTATGATCTTTTTATGAAGGTTTTTGTCTTTACGTTCCACAAATGTTATTACAAAATTTGACTTGGGCCCAACCTCTGCCCCAGCAAAGGATGTACTTGGCTGATGGGTTGGCAATAAACACTAATGTTTCAGAGATCCTGGTTTTCACGGAAGTCCATTCAGGGAACAGGATCTGAGAGCCTCTCAGGGTGGGTTTTATAGACAGACTCCAGTACTATTGAGGGGTGAGCAGGGGCTGGGTGTGACGGGGACCCCACTACTCTCCTCATTGCGTGCTCCTCCGCAGATCACCCTACTGCCCACTCACTGGGGTCTATTTCTGCAGAATAGGTATAGACAAGGTGCCCTATAAGCCTTGAGGTAGGTGTCCCTGTAGACATGACCTCAATGGAACAAGGTCCGGAGTCTCTGGTTCCCTATATACAGAGCCCCGGAGTGGTAAAGATGGCTAAGAGGTCTGCAGTTTGGGCTCGAACTCCCAGAGCCCTTCTGTACCAAGGGTTCTTGGGAATAGTCCATGCTCTGGGTCTCTGCTTCCCTTTTGTGAGCACCACTGCAGGTTTCCTAATTCCAGCAGTGCCCATGGAGATATAAAGCCCATCTCTGGACAGGAGCTACCTGGCTGGCTTCTGGTAAACGGATGCCTTGGTCACTGAGGTTGAATGCGGCCTGACAGGAAAACAAATCTCTAACATGGAGACCAGCAGGTCATCTCCTAGACATCTGAAGCAAAGATTGAGGCTACCTGTTCAGTGGTTCATTGGTGGCCAAGTTCTGAATTGCATCACGGGGACAGACAGAACTGTTTGTAGTGGGCACTGCTTAATGTAGGAGCTTGAAACTGGTCAAAATGCTGAGAATAAGTGACTGCTGAGTGCTCAGCCATAAAAGAGACAAGACACCTGTATCACCCCATCCGAAGGTCAGGGAGCACAGCAGAGGAGGTAACACCTGTATCACCCCATCCGAAGGTCAGGGAGCACAGCAGAGGAGGTAACACCTGTATCACCCCATCCGAAGGTCAGGGAGCACAGCAGAGGAGGTAACACCTGTATCACCCCATCCGAAGGTCAGGGAGCACAGCAGAGGAGGTAACACCTGTATCACCCCATCCGAAGGTCAGGGAGCACAGCAGAGGAGGTAACACCTGTATCACCCCATCCGAAGGTCAGGGAGCACAGCAGAGGAGGTAACACCTGTATCACCCCATCCGAAGGTCAGGGAGCACAGCAGAGGAGGTAACACCTGTATCACCCCATCCGAAGGTCAGGGAGCACAGCAGAGGAGGTAACACCTGTATCACCCCATCCAAAGGTCAGGGAGCACAGCAGAGGTAGTGGAAAGGATGTAAGAACAAGAGCATGGGAAGGAATGCTGGAAAACACTGTCTTCTGGATATGACGGGAGCTGTTGTACCCATGGACTCTGCACAAATTTCCCATCCATCAGCTCCCCATCAAGGATGAGGAGTGGGATTCATAACGTCCCACCCATCCCTGAGGAGCTAAGGCAGTTAGTATTTGCTAAGGGATAGGGTAGGGGAGTCATTTTCTTCAGGGTGTAGCTGCTGGTAAGATGATGCCTTGCTCAAGTATATAGACCCCTCTCGTCCTCATGTAGGCGGCCCTAATTGATCCTAATTAGATGCAGTGGGACACACACACACACACACACACACACACACACACACACACACACACGCACACGACATTAGATTAGGTGGGGGCTTTTTGGAAAGGAGGGGTTCAGTGAAGGTGGATAGGAGGCTAATGGAGGATTATGATTAAAGCACATTGCAAATAAGTATTAAATCATGAAAGATCAAATAAACTTTTAAAAAGAAGAAGAAACTGACTTAGAAAAAATTTTAGCACAGCAGCTTGGGTGGAAAGGTCAAAAGAGAATGGGCACCTTGCTGGGGTTCAGGAGGGCATGAGGGGTGCACCTGAGGGGACAAAATGCAAACCAAGGGACAAGTCAGCCTGTGGTATTCCTCCATGTGCTGGGTCTCTCCAGCTGGAGCCACAGGAGGCCTGCAGGCCAAGAGTGTAAGCTTCTCATTCAGACAAAAGGAGGCAGCATTGGGGCCAAGGGGCTGGATGTTTGTTAACTTTCTCTATGGAGTAACATCCCTGGGCTAAAAATGTCCTGGAACAAGTGGCCTGTGCAGAGTCTCCCAAGCCTGGTGCTCTGTTCCCGGTTCCCTGATAGTTGCCAGGATTTCTAGCTCAGTGACAACCCTTCCTCATTCCCAACCGAGTACCATGGTATAGGGTATTGCCTGCTCCCTGCATGCTACATGTCAAAAGGATAAAAGATCACTTATAGGATATATGTTTCTCCAGCCAGAAGCACCTTGGTCTCCACAGCCAGGCCATGATTCGAGAATGTCTCCAGTGCAGGAAAGGTAGACACAGCCTGGCACCGGCAAGTGACCGGGTATGGCGATGAGGCCAGCCCAGGAAGGGCATGTCAGGACAGGAGCTGGGACAGGGGCTGGCAGTCCACCTAGCTCTGACTGCTTCTCTCTGTGACAGAGCCAAGGGACCTCTTCATTGTTAAACTAGATTGAGTCAAGCTGACATTCAAAACAGAGTCTCTCTTGGGTGCCATGAATTCCTGGTGCTCAGATTCTAGGAAAGTCAACATGCCAGAGAGGCCAGGCTGGGCTGGAGAAGACCGAGAGGCACTAGTCAACAGATTCAATGTCACCCAGAGGGTGACTGATCTTGCTCCTTCTCTCCTAGAATCAGCTCAAATCAAGAGGATTTGAGCTCCAGGTCCCAGTCACCACCCTGCCTCCATCCCCCAACCTACTCTGACACGGGCCTATCTGGTCATGGCTGCTTAGAAGAGACCCTATGTCTCTCCTTGTGGTTCAGGCTCAGCTCAAATCTCACTTCCTAGGAGTGACCTTTTTTGATTGGCTGATCCCTAAAGTCAGCCTGCCGCACAGGCCCCTCCTCTAATCCAGGATGGTAGCTAGTTGCAGAGACTTGTTCACCATCTCTTCCACCATGAGCACGTGCCCTCTAGGCAAGGGGGTCATCAGCTGCAGAAACCCGAAGCTGCTCTCCTCCCCCCAAATCCTTTGGTAGCATTCCTGACAGCCACTTGACACGTATGAGCCTCTCGTCAGCTCTGCCTGCTTCAGAACGCATCCAGATGGGAAAGAAAAGCCAAGTTGATAAACTACACTCACGTAAAGGTAACTTCGTCTTCGGAAAAGTCAACACGGTAATTCTCTTTGTTTCATTCCAGGTGCCAAGAGGGAAATCAAAGAGCTTTTTTCTGCCTGAGATTCGGAGAGAACTCAGACCATGTTCCCGCTACAGAGCCGAGGTCTACAAAGAAGCCCATGTCCTATTACGGAGTCTTCTTCGTCTCCGATTAGCTGGCAAATAAACCAATTTGGGAGCCCACCAGGGTCTTTCTGGCCTCCTCTCCAGGGCCCTGGCTGAACTGACCTTATCTTCATTTCCATACAGCCAGCATCCTCCGTGAGATGAGAAATGGCATTATTTACCGAGAAAGCAAGGTCTGAAAATGGCAATTACTCAGCAGGTCAGCAGAAGGCCCTGGGGTATTTTTCTCAGTAGAATTCAGCCTGGCTGGATCGGAGCTGAGAGAGAAAGAAGGCAATGTCTCCAGCCTAGAGGTCTCCGAACCCACACACTGGCCTCCTTTCTCCCTGACCGTGTGTGTGTGTGTGTGTGTGTGTGTGTGTGTGTGTGTGTAAATAAATATATATGTGTATGTATGTGTGTGTATAATTTGCTCACATTTAAAGCATTTATGTGTGTGTATGTATGTGTATACATATTTCACATTTAAAATATAAACTCACTGTAGACTTTATGAGACCTACATAAAACAGATATTAGAAAAGGAGAAGGTATGAGGGACTCTATCCTGACAGCTTCCTTATAGATACATGCCCCAGGGTGCAGACTGCATTACTGGCCATCATCATCCCATCCCTCCTCCCTGTCGCGCACACCATGAGAGGACATCCTTTCCCAGTACCTCTTATGCCAGTCAGCCCAGCGTCTCACTCCCATGAAGGCCATGCGATGGGTGAGCTCCCTTCAGGTGCTCTGACTGAACCTGGAGGGTTTCAATTTGGTGTTCAATATGCCTGGAACACGGCATTATGGAACACAGCAAGAGGACACGAGTAAAGAGCTGCTGGAGGCACACAGGTGCGCTTGAGCCCACCATCCAGCGGTACAGAGCCCAGCCCTACAAACGTTTAGATCGACAGATGAGATGATCAATATCAGCGTGGTAAGCCACTGATATATCGCCTGGGTGACAATGGCTGACTGTCACACTGACATAGGCCATAATCCTATCTTTGGTCACAATATTCCACAAACAATACTAGGATTTTCAAAGGGTTCAATGGAGAGAGACTGTACAAATTGGGGTCTAACTGTCCCAAATGATACAGATTCAGAAACGTGGCCCATGAACAGCCAGCATGAGGGCCTGGCCCAACCCTCAGCTCATCAGTCCCTTGGCCAAGGTTGCTCCGT
Source organism: Cricetomys ansorgei (assembly GCA_026225945.1). Taxonomy (NCBI): domain Eukaryota; kingdom Metazoa; phylum Chordata; class Mammalia; order Rodentia; family Nesomyidae; genus Cricetomys; species Cricetomys ansorgei. Next base: position 81,625,169 of record JAMJFZ010000199.1, on the reverse strand, counting down.
TCCAAGGTCTGCTTACTTGGTTTCCCTTCCATGGAGGGCCTGAGAGTGATGGTTCTGGCTACAAAGGCTGCACTCAGGTCTGTTGCCCCAAACACCCTCTTTTGTTACAAGGCCGCAAAACACATTCTTCAAAACCTAGCAATCCAGAAACAGGGTTTATAGACCACATATGCCCCTCTGGAACCCTTAAGTAAGAAGGAAGCAGCAGCACCATGCAGTTGGTGGGACCCAGTCTACTCGAGCCTTACATCACTGTATCCAAACCTGCCTGTGGCCCAGCACAGAGGGAAGGACAATTGCCTCAGTGATCCTTTCATCTGGAGCCTGACTCCATCAGAGCACTCCCACCTGACAGTCTTCTCAGAGCAATGGTCCTTAACCTTCTCCAGGATCTTCCTGCAACCTTCTCTCTTCTGGGACTGTGTTCAGTGTTAAAGCATTTGGAGGCTACAGCCAGGGATCTGTCCCAGTAGTGAGCTACTAGCCTCAAGGTAACTAATAAGGGAGGGGGACAAACTGCAGGGCTAAGGTGTGGTGCAGCTCTCAGCAAGTAGGGGGCGCTACAAACTGCCCAGCCCATGCAGAAGCCCTGGGAGACCTTCTCAGACCAATGCATGAAGCCCAGAAGGGCCAGGTTGGGTTAAGGCCTGCTATCCGTTAATACTGGGCCGTGCTGGAGCTCTTATTCTCTCTTTCCCAACTGACTGCCATCTGGCTTCCACCTACCAGGCAGGACTCTGTCCCTTTCCACTCTTACCTAGAAGTGCTCTAAGGCTTAAGAGATCTTCAGCTTCTCAGGTCTCTGAAGGACTGGGCCACATGATTGGTAATAATCTTCCTTCACAGGCCCTAACAGTCAGCATCAGAAGAAACAGCCAGGGACCAATGGCAGACCACAGCATCTCTACATCCTGTCTACATTAAGCCAATTGGCTCCAGCCTTCGGGGCTCCTGGTTCCTGCCAGAATGGAAGCTAGCTGGGCTTCACTCTGGACTGAATCTCTCCTGGCCACTAGCAGCACCATGGTTCCTCAGCAGAGAATGACAGACCTAGTGGGTACTCTGCCCAATATCCAGGCCAGCCCTGGCATAGCCAGCACCCCTGGTCTGCTTCTCCATTTCCAGGACAGCCTTGCACAGCCTCATGTCAGAAGAAACTCCTCTATGCATGGGACAAGTCATCCCAGAGCCTGGAGAGAGGGATGGTGAGCGTGTGCGCGCTGCAGCGTGTGGCCCTCAGCTGCCAACACACAAAGACACTCTGTCCTCTCCACGGCGAAGGGACACCCAGGCCGGAAGCCAGGCGGCAGATGAAGCCAGACATGCAGTTGACATGGAAACCCAATAGTTAAAAAACCCTCAGGCTATTTTGAAATGTCAGATTTTGATAAGCAGGCTGGAGTCCGTGTTCCTCCACAGCGCAGTGTTTGGCAAAACAAGATCTGCCATGAATTCCTGACAGCACGTCAAGGGCGGCAAGCAGCCGTATGTCCGCCTCGCCGGGTGGTGTTCGCTCGTTACCGGCACTGCTCTCGTGCTGACACACTGCTCACTCAAAGGACCACGCTGCGGTGGGTGCGTCTCTCTTACGGACACAGAACTTGTTGGTGAACAAAGGAAATCCACTTGTTTCCTGGCCTGGTGGAGGGAAAGCCCTCTGACAGACAATTCTCCCTCTGTGGTTGCGCAAAACCCAGTGGCTGCTGGCATTCACCGGGAGCCAGCGATGGTGGGTTTCCAAGCCCTGTCTAATTAACTGGAATGTGTATGTGCGTGCGCATGCATGAGCATGCGTGTGAGTGCCTCTTCGAGGGGACTGCGGGGGACACACCAAGAAACAGTCCCACACCTACATATGGACAGCTGCCTCTGCCAAGTTAGATTCAGAAGAAAACTGACTTGATGTTGAGAAATAATGCTGGTGGTTGCTAAAATTTTCTCCCTGGGGGAGATGTGAATGTCTTCCCCCTCTTTCTAAAGTCCTAAGGACAAACCAAAGTTTGATTCCATCAGAGGTCACCCTGGGGATCCAGTGAGTTTACTGGACACTTACAGAGTATGGGTGAGGGGTTACTGAGACTGAGTGACCCCAGAACAGCCACACTGGCATGTCTTTATCCAGGATAGATGAAAGCATCTCCATGGCCACCATTGTCTTCCCCAGACTAAATATTCTAGCACCACCCCCAGAGCCTGAGGCAAAACTGCCTACAAGTGGCAGAGAGAAGTGAACAGAGCTCATGTTAAGATTCCAGTGCCCCCCGCCATTCCTTCTAAAGGGAGGGAATGCCAACAGTTCACAGTCCAGACCATGATAGGCTTTAGCAAGCAAATATAGCTGATCTCAAGAAGATGATGGCTATTTGGCTTGGAAGATAGTATTGTAAGACACTAATAGCACCAGCTCAGCCTAGATCAGCGGGTAACAGATCATTGGAAGGTGGGGGCTTTGCCAGGGAGTAGGGAAGAGAGAGAGAGAAGGAGAATGAGAGATACAGGATGTACTCGTGTGCGCGTAAGTATACATTTGTAACTGTTCTTTGTGTGTGCACATGCATGAGTGTGTTCTGTGAGGTAAGGGAACATGCATATGAATGTATCAGCACAGACTTTGTGCATGTGTGCACTCGTCATGCCCCAAGATAGGCATACCCATGGAATATAAAACTCTGACATCACTCCTAGATGACTGACAGACATCAATTGGTTCCTTTTATCTGTTATGTACATGTCACTCATAAGTGAGCATCTTACACACACATGTGTAAGGCTCCACTGGATAGCAGTGCACGTGTATTTCCGTGTGTGGTATACAAGATACACTCTGACGCTTCACGCACACATAGAGTGGACACGTTATTTTTCCCTCAAGCCTGTAAAAGCATTCCTAATTATGGGTCAGTTTTATATATAAAGTCATAACATTCCCACAAGGAAGAGAGTCTGGCTGTGGCATCCCTCTGGAGCACCTTGTTTTGCTGGAAATATGGAGTCAGAGATCTACCAGGGGACAGGGACTCAGTCTCCAGAAAGGGACGGCTCAGGGTGGGGAGGGTAAGTCAGAGCTGGGGACAATCAGGACTTTCATAACAGTATACAGGCGGCCCTCTTGGTTCTGTCACATTAGCAGGGGTGATGGAGCGGGCAAAGGGCTGGTGCCTAGTCTCTGATGATCAGCCAAGAAACCAGCCCATACTTACCCTTTCCTCTGATTCCTCTCCAGGGTTCAGCCAATAAGGTCATTCAATTTCATCTCCCTGACAAACCTAACTTCTGTCAAGCCCAGCCATCCCATGTCCCCCTTGACAGAGGGTCTTTGGGGAACCCATTTCCAAAATGTGAGCTTTGTGCAAAAGACTCCGGGTGGCAGGCACCCTGCAGCAGCTGTTTAAGGCTGCTGAAAAAGCACAGAATAAATAAAAAGGAGTAAATACTGCAAAGATTAGACTCCTGTCCCTGTAATCTCTACAGAGCTCTTAGCAGGCAGCCCCAAGACTTCCCAGACATTTGCATAATCTCTGTAGAGAAATCCTCCAAGGGAGTATTCATCTGCTAAGAAGACAAGGAAACTCCCTCTTAGCTACCAGAAGGCTAGGGAATTCCTGGCAGGAGGAGAGGGGGACTCAGGAGGGAGTTACCCTCTGCTGTCCTTGCCTAGTAGTGATGAACCCTAGAGACAAGAAGCTTGGCCTGTAGTCTCAAACACAGAAGCACATTCACTTGGGCAGGGCTGGTTCCACATCCACCCACCCATCCATTCACTCATGCATTCACCCACTCACCTACCCACCCAATCCATCCATCCACCCATCCATCCATCCATCCATCCATCCATCCATCCTTCCATCCATCCCTCTTTCCTTGCCCCTCCCTCCCTCCATCAATCCATCAATTCTACACCCGCTGATCTAATAGGGTATGAGCTCTCTGTGCTGCCACCCACTTCAGGGTTGGCTCTCCAACATTGCCTTCTAGGGGCATGGCAGAGTCCCTGCACTGTCCCAAACAACCTTATCCTTCTCTACCTCTTCCTTTTCCCAGTACCTATGGTCTGAGGGCTTCAGGTCCTCGGGGGATAGTGTCACCTCACCTGCAGGTGTAAGGAGGCAGAGTCTGGGCTAGCATCCAGTACAAGGCTCAGCTATGAGACATAGGCCAGCCCCTATCGGTGTGTCCTGCACATCCAGCCCAGAGAGTCGGCTGCCACCTGCATTCACGGCATATGGTCATCTCAAGCACTCAGGTCCCGTGCCAGAGGGGGTTGGCTGCAGAGATTGAAGACTAGACAGGGAAAAGGTGCTTTTCGGTGTGAACTCAAGGGAGGGGCAGAGAGCACGTGCCTTCATCTTTCTGCTGTCCAGGCTTCTCTTTACACTCTATGCAGAGCCACCAATGGATGCACCTGACCCCTTGGCTCAAAAATACTTATATGTGGTCTCAGGCCCCTAGAACCATGAATATGACCTCAACAAAGGTCAAAAGAGCCATGAGAGGCAGACACAGACTCACAGGAAACCATATCCTGGGCTGCAAACACTCTGCATCACCCTTACATACTGAGGTTACCCAGGCCACGCTCTGGCTGACTCCCTGAGATGACCAGCAACTGGATACACTCAGGACACCATGACACCTGGGCCATTTTGACTAGGAACCCCAGGTCACATGTCTCCAGGTAATCTTATATCCAGGGGCATGGAGGAAGGTACTCCTCACTTGGCCAAGGCCATTTCCTGGGGCACTGCTCTGCTAGGGCCACTAAAGTCTGGTCTATGAGAGCTGAACAAGATAACCCTGACACTTAGCCCAAACAGTAGGTCCCAGTGATAAAAATAACCACTGGACAGGACAGACGGGGGAACCACTGCCAGTGGCATCAGGAAGAAACCAGGACAGTGGCAACTCTGGGGCAGCCTCAGGTTTCCTGTCCCACTTCAAGCAGGAGAGGGAATGGACAGTACTCTGCTATCCCCAAGACTGGCCTCCGTTTCTGTCTGTAAAATAGAAGCAGGATGCGCTGGGCTTTGCCCGCGCCCCCCCCCCCCCCCCCCCCCCCGCCGATTCTCTGGTTAGTACAGAACTGAGAACAATCTCTTACAGAATGTCCCTCGTAGGAGGGTACTCCAGTGCTCCAGTGCTCAGCTAGGGCTTCTTGCTGGGGTTCCACTTTGTTTCAGGCTCTGTTGACCGGGCCCAGCTGGCTGTGGAGGCTTGCTCAGCCCTGCATTTCCTCAGGAAGACTGCGGCACAAAGCCACTTGATTGCCCTGTTTGTCAGAGGATGTGTGTAGATGTCACAAGAGCAAGGAGACTTAGGCTAAATTTGTTCTGCAGGCAAAAATGTAGATGGAACCCCGCCTCCCACCTCTTCCTCATGTCACCATGGTGACCAAGCTGGCTCTGCGGGTCATCAGCCCAGGAGGGACTGCAGAAGTCACACTACTCCTGCCTTAAGGTGTCCAGAAAGTCCAGGACCTACAGAAACACTGGAGATCAAACGTCTTGAGCTTCGGTTTGAGAAGAGCCAGTCCCCAGGGAAGAGCAACTGGCCCAGCTGGTTGGGGGTCCAGCACTTACCTGGACAGCTTATCTTTCAAGAGTCCTCTTCTGCATCCATCTGCCAAGCTCACTGTGACAGAATGGCTGCAAGTACCCATCATTCACAGAACAGACAGGGCATGTGAGATACACACAGACCTATTCCTGCCCCACACTTAACACACCCCCCCATGGACACTGACTCTAATCCTGCCACAGACCATCCTGGGGGGGAAATTTCCCATCTACCTCATTATGTCATCTTCGTGATGGTTAATTTAATTGTCAATTTGACAGTATCTAGAGTCATCCATGAGACAGGCCTCTGGACCTGTCTGTGAGAGTTTCTAGAGTAGGTTAATTGAGATGGGAAGATTCACCTTACGTGTGGGAGTCACCATGCCACCGGGACTATGCTGTGGTTCCTGGACTGAATTAAAAGCACGTACGTTCATCACTAACATTCGTCTCCTCTTGCTTCCTGACTCTGCAAGTGATATGAAAACCTGCCACATGACTCCTGCCGCCACTACTTCTTGACAGGGTGGGTGATACCTTGAACTGTGAGACACCACCCCCCCCCCAAAAAAACCTTTCTCCCTTCAGTTGGTTCTTGTCAGATGTTTTGCCACAGAGTAACTAGAGTAGTCTCCTTTGGCCTCTCATCTCTTACATGGATGCAATTTTCAGATACCTCACCTGTTGGCCACCTCCTCTCATAAATAAACAACTTGTGCCCTGCCTACACATTTCACCTCCAACATGGCCACTCTATTCTCTTGGCTGTATATGCCATCTTCTGTGTGGTGATCTCATCTCCTAATCCCTGAGCATCTTCTCAGCATGTAAGTGCAGACACTCTCCAGGTGTGTGCGACAGTCTGCTGGTGAGGTCCAATCTTGATCCAGTGCTCTGCTGCAGACCCCAACTCTCAGGCAGGTGCTGGCTGTCAGAAGGGCTGGCTCATCATAAGACTCAGAATGTATCCGTGTTGACCTAAAACATCAAAAGCTAACTACCAGTTATGTAACCGCCTCAGGCGCCACCTGCTATGGTCACATCTCAGGGGCCCTGACACAGCCTCAGCTCGGAGCAGTCCCAGCCCTATGATGAAACCAACGGTGGCATAGGCAGGACCCTTCAGGAGAAAGCAAGTGCAGTCAGAGACTGGCCACAGTTCCAAGAGGCAGCGCAGACTGAGATCCACTCCCTGCAGTGTCCCTAACTTTTGCCCTAGACTCTATAAGCTAAGCAGGGTGAGGTGGGGGCTACCCCAGAACTGCAAGTCTCTCTGGGATAGCTCAGCTATTCACAGCAAGATGGTTACCTACCTGGTCATGGGGTCAGGGAGGCACACAGACTCCCTGCCTCTGCCCTATAGATTTCCCTCAACTGTCCCTCAGTCCACTCCTAGTGAGATCCTCTCTAGTCGAGTCATCTGTCAGAGGGGTAACCAGGCTGGAAACTGCCTTGTTGGTTTTAAGTATTTTTAAATTTAGTGTTCTCATCAGTCCATTGTCATCACAGCATCCTTAGAGCCCACTCAGGGTCAAAGCAAGGAAAAGAGGGACACGCAGTTAAATGAGCTGCAAGGGTGTAGCACCCAGGGCCAGCTCTCACCGCCTCACCTCTGTGTTGCCCTCCTAGGCCTCAAGAGATAGCTGGACTTCAGTCTTACCTCAACCCTACATTACAGTGCAATCAGAGGCCCAGAGCCTGTGGTCCGAGTAGAGTGAGTGTGGCCATCTGTCAGAAAATGCAGGCAGTGCTGGCATACACCAGGGCAGATCGGAGAAGGCTGTCTACATGAACACCAACACACCTGTACTTGGAACTGCACATATTCCAGAAAAAACATCTGAGGTCTGAGGTCTGAGTTGAGAAGATGAAGAAGCAAGTTTCCCCAAGCTGTTATCCCAGTTCAGGGGGGAGCCCCATTTCCTCAGCTGCCACAGCTACCTTCCGACTCCTGCTCCTGAAGTCACAGCCATTAGTGATGGTGAGACAAGCCAATGAGCCAGATGGCCAGGCTGAGCCTCCCAAAGATTTTCAGAGACGACAACTGTAGAGCAGAGATTCGGGAGCGGTGACCGCGGAGGGGTGGCACTGGGGAGCAGGAGGTTGGGAGTGGGGCAGGAAAGAGGGAGGAGAACACATCTTCTCAAATCTCATCCTTCCTGTGGCCATGTTCCGGAAGGGAAACCTACCATTTCCCCACATTCTTCCTGCCTGTGTGTCTTCTCATATCAGAGGCAGCAGCCACAGGGAGAGTGCCCTTAGCCTGCAAGGGACTGAAGGGCAGAGGCTGAAGGCCACTCCCTAGCCTAGCACAAGCAGATTCAGGTGTGGAGTCTTAGCAGGATAGAGCCAAGCAAACTGGTCCAAGCCCTTTCTATACCCTCACTCAGCACACACAGGAATACAAATGTGCACATACACAAACATACACATGCTCCCAAATGTGAACACACACAAAGACTGCACAGGCACACATATGTGCTTATGAATGTGTGTGCCTCTGTGTGCCTGTGACTGTCATGTGATAGTGTGCATATACACCTTGCATGTGTATGGGCTGCTGTAAGTTTGTGCCTATGAGTACACGCTAGTATATATTGGGTGTTCATGCAACCATGCATGTATGAACCTTGACTGTGAGAGCATGTGTAAGAGTGTGACTGTTAGTGTGTACATGTATGTGCCTGTGTTTAAGTGTTGTCATGCACACAAAAGCATACACATGTACTCATACACACATGCTCACATTCGCAGGTACACATATCTTATGCTAAATCATAATCCCCCTAACTACCATCACAGATACGAGGGAAGCCTCACCTGGAGACCAAGGAGGTGTCAAAAGGGCCACCCCCAAGCTGATTAACCAGTCCCCCCAAGTTGGTGACCCACCTGACATAGATCTGTAGTATCACCGGAGTAGCAGACCACCTGAACTGGGCCCTTCGAAGATTGCCCAAACCAAGATGTGGAAAGAAGAATCACCACTCACCTATCTTGAGGACATCATGAGAAGCCACCAGGACAGGGCCTGGGGCCCAGCAGGACAGATGGACCTTCCCCAGATGGTCACCGGGACAGTCACTGAAAGCAAGGCAGACACCTACTTGGGGACACAGACAGCAGTCCTCACATTTCCTTACCATCCCTGCTACCCTGTGCTGCCCCCCACTTCCCTGGAATCCTCAGAGGGTAGGAGATACTGGGCTCCAAGACACAGCAAGCTTCAGAAGAGAGATTTCCCAGAGAGGCTGCACTGCCTGCTCTTAGGGCTGAGAATCGTCCCACCCACAGCTGAACCGGCTTCTTTGGGAGAACTAGGAGGCCAGGGACCCTGCTGAGGGGCTCTGGAGATGGGCAAACCACACGGTAACCCTGATACCAGATCTGCTCAAGTGCATCCCTCTGACTTTCACATGGAAATGACCAAAAGTTATGATGGGCCTCATAAAGAGAGAGATAATATTTAAAGGCAAAGAAATAATTTTTTCTTTTAAAGATCACAAGGACAACTTCACATCTTCCCCCTTTCAGAGGACTGAAGTCCCATCTCACAGTCGGTGTCATTGTTAATTTTTTCTAATGACACATTCAAGAAACAAAGCAAAACAAAAGAACCATCAACTCAGCATTTAGAACAACATATTTTGACAGCATATTTTTAAACTAATTCCCCTCTCCCAATGAAAGTGCCATCTTGCAATCTTTTTAAGTCTATTCAGTATATACCAACATGATTATCTCATTCTTCTCACGATAAAAACTCCCAGATACATAATGACAGCGCGTGATCAACATGCAGATGTATTCAGGGGACATTGTCTCTCCTGTAAGGACCAGGAAGGAAGGAACAATGAGGATGTGCCCGCAGGAGCCCCATGTGATGCATTGTGCAAGGTGAGAGGTGAGCAGGAGCCCCCACACTTGGCATGTCCTGGTCTCCAAGGGCACAGGCCTTGGCACCGAGCACAAGATTTTAAGGTGACACCTGAACCTACACTGTCTTCCCCACAAAAGCATTTCAGAGTCAGCTGATGACACAGGACGTGGGTCCCTGGCAACGTCTGCCGGGAACAACCAAAGGCACAGGCAACGCAGCACTAGAGTGGGCCACAGAGGAAGGAAAGTAGCGTAGGAAAGGGAGACAGACCTGAATCCAGTCAGGGCAGGCCACTACCATCTGTGTCAAGAGAACCAGGATGAGGCCACAGGAAGTACCCCTCAGGCCCCCTGACTGAGAGGCTGGGGGCAGCAACTATCACGGGACAGCAAGGGGACACAGAGGAAGCAGAAGCCAGTCAAACCTGAATCTCCAGAACCTGAGTGTACGTCCTCACGACTGTCGCTATGCTCTCCCGACGCCCATATCCTCCCAACACCACCGGGAATTCTTGAGGGACCTTGCCCACCGGAGCAGTACAAAGCAAAAAAGGTGGGAATCGCCTCAGAGACTGAGGTGTGATGGCAGAGAGGAGGGGGGAGAGGAAGGGAGAAGCCATTCTGTTGGCTTTGGAGATGAGGAAGGAGCCAAGAGTCAGGAGCCCAGGAGCCCTGGCTCTATAAAAGTCGCCTACATGACAGAAGAACCCTTATCTTCAGCTGAGAAAGAAGCATGGCACATCTCCTGTGGCACGGCTGGGCAGTCCATGTGCTGTGTTGGGCACAGAGTGTCAGCTCCTCCATACAGCAGACACAGGAGGTCCACTCAGGGCCACCGCCCAGAGCTCAAGAGCTGCATTTCATCCTCTGTCACGTAAGGGCAGTGGAGACAGGTGTCTGCCAGTTACAGAAGTTGTCAGGGATGGCTCCCCAATATGACCACCCCCAACACTTCTACAATGATAGATATTGAAGACTGTCTTGGGGCTGGGCTGTGCTCACATGTTGTGGAGTTCTGCCTCCCAAGGCAGGTAGAAGCCTCTAGAACAAACTGCTGGTGAGAGCTGAGGCTCCAGACTATTGCCCACCCTGCAGAAAGAATAGGTGCCATGTACCACTAGCCAGGAAGAAGCAAAACTCAAGTCCCAAGTACAATCAGTACTGAATGTGTGTTACTTTCCTACCATTGTTAAAGTCTGACCATTACAAAGTGTGTGACCATATGTGACCATGATGAAGGTCACAGTGAGAGTCTGTGACAACCCCTTTTGGCAGCACAGCTTACTGACTGTTGTACCATCCGTGGTCATATTCTCATTACGCAGCAGGGTGAGTACTTCCAACCAAGAACATGTACCCACACTGTTTATGGACATACTCTACCTCTCAATAGAACAACTAAGCTGACCCTTGATGGAAGATGTTAGCCAATAAATTCCACAAAGGAGGAACAGCAGCAGTACGTGTCAGGATTCCTGGTCTCTGGGTAAGATCAGTCAGGTCATGTCATCTGTGGGTAGAGAAATGGTGGACAAGAGATCCCGAGTCTGGAGGGCAGAGAGGAGGCTAGGATTGTGTTGGGAGAGGAAGTTATGGGGGCCAGGAACACAGCCAGAGTTGTAGGGCCTGGGTACTTAAGCTTCTTGTTCTGAGCTGGATGTTTCCCCAGATTGAATACTTCAAGGGTTAAAGGTCAAAGTTCTAGTTTTTCTGACCTGGGAGGTGCTAGCTAGAGAAATGTCTCTAGAGCAGATATCTAAACTGACATCACAGGAAACCCTGAGGCTGGGTGGAACCTAAGTCTGTGAACAGTCACCTGTGAGCTGTGCACAAGGGGACATCTAAGTGGACATTACAGGAGACCCTGAGGCCAGGTAGAATCTAGTTCTGCCCAGGGTTACCTCTGAGCTGTCCAGTGTCTATCTGTTCATTTTAGAATAATGATCTGACTAATCACTCCATTAAAAATAAAGTCTGTGCCTGTCTGAAGATAGATAGGCTCTAGGGTGCTCAAATTATAGACACGGCCTGGTGCCAAGGGTCCTCTGCAGCAACAACAGGCTGACCTCCAGCCTGGACTGCCACCTTGTCCTCTTCATGTCTCCAGGAGTAGGCTCTCCTCCAAACCACGGTGTGGGGTGTGGCCTGAGTCATTACAGGATAACGTTATCAGCCAGTCTGAGTTCTTATCTGAATATCTCCGTTAGTGTGAACAGGTATGCAGATTCCAGGAAGTGCAAAGCCGGCTTCACCAGCACTGCTGTCAGTGGCAGTAGCCTTATCCCTGAGCACCTGATGCTCTGGGAGGCTCACAGACTACCATGGGAATTACAGTTACAGCTTCCCCAGTTTCCACGCAGGTATGTATGAAAATTTCAGCAAGAGACGGGTTCTCACTACCCACAGAGCACTTTGCGACTCTGTACTGGGCTGTTGATTTCACAGATACAAAAAAATACAATCCCTGGAGAAATGGAAGCTTATATTCATATTCTCTCTCCCTCTCTCTCTCTCTCTCTCTCTCTCTCTCTCTCTCTCTCTCTCTTTCACACACACACACACACACACACACACACGTGTTGACATCAGCTTTACTCATAATCACCCCCAAACTAGAAGCATCACAGATGTTCTCTGATAGTGGAATAGATAAAAATCTGCACCAGCCTGAGAAAGGAAGAGACGTGGGCCCAGTAAACATCCAGTAAACCTCAGATATGCCACACTGACAGAAGCAGAATCAAAGATCCAGATAGTGGCCCCTAGATATGATGTCTACATAGACAAAACTAGGGGCTCTCAGGGCCTGGCATGGGCCTGACTGAGAAGAAGGACTCTTTGGATGTCGGGGCAATCTATGTCTTGCTCACAGGAGCCTAAGAGAACTTGAGGAATTCCTTTTCGATGCTCTAAAAAGTGAGGCTACCCACAGAACTGGATTGACTGTAGCAAAGGGTCATGGCACTCCGCTTGAAAATAGATGGGTATGGTAAATCTTGGGATGAGATTTTTTTGGAGGAGTGGAGGGACTAGATCTGGACTCCTCCTGCATCCTCCGTTTCCTGGATCTTGGAAGTGAACACTTCCGGGAGCTCAGATGATGGTGAAGATGAAGATGATGGCGGTGATGACAATGAAGACGTTGGTCATGATGGAGATGATTATAGTCTCGAAGGCAATTAAGAAGATGATGGTGATGATAATGAAGGCGATGATGATGGAGATGCCAGTGAAGGGAAGTGGTAGGGAAGATGATGGTTACGATGGAAAAAATGGTAGTGATGACAAGGAAGATGAGGGGGATGAGGATGAGGGGGATGAGGAGGATGAGGGGGATGAGGATGAGGGTGATGATGATGGTGATGCCTATGATGAAAGCAGTGATGGTGATGACAAAGAAGAGGGTGGTGATGACATGAAGATGATGTCAAGAAAGAGATAATGATGGTATGATGATGAAGATGGCGGTGATGATGATGATGATGATGATGATGATAGTGATGACAATTAAGAAGATGATGCCAAGGATGATGATGGTTATAACGAAGACAGTGCTGGTGATGATAAAGACAGCCATGACGAGGATGTTGGAGGTGACAGTGAAGAAGACGATGGCTGTGAAGGTGCTGGTGATGAAGATGAAAATGATGGGAGGAGTGATGATGGTGGCAATGACCTCAAAGATGACGCCGAGGATGGTTAGTGTGATGATGAAGATACTGACTGAGAGGTCAGGGAGGTGGAAAGGCACTTACCTATGGAAAGATCTGTTTCTCTGACTCTCAGATGGGTCCCAAGGAGGAAGGAATTCTGCCAGAGCTTCTTGGCGGCCATGTGGGGAGCATGTGAGCCCACGTTCTAGAGTTTGAGTGTCACATGTAGCACACATGTTCCTCCTTTGGGACAAAAAGTCCTCTAGCGGCTTTGTTTCCCCATGGAGTTAGATCCGTTGTGACCCAACACACCTCCCTGTGGACCTGTACACTCTGACACTAACTCATTCAACCAGATATTCATCCTGGACTCCATTCTGACACTGACTGTCATGGAAGTGTCACACTGAGTCCATGGGAATGTTAATTTCCACAGGTTCCTCCAACTGTCACGGTTGGACATGGGACCCAAAGCCATGAATGTGGGAGCAAGAAAACAGGAGGCTGCGGTGTGTGTAGCATATGCAGCCATCTCTGGGGAGAACAGGCTTTGCCCATAAATCTCACTAAGAGGGCCAACCCAGAGCCGGGTGACAGCTCAGGCCAGCATAAATCTGGACTACCCACGCTCCCACTCGAGGCAGCCTCAAGACCCTGGGTGAAGCAGGCACACCTAGCCCAGCCCCCACGCTGTCAGGGAAGAATCAAGTTAAAGGGGCATTCAGGAGGTCTGGTGCATGCTGGGAGCCATGTGAATGGGCACCGCTACAGAAGGCTGTGCAGAGAGGTAGTGCAGAGCCCTTCTTCAGCTGCAGGAATCACAGGGGGAACGGAAAGCTCTGCAGACCCCTTGTGAGAAGTTGGGGCAGAGCCCTTCTTCAGCTGCTGCACTTTAGAGAAACAGGCTTCCGGTCCCTGCCAGAAGGGCTTCTCTCTTTGCTTCTATTCTTTCTAGACTCCAATCTGGCCTGGTTGGGGTACAATGAGCCCAGAAAGGCTCTGGGAGGGACAAACTCCTGCATCTACCTGATGACATGCACACATCACTTCTCGTCCTCCTCCCCTCCCTTCCAAATTGTTGTTTTCAAAGACAAGGGAATCCAGAGTCTTCAAGGAATAGGCACACAGGAGGCTGGCCTTGAGCCTGGACATAGGCATGCAGCCCACCTACCCTCCTGGGCAAGGGTGCTAGAGTCGCCATAGCAGGGGCATGTGGACATCAAGCCTGGGAATAAGGCAAAGACTCATCTTGTTTGGGTGGCTTGCGCGCCAGAGCTGGATCTCCCAGTAAGAATTAACAAGCGGCATCACGTGCTGCTTTTCTGACCCTGGGAAGAGTGTGTACGAGAGCATGTGAGTGGGCATGAAGGCATGGGTTCCGGCTAGCCTCCAGAGTTGATACTCATAAGATGAAGTTCCAAGAGCTACATGGATGCAGAGGGCATCCTGTTTCAATCCTCATGTGCAGAAGTCATAACCCAGGCTTCCAGATGGCAAGATGTGATGGGATAACTTCATCATGGACCAGGGAAACAGGGCAGGGGCATCGTCATCAACTCCTTGTGAGTACACAGAACTCCAGAGGACTATGATTACTGCTTAGTTTCCTCTCCACTCAAAATGACAGAGCCCCCACACACACCAAGCAGGACCCCCACCACCAGCCCCAGGATGCTGTGTTTGCGACATGTGTTTGCGACAATACTGTGCAAAGATTAATGTCCACACATCAGGACCAGAACTAGCCGGGCTATCTTCTGGGAGAGGGAAGCAGGAGACACAGAGGGGCATAGTGAGATTCCAGGAAAAGCAGCCAGTGTGGACTAAAATAACACTGTAACAATGAAAACGGCTCGCACGGCACCGCTTCATCTTCCCATTCACTCACCCCAACACACATCAAAGGCTGCCTGGCTGAGAGGAGCAGGTGGGGATCGTGCGTGGGCTGCGGAGCTGCGGGCCCAGTGCCCAGTAGCCAGGGCTATCATCAAAGGCAGTGCCAAGCCTCAGCCCATCAGTCTTCCCACGAGTGGACCTGCATCCATGCCCTGCCTGGACTTGCTTATAACTTTGGCTTGTTTTCAACCACCAGGAACAGGTCCTTCTAAATCGCCTTGATAGTAGGATAGGATTAGCTGAAAACGGGGACTGGAAGGAGTCTGTCTCTTGGGCCCTTGTGCAGTGGGCAAAGTCAAGAGTGGCTGAGCCAAGACATAGGTTGTGTTCCTGGATGGAGGCTCTTGAGTCAACATAGAGCCTAGTTCCTGGAGTTCCGGAACTTCAGGAATGAGAGACGTTGAGGCATTCAGCTTCCCTTGCCAGGTGTCCCTCCTGCCCCTGGAGTGGCAGGTCACCAGGACTAACTGAAAAGCCCAGCCCAGAGCCTTGAGCTGGCACAAGTCCTGCCCAGGAGTCCTCCAGGAAGAGTTTCAAGGGGCCTCTGCCTCGATGGAGTTCAGCCTAGCGCGCCCCCCCCCCGGGCCCCCCGCTCAGATCTTCCAGAAACGTATATGATGTTTTAACAACAAACCCAACAAAGACTGGGCCACTGCACATGGTGACTGAATCCTATGCAGTCACGTTGGGAGCCTAATGGATAGGCCTGTTTGCAGCACGCCCCCTTCGTCTGGGTGCCGCTGGCTGTGATGGATACCGCGAACCCACATTTGTAATAAACACCATTCATTGCAGATACAACGCCCATCCTGGAAACAACGCTCAAGGTTTTTTTTTGTTTTGTTTTGTTTTTATCACCAGCTTAATGATGACTAATGCCTGGGTGATTATCTTGTGCTTTTTTCGTGTGGCACCGGGAACAAACAATATCATCAGCATTGCAGAAAGCAAGAGAAAATGAGAGAGGGGGAAGGTGTAAAGGAGAGCTAAAAGCCAGAGAAGAGGCCAGCTCTACACCTGGCAAGAATATGTCGATATAGGGAACCCTTAGGGTCTCTGGGCTGTAATCTAGAACCTTCCATTCCTCACTGTTTGATGTTGTGAAATAAAACAAGCCCCAAATCAGAAAATAAGGACTCTCTGAGGGCACTGACACTGTTTTTTTGAAAGTGCCCAGATGTGCATTTAAGAGCAACACCCTGATGGGAACTTAAATCCAGAGGCAGAGACAGGGAGAAGGCAGCAACAGATATGTAGAGGAAACTCTCTGTAGCCCCTCGGGTGCCTGGATCCTGCACTCTTAGGGCCAGGCTGAGAAGATGCACCCAGCAATTAATATCAAAAGAAAATTCCACCCATGCACTCATGCATGCACCTCCACACAGACAGACATTTCTGGGGAATGACATTCCCTTAGCTCCACCCTAGCCCCAGTTCTAGGTCCCTCCCACTCCCAGTCAGTGGGATGTTAGAGATCACAGTCTTAGAACAATAGTGGGTCTATTTGGAAGAATATCTCCAGACCTATGACCCTAGAGCCACAGGAAAGCTGTGATGGCACGTTCTGGGAATACGAAAGAAATCTGCCTACATCCCTTGCTCTCTTCAGGCTCTCTGCCTGTGCTCTGGTTCCTAGGTGCCCCCCTCCCTTCCATCTACCACCAGCTTGCCTATCCCTCCCTGGTCAAGTAAAACCACCCCCCCCCACACACACTCTGCCCCTAAAGACTCCCTCTCACATACCATCCTCTCACAAAAAAGATTCTCAACTCTCCAAGGCTAGCCTTTGACATCTGTCCTTTGCTATGGACCATCCCAGGAGCCTTTCCCAAATGTCCTCTCATGGTCCCTGTCATAGCAGGACACAGGGTACCACACTGCAATCTTCCTTCTTGTTTTGTTTCAATTTACCTTTTTAAAATTTTTGTAACTGTGTTAGTGTATTGCATGGGTGCACATGCCACGGCATGCATCAAGAGATCGGAGGATAACGCATGGCAGTCAGTTCTCTCCCTACACCCTGTGGGATCCACAGATTGAACTTGGGTTTCCAGGCTTAGAGGCAAACACCCTTTTCCATGAAGCCACCTCAAAGGCTCTAGTCTGCTTTAGTGAAGGCATTACAACCCCAGTCTGCTTTTACGGACGACATCCTCCTAGTCACCTGACATGACACATGCATCACCAGGACCACTGAGGAGACAGGCTTGCCAACAGGAGAGTTCCCACCCCCTAACCCTCAGCACTGGGGTAGACCAGGCCTTCTCAGAGGCACGCGGAGTCAGCTCCCCAGGAGCAGGGCCCCTCTTCACGATTGTATAATAAATAGATTAGGGCATTAGGCACCAGAGTTATTAAAAGTGAAAGATGCTCAAAGAGAAGGCGAGGGATTCTTGGAGCCTCTATCTCTTACAAATATGTAATGAAATTTAAATTGAATCTGGTTTAAAATCATTTACCTTTTGACATCATGTATCAGTACACTAAGCATCGGTTGAGAAAGCAAATAACCTCTCAAGCAGAATGAAAAATTACTCTGTCTCTTTTGATTCCATGTTAATTTGCAAATTTAAACTTCCCTATGGCTCCCTGTTTGGGGTCATCCACTAGAGGCTGCTGCCTGCACAGGGTCCCGGAGGAGTGGGTAGAGGGTTGGCCTGCCCTGTGGAACACGGGCCCTCCCACTGCAGGAAAAAGTGTTGGTGGGAATCAGACACCTTGTCGCACTAAGAAAAGTCTGGGCTCTCCTGTTTATCCCTGCTTGTGGGCATGTCCAGCTTCCCGGAAGGTGAGAACTGAGAGATAAAAGCCTCCACATGTCTCAGCATGGCTGCCATTTTCACAGTATGAGAAACAGGACCAGAGACCAGAGGCCAGAGATGATGATGCCCCTGGGTGTTACTTTTCCACTAGAGGACCTAGTTTTCCATTAGGAGTTCCACTAAGCCAGAGCCCAACTCTAGGAGAGACAGCTCTGCCTGTGATACAGGTTGGGGGTGTATCCGGCCATGGGGGAACCTGTGAGAGCCGCTGTAAGTCATGGTTTCTTCCCAGGGCTGTACATGGAACCTGCTGTACAAGAGACGGTGTGAGGGCACCCATCCCATTCCCTGAGGGATGCCTTGCCAGATGACAGAGAATGTGGATATGCATCCAGGTGGAGCCAAGAGGTGCTGGGTCTGATGCTGACAGCTCTTCTACCTAGCTCTCTGCTCCACCACATGAGCAGCGAGGGGTCAGAGGCTACTGCTTCCAGGTCAGATATTAAAGCTGACACCAGACTCAGCTACAGCCGAGAAGGGCTACAGGACTGTCCTGGGTGGCAAGCTTCCTGGTGGTCCCCAGCATTAGTTCACCCCCTAGATCCCCAAAAGTCAGAAGGTCTTACAGACCTACTCAGCATGCACTGAACACCAAAAGGGTGGGGGCTGGGGCTGGGCTGGGGTCCTCCATGAAGTCCACAACTGGCTGTGCTGCTAGCTCTAGGACCAGGGCTGGCATCCAGAGAGGACTCAGGGCCAGGCTCCCTTGAGGCCTGCTGCTATTTCTTAATTAGTGAGAAGAGACAAAGGGGCTTTTCATGGGACTCCCCCGTACTGTCACATGCCAGCGTCACTGGACTGGAAAACAGGGTAGGCCTTTGCCAGCATTCACCCCCACCTCACTTGCCTAGGAGGGGAGCAAGGGAGGAACACACAGAAAGAAGGGACGTGGGAGACAGTAGGCCTCTTGGGCACCCAAGCAGGGATCTTGGTTCTGGCTCCATCATAGCCTCTGGACACGAAGATAGGGGGGGTCAGCAGCAGGACAAGGCCGTTCAAATTGGACTACATTGTGTAGCTCCCTGAAAACAGGCCTGATTTCCTCCCAGGACACAGTTCAAGGCCTGTGGTGGCTCAGGGCCAAACCAGTGGTCAGCAGTCCCAGATGTGTGTGTGTGTGTGTGTGTGTGTGTGTGTGTGTGTGTGTGTGTGTGAGAGAGAGAGAGAGAGAGAGAGAGAGAGAGAGTAAGAGAGAGCTGGATAGAATAGGCACAGGCTTTCTGAACAGGCTCTGGGCCTGGGCCTAGCCAGAGTTGAATTCTGGGACATCCTTCAGATCTAGACTCACACTATGGGTCTCAGAGGGCTCAGAAGTAGGGGAGAGGGATGGGCAGAGGGCTGGAAGGAGGTACATGGCTTCCACTAGCACCTGCCATTAGCAGCGCACCATCCCTGTTCTGCAACCTGACTTTCTAAGGCTCCTGCCTCCACTGGGCCCCTACTGGTGTGAACAACATGGGTATGAATGCCCTGTCAACCAGCTAGGAATTCTATCTCTGAGACAGAATTTCAGGCCCGGAAGGTGGAGCCACCTTGAGAGCCCACTGCCTGATTTCAGAGCACGCTCCCCCCCTTCCCAACCTTCCCCCCCTCCTCACACACACCCCCCCCACACACACATCAGAAAACAGCTAGCATTACTGCTACAGACAGGGAACAGCCATGAGGTGGACCCACATGCCAATCTAGGGGGTCTCTCTCACAACACTTGTAAGCTCTGGGGTTTCTAGGGCAAAGGGACAGAGGAACGATTGTCTCGCAGCAGTTTTCTTTTGGGGTAGGAAGGGCATTTGAGGACTTGTAAGAAGCCATAGTCAGACAGGGGATGGCCAGACCAAATGCCTCTGGAAAGCATGTGGCAGTAGTGAATTGCACTAGGAGAATTTCATCTCAGAAGAACCCAACCCAGTGAGGCTATGGACGCATCTGGATCTCTCTGTAGGAGTGGGGATCCCCATTTTCTGGAGTGAACAGGCCTAGACAGGTAACCATACTTCCCCAGGACTGGGAGGCATACTCTGCCTGGAAGGTAAATCCCAACATGGGCCCAGCAACCAACCCACAGAAAGTCCTCCTCCATCTGACATCAGAGGCACCAGGAGCTTCAGCACTGCCCCTGACCTCAGACATAAGGACAAGCCTGAGATGCAGAAGCATCACAAAGGCTTAAAGCTAGTGGGCTACTCTGAAGAGTCCCATCTCCATGGATACGGTCTTTTTGGTGGCATCCCCAACACTGACAGGAGTTGGGTGGGGGGTAGGGGGGGTATGTTCCCATTCTGCTCAGCAGTTAATGTCCCGGGATGCTCTGAGGATGTCTATGGAGAATATTCCACTTGCTTAAATTATACCACAACCACACGGCTGGGTGACATGGATGGGGCAATGTGAAGTGCACGGTGCCAAGGGCCCAGGCTGTGTTGAGCTCTCCAGGAAGGGTATTAAGCGAGGCCGTTAATATGTAGTTAAAAAATTCTCAATCTCCACCAGCATATGCTGTTCCACCTAATTTTGATCAACTTAAATGTAAAAGTGTCTCTGCGCCTCCACTCGGGTTTTACCGCCATCTGGTTTAATTAGTCCTTGGGTAGAGCGCCATAAAGTTAACGGCAGGAACGTTGTGGGGCCAATCAGAAGGCGGGCTGTGAAGCCCTATGTCACTGGGTTTCTTTTCCCTAGACTGATGAGAGGTCAAGGCTGGAGGTGGCTGAGCAGTGGTGGTACAGGGGAAGTCTAGTGCCAGAGGGTAGCCTCCGGTTTTCCCTCTGACCTGGCAGGGTAGAGGCTGTATGTTGAGCCCACCTGGAGGAGGGACACCTGTCCACAAAGACCAAAGGGATACCCAGATGGCAGGGGTTAGAGTTGACGTAAGGAGCCCACAAAATCCCCCATCTGCTTGGAATGACAACTTGTGTCAGGAGTGTGGTCTAGATGTCCCCTCCCCTGCTGGGATCTGCATGCCCACTACCCTAAGCCTTCTGTCATCCACTGAGATACCTGAGGGCCTGCCCTGCTTCTCTGCTGGTTCCAAGGCTAACTCCCAGTCTTCTAGAGAAGAAGCCACCAGATAAGCAGGGAGGTGGAGCTCAGTTACAGGTGAGAGAGAAGACATCATGGAATCATGGGAAGCCCCCTCCCCACCCCCCAGGCCATGAGCAGGCATCCATGGAGTATTAGCCTGGGACAGGGAGACACAGAGGCCTTGGAATTGGGTGTTAAAAGGTCAGCAGTGACCTGGAGAAGTCCAGGGGGAAAGGAGGATGGAAAACAGATGAGCCAGAAGGAGGCTGGGACAGGTGAAAGGAGGGAGGAATGCTGAGATCAGAGTCAAGGTGAGGGGCAGGGTGGTCATGATGTGGTCCAGAGGGCAGGGCAAAAGGACTCAGAACAGGGATCTATAATTACTGGCCCTTGCTAAGGCCTACCTTATGCCTCAGGTACATGGTGGCCAATTCAATCCGCACCAGCCTGCTGGAGCTTCTGTCTCTTGCTGCAGAAAGGTCCCTAACAGAGGTTGGTCTGGCTGGGAGGTTTGTGGCTTATCCGACATTAGACCATGTATGGTTTCACCATCAAAATGGTAATCCCAGCACAAGTCTTGGCGTTTTGGAGGTCAGAGATGAACTATCGAATGCCACCAAAGGATCAGCCCAGAATGACAGCCGTGTGATCGTGGCTTTAACACTCTGGGACACTGACTGTGAGAGCCATGTGACCAATGGACATTTCCGTTTCTGCTTTGCCTTCCAGCGAACACAACACAGCAGCTATCAAGGAAAACTCAAGGGACACTCCATGGCAAATCAGAACACCCAAGACCATGTCTACTGGAAGATAGTCAATGGAAACTCTCCTGCATTCAGACAGGTCCTAGGGAGAGCCTGTGGCCACTACATGGGACATGAAACCCATGCTGATGCCCACACAGAACGCCAAGACTCAAAGGTCATAGCAAAGTCATCCCCCCAACTACCAAAATTAAATTTATTAAGAGTTAACAGATCTTCAGTGAATTTATTAATCAATTTGACAACGCCTGGGGATTGTAATATAAAAATAATCAGTTGGCCTTCTCACCAATGTGAGGTGCCAAGAAGGTGTCATTTAATTTTCCAGTGCCCACTGCCGCAGCCTGCAGAAACTTATTGTTACATTAATTGAGATGAAAATTTCTCAATGTGAGATTTCAGAGGAGCATGTTTGCATCCCATCCTTTTGCACACAGGGATGGGTGGCAGCTGGTGGCCAGCACTAGATTCCCAAGCCCTGACCCCTCCCCATCATACAGCACAGCGATTGGTCTCAGGATTAGGAGTTAGCATCCTAGAGAGACAGACAGAAAAGACACATGGGTCCTTTGCACAGAAATGAAAGGTTCTAAGAACAGGAAAAGAGTCCTTCCGTTTTCTCCTTATCCTGTCAGGCAACTAAGAAACCTAACCCAAGCTAAGGCCATCGAGTTGTGAACCCCTCTGGATGTTCTAGCATCATCTTAGCAAGCAACTCTGGTCCCAAGGAATGAAATGGTCCACACAGACTTCTCTAGAAGTCATCAGCACCACTGAAGGGTCACACCCAGAGCATATGGGAGCCTCCTGGGAATATGCAATGTATAAGTCACTCTTTCCACACCAGGGCATACAGCACACAGGAGTTAAACCAACTCAGGCATGCAGCCTCCACCAGCGTGAACCACCAAGTCTCAGGAAGTTTACAGTGGCTCCAACCACATTGAAGGAGAGATTTGTGTTACAGCCTCTTCATCCCACTGTTTCCCGTTCCACAGCTGCTATTGGATGCTGCCCAGGAGCAAAGCCGTCCCTGTAACTGAAAACACAACCTGAAACAAAGGAACATGGCTTCACTCTGCAAGCATATTGCTAGGTAGGTGTTGGCCCTAAGGGGACCAACAGGGACCCACAGGTTAAGTGCCCTGTGTGTAGACAGCACTGTGCCGGGGGAGAATGCTTGCTGAGAGCTGCTGTGTTGGCTCTGCAGCACTGGTGAGCACAGGCTGGCCCTGCTACCTTCTGGTCTCCCTGGGACCCAGGGAGTTTTAGTTTCAAATTTTATTTGCCTTTAGTTCTACTTAAATGTCTCTTGGAAATTACCAGTTGTCTGTAAGCACAGTGAAGGCCATTATTCTGTACTGTAGTGTGGCCAAGACACACAAGACGGGTAGGGATGCCTCAACACATTCCACCCACAATGAGGCACCCCTCCCACAGGGTACCGCGACAGGCTGCTCCGATCACTTTGCAGCCTGCATCTGTCAGACAGCCCTGGACTGCATAAATACAGGCACGAAGTCCAAACAGTTTGTGGGGGCCACTTTCTCCAAATCACAGCCTGGATCTTGGCCTCCTTTCCAGGCATCACTTCCCTGCAGCCCTCTCAGCTTCTCTGTGTCCTGGGGCCCAGTCCTTGGGTACCAACCTGAACCTGGGGATGCTCTTCCACTCTGAGACTGTTTAGTATCTGGAACTGTCAGATCATGGAGACCTGACTTCATCTGAATATGGCAGATGTCAGGCCTCTCCTTCTATGCTGCCCTTGGCTCCCTGCGGTAGGAAGAGCCTCCTCATCACAACCACTGGAGTCCAAGAAAAGTTTCCTTTTCTCAGCCTGGCAGGGTGCAAGGGCGTTGCCACAAGGTTTCTGGGTCTGTCTGCAAAAGCTTGTCAGGTAGAGCTGGAGAAGGGGTGGCTATAAAATAGAAATGGAGAAACATTTCGCAGTTTGGGGATATGGTGTTGACTGAAGGCTATCACCCTTGCTTTTATAAACCGCCCCTCCTACTCTGTGAGGAGCTATACCCTGCTGACGTGGGGGTGCATGTTAAAGTTTGAATATGCAATGTCCCCACAGGCTCATATGCTGGGGGCATGGTAACCTGCTGGTGGGCTTTGGGACGTGGTTGGATGGTGAGGTCACAGCTCTAATCAGCAGATCACCTCTGTGATGGGATCATCACATGATGGCATTATCAGGAGATGGAGGAAGTAGGGCACAGGGAGCTTCCCGTGAAGATTACACCCGATCCTTCCCCTCTCCCTCTCTGTCTCCCTCCCTCTCTCTCTCTCTCTGTCCTTGCTGTCCACCATGGAGTATGAATCTTCTGACACACTTCTGTTGGCCATAACATATGGCTCTGCCTCAAGAGACAAAGGCCATGGGCCTGGGATCACTGAAACTGTGAGCTGAAAGAAATATCTTCTTAATATATATTGCCCTGTTTTTTGTCACAGCAATGCAAAACTAACTCAATCCAGGCACCAGTGGGGAAGACCAGAAGAACTGGGGAGAAGAGGTGTCAGTGGTTGTTAGACATTCCTTCCTGGGAAGCAGAGGTTTCCCAATCTCATATGCCAGGAGGCAAACCAGGTAGTCAGGCTAGCAGTGGTGGGTTGTCTTACCCTGTGATTACCACACCAGGATGGACTCTCTGATTGGGTAGGATGGGGAGGGGGTGGGGGGCGACCAAAGACTGAGGTGTGGGTGAGTGGAAGGTGGCACAGTTTGATGATAAAGTACACCACAAACCCTACGGTCATCCTGGTGAGGAGTTGCCAACAAATATGGCCCAGATCCAGAGCATGCAACGACTTTGTTTTTGGCCAACCATCACAGTACTTGCTATCACCAGACAGACTTTCCTTTAACATAAAATGCTCACATGGGGCAGACACCCTTAGGAGCACACACATAAAAGGAGGAACGAAGAATGGGTGTGCCAACAATTTGAGTCCCTGCTTTAAGCTCAAGTGCTTTGGAAGGACAGCTGCCAAACTCCAGCCACACCTAGTCTGACATCTCCAGGGCATTTCTCAGCATCACCCAGGTCCTCTCCAGTTGCTTCTGCAACCAGAGAGCTCCCACTTAGTAATCAGGTGGGGAGTCCAGGGTAGCTTCCAGGAGAAGGAGCCTTCATGCTCCACTTCATAAGAGATGTACTGTCAGACTCATGGAGACAGCCAGTCTGCATCCCTGGGACATAGTGGTGCAGATTCCCAGGGTTCGTGTCTCCACTCTAGAATATACCACTGGAACTAAGGGCTGGGTTTTCACTGCACCCCTAAGGCCAAAATCACCAGTGACAATATTGTTTCTAGAAGTGACAATTTCTGAACTTCCACAGAGTAGTGGTAAAGACAGTGCTGAGGCTTGCAACTGAGAGGGTAGGATCTGGATGATAGGTTCTGGGATTCAACAGAAGAACTCGAGGAATCCCATCTCCAACCACTATCCTCTGGAACACCAGTGCACTGCATAGCCTCCAATTGCCTGTCTCCTCGCACTCAACGCTGTTGATACCATCTCCTCTCTCCTGGGCACACTCTCTCCCACTTCTCCCAGTCCAAGCTAAGAGCTATGAACTAGGGTGTCCCCGGTGTAGTGTCTAGGAGAGTTATAGCTCTCGTATCTGGCTAGGCCCTTTCTTAAGGCCTAAGAGGCACCTAGCTCTCCAGCCTCCGTTTCCTTGTCTATAATTACAGGATGACACTGCCAACAACCTAAGGCTCTGAGTGCAACAAACAGCAACCTGGCAGAGATGAGCTGCGACTGGAGCATCAGGGTGGCCAGGGAGTCGGTGAGTGTCAAGGCTCTGGAGTCAATATGGGCTCTGCACTGAAGGTTCAGGATGAATATACTGACTTACAGTGAGGGCTCTAAGGCTAGTAGGAGAGCCCTGTCACAGCTCATGATACCATAGATAAGGCCAGGGCCAAAGACTGGCCCCCAGAAGCCAGCCTGGAGAAAGAAGAGTCCCACTATGCCAGGGAGCTTCCTCCCTGGTGGCTGGGAGTCCGGAAGGTGTGGAATGCTAGAGGAACTCTGCCCATCTTGACACACCCTTCTCCTGATGCTGTCCAGTTTGTACTGATGTCAACATAGCTCACTATGGCAGCACTCCTGAGTTTCCACCCCACTCCACTACCGAGACAAAAATCCACCCACCCTTGGAGAGCCACAACCCCACCCACAAAGTTAAAGAGCATGATTAAAAGTGAGGGTTCTGAGGCCAGAACATGCCCAAGATCCCTTTGAGCTGGGGAGCATACAGGGTAAAAGGGGGCTACACCTAGAAGCCTATTCCAGAAGGCTCCTAGGGATTTCTCCTTTAAAAGTACCTGACTAATACCACCACATCTGAACGCTGTCCAAGGGCTCCTTAGCCTTGCACCAGCCCGAGGAAAGGGCAACTGAGAACTTTCCAGAAAAGCCAGATCTGCACCTCACTATCCTTTCAAATGACCTTGCCAGGGCATAGCTGGCCCTATCCAGTTGGCCAGCCACCTCCCACCTCCTTGCCCACCCTGCCCCACAGTCTCTTCTGGACAGCATACCTGCCCTAGTGGCAACCCTGTTCCAGGTAGGCATGGCTCTCTACTCTGCCAAACACAGCTAAAGAGACGCGACGTGGAGCTCTCCCCAGACCATCAAGCGCTGAGAACCACAGACGATGGGATATCTTTTATAGAGCCTGAAATCACACCCCGAAGCAGTCTACAGTAGTGACCACCCAGCTCCACAAACCACAGGCATTTGGAAGTGAGGGTTCTGTGTGTTCAAAAGCCAACTCTTCCACACAGAGGTAAACGGGCACCACAGAGGGTCTTTCTGACCCTCTGCTTCTCCACGTATAGAAAGTAGATTCCTGTTTCTAGACTTGCACTGGGAGGGTCGCTACAGTGAAATACATACAGTGCCTGGTACCATCTATTTATAACAAGGAATGGCTTAAAATATATGCACTTGTTGAAAATGAAGGACTCCGGTGAGGACTCTGGGTATTAAGATATTGCCAAGGCAGTGCAGCTGGCCCAACCCAGTGACATACCCTGAGCATGGTGCCTGGCACTGTGATGATGACAGACAGGGTGTTTCCTAGTACAACACATGGGATTAGAGGTCAACTGTGTCCTGAGACTTCAAAAAGCCCAACAATGTCTTCCAGAAAACGCAGCAGCATCTCTCTCTCTCATTAACTGCACGTGCCTGTCAGACAGGCATTGCTAATATCTCTTGCTGAGCCACATAGACCACCAAGAGGGCCCACAGGCCATTCTGCTCTGCACTGAGACACAATACTGTGGGGTGGGAAGGCCCTGGGTTTTCTGAGCATTAAGAGCACTAAGGAGTCTTAGTTTTTTGTGTGATGTTGTAGAACATTCCACACAGTCTATAGCAAACAAATGTTTTATGATTAGAAAACAAGAGAAGAAAATAGGTGTTCCTGGGTTGGGGAGTCTCCCAGGAAGAGGCTTTGGTAAGGTGACCTGGGAGCAAGGACTTCTCAGAGAGTGCTGCTTAGGCAGGGTGATCTCAGAGGCCCCCGGGCCCCACATCACACCACACCAGCCCCGTCCAGCTGCTCTTCTCTCAAGGTCTTTGTCCCCAACTCCTATCCATCATCAGAGCCAAGTAGACTTCCTTCATAACCCTGTCCACTCCTACTCAAACCCTGCCTCGTGCTCCACCGTCAGGTGGCACCTACCACTTCTTCCAAGAGGATCTCTACATGCCAATGATCTCTGTGACCTCCCGGTGGGGGATCTCGCCTGGGCACATGCTACTGCACTGATATTAAGTGAGGACAACACTCGGGTTCCACCTATAGCCTCAGCCTATGGATACAAGGTTTAAAAACTTTCAGAGAGCCTCCTTTGCTGGTCCTAGACAGAGGCTTCAGACTCCAAGATGGCAAGGCACAGTAAACAGAGAGTCACATATACGAACAAGCCAGGCAGAAAGCCAGGTGAGGACACAGCAGAAAGTAAACCAGACTTCCCCGATCCGTGTGGAGATGGTGGCAGTTGAGCCAGGGAAGCCCCTGAGTCACATTCCCAGAAACAGTTGGATGCTGACAGGAACCTCAAGGGGCCTTTACAAAAGTTCAGGATTTTTTGTTTGCTTAATTACAACACGCACTTCAGGTGGGAAGAGTAGAGAAGGCATGGACCGACTGGCTCCTCGCACCTGAGCCTCTACTCCGCTGAGCATAGGATCAGCTCAACCTGGATTTGTCCTCCTGAATCACTGTCCCGTGTGCTCAAGGTCACTTGACGTAGGCATGTTGAATGAACTGACATCTCCCAGAGTGTCCTGGCCACTTCTGGATTCTAGAGAAACCACGTGACCACCTGAGGAGAAGTCGGTGACTGAGATCTGTTCAGAGTCGCTGTGATGAGTGCCCTGTGATGTCCTGACACTCACTGGAGAATCTCATGCTTTCAGAGTGACTTCAAAAATAGCTTCAGCTCCATTCTGGAACATCAGGGCAAAAAAGCAAGCCATTGTGTTCAAGGAAGAGCACCGACCCAGACCAACGTGTGGTCTCCTCAGGAAACCCCACCTCTCTATGGGATAGGAGTCTGTGTCTTGAAATAGGAGAAATGCCAAGGTGCTGAGCCTTGCCAACTACACAACTCTAAAGCCCCCATGCATGCACTGACTTGTTTTGGTGGTTAGTATGCTTGTTTGTTTGTTTGTTTTTAGTCCAGGAAGTTCAGGACACCAATCCCTGCCTTCAGAAACTCCTCCAAGTCCATTAGATACAACAGCTTCAAGAGCAAAGTCCCCCATTCAGAATCAATCCCCATGGGACCCTCAGGTCCCCACAGTAAAATATTTGTCTTCAGGGCCTGAAACTGATGTTTCTACACCCCTGGCTTCATGTGGAGTTTCAGACTCAAAAGTGTTTCACCACGCATAGAATTCTACACATCATCAGTCAGTCCCAGAGGAGCTAAGAACTTTGCCCAGGCCAAGCCTGCGGGGCCCTCACGGGTGGAGAAACAGAGGAAACCTGCTAGTCACCTATCTCTCCACACAAAGCCTTCCCAGAAACGAGCCACTGGGAACAACTATGCAGAAGGCTGCAGACAACTATGCCTGGCTCCTTCAGCCACTATAGTGCAGGGACTGAGAAACATAAATTAGCACCAATTAATGAACCCATTTCACTTTATTGAGGACACGCCATCACCTAGCAAAAACGTTACAGGAGAGAAGTAATTTAAAGCACGGTAAAGGCATCTTTCTGGAAGGAAGACCACTGACATGAGGCCATACAGCATTTAAGAGTACTTTGAAGCTGTTAGCATTTTATCTGATTAAAAAAGAAAACAGCATAAGCAAGGAGCCCTTGGAGACCTCCAGAGACTGATCCAACCTCCCCTAAGATGAGTTACCCAAGTTCAGGTTTCAGGCTCCGAGGCACCTCTAAACCGGTTCACTTGGGTGTTCAGTATAATCAAATGTGCGGCAGATACAACACAGGCCACCGTCCCTTCCTGGTTCTGTCTGGATGTTTCATAGCAGCTGAGGACGTTAACAGGGCTTTAAAAATCTGTTCTCGGGTCAGTCAGGCCAGACGAATCCTTCTGTTGTCTTGCTACCGAGTGACTTTTAAAATGAATAAAGAAAACTCATGGACAGAACATGGGAAGGAACTTCCTAAGCATCAGAAGGAAGATAACTCTTGGGTCATGGCAGTCAGCGATGAGACTGGGAAAGGCTTCAGCAGGGTTCAAATAGCTCCTCCCACTTGAAGCTCAAGATCTGAAAGACATGGCAGGTAGGGCCATTGGGTGGAATTAACAGGGTGTCCCAAAGTCCCCTGACCCTAGAACCTATATCAGCATCTCCTCTACTCTGTCTGTTTCTTGAGAAATCCCTCTAAAGCCATCTGCCAGCTAGGGTTGGGGACACGGGAGCCAGGTATGCTGACTGGGAAGCCTTGAAGGTGAGCAGAGAGAATTTGAGAATGATCCACCCAAGCCAGGCTTCCTCTGGCACACACGAGGCCCCTGAGGACAGAGAAAGGAGGTCCTTATAGGCTCCCGAATGAACTCAGTTCCCATCACTCTACTTCATCAGATGTTCTGGGACTTTCCTAGGTAGAGGCTGAAAACACCTTCGACATATGCAGTCAGCTCAGCCCCATCCATAGCCTCACCCTGAGCCTAACGGGTGGGGAGGGGGGTGTCTCAGAGAGGAGCTGTCAGGAAAGCACCTGCCACCAGACAGACACACACTGTGTCTCTAAGATGATTCAGTGGCAGGGACAAGGCTGTGAGAGCAACGGAGGTCACCCAGGAAGACCCTTCACCTTTAACATCCCCTCCTCTCTACCTCAAAGCCTGTGCTGGGGTGAAGCTGCTAGGAAACGGGCACTTCCTGAGGGCAGCACACACAGCTGCCTTCTCGTCTTGTCTCCAACATCTGCTGAGCACCACAGGGCGCTGGTCTGGTACAGAGGTGGTAAGCACAGAGGAAAGGGAAGAAGGGTGCACTGGAAAGCCTGTGCTGTGCAGGCCTTGGGTTTGCCCTCAGGAGGCAGGGGCCAGACCTATATTCTCTGAGGGTTAAGACTGGCTGTGCCCAGAACAGAAGACCTCCTTCAGCTCAACCCAAGCCCTGGAAGGATCCAAACATTAGTGAGTCCTTTGCCCCCAGGGAGAAGGGGCTGAGCAGGGAAGGGAAGCAACTCAGGTAGGGGCTATGGACACACCTGGCCTAGGCCTAGGAGGTTTTGGTAAAGGACAGATATGTGAGCAGTGTGGACCAGCTGTTCTGGACACTGGGCTGGCTGACCTGGGGTGAGGGAATGGTCAAACATAGGTGACAGGGGACAGTGACACTTAAGGAAAGAGTCACCTTTAGCCAAGTAACAATGAGAATGACTTTCTGGGCTTTGTTCCCAGCATGCCCTTATTCATCCATCACTCCAGCAGTTCTTCTCACTGACTCCTCACAGAAAAAACACAAACGCCTCAGAAACCCGAGACACACCTCAGCCCATCCACATAGGCTCAGATTTCTGGCTCTCCACATCCCTGGTGGTATGAGAAAACTCACCCTAGGTGAGTTCTGAGATGTCACATCGGATACTGTCAGGAGGTGGCTGAGGGTAGACAGGAACCAAACGAGAACTCTGTGATTCATTCCCCAATCTTGCAGGCATAGGATTCACAATCCAGCCAGCCACTACCAGCCTTCCAGGCTGGCCCTACCCTGAATCCACAGCTATTTTAGGCAACAGCCCTGGAGATCAGAGTATGCTCAGGTCCTGGGACACCTGCCATGTCCTCTGGGGCTCATTTTGAATCATCAATGTGAAGAAAAAGCAGAGATGTTCATTGGGAAATGCCTCGGCTTCACCAAGTGAATGCTGGGTACATTTCCATAGGTTACACGGCTAAAGGCAAAAGTAAGCAGTTGTCACTACAGCCCCGCATTGGTCAACGAAAAAAGGAGAAGGCCAGAGTACAGGGAAGCTGGTGGCTGCACACTGTGTGGCCTTCCAGCTTGATTCTGAGGCTGCAGACACAGACTCTGCAGGCCTAAGTGAGACATCTCTAATCTTCTGGTAAAATCTCAGCCCTGGAGGTCAATCACCATCATCCATTTCAAACAGAGGAACCAGGACCCAAAGAAGGAAGTCAGACACTTAGCTGGGGGTATGGTATGCATGAGCAGAACACACAAGCAGCAGGAAGTGACACTGGCCATGAGGCCAGTGCAGTGGGGTCTGTCTCCACCATCTCCTCACTTCTCATTGTCCCCTCTGTCGGGCCACACCCACAGTTCCTTGACTTAATGAGTGATGGACAGATTAATGAGTGAGCCTTGGGGGATCTTCAAGAACTGTCTAGCCTTTTTCTCCCCTTGTTCTTTCAACTTGGGGTCTCCAGAGGCTACTGAGGTTGGAGGCCCAGATGACAGACTTTGTTTAACACACATTATCAAGGAGGAAGAGCTGGAGATGTGCAGTTCCCACAGAAGATACGGGGGCTACAGGTGACCATGAGTGAGTGGGTGAGTGTGTGTATAAATGTCGCGTGTGTGTGTGTGCGTGTGTGTGTGTGTGTGCGTGTGTGTGTGTGTGTGTGTGTGTGTGTAGTGATAACCACCACACCAGAACACACATCTTGGTTTTCCCATACACATGTGGCATCCCATGTACACCAGAAAACCAAAGACGGCCACGTTTGCCTTTGAGAAACAGAAACACAAAAATCCAAACTCAAGTGCCCACAGGACAAGAGCATATTGGCTAAGAGATGATATTCAGGTGTGGATGAGTCTGAGTCCCTGCAGAGCCCATGCTGGAGCCTGTGTTTAACCAGGGCAGAGTGACCAGACTGGAACAGAACCACACATGCTCTCCACCCCCAGAATGTACAGTCTCAGGCCACAGCTTCCCAGACACTGCAATGAAGCAGCTGAGCTGCTGCGAGCAGAGGCAGAACTTCCCACAGAGCAAAGGAAGGGCTCTAGACACCCCAGAACACTCTGAAATCACACGTGGAAACTGGGCTGCCTCCGAGAGAGCATAATTAAGCAAGTGGGTGGATGAAGAAGGGTTGATGGGCTCCTCTTGTCGCTACGCTGGACCGGGGATATTTGATTGCCTCTAAATGGCTTCATCACCATCAGCACTACAGTTTCATGTGTGATAGATACAGAAAATGAAGAGTCGGAGAGAAGGCTGCAAGCAACCTTCAAACCGCACAGGTCCCAGCTCCGAAAACAGCAGCTGAGGAAACGTGTGGAGACACTTTCCCTGCAGCAGAAAGTGGTTCCAACGGCACAGGCAGCCAGAAGGAGGCCTCACAGAAGCTACCAAGCCCACACAGGCCTTTTGGGCAAGGGGAAGCCCTACTGTGCCCTTGCAGTAGAACACCCTCAGACCCTACACAGGCTATGCAGCTTAGAAGGGTTCCCAGCCTCACCTCCTTACCAGGCATCCAGAACCTCAAAGTCTCAATCCCACTAGCTGGGAGATGCCAGCACATACCTATCCACTGGGGACCCATAGGCAAGAAAGCCATGAGCATCCAGTTTAGTCTCCAAGGGACAAGAGACTGGGGACAGCTTTGGTCATCACAACTGGGAAGCAGGACTATGGTAGGGGGCGGTGGTGCTCACACCCTACACTGCTGTGAGATGGTTCAGGTACCCAGGATGCCCTTGAGAAGCTGACCCAGAGTGAAAACAGAGCAAAGAAAATCCTCGGAGATGACAAGGGATATGCTGATCGCCAGAGCTAAGCAAAGGAGGAACTCACAGGGGCATGGAGAGCCTTCCATTCAGGCAATCCTACTTTTAAAAACACTGAGCATAGGTCAGGGATGCCACAGTTTGCTTTCTTTTTAATAAGACTTTTCTGAACCACAGGTCTTCAGGGATCTGAGAGGCTCAGTCCCTTTTCAGAGGGCAATGGCTCTCTAGTCCAGCCATAGCCTGTTTTAAGTCTCCAACCTCCCACTCCTGAGATCCCATTCCTGTACTTTAGAACCAGCCCTAGTCCTGTGCCAAGCTCCCTGCTCTACAGCCACACCCACTTACCAGAAGTTTCACCAGTCCCTCCTGCCCTCCCCAAGCCCTAGAAAGATATCAGCTGATCCTGACCCAGGACCATCCAGTTACTTCAATCACTTCCCTCCAGCTTACTGGCTGTGGGGAGGGAGAAATGGCACCTTTTCTGGAATTTTCTATCATTGCAAAAAAAAAAAGAAAAAAAGGCAGAAGGCAGTGAAGCGCCCGCAGTGTTCCAGGAAAATATCATTTATTCTTTCCACTCAGAGTAAGGTTGACCCCCAAACAGGCAAGGCTTCCTATGAGTGGGACCACCTGTTGGGGAATCTAGACCTGTAGAGAGTTGGTAGACATGGCCGTCTGAGAAGGAGCCCAGACCCACAATCAGGTAGACCAGCAACTCCCAATCAACATCTCTGCATCCCATCAGCAAGCAGGCTGTAGTACCAGGATGTGACTGGGAGAGTAGCAGTGGACAGCTGTGTGTGTGTGTGTGTGTGTGTGTGTGTGTGTGTGTGTGTGTGTGTGGACACATCTGTGTTTGTGCACATGTGTGAGCATGAGCACACACACCAGTCTTCTGCAGCATGCACACAAGAACATTCAGCCTGTTACAGTCTACCTGGGAGGGGGGTTCATTTCTTTGAGGTTTGGGGCTTTTCTTTGCAATGGAGAGATAGGAATCAGGACCTTGCATGTGCTAAGCAAATACTCTGCCACTGAGTTGGGCATCCCTAGCCCTCTTTTCCTTTTTATTCAGAGTCAGGATCTCAGTTTATCTGGGCTGACCTTGAACTTGGAATCAGATTCTCCTGCCTGAACAGGAGCACAGGCTGAGAGTTCTGTGTTTTGTTTCATTTACTTATTCACAGACCATCACCCATGCTCTAGAGCCATGATCAGCTGGTTCTTCATTCTGGACAGCCTATTCCTTGTGACAATTCTCTTGACACCAGGGATCCCGAGGGATGGATTGTCCCATCTGATTATCGTAGGCCTCCCTGTCTCTCACTCTGAAATCAAAGCCCAAACAGGCTGCGAAGGATCACACTGGCTAACCCCAACATGGATGAGGCATCACCTCTATGCCCACTGCAGGATGGGTGGTGAGGGGAGACAGCCCTAAGACCCTAGAGAACACAGTGAGACACAGATCACCTCTCCTTACTCTCTCCAGTCTTTCCTTTGTGTGGACGGCCTGCCTTTCCACTGTAAGGTCAACTTCAGGAAAGCAATCGTCTTGTCTAGCTCTGTGCCCCACACCCTGGCATGGGCTGAAGTTCCCCAACACGCATCAAACAAACGTGTCAGAGGCTCCATCTCCAGCTTCACACCACCACAGGCTCCCTTGCAAAGACTGGTAGGTGAGCCCAGGGCCAGGTCTCTGAAGGCGGGAGACCAACCACAGAGTGACAAGGGAGTCCTCAAGGGCAGAGTCTGAGAAGTTGTGATTTGGCTTGCCAGGAGATCCAAGGGCAAGATCCCAAAGGAGCCCCACTTACCTCCCTAGAGGTAGGGGGCAGTGCTCTTTTCCCAGCCAGCCACTTTAACAAGTGAACATTACAAAGCATTCGGCAGTCCTTCACCATGCTCTCTGACGTAACAGACTCTCTGACAATGCTAAGTCCGTCTCCGGAGAGCTCAGCTCCAGGACAGTTCACACCAGCTGCCGCTTCATTCAGTTGGTGCGCTCTGGGGCAGAGACATCTGAAGGCAGGAAGGGGTCAATGACATTTAGGGGATGCTGGTGCCTGCACAGAAACCCCAGCTCACAGAAATCCCTGGGACAGCTCAGAGATACCGATAAATGCAAGCGAGGCTTTCTGAAGGAATGAGAAGCCTCCACGGGCCCTGCTCCTGCCCCTCACAGGCCTTAAGCCAGTGGCTAGTGGCACATACATAGAAGCAGCTGTAAGCCTTCATTAGCCATGCTCAGATTCTAGTCAGGGTGCTGCCTGTCCACTCTTCCCGTGATTGTGGGGGCTGGGCATCTCTGTAGCCCTGGGTGACAGGTGGCAATCTGTAGAGGTCATTAACTCCAGCACACCACGTTTTAATGCAAAAATGAGCCCTTCTAAAGAGGCAGCTGCCGCGCTATATAAAGAAATGGGGATTTTAATGTTTTGCTTTTTTTCCTCCTCTACTGCGGCATTATCATAACATTCCCCCATAATTACGCCCATAAAGTCACCTGAAAGTACTACACGCCACAAAAGTTGATCTACATATTTCATGGCCTGGGTGTAGAGGCAGGGCCAGGACTAGGAATTCAGCAGGGAGGGAGTCCTGCCCAATCAAGCTCTTTTCTGGTTCCAGTAGCCTCTGGCTTCAGTGAGGTCC
Source organism: Cricetomys ansorgei (assembly GCA_026225945.1). Classification (NCBI taxonomy): domain Eukaryota; kingdom Metazoa; phylum Chordata; class Mammalia; order Rodentia; family Nesomyidae; genus Cricetomys; species Cricetomys ansorgei. The sequence goes on along the minus strand of JAMJFZ010000199.1, from coordinate 81,589,697 downwards.
AGGTAGCTCACAGCTGATGGAAGCAAGAAGTCAGCCCAGTGTGGAAGGGGTAGACACTGATGCAAATGGGCCTCCAGGAGAGGTTGGGGGAAGGGTGGGGCTGATGCAGACCCTCTGTCCAGGTGCAGCCCTGGGCTCTGCAGGAGGGCAATGATAGTCAAGTCCAGCTTTCTAAACAGAAAATCCTCAGAGGAGGCAAATCTCCTCTGTCTCCATGCTCCTGGGGCTCTGAGTGCAGCTAGGGAAAGCAGCTTATGGTCACATTATGTCTCTGAGAGAAACAGTACATTTTACCCTAGACATTCATTAAATAAAAACATGGCAGGGGGTGGGGGGGGGCGACGTTCTGAAAGGCATCACTCTATGAAGCCTCTGGTATTTTCAATTTTGCCTCTTTGAGAACTCCTGAAATCACATTTGATCAGCAGGAATACAGCACACTGTCATCTCCACTAAATATGCCACAAATTGTATTTGTAAAGGAAATGTGTGCTGGGGACCTTCAAAGTGCCTACGCTCGGTTAGTATCCTAATGGATTAAAAACAATTCAAAACTTGTTTGTAATTTCTTCTATTCGCAGCCACGGACATGAGATTTAACTGAACAGCACAATTCAATTTTAACAGGATTTATTTGGGGGGTGGGGGAAATCTATGTTAAACAGGCAGCCCCACTCTTCTCCTCCACCGGTATCCCCAGTGCTCAGAAATGAAGCCGTCCTTGCTGCAGCTACATGCCAGGAGAGTCTGCCCGCCACGCGGCGCGGAACACGGAACTTGCCATCTAAAACACAGGCTTCTTCATTCCCGAATGAAACACCGCTTGCAAGTATCAAAGTCAAGGCTCGGGTATCACAAAGCTCCGTCATTTTCTCCACGTTCCTTGCTGTTATTATCTTCAACACAGCCCGCAAGCCAGAGTGGGGATAGGAACTCTCTGGTGCAAGCAGAGCACACCAGCCCCGGGTCCTACCCCATCCATTCATCCAGGCGTCTGGCCGGCAGACCTCCCTGCTCCACACACTGGAGCAATTCAAACACATCAGCTCCTTCCTTGCCACAGTCTGGGGGAGTTTCCCTAGCCCAGAATGAAGCCCTTTCCCCTTTTTCACCACAGCCCATCACCTAAACTTTACCCAGAGCCCTTGGTAAGCACACTGGGTGCTTGTGAAGTGGACCTTTCAGCATTTAGCTTAGCCCACATGAAATAGAGCACCCATTTTAAAGGCAGCCTCAAAGCCCCCCACCCCCCTTCTTTTGCTTTTCCTGGCAATTCTTCCCCAATCCCTGAAAATGACAAGGCTGAGTCACCATAGCAACCAGCCTAATTGGTGGACTGCAGGTCTTTCTCTAGCCAGAGGGTGGAGCCCACCTCCTTAATATGAATCTCAAGCACATAGCAAAGAAGAACGTCCAATGGGCAAGAGCTGTTGCATTCCCCCAACAGAAACCAGGCCAGGAAATAATCCAGTTTCCTCTGATTAGAGCCAGGAAGTGAGCACCATGTGTGCTATAGAGAAACATACGCACCATAGGCAGCATCATTGAGCCCTAAAAGACGGACACCGGCTCCCCAAGAGTATCTGCTCCATAGCAAGAAAGACACTTAGGGTGATAAAAGTCCTTACTGAAACATCTTGCACACAAGGATGCCAACTATCCTTCATCTCAGATATGTTGAAAGAGAAGCTGGAAATCACAGAGACTATTTCATTATCCATTTTCTATGCATTATCAGTTCTAAGAGAAAAAGAAATATTCTTTTCCCTAGGTTTGCAGCTCCCAGCTATAAATTATTATGATGCTATTTCGCATTTTAGAGAAATGTTTTAATTTCTCCAATTGCATTTCTGGTGTAATGGGGTGTGTCTGAAAAACGTTAGCTTGTTGTCAATTATTCCATTACGTGTGGAGATGGAAACGAGCCATCAAAATGTGGCTGCTCAAAGCTTTGTTATCAAGGACTTGTGCTTTTCTGGATAAGACATTCTTACCAACTGTCCTTGTAGCAGAGAAATTACTTGCAGGATGGGAGGGATGTCTGCTAAAAACAGAGAAGTGTGAAGCAGGCCCTGTCCTTTCTCCAGAGTGTATGAGACTCCTTCCCTCTAGTCAGATCAAGGCGCAAGCTGGCGGGGTGAAAAAGAATCACTTTTATGATTCAGCCTAGGCTAGAAAACAAGGATCAGAGGCTATACTGGCTGGGAGTGGATATAGGGTACAGATGAGTGGCACCCCGAAGTGCAGAGTGTTGAGGTCAAAGGCTGGGTGGGCTGTCACTCACTTAGCAGCGATGGAAAGCTGTCATTTTCCCACCTGCAGAGCTGCCTCTGTTGACCCAGTCTGCAGCTCTGGGTTCTCAAGCTGCCCCAAGGACACTGTTATCAAAAACCTGCCCAGAAAGTGCAGCCAGATCCAGGTTTCAGCAGCGCCCCATGCCCCTCCCCCACTGCCGAATGTGCCACTCCTGGGATAGCACCAGGAAGTGCATTCCATCCTAATAGCACTAGACAAGCTCTGAGTTTTCCTGTCTTTAACCCCTCCTGTATCACCAAGGAATCAAGGCTTAGAGGTACCTGGTAAGGCCCTGAGAGAAGCCAGCAGGCTGCAGAAGACTAAGCAGTGGGCACTCTCCTCCTGTGGCTCACATTTACCATACTCCTTTCCCTATCCTAGGGCAACCAGGGCAGCCAGGTTAGAACACTGCCAGCAGCCAGCCTCTTGCTTGCTGAACCTCAGTGGAAGGTGTCACAGAAACAGGGGGACGCAGACCGGCTGAAACAGCCTAAGCAATGACTGCTCTGGGCCCATTCGCGTTTCCTTCAAGACACCTCCATGTTGGGGGTTGAGATATCCCCAGATGAAGTTGTCCCAGGACTCTGGCGACAAATTCGGCTATGACTTGAGTCTCTGAAGCTGCTGCAATCTCATTTCAGAGACAGGAGGAACTAAGGTTGGGAGACAGGAGGCCCCGGGCTCTAGTGATGGCCAAGGAGAGTGGTGATGGCCTTTTATTTTATTTTATTTTGTAAAGAATCCTTATATTTTCATCAGCTTTCTTGCCTATGGCAATTCTCCATGACAGGTGTTCCCTGACACTAGCTCTTCCTTCCCACAGAGACTGAAAGGCAGGAGCCAGTAACCAGGCAAGCCTCCATCCCCGCTGGAGCCTGTGTCCGGGACGCTAACCAGCCTCCACCCACCCCACCAGCTACCAAAAAGCACCAGGCACCTACCAGGACGATGCCTACCCACCCTACAGCGGCCGCAAGTCTGGCCCAAGGACTCAGATCATCGTTTCCTAGATTCGACCTACTGCCACGCACTGTCCCGCTCCAGCTCAGACCAGCCCAGTTCAGTTCCAGCTCCCTGTGCCAGGCACCGACTAGCCCGCACCTCCCTCAGCAGACCCAGACCCAGTGGGTCGCCAGTTCAGTCCTCCGAAGCACCCTCGCAGCGCTAGCGGGCCCTCCTCCCCTCCAGTGGCATCCGTTCCCTTACTTCTCCATTTACAGCATTTACAGAAAGCATCTGGCGAACCCGCTTCCCAGCAAGGCAGAAGCTCCGCCAAGAGTCTGAACCCATGCCGGGCTCCTGCCTGAGGAGTCCCGCTCGGGCTCGGCCGCCGCGTCCCCACGAATCCCCGGAGGGAGTGTCGCCGGCGGGAAGCTCGGTGCGCGTAGCTTCGCTCGGACGCCAGCCTGGGTCGGAGCAGAGACCGCACGGCGGGCAGCGGGCACCGCCGCACAGGGACGAGCCGTGCCGGCCTGGGCCTGACGCCCGCCCTGCTGGCGAGTCCGCGGAAGCACGCTCCAGCTGGTGCGCCCGACCGCGGAGTGCCCGGAGCCCGGAGCCTCCTGCACCCAGCCCTACCGGGCCAGCGGAGCAGCGGCCAGGACCCGGGACCGCGCGCCACGCGCTCGCAACTCCGCACCGACGCGAGGCGCCCCGCCGGGGCTGGGGCTGGGGCTGGGGCCCTGCAGGGGACCCGAGGCCCATGTGGGGCCCCGGTGCATGGTACTCACTGCAGTAGGCGATGAGCAGGCTGGCCAGGATCATGAACGCCCAAAAAGTTGAGGACATGCTCGGCAGGGCGGTCGCATCTTGCCGGCTGCTGGTCCTGGGCGATGGCGCCATTGAAGCCGCGGTGCCCGCGCGGGGGGCAGCAGCGCGTCTCAGCAGCCGGCCCTGCCCGCGCCCCCGCGCCGGCCTCCACGTGCGGGCCCCGCGCGTGCCATCCTCCTCCTCGTCCTCTTCCTCGTCCCTGTCCTCCTCCTTCTCTGCCGCCGCCGCCGCCGCCGCCGCGCCCGGGCCCCGGCCCACTGCGCCCCGAGCCGCCCGCCCCGCGCCGCGCCCGCGCCCGCGCCGCCCGCGCCGCCCGCGCCCGTGCTCGCCCGCCCGGGGACGCCAGCCCGCGGCTCTGGGCGTCGCTGCGCGCCCCGGCTCGGCGCGCCCCGTCACCAGTACGAGGGGCGCGCCTGGAGCGCGTGCCCGGCGTGGCGGGGCCCCGCGCCGGCCCGGGACTGGCTAGGGAGGCGGGCAGAGGGGACGCCGGGCCCCAGCCCAGCCTCTGGATGGCGACAGAGACGGCCCTGCGTACCCACAGCCTGAGCACTGGGCACTCAGGACCCACTGGACCACAGGGAAGTTTATGGACTTGGGACCCCCTCCCTGCCCCCAGAGTCTTCCATCAAAGGCCTATGACGCTGAGGTCTCAGACCTTGTTTAGTATAGATCCGGAAAGTGAACACAGTTTATTCCAAGCAAAGGACACTTTTCCCCACATGTGCCCAGCACCAGTGCTACAGGGTGTGCCTTGATGTTCTGGAGCCATCCGGGAAGCATCTGGGTGCACCTACCCTGCTCTGTCTCCAGAGTTTCCCACCCTGTGGACTCAGGGTCAACCCTAAGAAGACATTCCTTTACATCTGCCCAGAAATACTTCCTTGTCAGCTAAGTGCTCTTCAGCCTTTGCCCAGATCCTGGTCCGTGGTGCCTGCTGCCCTCCTCATCTGTCTTCCAGAGTATGTGCAGGGCAAAGTCCCTGGGCTGGTTTTCTGAGGAGGGTAGCAGTGACTAAGGCCCTTAAGGTGTCCATTCCTCACACTGAAGGACAGGTTTGCATCTATACACCTGCTGAATCGGGTAAGGTCACTTTTCCAGCTTCTCTGCCAAGTTCCTTGCAGTCCAGGAGGTAACTACCAAGTCTGGGTGTTTCCCTCATGGCCCTATAAGTACATGGCCATAAGTTTCACTCCCCTTCCCTCCCCGTGGATCAGCGACATGCTAATTGAAGCCCCAGTTTGGGTGTTCGTTGGTCTTTGTACTGCAGGGAAGGGGATGGTACACCCGCACAAGGTCTTGTTGGAAATGGAGATCTTTCCCCACAAGTCACTAGGTGGTAACCAGCATGAGCCTTTCACCTTGCATCCCGGTCCAGTGAAGCATTTAAAGGGATTAAGAAGTAGAGAAAGCTGCTGAGGCGCTAAGGGAGGGCAGGTACCTAGGCCCTACACATATACACACACACACATACATGCATTCCACATGCAATTTAGATCACACGTGCATGCACATATGCACACCACATGGCTGCGTGAAGATACTCCACAAACACACATTCCACATGCATTCATGCATGCCACAGACCTATATGCACACAATCCACACAAATGCATAGCCATACATGTACATCACATGCACACACTATCCCACATATATATATGCACAAGGCATATAGCATGCATATGCATGCTACAAGGCTACACTTACTTCCACATATATGCATACACACATAAACACACATTTGTGTGTCTACACAAATGCTATATACATCAGACATGTGCATGCACATATGCAAATACATACATATGCACACATGTATAGCATATGACCGCACTCCACACACAGTATACACCCATTCACATGCATACACACACAAACATGTTACATGGTCACACACCCCCATGAATGCACATGCACACATGTACACATGCATGTATACCATGTGCACATGCATATATGCATGACCCAAGACCACCTACACACACTAGCACAGAATGCATATGTTCTCCCTTTCAAGAGCATATACACACCCAAAACAGTGCTAGGGAAACTGAGGCAAGCCTCACACTAAGACTGCCTGGCAGTTTTCTCTCTATAATATGATCATGTCCACCAAGGGGATTTCCCACTAATTTCTCATTCCTATTTAATTAAGACCTAGGTTTTCCAGGTACCATTTTCTCCAGGACAGCCTCTCCCAGCTCACTTTCCTACCAGGAGGACATTCTGCAGGAGACAGACCTCCCAACATTTTCAGGTGTGTAAGGGGACAGACCTCTTGTCTTGAGACTTCCAGATGGACATCTCCTCTCTGCCTCTGGCTCAGGGAGGGTTCCCTCAGCTGGGTTCTACAAAGTTGACCATGGCTGGTCTGAATCTGCCTTCATAGACCTTCCTTTGCTCTAAGCCTTTTTACCCTGCAAAAAGGACAAAGCTCCAAACCTTTGCACACTCCAATCCATCCTGTCTATCCTGAAATACTGCTTGCAGACAGGCATTTCTTCACACAACATGCGTTTATTGGGCATCTACTAGATGCCAGGCACACGGGGCCAGAGAGTCAATAATACTTACATTTTCTCTCCCTGAGAAGTTTGCAGTGGGTTTGAGAAATAGACAAAGAAAATGCAACCACATTCATGTGATAGGTATCATAGTGAGAAGAATTCAAGGGTACTGTCGGAACATTTGGGGCTTTTGAAAAAAGACTTGTTTATTTTTATTTATGAGGCTCTGGTGTGTGTTCTCTCTCTCTCTCTCTCTCTCTCTCTCTCCCTCTCCTCTCTCTGCAGTTTTGTTTTGTGTACTGTATCATGCTGCAGAGGCCAGAAGAGGGCATCAGGGTCCTAGAAGTAGGGTTACAGGTAGTTGTGAGCCACCACGTAGGTGCTGAAACCCAACCCAGGTCCTCTGGAAGAATGACGACAGCTCTTAACAATGGAGCCATCTCCCACTCTCCCTGTTGGGACATTCAATCGACGGTTGAGTTCTGGGGTACTGTAAAGAATGTGTCGGGAGAGCTTCCATAAGATGTGCTAACAGACACATTTTAGTCTCTCTCTCTCTCTCTTTCTCTCTCTCTCTCTCTCTCTCTCTCTCTCTCTCACACACACACACACACATACACACACACACATACATAGAGACTTGAAAGAAAAGCTTCACAGACTGGCCTTTAGCCACATACTCTCTTTCTGGTATTTTCTACTCTGTCTCTGTCCAAGTTTGTTTCTTAAAATACTGCTTGGTTGCCCACCCAGTAGTTTTGTTACAGTAAGAGTCTTCATTTGAAAAGCCCCTTTGCAGGACAGATTTAATCTACTTTGAATTGTGGAGGGGTAAACAGAACCCGCCCTGTCCTAAGGAGACTTGGTAGTGATAGGGATGGGGCCAGGGCACACTGAGGTGTGCAAACCTGCTCTATGTTATACTCCAGTCTTGAGATTTTTGTGGCTGCAATGTGAGAAAAGTTTAAGATATTGGAGTATGATGCATGTCAAGTCCTGAACATTCCCACGGAAAGGGATGTGAAGGGAACCACTGTTGCTTGAGTGTCAGGATTCAGAATTTAGGTGAATTCACAAAACACGGAGGCTAAAGAAGTCCAGCTCTTTATACACGGGCCAGGAGCTCTGAAAAGTGTAAGGGGGGGAGGGCGAGTAAAAGCTACAACTGGAGACTTCTAAATGTGGATAGCACTCCTGACCTATAGATCAACCTGCAGCCTAGCTGTGAGGGCAGGTGCCTGGCCCAGCATGCTCCATTCAGGTCTTGTTTCCAGGACCTGGTAAGAAAGACCAGGATGGAACTGAGGATGGGGTGATGAGCAGAGTGCTGAGTTCTGTTGCTAGGAGACAGGCTCAGTTCTAGTTCCCAACATGTGCTACCAATTGACAATTTTTGTTGTTATTGCTGATGGGCTGCGTTTGATCATTCAGCCAGAATTAGCAGGACTTTAAAACGTGAAGACTGTGGAAGTTTCCTAGAGAAATCAGACCATCACGTTAACTCTAAGCCTGAAACACAAGAGATGGTGACTGTTTAACCAGAGGAGAGCCTTGGGTCTCACAGAATGCCAATCTATAGTCACTGAGCTCCAAGGGACCTGGCCAGGCCAGGACCATCCAGCCTGGCGGCTCCTGCATCATCAATCACAGAGTGTAACTGATAGGGCGGACTCCTGGGGGGGGATACTTAGCAGAGAGCTTGCCTGGGACATGCACTCTACATCCATGTAGAGTGTCTCAGAGCCTCAATGTGTGCTGTCAGTACTTCCCGCTCTGCTTGATGGAGCCACAAGCTGGCACAGCTTTCCCATCGTCTCCACCTTCCACAATGTCACATTTGCTGTTTCATCCCCGGTGCCTGGCTGACTACAAGCACCCAGAGACCCTGTATTTGGATCTTTGTATATCGGGATGAAACATGAGGTTGTCCCCACGGAGGCAGTGAAGAGGGAAGCTGATTTCTAAAAGAGACAACCCTGATTTTTTAGGGAATCTTTATGGATCATGAGAAAGCAGGATGCTCAAGGGACAGGTTCTGTGGCCTTTCCCTAATCTGCCTTTTTTTCTGGCAGCAGCGGCAAGCCTGTGTTCTATGCAGACCTCCTCATCTCTGCACTCCTCGGCTATGTGTATTTACAGAGAATTCCTCTGTCTGTCAAGACAGGACCTGGAGGAGAAGCTTGGACAATGGGTTCAGAAGGTACACAGATCCAAGTGGGAAGAGTCTGCGTTCTCTCTCACCTGTGAGCTTGGGAGACACGTGTGAGCTCAGCAGCTCTGTAAGGATGTGGCCAGGACTGAAAGGTCCTCTGTGGCTCTAAGCTTCTAGCTGCACGAATTTGTCCTTCCTGTTTGTTGAGACAGTTCCTGGTCAGCTGTAAGAGACTGACCTCAAACAAGGAGGGATCACCTTGCAAGGAAACCAGACGAGGGCACAGCCCAGAGGAGAGGTACCAGAGGGCAGGAAACACCAGGCATGGGGCCTCCAGAAGATTGTAAGCCTCATGAAGGCTCCCAGGTATCAGGCTTACACATAGATTATCCTTTAGGGAGTCGCCAAGGGAGATGAAGCATCACATTAAACAGTGATTACTAGCTGTGTGGGCACCATTTCTAATGTAGGAAGTAGACTTACAAAATCCCATTCTGTGTGCATCCACTTCCCAGGACTCCCGCAGGCCTTTCATAGCACCCATTGGAGTTTATGGTGCTTAGGAGGAAGGAGTTGGGATTTCTCAAGGATTCTGAGCAGAAGGGTGGCAGCTGGGGTTCGAACCCAGGCCTTCTGGCTTCTGAAATGTTCTGATACCCTGTGTTCCCTGGCCTCTTGTTCCTAGAGTGGGTTCATCTTAAAATGTTGCCAAAGGGAGAGAGATTCAAGAACATGCCCCTCACTTCTCCCACCCGGAGTTCCCGCATTCTGTATTGTGCTCATATCTTTCCATCTCACCCTGTAGATGTTCTGCAATCCTCTTAAGTATGGGGTGAACGTTATTTCTGGGTGTCATCACTTCTCCCAGCACAGGGCTGTGACATTGCTGTGGTGGCAATCCGAAGTCCTGTCACACATAAATACCACCATCTCATTCATCGGTCTTTATTTTTGGACAGTTGGGCTATTTCCCATGCTTTTCTTCTTTAAATACTTCAGAAATGAATGTGATTATACTAAATGTTTTTTGGATAGCTGTGGCTATTTATAGGTAGGGATTATAGAACCCGAATCATTAGGTCAAAGTAAGGACACGATTTTAGATCTAGCTGTGGATTGCCCTGACAGTCCTCAACAATATTAATATGAATGTTCACGTTTCCGCCACCATGCCTGGTAGCATTCATCACCGTCCATACACACCAGCTCCCAGTGAGCTCTAGTGGACATCCTCACAGGTGGTAAATGGTTTCCATGGTGGTTTTCATTTGCATTTATTTGATCTAACAAGGGTTAACAGTTGTTATGAATGTATTAGTGTCTGGGGTAATCATCTATTTATATCCCTTTCTAAGTGGCTCTTGGGGTGTTTGTCTTTTCACTATTGACTGGAAGGAACTCTTTCAATTTCAGAAATTAATGTTCTCAAGTTGAGAGGGATTTTAAAAATAGACAGCAATGTAAATAAGGCAGTAACAGCATTGACAGCATCTTGCCTGTTAAGGTCATTGTCTCTGTGAGCCTTGTCACATACCAGTATTTCCTGTTGAGATTGCAATACACTGTCAGTGGGAATGTGGGCGGAGAGTCCTATCTGTTGCAACTTCTGGTATTTGCAACAGCAGAGGTGTCTGAGATTATCTAAAGAGAAAGAACCAAGAACCAACAGAGAGAAGAAGAGGAAGGGAAGGGGAGAGACTGAAAGAGAGATTGAGAGACTTATAATTGAGATATTGAGAGAGAGAGAGAGAGAGAGAAATAGAAATCGGGGTGAGAGATTTGAGGGAGATTGATAAAGATCAGAAGAGAGAGATTAAGGGAGTGATTGAAAGAGAGTTGAGAGACAGAGACTGGAGAGAGAATTTTGAGTGTTGGCTGGCATCATGGTCAAGCTGCAGGTTCAGAACATACAGGGCAGACTGAGAAGCAGACAAGTCCTGAAGAAACAGCTCTGGCCTGATGTCGGGCCAGATTCCCTCCTGTCTGGGTGACCTCAGCCTTTCTCTCAGGGCCCTCACCTGATTGGATGCGGTCCACCCACATTAGGAAGCCTAATCTGTTTTACTCCGGGTCTACTGATTTGAATGTTGATCTCATCTTTAAAAGGCCTTCCCAGCAACAGCTAGATTAGTGTTTGACCCAATAGCATGGCACTATGGCCCGGTCAAATTGATGCAACCAGCTATGAAACACACCCCATGTTCATAGTGCACAGTGTAACAGGCTATGTAGTCTGGCAATGAATAACGAATCACTATGGTCAGAATGAAGACAGTCTCTTTAGCCATCACCCAAATGTCTGCAGCACCACTGCCACCCCTCCCTGCCCACTGCATCCCAGAAGACCTATGGATTCTACTGTTCATCAATAGAGGTAGGTGTTCTAGAAGTTTCTATACCTTGAACCATACAATCCATACCACTTTTCTGTTGGCTGGGGTGAGGTTATAATTGCTTTGGCTCCATCCACAGAGCAAATGTGGATGGGTGGATGAGGATGCTGTGGTACATCCACAGGGCAGATGTGGATGGGTAGATGAAGACGGTGTGGTGTATCCCCAGGGCAGAAGCTCCTTAGCACAAAGGAGGGAAATCCTGTCCCTTGTGACAGAGTGGGTGAACTCTGAAGAAGTTGGCCCAAGGGAGCAAACATGGCTCAGCAAGGTAGTTTTACTGCTGTGGGCTCAGCAAACTGATGTGTGTGGTGTAGTTTTCTTAATGTCTCTTCTATTTGGAGTTCTTTGAGCTTGTTTTGGTGGCTTCACAGTATTTGTGAAATTAGTAAATATTTTAGTCATTTATGTTTTCAAATATCTTTTCTGCTCCACCCCAAGGACACCGTCACATTTTGGAAGTATTCAGCTTCTCCATGGCATACTACTGATTCTCTATCCCTGTCTTCAAATTCATTCTTCTTCATTTTCTTTTTGAGAATTTCCTGTGTGAGTACTGTATTTACATCATTTCTCCCTCTTTCTCTCCCCCAACCCCTCCAGTACCATCTATTTCTTCTTAAATACATGACACCTTATTCTTTATTTTTAGTTGTTTTACACACACACACACACACACACACACACACACACGCACACACACGCACACCCTGTTGAGTCCGTTTCGTGTTGTTCATATGTGTATCTGTTTAGGGCTGACCACTTAGATAACCTGTCAGGGGACTCATTCCTAGGGGAAAAAGAACAACAACTGATTTTCCCCTCATCCAGAGGTGAGACCTTGTAAGAATTCCTCCATCCACGTTGGTGTGTCAACTGGTGTTGTCATTGTTCTGGTCTCGTTTAGATGACCTTGTTGTTGAGATTTCATGGGCTCAGCTTCTCTGTAGGATTTGGAAGACGTACTCTAGCACAGAGTTCCTGGTTTCTCCGGGTCTTGAAATCTTTCTCTTCCATGATGTTCCCTGAGCTTTAGGTGTCGGGGTTGTGTTATAGGTGTACTAGCTATGGCTGGACACCCTATGGCCAGTTGTTTTCTGCATTTGTACACAGTTATAGATTTCTGTAATGGCCTCTATTGGCTACAAAGAGGAGCTTCTTTAATGAGGGCTGTCCAAAATAATCTAAATGGCCTTCTCAAGGGGAGGGAATTCATGCCTGATACTGTAAGCTTAGCCAACTGCCCCAGGCTGGTGAGGCCATGAGCCCTAGAGCAAAGCCTACTACTACCACTTTCTAAGTACCATAATCCCCCACTGCTTTCTAAATACCCACAGGTGAGTGCCACAACCTCTGTTTCTAATTGCCATTTAACCCAATTGGTGTTGCTTTTTTCTCACTTGTAATTTTTACCCTTCAGAGATTCATAGAGGGCCGTCCGGTATCTTCCACGTCTCTAGCTAGCTTTGTGAACATATGGATTCTTGTTTTAATGTCTTTTCAGGCATCTTTGCCTGCTGATTCGAACACTGTGTCAGTTCTGGGTTGGTTTGAATTGATTTATCTCCTCGTGTGTTGAAATTTCCAGCTTCATCACATTCCCGACAACTTTTTATTGGACATCAGTCAATATGAACTGTCCCTGTGATGCTGGATGTATCTGTAGTGCCATAAATATCACAGAGCTTCATTCAAAGCAACCATGTCCTATTGGGTCTTGCTTTTGCAGGTCTTTTTAGGTGAAATGTAAGCATCATGGAACCTAGGGCTTCCTGTACAGTCTAGTCTCAGAATCTGTGTAACCTTTCCACATCCCCAGGAACCATGAATAATGCGAACCCTTGCCCCTGGATGAACAACGGGGATGAGTCGTTCCATCCTTGCTATGGTGGGTGAGCTGTGTTGGTCTGAGAGCCCTCTCTGTGGACCTCTGGCTCTATATTCCGTAACTTCACCTGGTTTTTCTCCTCCTGGATGCTTTTGCCATCTCTTCCGTACAGAAAATCAGGCTGCACCTGTATCCTCCTCAGTCTGCTAGGGTCTCCAGTATGTTCCATCTCTCGGTGTCTCTGTCTCCCATGACCTGATCTCAGTGTCTCTCAAGGCATTTGTCTGTACACACTGCTTTGTTGACAATGTGGGCATGTGCTTTATTTTTGTCATTTCATTATTTGGGAAGCAAAATTCCCATGTTTTGCATTTTCTCCATTAAAAATATATTATTCTGTTTCAAAAAAAAGATAATCAAATATTGTCTCTTCATTTAAGATTCACAGGAATGGGGCAGAACTGCTCCCTTGCTGGCGTGCTGGTGGGATTGCACAGCTCAGCTCTGCTCTCGGTGCTGGGACGGTCACAGCTAGGGTGACACATTCAGCAGAACACATGTGGTCAAGTCAGGAAAGAGCTCCAGGCCCTCCAGACCACTGATCAAGATGAGTAGGAAGAAAACCACAGAGCTGGACAGAGGTAAGGGGAATGCCGGGTGCACAGAAGCAGGAGTGGCCACATCCGAGGGGGAAATGAGTCCAGGGGCAGGATCTGAACCTGGAGTGTGTGGAGAAGCGAGATGGGAGGCTGATGAGCATTTTCCCCCCTTGTATTTGCGTGGGTCATCCTGGTGAGACTCAGCGAACTTGGCAGGTGTCCAGCTCATGGTTACAGTGATGCCTTGGGCCTCTTGGCTCAAGGCAGGCCATCCTTTAGCCTGGAGGTTGGGGCTCAAGATTGAAAGGAGGAGGGATAAAGGGGGAAAGATAGAACCGGGGGCAGGCCAGGCCCCAGTGACGTTCTTAGATTGTTCACATGGGTTGGTGACAAAGGACAGAGCAATATGAACACTGACTGCCACCAAACCAGACTTTCAACAAAGGGTAAAACAACAAAACAACTACCCCTGCTGGCCAAGTGGGGTAGAGGCTTCTTTTAAGGTCACAGCTGGATGACAGAGAGACTTTGGGGCCTGTGGACGGGAATGTAGCATCAGTACGGAATAAACCTGCCTAGAAAGGTCTTCTCCTGGCTAAGAGGCACAGGTGGAGCACGAGGTCTGCAGGAGCATCGCCCACTGTGACATAAAGAGAGAAGAGAGGGAAGTGGCCCACGAGTGAGACCCCAGGGAAATGGAAGGGAGCACTTGAGGTTGTAAAGACTGTAGGTAGGTCACAGGGATGGAGAACCAGTGTGAACACAAACCCTAAGCCAGCACACCCTGTTCGAGCCATAGTTTGTAAAAACTACCTGTCAAAAGTAGAGACTTAGATGACTGGGGAACTCTAGGTGGTGCCCAGAGTCATCGCTGGTGCTGGGAGGAATGACAATGGGTCTTGGGTTCTGTGACTGTATGTCTAACATCAGGTATTGTGTTGAATTGCTTAGAGGGTAAATTAACATCGATGATGAGACTTACTACGAAGTATTTCAGAAAAAGAATAAAGTAAGGAAAGGAGAGGAGGGAGCGAGTTAGTGAGAGAAGACGGCAGGAGAGAAGGAGAGAGGAGAGAGAATGAGAGGGAGAAGAAAAAAGGAGGGAGGAACGGGAGACAGATGGAGAGAGAAAGAAAGAAGGTTACAGGGAGGATGAGGATTATCCAGACTGAATTCTAGTCAGCCAGTTGACCTTAAGGTCCCTGAGGGTCTGTGCCACCCCCATCCCCAGGGCCTAGAACCTTCAACATTCTGTACTGTTGGAAGCCAGGTAAACACCTAGGCTGTGAAGCTTAAGATGGGCATCTCAGAAGCGTCAGCTCTGGGCTAGAGCATGTGGAGGACACTGAGAATATGCTTGATACATTAACTGTCTAGCTAACCTCCCATCCCAATATCACTCATCCTTGTGGGAAGGCCTCCATTCTGCACCCATCCAACACTACGTGCCCCCAGCTGTATAGAGTGTCTCCTGAACCCCCAGCAAGGATCTGGACCTGCAGTTGGCTCTCTCAATCTGCAAGTGCATGAGCAATTAGCCATTCTTGTAGATTCCTTTGACTTTTTTCCATATGTGATGCACGTGTGCACAGGGTGGCAGAGTGAGCCTTTCCAGTATTGAGCTCCTGCCGGCTACAGGGAATCCTGCTTTTTCTGAGGCCCTTCTTGTACCTTCTAGAAATAGCTCCTGGGCTAAAGGAACTCAGTGTCCTAGAGTCTCTGAAAAGTCTCTGTCCAGCTTGGGGAAGACTAGGCTCCACCCAAGTGCTATGGCATGCATAGGCTCTGGTAGGTGGCCAGGTCTGTAAATATCTCCCACCAACAGATTGGATTTATCAACAAATACTCCTCATGAGTGACCTTTAATTTTAGGGCAGTTTTTAGACAATTTTGGAGACTGTAATGTTCATACAACTGCATTCACCGCTGTCCTGGCACCTTGGCATCTGTGAAGATCGACACATATAATCTAAGACTGACCCCGCTTTTCTTTAGTACCCCTTAGCTTTCACCTGGCCCCTTCTCCTTTAAGAATGTTGATTGAGTGTTTTAAAACTGTGTTTGTGTTCCCCGTTGGTCTGTTTGTACAACTGGGAGTCTGTGAGGAGTTAGTGATGACCCAAGCGAAGGTAGCCTTGGAACAACGCAGCTCTCTGGCAGCACACACGTTGGTATCTGCTGCACGTGAAGCTAAATGGTCGTAGGTTTGTTTTATATTTACTTGTTGGTGTAATGAAGAGAGATTCTGGGTCTATGCATGGACGCGTGATCCTGCTGGAACAAAACAATGAAACCTGCCCAGGTGTTGGCAGCCCTGGAACTGCAGATGTGACCAGCACACTCTAAAGTCAGCTTGTTCCCATCTCTAAGTTTTTATCAGCTGAAAGCACCTTATGCGGGACTTAAAAAAAAATAAAAACCAATGAAAAATCATTACTATTTGTCAGTTGAGAAGCAGGGGCCCCTGGCACCCAAGATATACTAAGAAAGTAAGTCCTCAGGGTATGGTGGTCCATGCCTTTAATACCAACACCTGGGAGGCATAGGCAGGCGGATCTCTGTGAGTTTGAGGCCAGCCTGGTCTACATAGCAAGTTTCAGACCTGACAGGGTCATATAGTGGTACTAGATACAACTGGACTTAAACAGCAAAGAAGGTCCACAGCAGTAGGGCGCCATCATGGAGCAATGGGTGAATACATAGCTCTGTAGCGTCCTGTAGAGGGGCAGCTGGATAGCCTTGTGTAGCCAGAAGCAGATGAGCTCCTGGTACCCAGAGTTCATTGGGCCCATCTGAGGATGAAGCTCTGGTGACAGACCAACCAGGCCCCTTCCCTCCTTGTTAGCACTGCATGATTTGCCCTCAGAGTAGAGAGGTGTAAGAGGAAAGGAGCTAGAGATTGGCCTGGGAAACTGGGTGTGGCCTGCAGTTCCTGTGTATACCAGAAGCTTGCTGAAGATCTCCAGGGGGCACTGAGGTTGGGGCTGCAGCCTAGCAGGCAGAGAGGAAGGTCTGCCCACTGCATGGCTCTGGGCCTACCTAAAATGTACAAAATGGAATGTCTAGAGTTGGCAGAAATAGAAGATGTTTCTTGTCGTTATTGTTGCAAGAGGTGGAGGGAGTCTCGTCCTCTGATTGGTGGACTCCTGAAGATCCTCTTTGTGACTCAGTATGGATCTCATCTTCCCTTGAAGAGTCTCCAGGAGCCTTCTGTGTGATGAATACCCCACACTATCTCTGTCTTGAGGGTCTGTGAAGCTGTCCCTGACACTGCACATTCATAAGTCTGAATGAGCCCAACAGCAGAGGACAAACTCTTCCAGGCCTTTCTCAGACATCCCGTGGCTTCGCCTCCTGTTCGGCTCAGAAAGGCTTTTATCTGGCTCCACTGTTACTCTCTTTATTTACCTTTCTCCGAGATAACTGCCGGGATTCTTCTTTCTGGCTTCCCCACAGTCTGTGGACTTGACCTATTTCTTGCAGGGGGAAAAAAAAAAACAAAAAAACACCTAATAGTTAAACGTATATGTGTGTAGCACATGCCTGTGTGTGCATGTGTGGGTGTAGGTGTGTGCCTGTGCAGGTCTGTGTGGAGATCAGAGGTGGATACTAGGTGTCCCCCTCTGTCACCCTTCACCTTATCCCTTTGAGACAGGGCCTCCCACTGACCTGAGGCTTGTTGTGTTTTGGCCGGACTGGCTGGATAGCAAGCCCCGGAAGTCCAGTCTGTGCTTCACAATACACACCCAGTACTGGGGTTACAGGTGCATTGGCTTTACATACCTGGCTTTACATAGCTGCTAGGGATGTGAACTCAGGTCCTCATGCTTGCTCAGCAAGCTTTAGTACTCACTGAGCCCTCTCCCCAGATCTGACTGCTTCAATCTTCTTTCTTTCCAACCACCCCCCCCAAGCAATTACGTGTGTATAAGCTTGCTTGTAATAACTTCAGCCCAAAATCAAAATCGAATTTATCCAGATTTCTACAACATTAACTAAATGTCTTAATTATTCTCTGGTTTCTTTTGATACTTGTCCATGCACAGAGATAATCCCTGCATATCACACATTAATTTTGTATTATTCTTTTCTACCTAATTCCACAGAAAGAACCATCTTCATTTTACTCTATAATCTTTCTAATCTGTTTTTGTTTGAAATTTTCTAAGCAAAAGACAAAAAGTATGTATTATTTAAAACGTTATCAGTTAAAAGTAATTACAAGGGGTTCAAAAGATAAAAATTATTTATTATTTAAAACCCTCTGTGTTAAAAAGCAATTACAAGGGTTTCCCACCAAGCTGTAGCAACCAGGACTGCAGAACCCCTTGGCATTCCTAGCCTAATAGTAATGAGGGAACCCCAGGACACAGTCTGTGACTCTGAAATCAGAGTCTGCGGATCCCTCTGTCCCAGGACAACTGCCGGGTACAGTGCATACCAAAGACCAGCTAGTCTGCAAGCCCAGAGGCAGGCATAAGACAGGTGGACTAGTAATAGTAATCAGAGCTTTCATGATAGGGCTGGAGCTACACCACTGCCTGCAGCCATGGGCAAGTGCTCACAAGGACCGCCAAATGACAACGACTTACTGTAAACTGAGGCGCCATGTCTAGGGAGCTGCAGGCCTTAGACACCAGAGGAGGTAGGTTATGTTCTAGAGGCCTTGCAGCCAGTCCCAAAAAACACTGCAGGCGATAAACTGCAAACTTATCCAGGATAACTGTAGCGCCCTCGCTGGAAGCGACATGAGTCTGATATGGCCTGGATCAGATTGGACTGAAGGCAGTGGAGAAGTACTATCCCTACACAGGAGCAGGATGGGAGAAGAGGAGAAATGATGTTAATAAAAGAAAACAAACCAACGATTCTCCACTCAAGTTGACCAGAAGATCAAAACCAAACAAAGTGTAAATAGAAACATTTCTAAGAAATATGACCAGATGAGCAAACTGTTGGGATGTACATCATCTCTAGGTGAAAATTATTCATGTCTTCATTATATAAAAATAAATGTTTCAAAATATTTATATGGTAGGCATTGGAAGAGATAACTAAAAATAAAATATACAAGATAATTGAAGACAACAACAACACATACAAACAAACACCAATAGGACAAAATGCTGGAGCAGGGATTTGAGGAAAGGAGCTAATTGGGTTAAAATGAGTCATTTTAACATATTATAGAAATCAGCTCTTGTGGAACTCTGGGTGCCTAAACAGAGTCACAGAGAGGATCAGAGAACTGGAAGGCAGATTGAGGGGAAATAGCCAAAAAAATACAGCCGAATTATCCTAAATACAGCCAAGGGCTGGAACAATGAATATCCATTTAGCAAAGGCAAAGATCTATATTATAAATTTCAAAGGGAAACAGCATTGGGGAAGTTTAAGCTAGCCACAGTCAAAAGCTGGTTTGTACAATTCCTGAGAGAGTCAGGAATTTTAAGGATTTTTAAACATACCTATTAGTACCTTAAGATTTCCTGAATCAAATCATCACTTTGGCAACCAGCAGGAAATCAACTCCCAGCTGGAGCCTGTTCAGAAGTTAACATTTTAAGATTTATGTGTAGAGTAGAGTGATTATGGGTACCAATAATATATGTTTCGAAAGAAAAAGAATGTTTCCACCACAAAGAAATTAGTATCAGAGGAGGTAGACATCCTTATCCTGGTTTGAAAGTAGTACAGTGTGTGCGTGCCTTAAAACATCACGAGCATCCTATATATATGTACAACATTTGTGTCAGTTAAATACAAATCCAAGCCCTGGAAAGATTGCTAAGTAGTTAAGAGTACATGCTACTCTTGCAGAGAATTCAAGTTCAGTTGTCAGTGTTCCTGTTGAGTGGCTCACAATCAACTATAACTCCTGCTCTAGGGGATCTGATGCCCTTTTCTAGATTCTACAGACACTTGTATGTATGCATGCCTACACACACACACACACACACACACACACACACACACACACACACACACGCCCAATCTTTACAAATGAAATAAAATTTAAATCTAAACATTGTACCATATAACTAGTTCTTGTACCTTTAAGATAAATACAAAAGAAATTTATTGCAACAGAGTCAGACAAAAACAAGATCCACACAGCACAGAGGCAGACATCAGCTAGAACTTGGATGTAACTCCCTGCCTTGACAGGAAAGGCACCTGACATACGAGGGCTATAAAGACTAAACTGTAAAGTATCCCTTATGCCCGGAGAAGGACCTGAAGCCCAGACATTGCTTCTGCTTACACTGAGCTGGCGTGAAGCAAATGCAATAAAGCAAGAAAAGATAGGATTCAGAAACTATAAAAATTAGATGGAATTCTATTGAGACACCGAATGTTGTTGTGTAGAGGGGCTGTCAAAGAAACGAAACTACTATGAAACTTTCTCTGGTTGTACAGCTTTAAAAGAAGAAAAAGGAATAGGAAATTCTCCAGGAGAAAATGTTCCAGTTGCCTTGCCCTTGAGGACTAAAAGGTTTTCCAAAAGCTTAACAGGCCTTTACAGACAAGCCTGTGAGCTCTCGGGGACGCACAAGATTCTGAATGGAGGGTGAGGTGGACTACAGACTGGAAATCCCAGTAGTCAAAACAAGTCAACGCTTGCTAAATTAGCCTACAGATAGAATGTGAATGCTTTCGGAACTCCAGCAGTGGTTTTCATGAACCTGACCGTTTACTGTCACATGATTGAGAAGGGAAGGAGTAGGTTATAAGCTGAGTTACTTATGAAGAAAAAGACGGCAATCTTGCCCTGCCAAGTGCTGATACATTACATCAGAGCTACAGGACTCAGTCGAGAGCATTATGACAGGCAGATCAGAGATAGAAAACAAAAACAAACAAACAACAGCAACAACAAACAGACCTGAGATATACAGTAGTAGTACAAGGCTATCTTTTAAGTGAGAAAAAAAATATTTTCCATAAATGGTATGCAGCTAATTTCTTGTTGCTACGGAAAACCATGCCATTATTTAGTGCCATACTCAAATATTACATCCAGGTGGGTTGAAAAGTTAAATAATAAAAAGCAAAATTCACAGTCTTGCATTTCATATGTAGATAAAGTATAAGACAGAAGATACAAGCTTCAAGATGCCAGACTTTACTCTGAAATGGAAATCACAGTCTTCAGAAATTAAAAGCAGGGGCAATATACAATATAAAGGCAGAACCTAAAGACACCAGAGAGCACAGGGCACATTCTCCAGAGACACCAGAGGGCCCAGGGTATGTGCCCTGGAGTCCACCGAAGAAGGACTCATTGAAATGCCGATAAAGACCAGTATTTAGTCATTCCCCCAGAACAAGGAAACAGAGACAGCACCATCCTTATTCTGCAGAGCGTGAGAGAGGTGGGCTTCCTAGATACAAGCCGCACACACGCACACAGGTTCCATGTGCTTAAACTGAAGACGGGTTATGAAAGGCCACTGGGAACCAACACTGTGAAAGCTTAATAAATCCAAACTAACATGATTCCTAACATAAAGAAAAAGATATAACCAAACTTAAATACCAGGTGGAGAGGATGAATATTGGAGTTTGAAAGAGGCTGGTTGATCCAAAGATATAAACTTATAAATTAGATGTAAAGTGACATTTCAAGTGTTTAAGAAGGCCAGGACTGCGGTGGGCGGTCGAGGGATGCTGGGAAAATGGAAGGGCTCCACTAACCCCATGAGCTTGACATGAGTAACAGACCACTCTGGAAGAAAGAACAAATCCACACAGTGGCCAGGCTGCTTAGCAACATGAGTCTTTCATTCGGGCCGGAAGAGGTCTTGGGAAAACCACAGATAGACTTTGCGTCATGCTCTTCTGGGATGAGTTTTATCTTATATTTTTCAAGGCCGGTCTTTTGTGGTCCAACCTGCTCTCAAGCTTCCTATGTTGCTGAGGCTGACCTTGGACTCTTAATTCTTCTGCCTCCATTTCCTGAATGTTTGGAGCAGCACTAGGCATGGAACCCAAGGCCTTGTGCATACTAAGCAAGAACTCTACTGAGCTACACCCACGGCTGTCTTCTTAACTCTTAAAGTATGCAAGCAGTTTGTAAATTAAAGGTAGATTTTCTTTTTCATATATGGTTATTTCTATTTTGCTGTGACTTTGACATTTTTAATGTTGAAAAACAAAATTTAAACTCTCGGTAGTTAGGGAAAATTCCTTTTTTTCCCCTGCAGTGTCTTTGCAGCTCAGTCATAAGTCAGTGGAGCACACAGCATGGGTCTGAATCTAGTCTGCTCTATTTCATGGGTTTATTAAAAATGTTTATATAAACACCACGCTACCTTTGACTGCAGTTACTGAGAAAGTCTTTTACGTCTTAGAGTCAGATAACTTAATTCCTCTGATTCTATTGTTTCCTTTTATGTGTTTGTGTGTATATATGTGCAAGCTCTTGAGTGTGGGAGTGCACCCATATATATGCACATGTGTGCATATGCACACATGTGCATGTGAGGTGTGAGGCCACACCTCAACAATTTCAGATGTTACCCCTCAGTCATCCACTTCATTTCTTTTTAAAGCTTTAATGTTGTTATTTTTATGTATTTGTCTGTGGGAGTGAATGCTATGTGTACACATGGGTATATGTACACGTGGGTATATGTACGCAGGAGGCCAGAAGAGGGGGCTGATCCCTTGGAACTGGAGTGATAGGCAGCTGAAGGCATCCAACAAGAGTGCTGGGAACCCAATTCAGGTCCTCTGGAAGAGTAGCATACTTTCTCCATCTCCTATCCTTGTTTTTTTGAAACAAGGTCTCCCATTGGCTGGAACTCACCAAGTAGAGTAGGCTAGCTGGCTAGTGAGCCCCAGAGATACCTCTGTCTCTGTCTGCTAGCACTAAGATTAAAATACACCACTATACCAGTTTTGTTGTAGTGTTGTTGTTTGAATGTAGCTCTGGGGATTGAACTCTGAGCCTCAGACCCCAACACTTTACCAATAGAGCTATTTCAACCCCTTATTCTATTTATCTTTCTGTCCCTCATTTCTCTGTCTGTAGGGTCTTTTGTTAACTTACATAGGCTTTAGAATTCAGAACAGGAGAGTCCATTCGGGCAAGTGGGTAGAAATTATGTATTAAACTACTGATCATGTAGCAGTAATTCATATCTTTACAATGTTGAGTCCACAAAAAGGGTAGACATCTCCACTTTCAGGTTCCTCGATTTCATCATTAATTATATTTTGTTATGTGTGTGTAGTACTTCATGCATGCAATTCCCTCACAAGTGTTTCATATTTTTTGATGTTTTCATGGGTGAAATTTTCCATATTCTGTGCCTGCTGGTCCATTGCTAGTATGTGGAAATGTGATCTATTTTGTATACATGTCTTATATTCTGCAACTTTGTTAAGCTTTTTCATGAATTTCTTTTACAGTGAAAACAAAGGCATCCAGTTTTTGCACACCAGAAAAAAAAGCTTTATTATTTCTCCTCTTTTGAAAGATGCTTTCACTGACCCTTGCACTGTTGCAGAAGTGGCTCTTCTTAAAGGAGAAGAAGGGAGGCTTTGGTGATGTGTGCTGTCAGCCTGATCTTCATTCTTCTGTATGTGATGTGATTTCTTTACTTGACAGCTTGAAGATGTGTTTCTTTACTGGTGGTGCTGAAAAATTTTGAGAGCATAGACCTTGTGGTTCTCTTATTTCTTGATCTTAAGAGTTCAGTAAACTTTTTGAATTTGTGAGCACAATCTTTACAACACACACAACTGAGTTGTTATTTATTCAAATATACATTTTTTTATTCTATCTCGATGGAGAGTCCCAGTGCACATATCTCAAACTGTCTCTAAACTCACAGATGCTCTGCCAATATTTCCGATCTTTTTTTTTTCTCCTGTCTTGTTTTGGATCGTTTCCATTGCTGTGCCTTCCAGTTCACTAATATTTTCTCTGGTATTGTCTAAACTGCACTGGTCTCATTCAAGGTATTTTCTACTTCACATATTGTGAGTTTATCTCTAGTTTCCATGTTTGATTTTTATTGAATAACTTTTAAATAACTTCCCACATCATCACGCAACACATACAGTCTTAGTATTTTGAACATATGGCGCTAAGTTATGACAACCAACTTTGTGTACTTGCCTGATGGTTCTAACAACTGTGTCATGGATAGGTTGATTTCAGTTGACTGATATTTCTCCTCCTTATTTTGGGCTGAAACATCCCAGTTCTTTGCACATTTGGTGGTTTTTGGTTGAAAGCCAGACATTTATGAATTTTACCTAGTTGGATGGTGAATATTTTATATTCCTAATTTATTCTTGAGATTTGTTCCAAAACAAAATTGTGTTACTTAGAAACAGCTTGGCCTTTTGGAGTTCCACTCCACATCTATCAACTAGGAACAGAACATTTAGTCTAAGGCTTATTTTCCCTTCTTACTGAGGCCGGCCTTTCTAGGTTAGCTACCCAACAACCTGTGAATTATGGAAATTTCCATATGCCCAGTGAGAACATAGCTGTGTGAGTTTATGGTGATATTCTCTCATACTTTGGGCATTTGGGATTCTGTTCTCTGGTGTTTGTTCTGCTGTATGTATGCAGCTTCTTTGCATGTAGGCATCAATCCATTCTCTACTTTGTGCTGGGATTCTGGAAAATTCAGGGAGCCCTCTCTGTCTTCTCTGTGGTCCTCAGTCCTGCTGATCACTTGCTTTGACCTTAAATCAGCTCCATCCTAACCACAGAGAGGCCTCTTACTCCAGATGGTTCCCCTTATTAACTGTGGCTGGAAACTCCAGGCAATGGCTGCAGAATAGTCCCCCATCTGCTCCATTCTCTCAGGAGACTTCTCCTAGACTCTCTGGCATCTAGAGTCTTAAAACCCATTTCTTACACATATCTCATTTGATTTTATTGTTTCAGACAAGAGGTTGAATCCAGTCTCATTTACGCCAGCTCAGTCAAAAGTAAACAAAACAACTTTTAAATACTGCTGCTTGTGTGTGTGTGTGTGTGTGTGTGTGTAGGTCAGAGGTCAACTTATAAAGACCTGTCTACATTTTCCATTTTAAGCACCCATTGGCTTGGGGCTCACCAAATAGGCTAGTCTGTCTTGCCAATGAACCCAGGGGTCCTTCTGTCTCTGTCTACTCAATGTCAGGCTAACAAAACAGGTGCTACCATACCTTCTTCTTTAAAAAGTAGGTTCTGGGCATTGAATTCAGGTTCTTGTGCTAACAAAGCACTTGCCTGACTAAACCATCTCTCCAGCCTCAATACTGAATTTTCAGAGATGATACTACAGGAACTAAATATTCACGAGTCATGTGACCATCAATAACCGACTGAACAAATAAACAGGAAGGCATGCAAAGATAGCTCTCTTCTAGAGTTTCCTGGGTGAGGCTTAGATTCCCCACCTCCAGAACACACAGATAAGCACTCTCCCCACATCTTAAGGGAAGGCTGGTCTAGGCCACTGTTTCCCAAAGAAAAGCTCTAAGGGAAGGGATAGAAAGAGCAGATCTCCACTAGGGAATAGTGGCCAGCACCTCCCCAGCCAGTACACAAAGCCACTTTCAGCGATGCCACTGGGTTTCAGGGTCTTCAGAGGCAGTGTGAGAAAGGCATTTTCCACTGGGCGATAGTGACGCTTCTAGAGTGTACTAACCTGGGTCTGTTTATGAAAGAGAGAGCAGACAAGAGCATAATCAGGGACAGACTGTAGGTAGCATGGCCAACGCCCCTCCCCCAGGCCTGCCAAGGTCACAGAAACAATAAAAGAGAAGAACTGCTGGTCAGAGCAGGCTGGGAGAGGGAAGTGATGGCTGAACATGATGTGGGATCCAAGATTAGATTATAGAACAGGAAGAGGACTCTATGGGGGAGATGATGAATAAATTGGAGTTTAATTTGAGAGACAGAGATATAGATAGATAGGTAGATAGACAGATAGATAGGTAAGGTATCAGTATAGGAAAGAAAAGAAGAAGAAAGAGAGAGAGAGAGAGAGAGAAGAAAGGAAAGAAGAATCAATCAATACTTCAGCAATTGAATTGTCTGCATGTGAAGATCACCTTCTTCCCTTCTTTTCCCCTTACATAAAAATCAATTTCAAATGGATTACGGGTTTAAATGTGAAAAAAAATTCTTTTCAGAAGAAAGCACAGGAGTATATCTTTGCGAGCTTAATGCAGGAAAATTTCTAAAACAAACTCGTCTCTGAGAAAGGTGATGACTTGGGTTATTCTAAAACTAAGACTCTCTATCAGAGGACACAGTTAAGAGCGTGCAGAGATAGCTTGCGGGAATGGAAGTATACCCAAGACATGAACTCAAGGCCAAAATATGGGAAGAATTCAAATTAACAGGGGAAAAGACAGCCCAGCAGGACTTGTCACATCAAAGACTTGTCCTGGTGGCCGCCGCATGTGGGAACCTTCAGTGAGCTGGACTCTACTCCAAACACTGGGAAAAACTATGGGAGTTCAGGAATCACTGAGGACACAGAGTGGCAGCTGAGAGACAGCTCTGGCTAAGAAGCCCAGGCTGGCCTAAAACTCTTCATCCTCCTGTCATAGCCTCCAGAATGCTGGGAATATAAGCATAGAAGGCCCAACTCTAGGCATGATTTTAAAAGGAGCATCCACACA
The DNA here is from genome assembly GCA_026225945.1 of Cricetomys ansorgei. Classification (NCBI taxonomy): domain Eukaryota; kingdom Metazoa; phylum Chordata; class Mammalia; order Rodentia; family Nesomyidae; genus Cricetomys; species Cricetomys ansorgei. The sequence continues at coordinate 81,563,511 of JAMJFZ010000199.1, read as the reverse complement.
GGCCTCTGAATGTATCTAGGAGCACAGGAGCTGCCGTCAGTCTGCAGAAGCAGGAGCTGGAACAAATGAGCCGGTGAACCAGTTTGGCAGGCTCCTGCTGCCCTGTTCTGCCAGGACCTTGAACAGATCTTGTAGCTTCTCTGATCATTTCAGAAGTGAAAAAACAAAAAGAAACCACCCCCAAATCCAGTTTGAATTGGCATTTCAGGTACTGGAGAGATGGCTCAATGGCTAAGAGCACTGGTTGCTACTCCAGAGGATCCAGGTTCAATTCCCAGCCATCACATGGTGGCTCACAACCATCTGTAACTTCAGTTCCAGTGGATTCCAGTACAATTTTCTGGCTTCCTTGGGCACTAGGCATTAATGGGGTGCACAGACACACATGCAGGCAAAAATTAATTTATTAATTAATTCAACAAATGAAATGCCACTTCAAACTCTCACCCAACGCAACCGTTCTCCCCTGTTGCTCCTCTGGCAGAGTTTGCCAGACACCCGTTGGGAGGATGCATTTTCTGCTCTTGACTGCTGTTCCTCTAAGCTTACCCAGAGCTCCTGTGATGAGAGAACTTTTCCCAGGATTTAGGGGTAGTTGGGGTGCTCCATGCTAGGTAAGCACCCAGAAGCTAGCTTTCCTTCAGATACGGTGTTTGAATACTGCTTGGATGTCTCTTGACTCCATGGGTGCCTAAAACAGTGATCTTCTGCCTAGCCTTCCATTGTCTTGTCATGGTAATTCTTCATCCCTCTCCCTGCCCTTCCTATCTATGGGCCTCTCCCATGGAGGAGGTCCTTAGACAAGGCTTTATCAGGGCTGTTCATGTCTGACCTTTGCCAAGGAATTAGAACACCCACTTAAACTGATACTCTGCTCTGGGGCATGGAAGGATTCTCTTCTCTTTCTCTGTAGTATCCTTGTTCTTCTCTGGAGCAGCAGGCTGCTTAGAACTGTGGCTATTGCCAGCACTCTTGCAGGCAGAGTCTGACTGCGACTCTTTCCACCTGTGACAAATGGCCAAGCTTCCAGTTTCCCTGTAGCTCAGTCCCTCATTGGTCAGAGTCAGCTGAAGATAGTACCATGCCAGGTGGTGCGGCTCTTAGAGATTACGGATGCACTCACGTCATGGGTATGGGCCTGGGCATGCGTCACTGGCTCTGTGCCTAGTGTGCTAGCATCTCTGTGCTCTCACCTGCAATGATTCTTAAGGTCTCTCTTTGTTGTGTCAGGATGCTTTCTCAAGCCTGTGGCTTGTTTACCTTGCAGCAAGCCTTGTTTTGCACTGAACTACCTTTACTGAGAATCGGTGGGAGTGAGGAGTAGGCCACCTTGATTTCAGGACCTGTGGTTTTTGACTACAGTTCCATCATGCACTGCACACTAGAACCATGTACAGGAGATCTTGCTCCAAGTTCATAGGCAGGGTACCTGGGTGGAGCTGTGGGTGAGCCCAAGAAGAGCCACCTCACTGTGCCTTTTAACCAGCATCTTCCGGCTAATGTGGAACTTGAAAGGACCAGATACATCCTTGTGTATAGACCCATAGCCACACTATACTCTATGGAATGAATGGTCCTTGGTCAGAAGCCATAATGGTAAGTCTGGGAGTCCATGGTTGGTAGTTTGAACAGAAACATTCTGATGTGGAAGGCAAACCCTTACCCAGAGCTGTGCTCATTGCAGTGCAGACAAAGTGCAGTTTCTGCCGTGGTGTGAGCTGCCCAATGTTTCCAATCTGTCACCCTGATTACTGGCACCTTGTTGAGGGCTCGGTTTAGTCTTTGCTGCTGAAAGTGGGCACTTAGTGCTGGGTCCTGGGAGGGGAGTACCCATGGCTGAGCTTCTGATCCTATCCATGTGCCCATGGCCACTTGGCTCATGACCCCCTGGGGACAAGGTTGAAAGCTCCCCTCTGCTAAGCTCCTCCTCCAGTGAATATATCCACACAGAACACAGATGGGTTTTGTCCATTTGGAATACACGTCACTCCAGACTTCCCGGGCACCAGCTTCTCGTCACATCATTTCCAAATCACTGACCAATTGACCAGCTCCACTCCAGTCATAACATTGGCTCATGTCTGTGGCCCGGGGTGTGAGCACACACATGGCTATATCTCCTTCCACCCAAACTGCACAACAATCTGCCCTGCTCCAAGTTCTTCCTAGTGAAAAGGTCTACCTTTGCCATCATCCTCAAAGATGCCCCAGAAGTAGCCACACACTGCAGCTGTCCACTTCCAACTGGCATCTACACAGTGTATGGAATCAACTGTGATGTGACTGAGTCTTCACTTCCAGTCAGCTGTGCACAGGGTATTTCCTGAGGAAGCAGGCTGGGAGAGGGGAGGAGTGTAGCCAGAGTTGCCTAAGGGTATTTGGACCACTTCATGCTGTGACTTCATAGTGCCTTCAGAGCCTGCTGAGACTAACCTTGTCTACATACTTTATGTGATGATAAAGCCCAGGTGTGTGTGTCCACCTTTGCGGTTTGGTGACTAATTACACTCTTGTGACATTGTGTCACATGGTAACAGGGTGGCCCAGCCTCAAGTCCAGATCCACTAAGGCCCAGTAGCAGATTAGCCTAGTTTTGTTCTGTTGCTGATAGAGCACTTTGACCGAAAGTAACTCAGGGGAGGAAAGAGTTTGTTGGGCTTAAACTTCCAAGTTACAATACACCATTGAGGAGAGTCAGGACAGGAACTCAAGCAGGAGCTTGAAGCACAAAGCATGGAGGAACATTGCTTGCTGGCTTGCTCCATACTTAACTAATGTTCTTATATAGCCCAGGACCACCCGTCAATCTACAGTGGGATGAGCCCTCCTGTATCAATTCATCATCAAAACACCCACCCCCGCTCATAAACATGCCCACAGGCTGATCTGATTTGGGCAATCTCTTCAATGAAACTCTCTTCTCAAGACTCAAGTCTGTGTCAATGACAATTAGAGTTAACAGGCATGGGTCAAATGCTGTTTAACACAGATAGCAGCATTCCAATAAAGGTCCCGGAGCTGTGCTCCACAGTCCTCAGGCTGGGCACTTTGACTCACCTCCTAGGGCCTGTCACAGGTTCTGGACAGCGTCTCTGCTGTCTTTGGCCTTTCAGGCATCATGGGATCAAGAGTCAGAGCAGCCAAACCTTCCTCTACTCTGAATCCCACTTGGAAGTCGTAAGTCTCAGTTCAGTTGACTTCAGACGAGAGCACCATGCCAGGTGAGGAATACGTGGCTTCAGAATCCAAAGAGGCACAAAAGACATTGTTCCTTGGTCTACATTGTAGGAGGGGCCATGTGTAGCTACCTGTCTTTTATCTTAGGGGGGATATCTTAGCTTTCCCCATTTCAATGGGCTTCCTGGAATTTTCCTGCTGTGATCAGCGCCATTCATTTCTCACCCTCTGGCATGAAATGTTTGACCAAAAAGCTCAAGTCAGTTGCTTCTTCTTGCTCAACAGGTCTGATCAGCATGATGTTATCCATGCAATAGGCTAGTGTGATGTCTTGTGGAGGGCAGAGGTGATCTGGACCTCTGAAGACTAAGTGACACCTGGTTGGAGAGGTGGTGTACCCTTGAGAAAGGACAATGTAGGTGTTTTAACAGCCAATTGACAGTATTGATTCTGGTAACCTTGGAGACAAAGAGGGAGAAAAGACACATGTCAGAGCAGAGATCAAGAGAAGGGTCCATCTTCTCAACCCAGGATACCCTGGTATAGCAGCTGCAATAGGCATGACCTTGCTAGAGTCACAGAAACCCATTGACATTGTCTGTCCTCGAGGTGGGGGTTTGGCTGGAGCTTGGTGGCCATTGCTAACTGTATCCTCTGAGATGTCCTGGTGTCCCTCTGGGAATATGCATGGTTTTGGTAGAGGCAGTTCCTGGGACTTCCACTTGGCCTTTTTCCTACCTTGATAGCCTTCACAATACACCTTAGGGACCAGTAAGGGAGATTGTGCCAGATGTTTGTATGTCTGGTGCAATCTGGCAACAGTATGGAGGAGTAACCACAGAATGGGCTACCCTTTGGGCTCACTGCAATATGGTCTTGAGCTCACTCCTTGCTGTCTTCACCCACATAAACCCTAGCAGTGAATGGTGGTCATGGTGGCTTTTCATGTCAGCAAACTCACTGGATACACCTTTCTTCCCAAAGCACAGTGATGCTGGTGGCAGCCCTCAGATCTCTAGGTGTGGCTGGCAAAAGGGTTTTCTGTGTCCTTTCTTCAGTGTAGTTGGGTACCTCCTCTGGTTGACCATACCTGTCTTTGCTTAAAGGACTTCAGTCTAAGCTGGCCAGAGTCTAGAAATAGAAGAGATGCAACTTTGAGTGACTCAGATTGGTCTTGTTCACTTGACCTTGCACTCTTCCATTCACACAGGTCAAACACAGATTTTGTGGACTGCCAATCTGTTTCATGGACAGCAGGGGCCACTGTGCAAACTGGAGGACTCTATGAGAACACTGTGAAGCTTGCTTTAATTGGGTGCTCCAGAGCAGCCATGCCATATTGAGTTTCTGTTACTAAATGGGACTTCTTGGCTCTTGACACACGAGAATCTCATGTTCGTTGTTGCACCTAAGGATCTTTGGTTAGAGCCACTGCAGCAGCCCTCAGTGCAGTGTTGGACCTGTAGAAGGAGCAGCAGCAGGGCAGGACTTCCCTCACAAGGTATCTTCCCCAGAGATATGTAAGTGCCATTCTGTAGACCCTGCCCTGGAAAGAGATCCCAACTCAGGCTTCTCCCAAACAAACAGCCCTATCAGACACCTACGTGAGCCTCCCTGACTGGAGGGCATTGGTTCCTCACTCTCTGTGTGTTGGTTCCAGGACGTTTTTCATATACCAGAATCTACAAAGACTGAAGCCCTTTCATAAATGGTGTGGCATTTCACAGAACCTCATGTATTCCCCTGTATACTTTTTAAAATAAATGATTATTTATTCCTGCATGCATATGATATATTTTGATCAGTCTTGCCCCCTCCAAACTTTGTATTCTCTTTTAAAAATAACTGACAAAATCAAATTTATCACACACACACACACACACACACACACACACACACACACACACGTGAGCCAATTTACTGGTATGGAAAATATACCTGAGGAAACACCCTTAAAAACATTGACTCCCCCACCTAGGAGCCATCAACTCTCAATAGCTCTATACTGGAGTGTTGACCGGCTTGATCTTGTACAGGTCTTGTGCAGGAAACCACAGCTGCTGGCGTTTCCTGAATGCCATGTATGTCCAGAAGATGCTCTTTTGTTCTGGTCCTCCCTGACCTCTTGTTCTTATGATCTTTCCACGCTTCTGTGGCATTCCATGAGTCTTGACTCCCATCTGTATACTTTAAATTTCTGAGGTGTCTGACCTTTGACACTGAAACAAGGATTATCTATGAATATCTTGGTGGTGTGTTCATATCTCTCCCAGAACACACACAGCCCAGGGCTAACACATTAGATATGTCCACTTTAAACCATTGCCAGCTGATTTACATTCCCCATGGGTTCAGCATGGATGCAACCAGTCAGTGCAGGACCAACTAGTAGGTCTTTCCTTGTTCTCTGATTGAACCTGTGGGTACATAAGTCATGTTCACAGATGGCCAAGTGTACAGAACCCAAAACCTCTGTCAAGTGATCTCAGATCAAACCATTCAGCCTGATCCAACCTTTCTCCATACGTTTGCACATCTGTAATATCCACATACACTCAAAAGGTGCGTACCTCTTTAAATGGGAAAATGCACTTCTTTAGGAGTATCTGGTCATAAGGCACACTTTCAATGCCTGCTAGTCCTGAGTCTGGTGGAAGATTTGGCACCAAAAGGCAAGTGTTTCCCAAGATGTTTCCCATCCACCTCCCAGGCAGTCTCCCCTCTTGCCAGCATCAGCATTATGTCAGATACCCTGTGGGCCATCACCTCTTTTCCCATTCAGCCACTTACAGTATGAGGCACTGGCCACAGGAGACAAGGATTCCTTCCAAGGCAGACTCAGAACTCGCCTGTCACTTATGGAGCTCCTAAGCTGAACTCTAACCCTGAGCTCCTCTTTCTGCACAACCAGGGAACCAACCAACCTCATTGTGTTTCTGTCACTTGAAGTGTGAAAGACTCACCCAGAGCCTTGCCTCTCCTGCCCTGAGAGTAGAACTGGATGGGCACATTTGCATATCTCCATGTTCACATCAGGTCAGGTCCAGGCCACCTTTAGAAAGAAGCTCAGGCCTTCAGACCTAATCAGATTAGAGAACAATACAGAAGGCCAGAGAGAGATGCTTTGGGTAAAGAGAAGAGAGAGACTCAGAGAGACACAGAGAGGAGAGGGAGAGAGATAGAGATGGGGGGTTGGCTGTGGGACTGTGTGGGTGGAGAAGCTGGAATACACCAGCCAGGCTAGCCAACTGGAGTGTGTACTACAGTCCTCGGGTGGTCATTCTTTCTTCTTATAGGGTCTCGAACTGTTTGAATGAGATCCACGTATTGTGGAGAGCATCCTCCCCTATGTAGAGCAGGCTGACTAGATGTCAGCCACCGTGGGAATGCCTACACAACACCCAAGCGATAGGGTACCAAAGGCTGGCTATGTTGACTTGAGCATGGTGGTGACTGATTCTAGGTCCAAAAGCAGAATGGGAGATATTTGGAGTATGAAAGGGGCCAGAGTGAGCAGAGAGAATAGATGGAGGAGGCCATCAGAGGGGCAAGAACAAGAAAGGTGTAGTGGTATATGCATTTGGACATGTCACAATGGAAACTATTGTTTTCTACATTAACTAAAACAATTCAAGTACAGAACATTTAAAAATATTCCATATGGATGTGGTGTCATAGCCAGAGTAAAAACAAATTGATCCCCCCAACAGTTTTTTTTTTCTTCCAGAAATAGTCTATTTCAAGAGGACATGGGGATTTGAAATATCCACAGTACAAATAATTTTATAGGGGTAAGCGGACATTTCAGTGGGTGAAGTGTTTACAGCATAAAGCCTGAAGACTGGAGTTTGGATTCCCAGCACTCACAAAAGACCAGGCACAGTGCGGGGCACCTTCCATCCCGGTGCTGAGGAGGTGACAATAGAAGGGGCCCTGGGGTTTTCTGGTCTCTTGCTCCAGCTGTGTCAGGAGACTCCATGTTCAGTGAGAGACCCTCTACCAAAAATAAAATAAGGCAATTGAGGAAGGCCCCTAACACTACTCTCTAGCCTCCACATGTATGTGTGCATACACACACACTCATACGCGCACACACACACGCACACATGCACACACACACACACACACACTCATACAGTACATATGTATATATATACATATTTACACATATGTATATACATATGTGTGTGTGCATGTATGTGTGTGTGTGTGTATGTGTGTGTGTATGCATATGTATATAATACCCAGGGATATATCTAGTTAACAGGCCTTGGGGTACATATGGAGACTATTATAATGTGCAGATAGGTGGAAAGACACAGGATGCTTTTGGAGGTAGATTCTGGACATTTAATCAGGATTGTCCCAGAAACCCCCACAAATTGTAGGTGTTCTTCTGTGAGGAACTGTGGAGCTCCATTAGGGAGCCCTGCCTGCTGTGGTCCCCATGAAGCCTAGCCCTGTGATCAGGGGCACACTTTTTATGATCCATGATGCACACCCCTCCTGAATTTTTCTTGAAAAATAATGTCATAATACCTTTCTCTCCCTCTCTCTCTCTCTCTCTCTCTCTCTCTCTCTCTCTCTCTCTCTCTCCACACATCTGTATCTCTATCTATCTTTATCTATAGATAGATATGAGGAGGGAGAGATATAGATGATATAGGTAAAAGCAGATATATCAGATTTTTTTTATTCTCTAGTGGAATACATTATTGGAATTGTGTTTTGATGTGTAAACTAGGATTTGTGTGGCTCCAGCACCAGGAAACAGCATCCAAGTAGAGTTATTTCTTCTCTTTGAGTGTGTGTCAGCATGCATTGTGAGTACGCTCACGAGTCCTCGCTCTACCAACTTCTCAATTACAGGTCCTCACTTAGAATTGCTCAAGAGAAAGGTCTACACTTGAATTTGGTAAAATCTCAACACAGCGGTGATTCTGCGTTTGCCTCTTCTGTACAGAGGAGGGGCCCTAAGCCTTTCCGGGCTGAGCATCTTATCTTGTGAGCCTGCCTTCCCTCCTCTTCATGGCCATGCAGGCTAGTGAATCAAACTGACTGGATAAATGCGCTTCGGGAGGCTGGTATTTGAAATGCAGTGTTGACACGTGTTACCAAGGTCTCTTAAATTATTAAGGTAACTGCGAGGGAGAGAGTAAACCCCTCCCAGCTTCTTTGTCTCCATCTGAAAGATGAAAGGACTGTGAATGGGGGGGGGTTCTCTAAGCTCCAGCCCCTTCTGGCATGTGCAGCTGGATGCAGTTCACCAACGCAACAGATCTGAAGGCTTCCCGACATCGACTGTGCAGGAAAGATCTACAAACTAACCATTCAAAGGCAAAGATATCGTCATATTGTCTTTTCGAGTACAGAATAATTATAGCTTCAGCGAATAGGAAAACTACCTAAAATCATTACAAATTCAAGTCGACCCCCTTTGTATGGCTACAGGATACTGCATCATCGGGGCCTCAGTGGAAGAGTAGAGATTTTTCATCTCAGACCGGATGCTCCATGGAGGGATGGCGTGTGACACAGGCATCGCCGTGTGCCACGGGCGTCGCCGTGCCAGCCTGCTGCAGGAGCTGAACTGGAAGATATTTAATACTGTGCGATAATAGAATTCAATGCTCATTATTCAGGAGCAGGCACGGGCTCTGGCCCATGGTAATTATTAAAATCATGTTTATGCCAAGTAATGCAATGAACGTCACCTATTTTTGACCTGCCTGGGCACAGAAGGTGGGGGAGGCAATGTTTTACATCTTATCAATTGGATTTAGGACATGTTGTGCCAAGGTGGGGGCAGGAGGTCTGGTCCTAGTGATTAGTGGCTGGGTCCTGTGGATTAAGGGCTGTTGGGCTGCTCTTGTCCACAACAGAGGAGTCGGCTCCATGCTTGCTGCAAGGGAGGCCAGGGTGGAACAGGGACTGTTGTTGGCTGTAGGGTGAGATGCTGACTCCCCAGCCTGAGCCTTCTTCTGCTAGTTCATGTAGTAGCAAACCTAGGTGGGAAATCAGCTTGCCACAATGAAAGGCACCAGCAACGTGGAGGAAAAGCAAAGGAGAGCTATCAGTGCTTATAGAACCAAGGGAGAGGCACAATGTGTCCTGTTAACTGCCAGATACAGCCTCTCCAACACCTTGGATAGAGGATTGGGTCCCTGGTCTTGCCCCATTATTTCTGGGGCATCCCTATCATCTCATGCTCCCATTGGTCATTTCTGGAAGTCTCAGAGAGTGTTACCCTCCACAGTAGCATCCTCAACATGACCTTGTGTCTGTCCCCATCTATTCTAAATTTTGATGACCACACAGAGGGAACGCAGAACTTCTGGAGCTGTTCAGGAGCCAAGATTCAGAGTGAGCTGCATCAATCTCAGCTCAAGTGGCCCAGCACCCAGCACAGGGAGAAAGCCCTTCCCATTAGCCTCTTTGCCCCTGATCCTTCAGCCTAGATGCTGTGGGGCTTATGCTTGCAGGACCTGGATCTCTCAGAGTTTGGGGCTGGATGTGCCCCCCCCCAGCTTCCTTACGGGTACTCATAGTACGTACACACACTGTACTTAGTGAACACCTGCAGGAGGGGTTCTCACTGTGATGGGGTTTGGATCATAGGTGGATGGGAAGCGACTGAGCACAGCATGGATCCCTAGGAACCTTCCTGATTGTGCTGAGTCCTGGGATTTGAGAATGCCCAAATTCTCCCCAGGGTAGAATGTGTCCTTCTAGCTTTGGGAAGGCAGATCTCATGGTGATCCAGGTATACCCACTACCCTAAGGATTAATAACTACAAAATAGACTTGTGTTTAACTGAGTTCTGTGATGTCAAACCTCTTCAGCTTCTCTTTGTTTCGATTCCTATGCCAACTGCCTCTATGGAAGGGTGGTCTGCTACTGAGGGTAATGTGAGCTAGGAAAGTCTACAGATAGGAGCTATTGGCTGCAGGCTGAGATCCCCATTCCCTTGTCTGGGTCCCCTGTTATGCTGTGGTTTGCATATGTTCAGTAATGGGAAACCTGGATAAGACACCAACTTTACATACTACAAGCCCCAAGCCCCGTGGATGAGAAGCAAAGGAGAGCTAAGTTGAATCAAGAAGATAGATTTTGGACCTTTTTCTTGCTGGAAAGCAAACAGTGAGAGTTACAGATATAATTAACAGTTACATTTTAAACTCACTAATTTATAAGCCTGGATGGATCCTTTGATGGTGGTCAGTTAATGTACATGCTGTGAGAATGTAGATACATGTACATACACACACTTGCTTGTTGTGGTTTTAGATACCTAAGTTATGTGGCTTCTTATTACATTCTGAAAACCATCTTGCTACCTTGGATGTGAAGAGCCCCATAGAGAAGAGTTCGCATTCAAGGGGATGGGAGACCCTGTTCTTGGGAATGAAGACTGAAGCTATTTGCAGTGCTCTGAGTTGGAGACTGTGAGCTCATATACTGAAGGCCACTGGCACCAGACTGCTTGAGTAGTTCCTGCTCTCTGAGGGTGCCCTGGCAACAGCTTCCAAAGCTCTTTACCCTCAATATGCCTCCTCCAGCTTATAGAGAAGATTGTAGTATTTGGGATTTGTAATAAAAACAGAGGTTACAGCCCTGAAGGTTAGGTCCTGCCATGATGGCTGGTGCCAGAGCACCCCCTTCCCCCGAGAAATAGGGAAGTTATAGTCTATGCCATAGAGGACCTAAAGTCAAAAGTCAAAAGTAGTCAGGCTTCCTCCAGGGCTCACCTCCAACACCCAGGATCTACTAGAATTCTGAGTACTAGTCTATGGTGCCCAGTCTATTTCAGTTGGTTGTAGGAGGATACTCAGCCTCTGGAACTGGGCTTAGTAGCTGCTTCTGCCACTTACTGGCAAGGCTTTTGGGAAGGCTCTGCATGCATTTGTGGCCTGGTCCCAACCCTAAAGCCTTTAACTTCTCCTCCTAATGCTGTCTGGCTCCTGGACTGAGGCCCAACTCTTAACAGAAGGGCAATGTGTTCTCCCCTACAATATGTCATTTCTGTGACATGATAGCTCACAATGAAGCCCAGAGCTGCATCTTTCAGGTCCTCAGTCACTCTGGGACACCAACAGTGGCCCAGCCATTCTTCCAGAATTTTCTCCCAGCAGCACTGTCATACCTGCTTTCTGTACTGCTGGAGAGAAGTGGGTATGCCTTGTCTACTCTGCCTTCTGGCATATACCATGGCCTGGACTGTGTACCTTCAAATTCACATTAAATTTCCAACCCATTTGTGCTTGCCTCCTGTGGAAGTGGAATCTTATTGGAGGTGATTAAGTTAAAATGAAGCCTTTGAGGTGGTCCTCATCCAAGATGATCGGTGTCCTTTCTAAGGAGGAACTAGACCCACAGGCACACGAAGAGAGCAACAATTGTGTGAAGACACAAGAGAGGAGATGACCTCTACAAGTCAGAACGCTTAGGAAGGAGCCTGTTGTGTAGACACCTTGATCTTGGACTTTGGCCTCCATGCTATGAGAGCCTGTTTAACCTACAGGCCTTGTACTTTACTATGTCAGCTTCATGGGTGTATCTAGAAGGCAGCCTTGCGCCTGTTCTGCCTTCCTAGGACTATCTGAATGTTTCTTATTTATTCACACTCCTCAGGCCTTTTCTCCCTCTCTCCACACCTGTTTCTTGAAGCTCTCGAGGCCTGAGAGTCCAAATAGTACCATCTCCTAATCAGGTGCTGTGGGTGGGATAACCCCAAAGTTTATCCTTCAACAGCTTCTTCCTTCCCTAAGGAAACTTTTAATGAGGGAAAAAAAATATATAACAAAGCAAAAAACCTGATGTTGACTATAGAAATCAGATACAAAGGGAAAGCATAGTCAGAGCTTATTGCTACTCAGTAAAAAGTTCAAAAATAGATAAATATTATACATTCCATCAGAAACTTAAAATTAATTACCATTTTAGTTTCATTGGAGTCGTCAACGGATTTGATTACTATTCTCAATTATAGACCTAGCAAATTATTCCCCCTTCCCAAAAGCACAAGTGACATTTCTAATTGCTGATCTAAGAATCGGCTTCCTAAAATAGGCAAAGAGGACAAAAATAAGCATGGTGGGTAATGAGAATCCATCACCACTGCCGGGCACAGCTCTCAGGCCCTGACAGGCATAGGCAAGGGAGTGATTGGTCCAGCGTCTCCTTCTGGCCCTTTGTTTCTACTCCAGAGATACGCCAGACCTGGGACCATTTCCCTGACCTCCAGGGGGGCCCTTCCTCCTGGCTCCCAAGAAGATGTGTGATCAGTAATTTGGATCCCCTAGCACATGGCCCTCTCCACTTCCTGCCATGGTACCCACTGAGGTTACGCTTGCAAAGCACCTGGGTCTGGTGTGCGCTCCAGTGAAGGGCAACTTCAGCTCAGGTCTGTGAGTAAAACAGCCTCTCCATGCTACTTTCCCAGTCCCTGGGCTGTTCACCTACCAGGGAATCCTCTGAGGCCTCTCAAGAATCCTTCCCTGCCCTGTAAAGAAGGCTAGTTCTCCATAGACCTGTCTCTCTCCTGTCTGCACAGAGTCCTCATTCTGCATCCCTATGCCTGACTTGATGTATACCACAGGCCTCTCAATCCTGGTGTCCTTGGTACAGGTAATCAGCAACAAGAGACAAGGAGGTGCATTGGGAAGCTAAGGCTACCAGGCTGACTTAGCTGGTTGAACACTGACCTCCATGGCCCAGCTCTGTGGAATGGGCTGGTAGTAGTAATTATAATTCTTCATGGTGAATATGAGGAGACTGAAAGGGAAACCATCAAGTTAATCTGTAGATTCCTTTAGGATGCAGGACTTGGAAAAATTCATCCATTACACAGCCACATTTGGAGATATCACTGTGCATGGGGAGATGGCCACCCCTTGATGTCTCAGTATCTCAGTGCTGAGAGAATCGAGGTAACCCACAACACCAGATCCCACATTCCTTCTCAGGCCTGCACTGCCCTTAGCTCATCTGCCCCAGACTTCTCTACCTGAATATCCTCTGGCACAATCCACCTTCTGAGGTTGAGCCTACCTACTTCAGAGTCTGCAGACTTCAGGGAAGATCACCTTAGTAGAAAGGGTAGTTGTGAGATTGTAGGGCATGGCCTCATGGGAAGGGAGGCTGCAGGATAGAGCACCGTAGGAAGATTGGTGTCAGACAGCTTAGTGTAAGCCTACAAGAAAATGCCCCATGAATTTACTTACAGGCCAATCTGATGGAGGCAGTTCATCAGCTGAAATTGTCTCTCCCCAGTACACTTAGGTTTTTGTCAAGTAGACATGAACCAACCATCAAATGTAGGGTGGGATTTGTGTGGGCTAGGCTTGCCCTTGTTCTATCCCCTGGATCCCTGACAATGTGGGACAAGTAAACAGAGCTCTGTGAATGTCAGCATTCAAGCCTTGTGCGGGTGGGGGGCCAGAGGCAGTCAAAAGTCCATACTTGTATCCCTAACCTGTGGCTTTTCCACTCATGTGAATTCATGAGGTCATCAGTTGCTTCCTGAGTATCCAGTGTGTGGTGTTTGCGTTCCTAGTCAATGCCACCCAGATGAGGAACATTCCCATGACCCATGCAGCTTGGTCCCGGAACCATGACTGTGGGCAGAAAGGGAATGAAGAAAAGACAGACACACAGACACTCATAAGGAAAGTTGAGGCCAGGTGGTGTGCACATTCTAACAGAGTAGCTAGCGTTCACTATCTCTGCGACACAATCTCTGTGTGTTTATTATGTGCCATATAAGATGAGGTATTAGCTAGTCTGGGTAAGAGGTCTCTGAAGGCAAGATGTCTCATGCTATAGGCACTGGGATGAGGAAGAAATAGTAGTTACTAGTTCTAGTACGCTGATCAACGGTCCACAGATACTTATAGTTGGACCAGATGAAGAAAGCTTTGCCAACCTCAAGCCTTGCCCATATGGGGAACAGCCTTGCCAATTCCCCATGGGTCTGAGGCCTTGGTATTTGTCTTGGCTGTGTCTGTGTCAACAATACACATTCACTCAGGACTTCACCTATTCAGGACTTCCTCTGCTTCTTATAGAACATCACGGTTTGCTCAGAGTTAGGGGCGTGGTCTTGTCACATCATTCAGGTAGAACAGATCTCTGAGAACCCAAAGAAGCAATGCCAGCCAACACCTTGTGTGTACAGCATGCTCCACACCTGTGCAGGTGAGTGCCAAGAGAAGCGTGCTCTTTGACTTAGCACTAACAGTATTCTGGGCTCTGAATCCATTCTCTCATTACCATCCAGCATGCTTTGTGGGGCATAGTCACCCTTCTATGCTGCACTGTTCAGACCAGCTCAGGCCCAAGGTAAAGCTGGGCTTCATTCTCACATACTAATTAATCCTGGCACTGGAGCTGGCTCCCTAGGTTTGGCAGGCTCTGGGCTGGTGCTATGGCTACTGCTCTCTATCACCTACACTCAGCTCTTGAAATGACTTGGGATTGGCAAACAGTCTTCACACCTCCCATTTGGGAAGCTAAGTGCCTACTCCTGTGACAAATCTCATCTTTCTCACATGTACTACGTGTCATTCACTCATTCAGTGAACTGTTGCCCAGTGAACTGACGCCTTTCAGAGGCTCATCAGCACAACACTTGACTGTTTTAATTCATGTCATTCTGGGTCCACACAAATTGCCACATTTTCTTTCAATGAACCTGGGCATGTCTCATTGCCTGCTTCCCCCTCTTATTTCCCCTGACTGTTTTAGCACCTTGGGTAATTAGCATCACACACTGGTCAGAATCACTCACACCCCAAGAGCCTCTCCTGTCCTGTTGAGATCAGGTCCCACCCTGGGGCTCTGCAAAGCCACTAAACTCCCATACCAGTCCCAAGATCCTTGTAGAACCTCCTTCCTCCCTCCCTCCTTTCCTTCTTTCCTTCCTTCCATTCTTTTTCTCCTCCTCTTTCTTTTTCATTCCTCTTTCACTTTTTCTTTTCGTTAATAAATTACTTTTAGATTTCTTCATTTTATTTTATGTGTATGAGTGTCTCACCTGCATGGATTAGTGGGTACTATGTACATGCCTGGTACCCATGGAGGTGGGAAGAAGGCATCAGATCCCTTGGCAACTGCAGTTAAGGGTAGTATTGAATCTCCGTGTGGGTGCTGGGAACCAAATCCAGGCCCTCTGTAAGAACAGCAAGTGCTCTTACCACTGATTCATCTCTTCAGCCCCTCAATCTCATTCTTAACTCTCTGGAGAGCACAGTCCTGTGTGCTCCAGTGAGCTGGACATCAAATAGCACTTTTCTTATGCCCAATTCCCCCAGCAATGGCTGTCCATTCTCTGTTGTCTTCCATTCTCTGAGGTTCATGGGGAACTCGGCCAGCGATAACCAAATGTCCAAACGGTTCCCCTGAGCCTATCTGTCAGGCAATGATTTCCCTCTTATTGCTTCAGGTTTTGGAGCTTTTGTATATGACTCAGTTTCTCTGTTTCCACAGCACAGATGGATCCCATCTGCCTCTACCTCCCACAGTCTTACAAGTCAGGAGGAGGGGCTCTTGCATTTCTTGTTTAGGAGTTTCCCAATTCCAGAAGCTCAGAATTGTTCACAATTACCACAGTTTTCTGTATTGGGTCATTATTAAGGCCTCTTGTCTTCATGCTGAACCAATCATACATTTCCCTTTCTCTGTGTTAAAGGCCTGATCCAAGGGCTGTCTTCTGTCACTTCTACCTCACGTTCTTCCTCTTCACTCTCCAATTCCTTATAGGACACAATTTCTTTTTTTAATCTTAGGAAGGGATTCTTGGCAGGCTAATTTCTATTCTCTTTTCTTCTTGTCCTGATAGCTGTAAGAAAGGGCACAACGGACTCCCTTATTCTCCCTATCTTCTCCCATCTTTATCCTAAATAAAAGGCTGGTGAAGGGGATAGAATCCACCCTTAAACACACTGCAATTCCACCCCCTTCCCTACAGTGACAAGTTCCTTCTGAGAAACAGCTGAACCTCAGTTCCATGTCTGATCACCTACAGCAAAGGCCACACAACCCCACCGAGGCCTGCTTCAGTCTGACCCTGTATTTGCTATTTTCAGAGATTGCGATATGCTCTCTACTTGTTTGGGGTGTATCCATGAAATTTCATGGCAGATGTCATTAATCAGGGAGGCATGCCACATCATATCATGTAGAGAAAGATGGCCACCCTGGGATTTTACTGCTTGCCCCAAGGATGCTTTCCTTTTAGCTGCCTTGGCCTTGGTTGTATATCTTGTCCCCCATCATGAGGAGCCTGTAACTGCTGCTACAGCAAAGAGGCACACCATCCGATCCATGTGGGGTAGGCAGCTGCATCAGGATGCTCTACCCTCAGACAGATCAGCCTTAGCTGCATGCCTCATCACCTATTGTGGGGAACAAGCCGCTGTTTCTCTAAGACTAGTAGTTCTCTCTCTCTCTGTTTGCCAACTATGTTTCATGATGTTTCCCGTGGAGGCATGCACAAATGTCTCTTCACCCTATCAGCAACACACCAAAGAAATGATTCAATTCAAGTCCAGTTTGGTGAGCCAATAGAGTTACAGGAGCATGACTGAGGGGTTATCTAACTTGATTGTGGATGACTTAAAGTAACTGAAAGGTCCACCCCAGTGAGTGTGAGTGTGTAGCATCTCCAGCACCCACTTTCCTCCTTTGTACTGTGGACATTGGCCCATGCAAGGATGGCTTTCTTGGACTTCATAATACCAGCATGCTGCTCCACTAGCTGGTGCAGAACACTGTCCCCAGAGTCAGCTTGGTGGCTGTGAGTTTCCCAGGGCAAAGGCATCCCCTAGGGTCTTAGTTGTCTCTGCAAGAAGCATAAAGTCCCCACTATGGTTAATGGCAGAGTCACAGAAAAGACAAGTGGGTAGGATGGCATCTGATTTTACTGTTTAGCCTGGGTCTGCCGTTTCATTAACAATTCGAATTCTTCTTAATCATCTCTGTAGTCCTGACTCACATCTGATGAGAGAGATTCATGATCATCCACAAATCTGAATGCTTATTTAAGAAAAATACCCCATGGTGGAAATTTAGGAAGGACTGTGTAAGTTTCTCTAAACCAACCTCAAGCGTCAGGGACCCAGGATAGCTCCCTCTCTGGGAGGGACTCCGAGCCCTGGAGCTCCAACTTGGAGACTCATCTTCTCAACTGCCACTCTGCTGTCAAAAGCCACTGAGGACTTCTTGGAAAAACTGACTTCTAGGGCACTGTAGGGGTTGTATTTCTATGCAGCATGGTAACAAATGACCCTCATGTCTCCCCAATGTCTGGTGGGCACTTTCTACACTGTCATTTTATGGGGAGGAGACAAATAGAGAAGAGAGGCAAGGTCTGTGCTTGCTGATGCTGCCAGTGACAGAGCTGTGTGGGAAGTTGGTTGTAGATAGATATGAGTCAACATGGTGTCCCCTATACCTCCTATCCCACCAGAGCTCCCCAAAACTTCTATATTTCATATCTATAACTTGCCTTCACTCTGACTTACAGGGTGGTTCATACCTGGATACCAGAAAGACTTCAGTGCAGAAACACTGGCGGCGGCTCATTGAACACCCATGATAGAGTAGGGACTGTGCATACCTTCTGTGAACAGAGCTAGGACAGAGAGCATGACTGTGCAGTGTGTCAACACCATCAGGGCCACCAGCTAAATAGTGCTCCGGTGCTGGCTTCCTGTCACATTGAACCAGTCTTTGTTGGCCATGGTGTGTTGCTTTATTTTTTGACGTGTGAGGTATTTAGCACCTAAACAAGGCCAATGCTCAGCCTTCCACAAACACCCAATGGTCATTTTTCTAGTCACCTTGAGTGCCTTGTGATGGCTGGGGAGCTAAAAACACTCAACCTAGCTCTCCTAACTGCATCCATAGGTGGGAAAGAAAAGAATACTGCAGGCCTGTGCAGGCTGGATGCCAGGCTGTGAGCTCCAGCATAACAGGATGCTTACAGCCATCTTTGCAGAGCAACCATGCTGGGGGAGAACCCTGGACTCAGGATAGCTTTTCTCATATCTCCACGTCTGGTCCAACAGAGGCCAATGCTTAGTGTGGGCACATGGGGCCCAGGGCAGCTCAGGTACAAAGCTACTGTCCCTCAAGAGTCCCCCGGATCTGCTTTTTGTGGGCACCCAAGTTTCTGCTGAGCCTACAGTGTGTGAAGGACTGTGATTCACTCCCTTCCTCTGGGCACAGTCAGGCTTCAGCTGATCCATAGACTCTGATGCATTAATGATAATGTCACCAAGACATGGTGAGTTTGCCTCTGAAGCACGGCTGGGTCATTTTTCATTAAATAACATAATTTGTTGCATTGGTATGCAAGGACAAATGGCACTGCCGAGCTGAACGCCTGGAAAAAAAGAGTAATACAGTGTTGTTATTCATGGGCTGACGCCACGCTCCCAGAATATTCCTCATTTTGACTTAAATGTATCTTCTGCCCACTCAAAGCAAATGCAATTTTCCTTTTTATGACCGTCGGTTATTTACATGGAAAAAGTTTAAATAAGGCCGAGTTACCGACAGCCACAGCTTCCACCACACCTGAAAGGGACCCCTTCTTTACCACATACCATCCCAGAGGTCCTGAGGGCACAGTAGACATCCCTATAGTCTACTCTGCTCTCCTCCCCTGTCTCTCTCTCTCTCTCTCTCTCTCTCTCTCTCTCTCTCTCTCTCTCTCTCCTTCAGGTTACTGGCTCCACTTTCTCAAAATCTTACAGCCAATAGTTTCTTATGGAGATGAGGGGAACTGAGGTTTATGGTAGCACAGGATAGTGCAGAGAGTCTGCATTCCTTCCTCTGCCTCAGATCTGGGCATGCCCAGGCTTCTGGAAGGCAATGTGAGCAGCACAATGCACATCCCTGTCCTTGGTGTCCGGAGCTTTCCAGGGAGTGTTGGTCTTGCAGAGCCTAGGACAGCCCTGCAGAGTGGGCTACTATGAAGAACCTCTGCCTCTCCTGGAAACAGCGGATAAGGTAGAGGAGGAAATGTGGGTCTGAGACCAGCCTTTCCACACTTCTGCAAGAGAACCCTCAAGGCATAAGACTCAGCCAAGTTCTGTCCTCTCACTACAAGACAGAATGGTGCTTGGATATTACCATGGGTCACAGACAAATTTAGGACAAAGAGACAGTGAGCAATGAGCATGGTTAACTGTTTACACACATGAAACCCTTAAGGAAATGTCGCTCCCTGCCTGCGTGAGCTAGCCACACGAGCAAGAACTCAGGATTCAGACTGGATTCAGGCTCAGACATCAGGAATCAAACTGAGAACTCTGACCTCCAGTCTCAGGGTTAAAGACTCTGATTCAGCTTTTAAGACTTGGAGACGGAGGGAGGTTGGTGGTTTCCATGGGCACATCAACACCACCTAGGGCTGCTTCTCCTCATCATCTTCAAGCTGAATGAAGAGGAGCACACAGATATCCACTAGCTCTACACCCTCCTGGAACTCCACCATGCCTCAAGCATCTTGGATGTGAGTCAGACGTGGGTCTCAGGGACACATGGTTGGGAGGGGAGAGAGAGCAGCCTAAGAAGCCTGTCTACTGACCCTGCTCTGCAGTGAGGGTGTAGTGGCCACGTGCTACCTTGAATTAATGGGAGGACCCTTGCTCCACCTGCTTCTTCATCATCTTCAGTAGAGTCTTGGCTGAGCAGGTGACTACAACACTATGTTCACAGTGGTGTAGTCTCGCTGGGGTTGATTGGCCTAACACTCAGACTTCAGGACTCAGGTCCATACGTCATGATTCAGATAAGACTTGGGACTAAGTCTTAAACGTATTATAGCTCGGGACTCAGACCTTAGGACTCAGGTCATGGTCTCAAGCTTAAGTCTCGGAACTAAATACTTGGGATTCATGTTTGTTTCTCTGTGTTCAAGCTTCTGTACTCAAGTCTCAAGATTTAGGACTCTGTGTCCTCATACCTTTGAGTGGATACAGGTATATATATATATATATATATATATATATATATATATATATATATATAGAGAGAGAGAGAGAGAGAGAGAGGCAAAAAAGAAATGCCTTGGCACTCAGTGGGCTCACCCCTAGGTAGCCACAGCCTGTTGGGAGACAGGACTACATCATCATCGCCATAGGATAGAGCTGCACTATGGGAAGGATCCAAGATGGATTGGCTCCAAAGCCTCTGTAGAGGTTCAGCTACCGTGAGGCTCAGGGATAAACCAGAGCAGTCACATTGTTAAGTGCTTGTCAAGTAGCCTGAGTAGCGTGGGGACAATTTGGACAAACTTTCTGAATGTGTGGAGCTATGTGGAAGAAACAGTGAGTACCGTCATGACAGGGATGCAGTGGGCACCCTGTGCCAGGCTCTGAGCTGGGAAATGGCTCTGTTCTAGCTCTGTGTCTTTTGGTGGTTTAAATAAGAATGGTCCCCCTCATGTACTTGAATGCTTATTCATTGTGGAGTGGTACTATTTGAGAAAAATTAGAACAATTAGAAGGTATGGTCTTGTTGGAGTGAGTGTGGCTTTGTTGGTGGAAGTGTGTCCCTGGGGGTGGGCTTTAAGGTTTCAAAAGGCTGTGCTAGATCAATCCTTCTATCTGCCTATGGATCAGCTACTGCTCCAGTGCCTGCCTGCATGCCACCATGATCCCCACTATCATGATCATGGACTAAACCTCTGAAACTGTAAGCAGGCCCCCAATCAAATGCTTTCCTTTATAAGAATTGCCTTGATAATGGTGTCTCTTCACAGCAATAGAACAGTGACTAAGGCAAGCACCACAGACATTAGCCTTGGAGTGGTGTCTTCAAGACATAGCTGAGAGAAG
Organism: Cricetomys ansorgei; assembly: GCA_026225945.1. Taxonomy (NCBI): domain Eukaryota; kingdom Metazoa; phylum Chordata; class Mammalia; order Rodentia; family Nesomyidae; genus Cricetomys; species Cricetomys ansorgei. The sequence continues at coordinate 81,542,487 of JAMJFZ010000199.1, read as the reverse complement.
ACCTGTCGGGGTCAACCTGTCAACCAAGGACACATTGTGAGTGTGTCAGGAAGGGGACCAAGAGTGTGGTTTTCAGCTGGGACTTGTGGCGAGACTTTGATCCTCCTTGGTTACAGGAGAGCAGCCGGCATATGGTGGAGTCAGGAACGGAAGCAAACACCCCACAGGATGTGGAGCCCTGTGGGGCAGCGGTGGGTTGAGGAAGAGCTGCAGAGGAGTCCATGACCACAGCACAGGAAAGGAAAGTTTCCTGCTCTGGAAAAGCCCAGATCCAGGAGGCTGCAGCAAGTCCCAGAGGAAGGTGTGACCTCCCAGTGCCCTGGGGGAAATGGACAGAACAGCCAGGGAGCCAGAACCACAGGCTTTGGAGTCTGTGTGACTGGCTTCACTGAGAGCTTTGTGTGTATTCTTCAGAGATAGTGAGGGTACATTAGCCTCAGGACCCCTTTAAAATGCCATGGAAAGGAGACAGCAGGAGCTGTGTCTGAACATCATAAACCAGCGGGAGAACGAGACTCCAGGTAAATTGTGTCTGCTTTACTCTTAAAAGGCACTTTTGGAAGCATGCATGATGAATTTAGGTGATTCCCCGGATTACTCTGATAAAGCTTCAGCTCCGAGATCCGGGCCGAAGATGTCAGATTTGCGATCGGCTTGATGGCTCATTTGTTCTTCAGGAGACCTTAAACTTTGTAAGATCAAGTTATCTTGCATTAATGCAAAGATAAAAGACAGGGAAGAGGAAATTTTACCATGTTATAAAAATGAGAAACACAGAGGATGTCAATCTATCGCCCAAAAGGCAAACGCTTCATGATTTTCAATTGATTCTTCTCTCTCCTACCAGGACTGGAAAGATACCAGCTGTGGGATTTCAGGCAGACAGACAGACAGATAGACAGACAATACTGTGGAATCTGGCAAGGATTTCTAAATTTAGTGTAAGGCTCTGGATTCATGAAGAAATGAATGGATCAAGAAGCCATGAGTTAACACCAGTGCTGAGGGAAAAATAACTCCAAGAGGAGAGAGAGGACCTGGGAGTCTGTGACGTTGGAGCCAGCCCAGAATGGATGTCTCCTCCTGATCCATGCTTGCAGCAGGTGCCTGTGACTTCAGAGATGGCATTCTGCCACCCCATTTAGTTTTTGAGTGTCTCACCCCAATTCCCTCACTCGCTTTCATGACCCTCTGAAGGAGGTCTCTGGCTACTCCCCTTGTGCCAGGGACAACTCTTTGACCAGAGCACCTGGCTTCCCAGTCTGTCTACCTTGTGAAAAGTTCTTAGGTGCCAACATGAGTGGCTCAACCGTGTCTCTCAGGTAGATATCTCTGAGCTCTAGCTCCCAGGATTCTGAGTGTGGCCGTATCAGGAGACGTGGCTTCTGTACAGAGCACTGATCTAAATGAAGTCATAGAGGTGAGGGAAGTGTCCTGAACATTTAGATGGAAGTCCTTATGAATAGAGACGATCAGAATGCACCCCACTCTGAAAGATGACCATATGAGGACACAGGAGTGAAGTGGGAAGAAGACATCCACAAACCAAGAAGAGACGACTAGGATAACCAGTTCTGAGATGCCTTGGTCTCCCAGCATCCTGGACCAAGAGAAGTTAGGCCTGTTGAAGCTGCCCCTCTGCCTGCTACTTGTGAAGCTGCCTAGTCTGTGATACTTTGGTCTGAACCAGAGCAAATTTGTTCCTACTATGTCCTGCAGAGGAGCAAGCCTGGGCCCTTACATGGTCTGAATATCTTCCCTGTGCAGGATGGAAGAGCAGTGTTTCTCATTGCAGGTGTTGGGGATGATGAGGAGATTCTGTTAAGGTCAAGGGTGAGGGACATGAATCTGGATCAGGGACCATACCAAGTGCTTGGAGATGTGAGGTAGAGTGGATGGCCTGGCTTTGTAGCAGATGTAGCATGTGGGGAAGGAGTTGGGATGGAGGTGTCCTTCATGGAAACGTGTTCAGTCAATCATTTTCTCTCTGAATAAACAAAGCCCACGAGTGGCCATGTCTCGGATCCTCACAGCTAATTGTTGTGTGTGTTCCCCTATCAAATAGGAACTGCAGGCCTGATGAGCCCATCTATGGGTGTTCCCACAGGCAGAGAGCCCAGCAGCCTGGAGGAGTTGCTCTTCGGAGGGACATGGTGGCCAGAGGGATCCCAGGGACTGCTTTGCTCGTGGGTATAGATTGAAGGACTCAAGTTCTCAATCAAGCATCTCTTGGGCTGGCTGCAGGGCTCCAGATTCTGGTAAGTTCTGTGTTCTGAGGTGTCAGCTATAGCCTGGGGAGTAGGAACAAATGTCGTGTGTCTGATGATCTCTCCTTTCAGAAGCTAAGAGGCATCAGCACACAGGGATGGAGTGGAAGAAAGCAGGAGCAGGAGTGTCTTTAAGGTCGAGGCACTGGTGTGATGGGCGGGGTGTCCACCTGTGTCTTGATGCCTTGGAGGACCATGCGTCTTTCCTGGCAACAACATGTCCTGTTCCATAGCAAGACTGGGACCAGGAGCTCTGTCAGGCCCTGGAAGAAGGAGCTCATGCCAGGGCCCTCTGACCATGAGGCTCTGGGAAGGCAGCTGTTGGCAGAGGACACTGAGGCTGGGAAATGACAGTTCACTGCTGACGGCCTCTCATGCTAAAAACAAAGTTTTTTGTGGACAAATGTGGACAAGATGGCCTTGACTTGGGGACCCTCTGCGTTTGGGACAGAGTGAGACCCACTCTCTCCATGCCCCTTCTTTAGAGTTTAATTCTAGTGTCCTGTTAGTTGAAAATGAATGAGCCCCCTTAAGACCCACCCACACCTGTGCAGACAACAGGACCTATGAGGCTGTGTCTGTCTCCAGGCCTTCTCTGTTACTGTGAAAGTACACAGTACAAGCTACCTTCTATAAAGGAGAGACTTATTCTTAGAGTCCATGTCCCACAGGTGGAGACAGCCCAGTCCTGCCACACAGAGCGCTGGGGACTTGATGCGACTCAGTGGGACACGGGCTCCAAGACCAGTTCCTCTCCTTTACATATGAAAGAAGAATGAGAGGATCACCGTAAGCTGTCAGGAGTATGAACAGCCACAGGCCTGACCACTGTGCAAGAAGAGTCGGAGCCCCTGTGATTCTCCTGGTGCCTCCCTTCACCTCTACCCTCTTTCTCTCATCCTGGGCTCAGTTTGCTGTGTGGCACTCCTTTGCTTCTCTTTAGTGTGGCTACATCCATTCCTATCTTCCAACAGCGAGGCACGTGCATGACTCCACTTGGCTGGATGAAGACACTGCCATCCTCAGGCCTCTCAGCTTCTGGCTTAGTGTTTTCTTCTCTTTGCACCAGGTGCCTGGATCCTCACACTCCAAGGCTCCCTATGTGTGCAGGATAGAGTGGAGGCAGGGCAGAGACAGAAGCTCAAAAAGGGTGTTCATGGAGCTTGTATTGAACAAGAATCAGAATAGTCTATGTTTTCTGAGGCTGTTTTCTGACCAGGGCAATGGCATGGGTATTTTATGGCCTCCAGATATCGTGAGGGTCACATGTCTGCTTATGATGATAGCCAGGCTTCTGTGTAGAGGTGTGTGTGTGCTTATCTATGTTCTTCCCTTTGATGTCTACATAATACCTGGAAAGGGTGAAAACCCCAGCTTCTGAAGTGAAGGCCCCTGTTGTGGAAGTTTATTTTAGTTGTGTTTAAAAAATCATTGCTTTGTGCACTGTTGGAAAAGGGAATGCATAGGCCTTGGCATTTTGAATTGTTGGCAGGTGTTGGATTTCTGTAGGAGATATTTGATTGCTTATGCTCTGCACTCAAGGAGTTCTGAATCAGTAAAAACACCTGAGCTCAGACGCTCAGGTTCAACTGTCGAGTATGGTGCTAGCCGTGACGGTGGTGGTTCCCTCTGCTGAGGTCTGGCAAAGTTGGCACCTATGAAAAAATGCCTCCTTGTCTTCTGTGCTGAGCCACCCTGTAGGTGTACTGCTATAGGCCTGTCATGGGATACAGTGGACACATGGGTGCCATAAGATGCCTGTTAGTTTTGTAAGTAAATTTTAGAAGCTGGTGTTACTGGCAGGGAGGAACTGGCTCTATCTGGGGACATTTACATGCAAGTGAAAAACAGAGCAAAACTTCCTGGTTCTGTCTTGCACCCACAAGGCTGCAAAGCTAGCGAGGACACTGGGGAGTTCTTAGTGTCTGCACAGGGGTTGCTAAGGCTCCTGTCCACCTCACTTCTTCCTCATAGTACCTTGAGGCAGGCTCTTCATATCTCTCTGTGAATCACTGATACCAATCTGGCCAGAGCCAGGGTGCAGTCCTACTGGGTCCCAGGAACCAGCTATGAATCTCCCAAGGATTGTTCCAAAACTTCAGTTCCAAGTAAGTACCCACTGCCTTCCAGGTAGGTAAGAGCTGTTGAGGCTTCAGGAGAGGATTGAGACATGAAGTGTCCAAAGGCTTTGACCCTCAGTTACTGAGGGTATTTCTAGTATCAGAACATCTCTAACTGCGTGTTCTTGTGTTTTTAGTAAAACAACCATGTGCTGGAGGGATGCAGGCTGTGGACTAGATCCTGAGCATAGGCTCTGGCCCAGACGAGACGATTTATTCCTAGTCACTCAGCCCAGTCCTGGCCATTCAGCTTGGTAAGAATGGTCAGGGGCCATCACGATGGGTTCAGAAATGAACTTGACTGTCCAGTTCCCTGTTTGTACTATCTCTCACTGGGCATCAAATTAAGGGCTTGAATTGAACTGTTTCCCTTTAGTTGGAAGGCTCCCGGCATCTTTTATTTTATTTTGGGGCAAAATTAGATGAGAAAAAGCTCTCTGTGCATGACAGTAACTTCTGAAAGAAAAGGCAAATGAAATTACCCCTGCAGGGCCTGAGATTCCTTTCACGTAGGAAGAAACAAAATTTGTGTGGCGTGTTCCCTCTCAGAGAGCAGACTGGCATGTTGAGGAAGCAGAACCCTAAATTCATTCGGGGAACCCCTCCCTGGCGCCTCAGCTACCCTGCCGTAGGTCCTGGGATACAGTCCCGTGGTTGTGCATGTGCATGGAATATGCGTTCCTATGAGAAAAAATATGTGTGAGCACACATCTGTGCACATGCCTGGGTGTGTACACCTGTGCATGTGTTCGGGTGTGTGAGAGTGTGTGAGGGTGTTTTCTTGGGGCGTCCACGAATTTGGGGCAGTAGAGAGAGGTGGTGGCCATAGCAACTGTGCCCCAGGGAAGGGAAACCTGAGTTGGGTTTTCTTCAGAAAGAGGGGGTGAGCACTCAAGGCAACCTTTTTTTTTTTTTTTAATTGAGAGATGATGGAGGCTTTCAAGCCACACGGAGGAGGGAACTGCATGCAGAAACGTTAAGGGGCATGTGAAAGCTTCCGTGTATACACGTGGTCTCCCACCCCTGTGAGGCTCCAGCCCTGATGCGCAGGGGCTGCTATACTGGCGTTTCACAGCAACAGCCTGTTCCAGGAGGAGTGTGGCCTAAAGTTGCCTCTGTGGCTCAGGGCTGAGACTCCAGAGCTGGAGGAGCATGTCTGCAGGGAGTGCCTCCAGGCAGCAAACCACTGGTCACAGAGATCAGAGAGGAGCTTAAGCCTGCTCTGCATCACGGTGGGAATTGAGGCAGGGCCAAGCAGGGACACCCATTCTCTTGCTGCCTCCTTTCTAGGGAGGTGACCACAGCCTTTGTGTCTTGGGATCGTGTAGACCACTGCCCAGATTGTTGCGGCCTCTAGAACTGGGTGGAGGGCTGGACCTGGGCCACGCGGAAGTTGGATGTCTTATCTGGCCTTTCACCTCACACACTGCATAGTGAACAGGGGCCCTGTACCATGGCCTGCAATAGTCTGGCTGACTTAACTACTTCCATCTTCACTTCCGGGGCCCAATCTCTACTAGTCTTTGAACTCTCCCAGGCAGGCTCAGTTCCAAGTCCTGGGTCCTCTTCCTTATCTTATTGAGGAGCCCTCTGAACCTCCAATGGCAGCCTTCTCTGCTCTGTTGGACACTGGAGGCTCTTGGAGCTTGTGCATCCCATAGTTTTACTAAAATCCCTGCTGAATGTCCTCTACTCTGTGGTTTCCTTGCCCACTGGCCCACTGTCCCATAATGAAAATATGCTTATAACATGCTCTGCCACTATCTTAGGGGGTCAGATAAACCTGTTCACCCTTTGGGACCTCCAGTTCCAGCCACTAGCTACGGGGGAGGGCGGGGGGAGTTGCGCAGAGCATCTTCTTGCTCCGTCCTCGGATGCTTCTCGTCACGAAGGATGTTATTTTTGTTAAGGACATCTGCAGAACACATCTGTTAATTTTCTGTATTTGTTTATCCACAGTAAAAATCTGAATTTGTAACTGTTTCACACTGCAGCTCACAAATAAACAGGGAAGAAGCGACACAACAGAAAAATCTAAGCAGAGGTTCAACGATGCTCCTAGCAGTTTCTGGAAAAGACAGGGACATGGGGAAGAGCTTCATGGACAAGCCTATGTCCCTCCACTGGCAGGCTTGGATGTGCATGTGAACGTGGAGTTCTTCTCAACACTGGGCTCCCTCTCATGGCTGCTAAATATCATAGAGTACAGTGAACATCCCTAGAGTTGTTGAGGGTCGGCAACCCCAGCACACTGGGACCAGAGCTGGCAGCCAGATGTTCTCTAGTGAGCGGTTTTCTTTTCCCATCAGATAGCTCCTTCCTAGCCCACCCAGGGCAAGAAGGGCAGTGACACTGCTTTGTGGGTCTTTGGATTCGCTGGGTGAAACATCTCACCCCAACTGTGTCCCAGCTCGGTTTCTGAAAGAGAAAGGACCAAGATGAGGTGTTCCTCCAGCACAGTCGCCATCCTACAGTTCAGAGGATCCCTTACTGTCTCAGCATATCTTTACAAATGAGAAAACAAATGAGACTGGAGTAGCAAATAAGGGTGCGTGTATGTGGCCAGCTTCAGAGATACACATAGAGAAAACTCTCCATGTCTCTCTCTGTCTCTGTCTGTCGTCTGTCTGTCTGTCTGTCTGTCTCTCTCTCTCTCTCTGTGTCTCTCTCTCTCTGTTTCTCTCTCTCTCTCTCTCTCTCTCTCTCTCTCTCTCTCTCTCTCTCTCTCTCACACACACACACACACACACACACTGCACACACGGCCAGAGAGAGACAAAGGAGCTAGGCATTGCTATTCATCACAGACTACATGTTGCTGGGTGGCTGTTGTCTCATGGGAGGAGACTATGAGTTTGCCAAGCATCCTGTAGTGCACAGCAACTCCCACCCCCACTTCACAGTCCTGACATGAGACCAAAGCCTTCTCCACCCTGGTGGGAGGACACACTCACATGGAGGGAGGAGGACTGTGGCTTTCAGGGGGCCTGTCACCATCAACAAGTGACAAGTTCTCTCTTCACAAACCTGTGTGGTGGCAGCTGAGCAATAAAAGAATCTCTCTCAATAAAGAATTACACATCTTCAGAGTTTAATTACAAGCAGCCTTGTCATTCGGAGATTAATAGTGAATGGGTTCCCCCCCCCCTTTTCTTTCTTTTTTTAACTTCAGATGACTGCAGCTGAAGGAAGCCATCACCACTCTTCTCTAGGATATAGAGACAAGCATTCGTGGTGGTGAGGGGTGGAGGGGACAAGGGTCCTGTCTCAGAAGCTGAGCAGGGGAGGAAGGTGACAGGGGTGTTCTGAAGCACTGAGACCCTCTGTGTCCTTGGGCAGTGAGAGGGACCCTCAGGCGTGGAAACCTCCTACCTGTTACCCGGTAAATCAATAGTAAAGTCAGGGAGGACACCAGTACTCCATGTACAGACCTTCCTGGGTATGAGGCCACTTAATTCTAGTGGTGGCCCTTGGAATAGCTATCACTGCCAACATCACCCACCAGCCCCTAGTGGATGTGTCCCTCCCCCTGGGCTGGGCTACGACTGCAGTTACATGGTCCTATCTTACATGCTGAGATAGTCATAGTCTGACCTTGGAGATGCCCTGCCTTCTGCAGTGCCAAGGCAAAGTTTCCCAGTTTCTAAGGAGATCTTTCATAAGTCCCAGAGCCCACAAATCCTCCACCGCAGGAGATGTGTAAATCAGGTCTTTCTGATACAACTCCCATCCTCCCAGAGCAAGGGTACAGGGTGAGGGGACCAGGCATGACTCACCCTGGCCAAGCCTAGGTTCTGGGTCTAGCTTCCTAGTTCTTCCTAGGCCAAGTGGTGTGGCCTGGGAGACTCTCAGGTACTCTCAGCAGTGTGCTTCTGATATGAGCAGTAGGAAAGGCACATAGCTACTGAAATGTCACAGGGCATCAGGGATATGCTTGGTGTTAATGGTGTTAAGTACGAAATGAAAATAAAGCTTACACTTGGATGTTTACAGCAGCATGATTCAAAGTAGCCAGAGTGGAAACTATGCGAAAGTTCATTCTGATAATGAATTGACAGAATATGGCATACTCAAGCATAGGCCCAAGAAAGAATGACTCACAAACACATTTAAAGAGCCTGTGGGAACATTAGTGAGTTGAAAGGAGGCAGTGTAAAAGAGCATACACTGTAGAGTTCCAGCTATGTGAGGTGTTCAAAATAGACAAATCCACAGATACAGAGTAGGGATCTGGCGGAACAGGAGCAGCTGTAAGAGCTTTGTGCTCTTACTCAAGTGACAAGATGCTATACAATTAAGACCGGTAATGGTTTGGTCCTGGGGCTGAAGGCTCTGACAGCCAGTTGTCTGAGGAGACCTACCCTGGTGATGATTCCATCAGGGCTCTGAACTTCGGTTCTCAGACAACACACTATTTGTGTGTGTGTTTAATGGCAGCCGTTGAATTACCAGATTGTAATATTGTATCTGGCCCCTGCAGAGATCGCATTATCCACTCCATAAACAAATAGCACGGACTCATTAAGTTATTAATATCGTACAGAGCCACAATCACCCTGTTTACATCTTGGAGCAGATTTATGAATAATACAACCATTAATCACCCCAGAACGGGAGGGCTCAGAGGAGGGAGGCCACTGTGGGCTTTCCACCCTGAGCAGGAACCCTGAGTTCTGGACAGCCTCCTGCACTAGCTTCCTGATAGTCGGTAGTCTACAAGTTTTCTCTGCTGTCTCCCATGTGGCTGGATCCAGAGCTCTCTGTCCTGCTCCTAATGTCACACTTGTACAAGCCTCTGATGAGATTTCTAGAAGGGAAAGGGTGTGGGCCCAGGTGGGTGGTATCTGGTTTCTGATCAATCTGTGATTGATTTCTGATCAATCAATGCTGAGCATGCCACAGTGTAAATCCAAAGTAAAGATGGAAATGACCTAAAAACCCCAACATCTGTGTGTGGTTTCTGTCAAAGCTAGTCGCAGTTCCGTGCTCTTCCAGCTGTTAATGTTCCACTGTGCCCTTCCCTGCTTTGCCTTTCCCTGCCCTGGGTCAGAGGGTGTTTGCAGGGTGGGAGCTTGGAGTAGATTCTAGCAGTTCAGTGAGTTCCTAGCCAGCCTGGACGTGCACTGTGGTCAGCAAAGGAGAAGAAAACAAATCAGTCTCAGGAAAGAATTTAACTTGTGAAGGAAGAGCTTCTTCTTATTTCTTTTAATTCTTTTTACTCCTCAGCTCCTACAAACTTCCTTTTCACTATGACAGTGCAGACAGCAGTTCCTGTTCCAGTTTTGACAGTGTTGGGCTCTCTGAGTCTCTCTTATCTGTATGTATTATCTTTCTTTCTCTGTCATCTACCTATCATCTATCTATCTATCTATCTATCTATCTATCTATCTATCTATCTATCATCTATCTATCTATCTATCTATTATCTATCTATCATCTATCTATTGTCTATCTTCTATTATTACTTATTTTCCTTCTTCAGCAATATTGGGGATTGAACCCAAGACTTTGTACTTACAAACACGCCACATCTATTTAGGCAGATCTCTCCATATCTGATGGGTTTGTCCATCTGTTTGGTGCAAGTGTGTGGCCAAGTCACAGAAGCCTGCGTGTAAATCCTCCACTGAGAAATGTTAGATGTAGTATTCTTGGAGCCCTGCAAGGTTATGCTCACATTGACAGGTGATGGGAGAGGGAAGGATCGAGAGAGGAGAAGGAGACATGCAGAACAGGATGGGGAGAGACTCCAGATCCATGTCAGGACCAGAAAATCACCAATTCTAAGTTCTATTAAAAGATTTGCTCAGAATCTCAGAATTCTCCGGAAGCATACCATGTAGCAAACATGCACTTCTGCTTGGGACATCTGTTTCCACAGGCCATGGCGATTAGATCCACTCCTGGGCAGTCCAATCTAAGAGTGTGTTTGGAGAGGTGGAATCTCTTGGCATGAACATTGCTGCTGACGGAAGGTGCTTTATGGGGCCAAGAGGAGCAGGGACTTGCAGGGTTCAGAAAACAACTAAAATGTCCTCCACCTGTTGTTAATGTGTGATATGATTTATTCTTCATAACTCTTCAAAGCCACTACCAACAAACCCCTCCTACCAAGGCCTTTTGACACATTCAAGCTGCTCCCTTATCACAGCCGGGCATCAGTTTACCTTTCGCTAGTCCCAGGAGGGCAGACAACTACAACTACCCAGCCTGGCCTGGGTGGACTGCGGGAATTGGTAGGGATAAAAGGACCTGGCTTCTCTTTCCTAGCTGGGCTCCCTGTGACATGTAGATTCCCCAGGGAGAGTGACTCCAGTAGGCTCCAGTAGGTCCATGTCAAGGCAGCCCATCTCTGATCCCTGACATGCTTCCCACAGCCACTACTCAGGCCTGTCAGGGTGACCTCCCTGTCCTGGGAGCTGAGACATGTAGTCCAGAAGTCTGCCCCTGTCCCATTGTCTCTGCCTCCAGGACTTGTTCTTCTGTCCTATCTTTTGCTCTTCACCTTCATTCCAGACTTCCTTCCATCCATCCCTGTCATTCTCAACCCATGTCAGTTTTTGTTTTTATAATACTTTTATTAATAACTTAAGTTTCATACAATGTATCTCTATAACACCTGTTTCCCATTCCTCCCTGGTCCACCCTTCTACCTCTGTGTCCTCAAACAAAAAAGCAAACAAACAAAGCAAAAAGAAGAAAATTAAGTCCTGCTTGTGTGGCTATGGGAGCATGGATCTTGGGCATCACCATGGTTTCTGGAGGCAGCAGGATGCTCTGATCACAGACATTCACTTGGCCTACATTAGACTGAGATTAAATATGATGAAATTTGACCTGAAGTTGGGCTTCACTGCCCAAACCTGCAGGCACCCGGATATCCTGTAGGTACCAGGGCATTCTGCAGGCACCTGGACATCCAACAGGTGCCAGTTTTCCTACAGAAAAGCCAGGTGTCATCCTGCTCGTTTTAATTGGAAAAGAGTTTGGCTCCAGGGCCATGCCTCCCCTCCTTAGCATCCCTGTGCAAATCACCCCCTGGACCCAGATATTTACATGTGGCCCACATCTCATGTCTCAAATGGAGTCTTTGGGCAACTCCTGATGTCTTGTGAACATCTTTGGTGCCGCTGTGCTGAATAACAGCCATCCTTGAGTCACTGGGACATAGATCATAGGCTGGGCAAATACCTCGCTGTGTAGCCATGAGGTAGGGTCAAGGATGAGGTCCTGTCTCACTGCCTTCACTTAAGCTCCCCCAAGAGAAGGATCTTTAGAGATCAAAAGACAAAACAAAAAGCTGCATGTACTTGGTGCTCTTTCCATATGAGGGGGCCCGGCATAGGCCTAGCCACAGAGCCTGGAGCATTAGGCTCTCCAGGGAGCCTTCAGAGCCTCTTGCCCCTCACTGGGGGCATCAGAGAGGGCGCTCATGGATCACTGTGATGACTCACAGGGCCAATTTAATTACAAAAACCTGATCTGAGACCTTAATTAAATTTTTAAAAATGTAGTCTGTTCTTTCTGGGAGCAACAGGGGTCTTTTTTCCACCCCACTTCCTGCATGAATTAGCTCATCTACTGAGTGAGCTCCCGGGGAGCCATTGGAAATGCAGATCACCATCTCCAATGTCCCCCCAGGCTCTAACAAGTCCTCATTATCTGGAAATCTCTGCACCCCTGACTGGCACCTTAACACACACACACCTTTGATAGGCACCCATGAATCAGGGCCGGTAGCCCAGGAAACCTATGCTATTTGTCAATTTAATATCCTTAAACCAACAGCCTGAATCTCTGTCAACAACCATTACACGGGATCATATTGTGTTTCCTTTCTATAAATTCAGCTCATTACCGTGTGTGGCAGATCTCGGCCCGTTCCTCCTGCTTGCCTTTCTTGGGTTTAGCCACTTATCTTCCCGGGAATGTGCTAGTGGAGAGCAGCTCATGAGATCATGCCTCCTTGTAGCTTCTTACAAATTCTGCTGGGAAAGTTGAGCCCTCAGTTAGTAGAGGAGACTCTGGGTGGGAGGCAGGAGCCCTTAGCTTGGCTCCCAGCCATCCCCTTCCCTTTCAGAGCCTGATTTGGAGGCTGTTTTCTCTTCCCATGCTTACAGACACTTAGTGACACTTGGTACCACTTGGTGACAGTTACAGCCAGAGACTGTGGGTTGGATGGACCATAGGACATCAGACTTAGAGTTTGACTCTCAAAGCATTCAGACATATGTACTTCCATTCTGTGCCTGATGGTGGATGGAGAGGAGGAACAAAGCTGGCTTTGCTAGGCCTGGCCCTGGGCACTGTGGGAGCATGGCACCCCAGCATTCTTGACTCTCTATAGGAGTTGGCTGCACCTACCCTCCACTTTAAGACATACCAGCTGACCTCATGGTCTCCAATACCAAGAGATGCCAGTGAGCCTCCCTTTACTGAAGTGTCCAGACAGGTCAGAAGCTGCCAGCAAGAAAGGAATGTCAATATGGGCCTTGAGGTTTAGTCTGCTTTCTTTGTTCCCAGAATGGCTTTTACAGCCTGCAGTCTTGGGCCAGCCAACCCTTGGACCAAGTGTTAGAGTTGACATTTAGGGCAGATGCTGGACAGAAATACCTGCTGGGGACACAACGCATGGCTGTTCATGTCCACCATGGACGCTGATACAGGGAGTACTGAGGGAATGCTGGGGTTGCTTCTGCAGCCATAAGAGAAAAATCTGGCTCCTGGGAACTCATGCATAGGGTAGGGTTGAGTGAGGCAGCAAGGGCACAGGTAGAGCTGAGGGCCACCTGGGGCATTCATAGGTGTAGCATCATGGTCTCCAGATATGCACACACTCAAAGTACACCACACAGAGGCATGCACATTACATAAACCACATATGGTCCTAGACAGCCATACATCATACATAGACATACAGATGCAAGCATGTCCATTGCATATCACACACATGCACACACACACACACAGGCATACATACAGTCACAGATCTTGCACTTGTATGCATATAAAGAGACATATGCACATATCTGAACACCGTACACAGACACATGAGCTACACACAAACAGAGATATTTACAGATAAACACAGTCACATAGCATGTGCAGGCATATATATTCACACAGAGATATTATTCACATACACACTCACATGGGAGACATGGTTATGCACATATCACACGGTCACACATATGCACACGTGCATCTGCACACTCACATAGATGACATAGACATACATGAACACGTATAAGCTCAGTAGTTTCAGTCTTTCATGTGTCAGTGTGAATCTGACTTTTGGGAAAGCCGGCGACGAAATGACAAACTTGAAAGAGAATGGGAGCACCTGGAGCACACAGATGACGTTGTCATATTGCAGAGCCTAACTCTTCATCCTGTGCTTTCTGCCACAGTGAAAGGCTACGTGTTTCTCATCTACAGGAAAAACAGAACCAAAGAGGGGTCAAAGGTCTTAGAGAAAACAAAGCACAACAGCCTTCCAGGCTGCCTGAGGCCAAATACTGTGTTCCTCTCTATGCTCCTGACAACCTTGTGTGCTCCCAGGTCAGCTGTCCAAAGTCAGCAGGTGTCTCCCAGGGGCTCTGGAACCTCACCCAGTACCGTCCAACAATGAATGAGGTTATAATGGATGCCAGGCTGGCTTCGGCACCCCAGTAAGCCTGCATCTTCCCTACACACAGTAGAGAGCTGTCTACAGATGTTCACATGGTCTGGGGACATGGGCCTATAGCCTGGGCCAGCACTGTTCATGCCATAGTTCAGACCTATCGTCTCCAGAACTGTGTGACTCTGAATCTCATTATTTCATTAGGGCATGGAATTGTGGGACATGGCCACCGTGCCCAGGAGACTTAGTGTTGACTGATCCACACTGTCCCACAGGACAGACAGAGAATCATTTCAGCTACTTAGTGCCTCTCCAGGCCTGCTAGCTTTGTGCTGTGTCAGCTCTGCACAGGTCACATGAACCTGTGCCTGTAAGCTGCATTACCCCTCCTTTTGTGGACTACAGTGAGGGTTGCCATGATGGAAATTCAGAGAATGGACACCCAGTGTTAAGACTCAGGCATCAGTTCCACTTGGACCTTCTGTTCTTGGTGTCCAGAGAAGAGAAGCTAAACTGGAACATTGGCTTCTTGGCTCTCATGCCGGGTTCTGCATTCCCACTGGAGAGGGAAACCTTGCCAGCACACTGAGCCCTCTGACCTAGGGCCTAAGATGGCAATTGCACTGTTGTGAGTCGCAGATGTGGTGGCAGCTGTGGGGACTCACATGGGCTGAGCTGGCATCTGGTGCTGGCCTGGACTGTGCGGCACGGGAATTGTGGGCAGAAGAAGGTTCTGTCTCAGCTGGGTATGCTATCTTGAGGCCTTGTCAGCCCACGGGCAGTATTAATGTCACAAACCATGCCTCCTCCTTGGTAGGGTAGATGCTGGCGTGTGTGATTCATTTCTTGTCAACCAATCTAGAGTCGTCTGGGAAGAAAAAAAACATCAGTTGAGAAAATGCTCTAATCAGAATGGCTTGTAGGAAAAGCTGTGGGGTGTTTTCTTGATTGGTGATTCTTGATTCTTGATATGGAAGGGTATAGCCTGCCGTAGGCAGTACAGTCCCTGGGAAGGTAGTCCTGGGGTGACATAAGAAAAAAAAAAAACTGAGCGAGCCATGGAGAGCACACAGTAGCAGCATTTCTCCATGGCTTCTGCTTCAGTGCCTGCCTTGGCTTTCTCTGATGACTGCAACCTGTAGGTCGTATAAATCCTTTCCTCCCCCAGTTGCTCTTGGTCATGGTGTTTTATCACAGCAATAGAAACCCTAACTAGGACATGAGGAGACCAAATGAACTGAGGTTCATCTCAGAGGTACCCTGACAATGGTCAACATGCCAGGGCTGGTCCATGACGGAGATGTGGCAACTGTGCAAACCTTCATTTCCTGTGGCACAGTGACTCACTTGGCAAGCAGGGAGATTGAGGGGGACTTCCAGGGTCATGAATCTGGGACCACTTGTCTTCTATTTCATCCCAGGTTCCTCTGCTTCCTCAGCTTTCTTCCAGACCTCCTCCAGTTGTCAGTTTCTTTGACTTGGAAATGACAGATCTTTTCCTGTTGCCCAGACCACATCCACTAGCTCCTGCAGGCTGCCTAATATGGGAGAGGGGGTGGTACTTCTCACACCTCAATGTGCACTGAGGCTGCCTGTGGGTCCTTGCTTTCCAGTCCCCTCCCCAGGGCAGCCAAGCCATTGCCTGCTGATGGCTCAATTTTGGGAAGGAAGTGGCACAGGCAGGAACCATCTGGGATGAGAAGGTCTTGGGTGGAGGCTGAGAGCTGAGAAACAGACTTCCCAGGAGGGAGTATCAGTGTAAACAGCTCAGTTTATTGAAGCAAAGGGATATATATATATATATATATATATATATATATATATATACACACACACATACATATATATATATATGTATATATATATATATATATATATATATATATATATATATATATAGCAGAGAGAGGGTGGGGGAAATGTCCCATGTGGTGATATGCTATTGGCCAGGGCAGAGATACTAGGAGAACTCCATTTGCATGCGGAGGTGCTCACAATCAGACCTGGGTGGTCATATGTCATTGACTGGGGTGAGAGTATTAGGACAGCTTCATTTGCATGAGCAGGAGGGGGTTACAGAGGCCAGGGGAAGAGACCTTATAAGGTCATATAGGAGAGGCGGGGGCTAGCCTGGGATCTTTCAGCTTCAGTGGTCAGATAAACATTAACCAGGCCCCATACCTTGGAGAGGCAGCATTTTAACAGGTACTATGTGTTCTGTCATAAGACATGACAGAAGGAGGAGCTTTGCTGTCTGTTGGTTCTATCTTGAGTCTGTCAAAGTAAGAAACAAGGAACAGCCGAATGCCTTCTGCTCTCAAGGTAAACAATCTAGGGTTCAAAGTACACTTCAACCCCCTATTAGCTCTAGGCCAGCTCCACAGATGCTGAGTCCTCTTTACCCATCTCCTTCTTAAGTCACTACACCCCCTTCAGAGCACTGGGGAGATACCCCAGTATCAGATGCCCCATGACCTGGAGGGATCCAAAGCGGGTCTTCAAAACCTGTGCCTCACCACCCAGTCCCTGCCCTTTCTTTTTTAGGATCCTGGGTCCAGGTGATCAACCTGTGGTCCCCGTAGCTGCTTCCCCTAGAGAACCGGGAACAGATGCAAACATCAGTGATTTTATTTCACCAGCAATCCTGCCCCTAAGTCCCCAGAGTCTGGTTTGCATGAACTCTGTGCTCTTATGAAGAAAGCTGATTTTTTCTGCCTAGTAAATCTGTTTCAAGACCATTGTTTTACTCACAGATTTATAGAAATTCATTCTCGTCAGCAGATTCTTTTGTCTAAAGTGTCTTTGACTCACTCCCAGTGGGTCTTGGGACTAAAAAGCTACCACTAAGGAGCTTGGCAGGGAGAGAATTAAGTGATGAGCTGGAAACCACAGTGTCTCCAAATATACTTCTGGGTTCTGACAAGCTCAGCATAACCTTCTCCTCTAGAATGGCTGGGACTCCTAGGAAAAGTTTATCCTTCCTGGTGCTGGATATCAGCATCTGTTTGTCTCCCCATAGCATTCCAGTTGAGGGGGTGCATGGCATCACGACCAAGACCATAGAACCTTAGCAGCCTCTGCCTGAGTCACTGCTCCTTCATTTGATCACTGCATCTCGGTTTCCCGCTCTGGTATAGGCTCATAGTTTGTGCTGGAATGAAGGGTCGTAATGCACTCAGAGCTTTGGGACATTTGTGAATGTTTCGTGTGTGTACGTGCATACAAGCACGTAGATACCCATGAGGCCAGGACAGACCACTGGACCTTTGGAGCAGGAGTTATGGGCAGTTGTGAGCTGCCCAACATAGACGTTGGGAAACTCAATGTGGACCCTTTGAATGAGCAGTAGCTCTAGAATGCTTCTTGGTCATTACATGTTCAACTCTCAAAGATTTCAGGGTTCTAGGTAGTGTCCAGTTGGGCTTTCAGCACTAGAGTGTGGACACAGCTTAGACAGGGAGTCCCCGTCATGGCCACAGGACCCTATTCTGTACACAGAGATTCCACAATCTAGATTCATCTGGGAAGACAGAACTTTTAACTGAGAAAATGTCTCCATAAGATTGGCTTGTAAAAAGTCTGTGGGGCATTTTTTTGATTAATGATTGATACTGGAACCTGAGGCCACTGTGGGTGGTACCACTTGTGGGCAGGTGGCTCTAAGTTGTTTAAGAAAGCAAGCTGAGCAAGCCATGGGGAGTGAATAGGTGGGCACTGGCTTCTGCTTCAGTTCTGCCTCTGGATTTCTTCCATGAGCCCCTGCCCTGACTTCCCTTTGTGATGGATTATAACCTGGAAGCTGAAATAAACTCTTTCTTCTACGAGTTGCTTTTGACTACGGTCTTTATCACAGCAACACGAGGAAGACTAGGACACCACCCATACTTGACATTTTCAGTCTTCACAGCTGTGAGACCTATTAACTTTTTCTTCCAGCCTGCCTGGAAGCGGACAGGCAGATTTTGGTTCCTTGGCCTGAACATTCAAATCAAAGATTTCATGGTCACACTGGTTTGGGTTTCTGCACAGGGTGGCAGAGGCACATGTCAGAGTGAAAGTTCACATCTCCAGGCAGAGTACAAGGAGAGAGAAAGGACCCCACCCCCTTCAAGGCACATCCCAAGAACCTAGAGACATCCCTTTAGACCCTATCTCCTAGCAGGAAACTCAACCCTTTAGGCCCGTGGCCTCACATGACCCTGTGTAGCTGCGTATAATTACCAACCTAGTATAACTATAACCTAGATCACATAGTTCTCAAGCAAAAACTTTATACTGACAGCATTGTGCCATAATATCAAAAGATTGAACATGGCTGACTAGATCAGTCAGTAAAATGCTTGCTTTGCAAGCATGAAGATGAGTTAGATTCATCCACCCAATCCCAGCACTGGCAGGGCAGAGAATTGAGGACAGCCGGGGCTTGCTGGCCAGCCAGTCTAGGCTACTCAATGAATTCTCCATCAATAAGGACAAGGTGGACAGTGACTAAGGATTGGTACTCAAGGGTGTCTTGTAGCCTCTGTCCACATATGCACACACGTACACAAAATCCTGGACATCCCTATAAAGATCTATTGCTTTCTAGAGTGTTTCCCTCGGGAGTATACATAGAACCAAGCCTTCAATACATAGCCTTTAGGAGGCCTAGACTGTCAAATAATCCTACTTCCTTTTAAAAAATGTTTTATTTTAGTTGGGAAGTGGTGGTGCACACCTTTAGTCCCAGCACATGGGAGGCAGAGGCAGGCAGATCTCTGTGAGTTCGAGGACAGCCTGGTCTACAGAGTGAGTTCCAGGACAGTTATAGTTACAACAGAGAAACCTTGTCTTGAAAAACAAACAAACAAAAAGAAGTTTTATCTTTTTTTTTTTTTTTTTTAAAAATGTGTTTGAGTATTTTACCTACATGTATGTATGTATGTATGTATGTGGGCAGTGCCCCACAGAGGCCTGAAGAGAGCATTGGATCCTCTGGAATTGGAGTTGCAGAGAGTCGTGAGCCACCATGTAGATGCTGAGAACTGATCCAGGTCCTCTGTAAGAGCAGCAGGTACTCTTACCCTCTGAGCCATCTCTCCATCTTTCTTTCCGTGCTGCTCATCATTGGTCCTCACTGACAGGTACAGAATATGGTCAGAGGGTTGGGGACTTCCTGGAATGGTTACCTCCTCCCGCCGTGGCTGCACACCAGGGTGGGTGGGGTCTCTTGGTTCCCCGAAGCTCTTTACACCTGGAAATGGCACAGAACACACTGTCTACAGGACGATGTGTCACAACTCTTGAGTCCTGTCACACGGGATGCTTCGGGTGTCACATGTCTTTGTCTCTGTAAACACACACACACACACACACACACACACACACACACACTCAGATCCCTGCCACACAGTGATGCTTGGGTGTCACGTGTCTCCGTCTCCACACACTCAGATCCCTTCCCTCTACTTCATAAATCCAGCAAACAGCAGAATTTCTGAAAGTGTATAAAGTAGAAATAAGACTCCCTCCAGACAGAGCCGTGCAGTAAAAATGAAGTTCCCTCTACTCTGGCCTTTTACGAGAGCGGTTGGAGGCCTGGCCGCAATCTATTCCAAATCTCAGCCTCACCCCTAAATCACTTCCACACTTGAGA
Source organism: Cricetomys ansorgei (assembly GCA_026225945.1). NCBI lineage: Eukaryota > Metazoa > Chordata > Mammalia > Rodentia > Nesomyidae > Cricetomys > Cricetomys ansorgei. The sequence continues at coordinate 81,522,840 of JAMJFZ010000199.1, read as the reverse complement.
CCGAGGCTGCTGATATTATTTCAGCACTCTTTCCAACGAGATGCAAAATATGTGATAATCATTATTCTAACGTCACCTGGGGCTTCCTGGTCAAGTAAAGATATTTCAAACGCCGCGTTTTCGAGTCAGGGATGGCTACAAAATATTTAGAGAACTCCACCAAAGAATCACCGGGCCATGAATCAACAGCTGCGCACCGAGAGCCTTTTCATCCCAGACAGGGCTGGAAACTCAGAGGGAGATAAATTTTCATTCTTTTCACTCGCTCTATTATCCACTCCAACTGCAGTGCTAGGCGCTCTGCCTTCCCTGGCTCCAGGCCCAGGCTGCTGTCCAGGTGCCATTAGCAACCATGAGGGGCCACCCAGCTGCGAAGGCAGAAGATTGCCGTGCCCAGGCTGCCTTTTCTGCAGGCCTTTCCTTGTGTCTCATGTTTCCTCGAGACAAATACACATACACCTGTGTGTGTGTGTGTGTGTGTGTGTGTGTGTGTGTGTGTGTGTAATGTCTCTCTCTACTTCAGAGTGTGTGGTGGTTTGAATGGAATGTCTTCCATAGGCTTATTGCCTTTGAATATTTGGATCTCGGTTAGTGGCACTGTTTGTGGAGGGTTAGGCCTTACTGGAGGAGGCTTGTCACTGGGGATGGGCTTTAAGGGCTTAAGATCTCATCCTTAACTCTCTGAGTTTGCCCTCTCTGCTTCCAGCTTGTGGTTCAAGATGGGAGCCCTCAGCTTCTTAATCCTACTGCCATGCTTCCTGCTTGCTGCAATGTCTCTCTGGAACTGTAATCCCAAATAAACCCTTTATTCTGGAAGTTGCTTTGGTTATGGTATTTTATCACACCGGTAGAAAAGTAACTAATGCAGAGTGACATGTGCACACATTCTCTACATCATCATCAAGGGCTCCCTAGAGCAAAGGGCCGGAAAACAGTGGCCAGCTGGAGTAGTCTGGCCCTCTGTTTTTGTAAACAAAGGGTTTGGGGTTTTTTGGCACACAACTGTCCCATCTATCTGTAGTTGGTGTAGCACACTGAAGAGGCAGAGTTGAGGGGTTGCCACGGAGACCATATGACTGTATATCAGGACCACCAAGAAACAAGTTCTTACTGATGCCCTCCCAGCTAGCCCCAAGGATTGTGTGGGTGAGCCTGACGTCCCACAATCGCCACCCTGCCAAGTTGACACATACTCTTCATCCCTTCTGTTTAGTTTCCAATATTCAAAACTCAAACACAAACTAAACTCTTTGTGAACAAATGAATACTCCTCCCACCCCCACCCCAGCCAAAACTGCCAAGAAAGTGAAAAAATAAAAAAATAAAAAGAACTAAAGTTCAACTTTGGACCATCTGAGGATTTCTCACTTTTTTTTTTGAAATAAGAGAGACATATGGACTATCTACTTTATTTATTTCACAATAAATATTGCTGGTAGAAATAACACCAAACAAATGTGGTAGTGAAAAAAAAAACTTCGCACAAGGAAATGTATGTTATTGTTTTCATGAGATTTAAGTAAGCAAACTTCAGCTAGAGAACGGTGAAGTATGTAGAAGTCTATGTATTTAATAAAGAAAACCAAGGCTGGAAATATTCATCAATAGCTAAGATTGCATACTGCTCTTGAGGATCTAGGTTCAGTTACCGGCACCATACCAGGCAGTTCACACCTGTCTATAACTTTGACTCCCAGGAGTCTGATGTTCTCTGGCCTCCAAGGGCATCTGTACTCACGTGTACCCTCCACACACATAATTAACAGTTCCATTTTGACAGACGAGCTACAATTCTTACAATTCTTAATATTTGTATTTATTAAATTAAATTTGTCCATAAATCATCTGTGTATTCAGCCATGTACCTTTCCACTACTCTTCCATCCATTAATCACCCATCTGTCCATCCATCCACCACTCATCCGTTCATCTATCTATCATCCGTCCATCTACTCATCCGCTCATCCATCCATCTACCTAACCACCCACTCATCCATCCATCCATCCATCCATCCATCCATCCATCCATCCATTGAATGGCCTTTCCATGGAGATTGAAAATAAACACCTGCCACAAACTGAGACAGCACCGGCAGCCAAGACAACAATAAACTCAGGTTTATTATGCTGAGAAAACTGATTTTATTGCATGTCACTTACAGAGCAATGGATGATAGTGGACAATTCCATTTTCCCCAAAGTTGTCATCCAACCTGACAAAGATCGTCTTTTATGTGGCTCAAAGTACAGCACATAACTGATGCAAACTTCCTAGTGTTGAAGTTGTGAATGTGACTATAGACTCAGACAACATGAAGCACAGACAGAACTAGACTCTGGGGAAGTTGTTTATATCAACTCTATCCTTAGTAGCAATTTTTGCAAACACTGTCCAAACATGGAGACAACTATTTATTTGTTTATTTTTTTTGCTAAAGTCAAGCCTATAGAACATCTGAACTATGTTGGCTATAAGATGTAGTTACTCTGGCTTAGATTTAGGGGAATAGTCTCACTGCATCATCCATTCACTTAAACATATTCATCATCCACCCAGTCATCTAATGTTCATATATATATCTACGCATACATATGTACACACATTCCTCCACCTACCATCTACCATCATCTACTGACCATTCATACTTCAACCTAACCTTCCATCCATCCCTCTATCCACCCATTATCTACTCATCCATCATCCATCCATCCATTTGCTTATCATTTATTGGTCAACCTAATCAGCCATCTATCCATCTACCCAGCCAGCTATACATTGTCTATCCATCTGCTAATCACCCTCTACTGATTATCTATCCTTTCACCTAACCATCTGTTTACACAGGCACCATCTAGCATCCATCCACTTATCCATATCCATTGATCCAGTTAGTTAACCCCTTATTCATTTCAAAAAAATTGAAATCATTTAAAATAAAACAATAAAAATAAATATATTAAGGTCTAGAAAGCTATCAGGATTGTAGGTCAGACCATGGGGAAATGAGGATGACTTTACGTGTTGGGTCTTGTATCAACACCAAATTGAAGCCACAAATTCAGTTCTGTGCTTTTTTCTTTAATTTAAAATTTACATTTACTCTCTCTCTCTCTCCCCCCATCTCTCCCTCTCTCTCTCTATTCCTCTAGCCCTCTCTTTCTCTTCCTCTCTCTGTGTATGATTACACGTATCCATGGGAGGATGTCTAGGGATAAAACTCAAGGCATCAGGCTTGATGTTAAGCACCTTTATCTGCTAAGCCATCCTGCCCATTTAACAGACATGACCTTCTTATCGAGAAAGCTAACCCAGTCAGTGACTCATCATTCCTGTCTCCTAGAAGACAACATGGCGCATCAGGGCCTACGTATCTTGGCTTGACATTCAGGTTGGAGGCTCTTCAGTGATGCTTTACTTCAGTCAGTGACAGAGCAGTTACTGTGTGCTGGATCTTCCCTGTGGGCCTTGCTTGAGAAGTTTACAGCAAATACTGAAGACACCATTTCTTGACTGGCGAAGATATGCAGACAGATTACAACTTGGGAGGAATGATTTCCACCCCACAGGGATATACTTTACAGAGCTCAAAACTGCAAAATGGTACTTATTTGCAAAAAGCAGTAATTCACACAGTTGGGTCACTGAGCGCAATCATTTCAAGAGGGAGTCAGAACCTGTGTGATGAGGACACTGGGTTGGTTACTGTCTTGTTAAATCTGGTTCATCTCTGTAAAACTCATAGCCATTTGTATAGAGTGTTGGGAAAGGAGTCTACGGAAAGATCACTGTCTATTTCGAGATGAAACCATGGTGTATTATCCAAGCATGTCCTAAATCCAATGATGGTATTGGGGGGGGGCAATTATAAGAAACAGAAGAGGACAGACACACAGAGAAGACCACAGGAAGATGGTGACAGGGAGCAGAGAGCCGTGTCTATGGAGACTCAAGGAAGGCAGCAGCTTCCAGGAGCCTGGAGTGAGCTTGGCTCTGACTCACTCCTGAACTTGCATTTGATGCTCTCTGCGGACACACTGACTCTGGCTTTCTGGCTTCTAGAATTATCTGTTTTTGGTAACTTGTCATGGAATCCCTCAGAAATTAGTATAGCTTGAATGGAGGGTCTGTTCAGTCACGTCACCATGGATGGAAGTTTGTTACCCTTTCATTCAGAACGCTACTTTAAAGCATTCATGAAATAAAAGACATTTCATCCGAGGGACCTACATTTAGACAACAATAAGTCAGGTCGATGAGATAAGAGATGCTTTATCTGCTGACTGAGTGCACATTTCTTCTCGTTCTAGCTCCGATAACATTGGCAGAACTAAGTTAGGAGAGAAAAAAATATCTTTCAACACCCTGAATGAAAAGAAATGATTCATGATGGAGCCTCATCCATTAAATATTCTTGGCCATTATTGGGTACCTAGTAGTACAAAAGTGAGATGGGTACATCTTCCCACCAGTCTCAGGTCTCCCCAGAAGCCACCCTGATAGCTGAGGTCAGTGGAGGGCTGTTGCAGAGGTGGGAACTAGTTTTATGATATGGGTGTTCCTGTCCCTCACACTGAGGTTAGAGTGTAGTGAATCAGGGTAGGAACTTTTAAGAAAATTTTTGACAGTTTCATACATGTACAAAGTAAGTTTGAGGTGTTCCACACTGCCCTCATCTCCCTCTCTTTCTGAAGCCCGTTTCCAAAGGATTCTCTCTGACTTTAGTTATGGCTGCTACTTGAGTGAGCATGAATGAGGGTTGTTTTTACTGTTGGAACATGGACAACTTACCAGCCACAGAGGACAATGTCAACCCCTCTCTGTTAACTGCAGTGATGATTTTGACAATAGCAGCAGCAGCACCTAGTAAATTTCAACAGATCACCCTCATCGGTCAGCTCTGGAATGGTCCCAAGATTCTTAAAGCTTCCGCTGAAAACCCTGGGCCTCCAGCTTTTGAAATGGTCCTTTTCCTCCTACTTCCTGATTCTTACAACAGAAAGCATCATTTTCTCCTGGCCAGTGATCTACCCCGTAGAGCACTGCAAAATGCACCTCTCATCCAATACGCTCTAGAAACTTTCATTTGACCTACTCAGAACTGTTTTGTTTTTTCTTTTTGTTTTTGTTTTTTTCTGGAATCTTCTGCTTTTCTTGTGGAGATTACACTTGGATATCCTGAACTCCATTGGTGAAATTAAAATTCTACTCCTAAATGTAGAGGAACACTTGGAAAAAGTTTTTGTTATTTTGGTTTCTTTAAAAATGCAAAATGGCATTTGGATTAGGTTTATGTTCCCAGCTGTGGTATAGTTGTTTACGAGTTGGATTTGGAATGCCTGGTGCAGGTGGCTATAATTCGGTCAGGCACCTGTTCTGGCACCTGTTGCTTGTTCTTAGGATTTCGTGCCGCATGGGTAGATGGGAACTTTTGGCTTAGGGCACAAAAGGTCGGAAGCCACTAGAGTTGGGGTGGGTGTTGGTTGGTGGTTCGTAGGTTATGTTGCTGTCATTAATTAGTGTGATAATTCCTAAAAGAACAAAGGTTGGAGAGATTTGAGCTTAGGACAGCCTAAAAAGAGGCTGTGAAGATTTCTACCTTTCTTTCTGTATCAAGCTCTCTTGCAAACGTGATGAAGATTTCTTTCTATCTTTCCTTTCTCTATCCCTAAATAGAGGGTAAAAAATTGTGGTGTACTGCTACACCTAAAGATTTGTTTCTTGCAAAATTGGGGCTGGAGAATTGACTCAGTGGTTAAGAACACTGTCTGTTCTTACCGAGAATCTGGGATCTATTTAGCACCTGGATAGAGTCTGGCAACCAGACTGTAACGCCAGTCCCAGAGGGTCCAATGGCCTCTTCTTCTTCCATAGATATCAGACACACATGCGGAGCACAGACATAATGCAGGCAAAATATCCATGCACAGTAAGGGGAAAATATTTAAAAAAAAAAAAAAAACAGCCTATGAACACCATTGGAATGTTTCTGCTCCTCTTTGGTTACCTGCAATTTTCTCAAAGCATCATGGGAATGTCTCTGTTCTTTTCTGTCACCTTCCAGTCCCCATCACCTTGACAGGACCCCAGCTATCTCAGAGGGCTCCACTGGGGAGACCTCATGACCAGAGAGCCATGTAAAGGGAGAGGAAGTCATCCATGTCTTACCTGGTGAACTCTAGAAGTCCATTAGGTGAATGGGCTCCTAATCTCAGCCCTTGCCAAATGAGAACAACGGATGGAGAAAGCAGATGGAGTGGCTACACTATCGACTCTGTAGTCTTTCCAGAGTGTAGAGTATGGGCACAGAGCCATCATCCAGTCAGGCCTCTGTGTCACTTGGTTTTGTAGTTGCATGAGGACAACCCCATCCCTGAAGGCCTACTATGTGCCACATGAACAGCACCCAGTGACCTTGCCAAGTCCATATATTAGCTTTTTTTTTTTTTTTTTGCCAGAGATAAAATTGATGGTTGGGTGTTCAAGTTCAAGTCCCCAGTAGTGGAGATGGTAGGGAAGTGACTTGAATGATGGCTTGGCTGACTAGGCACCTAGTCTGTGTACTACATTGCTTCACAGAGAGATAAGTCCTACTTGGACATTTTCCAGAGGCATTCCAGGAGGAGACTCCAGAAAGTGGGTTTGCCGGTTTAATAAGGTTGTTAATCAGAGTGTAGAATGACCCTTTTTTAAAGACTGGTATGTACATTAGCATTGTTTTAGGGACCAAGGTACCCTACAATTAAAAACATTAGTTTAACCGTGAACTCATCATTCGTTCATAGTCTCTTGCTAATATTGTGTTATTGTATGTGCATGGGTGCTCTGCTTGCATGTGTTTCTGTGCACGCCATGCATGTCTGGTGTCCACAGAAGCCAAAAGAAGGCACTGCGTCCTCTGGGTCTATAATTACAGATCACCGTGAGCCACCTTGTGGTTGCTGGGAATCTAATTCAGGTCCCCTGGAAAAGCAGCCAGTTCTCGTAACTGCTGTGTCAACTCTCCGTCCTCATTCAGTCATATTTTAAAAATCAAACACATTGACACACCCAAACCCATGTCTGGGGTATGCTTGTGGTTGGGTGGTTCTGCAGATGCACCTGAAAGAGCCATGGGCTCAGGGAGCCCTCCTTTCATTTTGCACATGTGTTTTCCCTCTGCCTGAAGTTGGAAGCCACTGAAGCCTGCCACCCTTAAATAGTCTTCTTTATTAAGTGACACGTTTGTCTTCCTCCCGAAGTCTGTCAGCTTGAGCATTTGTATACCTCATTCTCTCAAGGTCTTAAAGAAATTATGGCCATTGATGGACTCAGACATGTGAGTTGCTCCCTGGTGATAGGGAGCAAAGAGTATTGGAAAAAAGCTGCTGTGGTCTGGAGTGTCTTCCAGGTCCCACTCTGCTCCAGGCAGGAGGGCCTTCGTGGATTTTGAATGACTATTCATAGGGGTTTTTCCTTGGGGGAAGCAGCAGGGTAAAGAGAAGGGACCTTGCTGTCAGGATCCTAGGGCTCCAAGCTGAGCCACTAAGGGCAGATGCTTAGATTACCCACTGATCCCACAGTTTCTGGCGCCAAAGGCAGGGCTGACATGGCACTTCTCTCAGCCATGTTGTAAAATGAAGTGAATGGCCCATAATTGCTTCTTGCCTGCAGATAGCACTCAGCAAGCCACATAGCTCTCTGCTATCGATTGCTCTGCCTGCTCTGCTCTGGCCTATTTGATGGATGGGGATTTTCCTAGTTGCTGTGTTTATTAACTTGATGGAGTGGTCCCTGTTCTTAAAGCCCTTCTTCCTCACACTCTACCAGAAAGCCCAAGAGGTACCCTTTAGTGAGGAGATAACAGAAGCCAGCATATCCTTGGCTACCAGAAGGCATGTCCATAGCCAAGTACTGGAGCCAGCTTTAACTCTGGCCATATTAGGCCTTTTTGAGGTCTTGGAGGAAAGTTCTTTCTGGATTTGATTCTTTCTATGCTCTAGAGCAGCAGTTCTCAACTTGTGGGTCGTGACCCTTTTGGGGGTCAAATGACCCTTCTAAAGGGTTCACCTAAGACCATCTGCATATCAGGTATTTATATTACTATTCAAAACAATAGCAAAATTAGAGTTAGAAAGTAGCAATGAAAATAATATTGTGGCTGGAGCTCACTACAACATGAGGAACTGAATTAAAGGGTTGCAGCATTAGGAAGGTTGAGAATCTCTGTTCTAGAGTGTTTTCAATCTTCTGGACGCAAACAGTCTCTTGCTGTGTGCTTGTTCTATAGTTCCTAGTTGTGTGCTTTTTGGCTCATTTTTGACTGCTTGATCTCCACCAGATACCCACTCACAAGGAGGTCAGCCTCAGGGACAGGATCAGAAAGCCCTGCTGGCAATGAAGGACTTCTCTGACCTGTCAACATGCTAGTGTGTGAGTCAGGCCTCTGCCAGTGGCCCACCCTGCAGAGACTGTTTATCTGATTGCAGTGGTCATAGTCTCTCCTATGCCTGTTAGGAAGCTGCTGTTTTCTACAGTGCTAGCCTGTGTACAGCCCTAGCTGGGAATTTGTCTGACCTACACTCAGATATATGTCTACCTCCAAGGTACACACCTCCAACAAGATGGGACTGAAATCACCTTGAACTGTAACCGCAGCATGTTTGCAATGGGTTAAAGCCACCACACACCTATTCTCTCTCACTGTTCTGACAGAACACTAATATCTTTAGTCTCTTCTCTGTGCGAATGAACTGTGACTTGGCCCATGTGCTATACAGGCTTGGTCCTCAGCTCATTGTTACTGAGAAATGGTGGGACCTTCAAGAGGTGAGCTAAAGGGAGGTGTTGAGTTATTGTTGGTGTGTCCTCAAAGGGCATTTTGAGATTCCTGTATCTTCCTCTCCCTTTGGCACCTGGATGCTGTGAAGCTGAGCTTCTCCTGCTCCAGGCACACAGTGTCCTGTGCTGCCATAAGCACATAGCAACAGGGCTATAGACCATGGACTGATAGCTCAGAAACTGTTAGATTCATTGCAACGTTCCTCTTCCTAACCTGATTTCTAGCACCCTTTATGGTAATTGGAAGCCCACTGACACGTGTGGCAGCCCTGTAAAGAGGACATTGTTCTGTGTTCTAGGGTGAATGAGACGCGACTCAAAGTAGCAAGTCCTAGGGATATGGATATTGAGTTTTGGAAAGTAAAGGACAAAAGCTACAGTTTACATTAACTGTTGCATTTCTGGCTAAACAGATGCATCTTGCAAGATACAAATGAAACTCACTGAACGTCTTCCACACTCTGGGCATTTCTAAGCCCCAAGCTTGACACTGGAAGCATTGATGTAGGATATATAGACTCTATAAACACTTGACATTGAATTTGCAGAAAGAAAACAATCAACCTGGCTCTTTAGAGAACGCTAAGACAGGTATGCATAGCTGTGGGGTTTGTAATTCACAGCTATTAAATTCCTTAGAGACGTGATAAAACTTTATCCTGGGGTAAGAAAGTATGAGAGGAAATGAAGAGAAGTGTAAAAACACTTTCCAATGAGGGGCTTTGATACAGTTTGGGGATGCTAAGTGATGAGTAGCTATCAGCTTGGAATTCACACCTCATCAGTTCAGCAACTAGTTGCACCAAATAGGCTCCAAGACTGCAGGAGTAGAAGAGACACAGAGGCAGGCTGGGAAGTTTCTGGCTTTAGTCCCAAAGTAAATTTTCATTTTAAGGGACATAAGGAAAGATTTTTTTTTAATGTTATATTTCAATATCTGTCTATTAACCTATCATCTATATCATCTATTTATCATCTATCTATCTATCTATCTATCTATCTATCTATCTATCTATCTATCTTTCTATCACTGGAAATTCAACAAAAGACAGTTTAAAAACATAAATTGTATATCAATTTGCATTTAGCAAAATATCTTTGCAATTTCCTGAGAGACAATAGCCAAATAAGTGGATAAACTCTAGGATTAAGCTGGCTTAGTTTGCTGTGTAAGGCCCTCAGGGTGAATGTCCTCCTATCCCTCCCTGGCCCTGCCCATTCCCTCTCTGTACATGGTGTCTGGTCCACAGGAGACATATGACCTCCCAAGAGAGCATGCCTCGTTATAGGACTGCATACTGGTTCCTAGTCACAGAGGGGAGGTGACTTTCCCTCAGTCTAGTTGGTAAACACTTTCACTGTGACATGAAATACATTTTTGAATTTCTCAGAAAAATCTTGCAAAAGTGCTTTCCCAGAAAGAATGCCACCAGGAAGCATAATTTAAATGTTTCAGTTTTTACCCGAAGTTTCTGTGTGAACAAAAGGGCTCTGAATGTGTGCTCCATCGTCATTTAAATAGCGTTCACTCACTAAGACTCGGTGTAGGAGCGGTGTGTTCTTCCAGACAATCTGAAAAGTAGTTATCATGGAGACAGAGAAAAGCTTTAATTTTTCTATCTTTTTATCTTGCAGGTTGTCATGAAAAATACTTGGATGGCTGCTACTGTTTCATTCTTCAGATTATCAGAGAAGCATGTTGCAGGCTTGTAGAGGTGCTGAAACCAGAATAAAGAGGAAGGGCACCTCTCTGTCCCTGGATATCTGACTGGAGTGTGCTCAGTGCCTAGGCTCCAGCTTAGCCATCAACAGTGTGCCAGCACCACTACCTGAACATAGAGGCTTTGGGGTTTTGCTGGGGCCATACAAAGGGTACCGGGGATGTGGTCACATGGAAACCTGTCTGTGCAGGGAGCTGGGAGTGTGGTAACATGCAGGGTGCAGGGAAGTGGTGTGCATGTTGGGGTGCTGGAAAAGCAGAGTCCATGCTGGGTGCTAGGGAACCAGTTTTAGTTTCAGGGTGCTCAGATGTGGCCACACGCAGGGTGCAGGGAGCAGCATCCATGCCAGGTTCTGGCCTTTGTTGCTTCCCTCTGTCTCTCATTATGGTTCTGCTTAGAACCCAGTGTATGTGGAAGGTGAGACCTGGGAAGTGGCAGGAGCTGGTGGGCAGGATCCTGACCCTACCTGGTGACAGGGGGCCTGGGATTCAAGATAACCACACTCAGTTAACTTGAAAATGGAAGGTCTTTGGACAAGGCCAGGTTGACTCCTCTGATGGTCAGGACCAATCCATCTTCTAATGATCTCCAAAGAGAAAGAATCGGTTTTGATCCAAAGGTATGACCTTCTCAATGGAGCCAGAAACTATGGTCTCCTGGGGTCCATCATGTTGGATCTCAGATAAACACTTATTTAATTGATCTCTGAAGATGTCTCTGGTCTGAGGTTCCTTATATGGATCTCTGCAAAAGTACACTATATAGGAAGTCAACCCATGGGGACCAGCATCACCCAGTGCAGTTGTTGGCAATAAACAGTCCCTGAGAAACCTCTGAATGACTCAGGATTCTGAACCTTTTGCACCTTAGTCATCTATCTGTCTATCATCTATCTATCATCTATTTTCAAAACAGGGTTTCTCTGTTGGAACTCTGGCTGTCCTGGAACTCACTCTGTATACCAGGCTGGCCTCGAACTCCCAGAGAGTTCGAGGCCTACCTCAGCCTCCCAAGTGCTGGAATTAAAGGTGTGCACCACCACCGCCTGGCTACTCCTTAGTCTTTAAAGAGACATATTTGTTTTACACTGGCATCTTTTAGGAAGGTGAAAGGGTCCTGGCATCCATAGAATGAGCTGTGAAGGACTGTTTCTCAGTCAACTCCTCCAGGAGCTGCAACTCACTATGACACCCAAATGAACATCTTAACATGAATGTCTCCAACCACAGCCCCATGCTTCTCCAAAGATAGGCGGTTGAACTTGATGATGGTAGTGAAAAATATATATTTCTACCTCTCCCTCCATAGATCTTTAGCCTTGAGGGAGAAAGTCTAATTTGCATTTCCACCTTTAAGAAAATACTTAGCCATTTTACTGCACCAGCCTTAACATCAAATATTATGCTGCTGAATTGCCATTTTGAAAGATGAAAAAAAAAACAATGTATTGTTCTCATTTGCATTTTAAATCACTGTATGCCTGAGTGCTTATATATGACTCATTTGCTCAAATGCCTCCCTTCGTGGTCGCTAAGCACCTTCCACATACGGAGAGTGTTATCGTTTTCCTTTTGTGCTACTGGTCTCCTCAATACGCACCTTGTCTTTTAATGTTTGGAGAAAGATGAAAACTTGACCTTACAATAATAAATAGCAATGAGTGAAACTCTCAGTTAAATGATAAAGACTACTGGATTAGTTTCAAGCACAAAACACACCATTTAATGTGAGACACATGTAGAATAGCCAAATGATTTGATGGGGATTGTAATAAGGTAGAGGTACCACTCATAAGCTGTTAGTTACTGACAGGAATCCTTTATCGTGGATTTCCCTTGTTAAATGCTCAAGCAACTTCTCGGGGTGTACTAAGGGCATTGTGTGTGTGTGTATGTGCATATGCACAGGTGTTTGTGTGTAGTATGGGTAAACGTGTGTCAGATGCACAGGTGCGTATGTACATGTCCGTGTATGCTTGTGGAAGCCTGAGGGTGATGTTGAGTGCAGCAGTGTGCTGCTGTGGCTCACCAGGGAGACAAGGAGGTATATTTCATAACTGCAAACCCTGACAGACTGCAGCAGAGGGAACCGCCATCATGGCCAGTGTCATACTCACAGTGGAATCCCAAGCATCTGAGGTCAGGTGTTTTATTTGATTCAGAACTCCTCAGGCATGTATTCCACTGATAGCACATGCAGATCATTACCAATTAACATCCCCCACATAAACCCAACACCTGCAGACAATACAAAATGCCAAGACCTAGAATAGCCCCTCAACCAACAGTACATAAAACAATTTCAAACATAACTAAAAATAAACTTCCACAACAGTTGAGTGTCTTCTTCAAAGGCTCTCTGCCTTGTTTTCTGAGACAGGGCCTCTCACTGAACCTGGAGATCACGATTCTGGCCCAGGGAACCTCCTGTCTCTTTCTTACCAGTGTTAGGATTACAGGTATGCGCTAATGTGCTCGGCTCTTTTCACATGACTTCTGGTGCATGAACTCAGGCCCTCATGCCTGCACCGTATGCACTTCACGCACTGGGCTTGGCCCCAGCCTGGGTGGATAATGTCTGCATTCCAGCCAGGCCATGGGTTCATGGAAATTAGTCAGTGTTGTTCATTGCTGAATTGCTAAGTGATGGACCCTGAATCTCATCAGATAATGACCTCGATTCTGTGACTAACTTTCATCACTTCCAACTTACAAGTGAAGAACAAGACTGAGAGGCGAGACTCCTTCCCCAGATCTCATGTCTTCTGGACATATAGTAAAGGGGTAAGGGAAATTTTGTTATGATTGATGACCAAACACTGCCCTGACCTGAAAGTCTGGGATCAAGAGTTGGAACTGAAACAAAGAGAAATGCAGAAAGGCTGGAGACACGTGCCCATTAATGAAAACTACCAGGAGAGCTCAAGGCCACAGATAATTAATAGACTCACTTAGAACATGTTTACTGATTAAAATGATTTTTGTTCGACAGAGGAGACAAGTTTTTGAACACATTGTGCTAGCATCATCTAAACAGATTCAAAAATCATCTTTAGAAATATAGGTACAATTGAAAAGAAACCAATTACAGAAGAACATGTGTCTCAGACTTTGTCCCATAGTCAAAGAATAAACAAAGCACCAATAAATTTGGATAATTTAACTAAAAATGTTGTATTCACACATTTCTATGCAAGATTGCATCATACAAAAATTTATGTTATTCTTTCAAGCTGTTATGAAATATTTTCAAACTAGTGATTATATGCTAGACTATAAAATAACATGAATTAATTCTAATGCATTAAAGTAGAAATGAAAATTTAAAAATACATAGAGAAAATTGCTTTTTAAGTTAAAATAATAAATAAAGCGCTCACCAAAATGACTATTGAGTTCAAGATTCACACAGGCAAGAGAGGAAAGCAACAAGGTTTTTACCAATCCTAGTGAAGCTCCCAGTGCAGAACCTCAAGGTGCAGCACATGTGTGGCTTGGAAGATGGAACGATACCTTTCCAAGATTGATTCAAGGATGACTCTATCTCTTTCTGGTCTCATGTGGCTTCGGTGCACAATTCTATGTCTTAGAATAGGGAGCAGCCCTCTCATTGGAAGGCTTGATATTTGCATTGGTCACCTGCGCCTTGCTATTCTTTGAAGTTATGAGTGAGTGCTTTACCTACAAGACCTTAATAGTTACTGTTCTATTGCTGTGAAAGAGACACCATGATCAAAAGGATTTTTATAAAAGAAAGTATTTAAATGTGGGCTTGCTTACAGTTTCAGAAACTGAGTCCATTATCATCACAGCAGGAAACGTGATGAAGATGTGGCAGGCGTGGTACTAAAGAAGTAGCTGAGAGATTCATCCTGATCTATAAGCAGGGAGAGAGAGAGAGAGAGAGAGAGAGAGAGAGGCTGAGAGACTGGGCCTGGTTAGAGCTTCTGAACCCCTAAAGCCCCACCCACCCACCCTGGGACACACTTTCTAATCATTCTAATCTTTCTCAAATAGAGCTGCCCCCGATGACTAGGCATTCAAACATATGAACCCATGAGGGGAATTCTCATTCAAACCACCACCTTTCACTCCGTGGCCCCCAACTTGTAACCATACCATCGTGCAAAAATGCATTCTGTCAAACTTCAAAAGTCCCAATAGGATATCACAATCTCAGCCCTGGTTAAAGTAGACTCACGGCAATCTCCTAATTAAAATGCTCTGTAAAACAAAATAAAAAAGCAGATTACAGACTTTCAACATAAGATGGCACAGAATATACATTACCATTCTAAAAGGGAGGAAAGGAGTAAGTACAGTGAAGAAATACTGGACCAAAGCAAGATATAAACCCCGAGAGGCAAACTCCAAATGCTGCATCTCCATGTCTAATGTCAAAGCATTCTTTAGAACTCCAACTGCTTCCAGCTTTGTTGACTGCAACACACTTCTCTCTCGTGGGCTGGTTTCACACCCCCCTCTGAAGCTTTCCTTGGCAAGTCTCTTCAACGTCTTGGGGGCTCCAGTACAACCCAGGCCTCACTTTCGCAGTTTTATGCAATGGGCTCTCTAGGGTCTCCATGCAGGGACAACCCTGAGTCACATGTAACATCAGTGGCTTTCCTTAACTGTGGAGGAAGGTTCCATAGCTCCTTTCTTATATCTTTAGTCCAAAGCTAGACCCATGTAGCTGAAGCTGCCAAATTCTACTGCGTGGTGGGGCTGAAACTTGGACCCCTCTTTCAATTAAACTTGCCTCAGTTTTCTGTTCTTAATGCTTTCCTTCACTGTTTATGCTTCTCTTTAATTCCTTTTCACAAGTTGAAGCTTAGCTGGGTGGTTCTTGCCCTGAGATCGCCTCACCTTTATTCCATTTAGCATCAGGCTTTCCCTTAATTTTTTATTTTTTTTAATCTCATTGAGCAATGTACTTGGCCCTGTCAAAACATTTCCTGGTACTCTTTTTCTCCCCAAACTGTACATTTTGCATCTTTCTTTGTCTAGCTTGCACCTTTTCATTATAGAGCTGCATAAGAGGGATTACTAATAACCACGTGACAGAGTCAACGCTAGGCTGTCTTGAAATATCCTCTGTCAATCCCATTAATCCAAAACTCTTCAATTCAGCCTCAGGCAGATTTTTAAGACAAGGGCAAAAAAAATGGATATTCTTGGAAAAAATATCAGAAGAATGGTCTGTAGACTATTTACTAATATTATTCTCTGCCCCCTGAAAATTCTTGACCTGGGCCACCACAGTTCAAATCGCCCTCAGCACTGTCTTCCATGCTTCTACTAGGATGGCCCATTAAGTTACACTTAAAGGGTCCAACCACTCTCCTAGTCCAAAGTCCCAACGTCTCCCACATTCCTCCAAGAAACAGCAATACAACAGAAGTCGGTACCAACAGAAGTTGGTAGTCTCTGGTACCAATGTCTGTCTTAGTCACTGTTCTAGTACTACCAAGAGACACTATGACCAAAACAATTTTTTTTGAAAGAAGGTATTTAACTGGGGTCTTGCTTACAGTTTCAGAGGATTAGTCCATTATCATCATGGTGGGTGCCTGGCGGCAGGCAGGCATGGTGCTAGAAAAGTAGCTGATAATTCTTCATTCTGATCTGCAATCAGAGAAATAGACACTGGGGCTAGCTTGGACTTTTGAAATCTCAAAGTCCATCCCCAGAGACTCTCTTTCTCTAACATGGCCACTCCTCCTAGCCCTTCTTTAATAGTGCCACTCTCTGATGCCTAAGAATTCAAATATATGAGCCTATGGGGGCCATTCTTATTCAAATCCCCACACCAGAAGTCCTTCCTGACCAATTCTTTTTCCTTTCAAAGGGAATTTACTTAGGAGCACAGTCTTGGACATTATGAATCTCTAGAATCCAGTGGGGAACTCCACTCTATCCACAAAGTAAGAAAACCTAGATGATCTAAAACCAATAATCTACCTTATCTAGATCCATCAGAGAGAGCAGTTCCAAACAGGGGAGAGAGGCTAATTAAAAGAGACACAGCTAAGACCCATTTCCACGCAGAAGGTGCTCCCAAGTCAGGCACATGCTGACAAACTGATTTAATGGGGTGTGCTTGAAAGTGAAAGGCTGCAGGGTAGCTGATTCAGGGGGACCAATCCTGTGAAGACTTTCCCATCAGAAACCTCATTAGACTCTTACAATGAGATCCAGAGAACAAACTTCTGGTGCCTTGAGCATTGACAAGGGAAGAAGTGGAAATCAGTGTGAAACATCAGATCTTGGGCAAAAGACCATCAACCACCCAGTCTATATACTGAACACAATCTCAGTCAGTCTCCCTGGAAAAGATATGATGTCAACAAAGAGACTCCAACATTTACACAGAAGTATAGAATGCCTGGATCAACCCAGATATATGTAAGAAATCGGAGGAAGAGTGTTACCTAATTCAAGATTCAGATGCAGAGAGATGGATCGAAAGAATAGATGAGCATGGGGCTGGAGAGGTGGATCAGCTATTAAGAGCATCAACTGCTCTTCCAGAAGGGTGGAGTTCAATTTCTAGCATCCACATGGCAGCTTTCAACTATCTGAAACTCTAGTTCCAGAGGTGCCATCACCCACTTCTGACCTTCATAGGCACCAGGCATGGATGTGGTACACAGGCATGTAGGCAAAACACTCATATATACAAATACAATATAAAAATAAATAAAATGAATAGATGAAGAGAGCAAGATGTAGAGCCCACACAAATACAGTCCATGGCTTTTCTGGTTTTGACAAAGACATACAGGCAATTCAATGAAAAAGCTATAATCCTTCCAGCAAGAGAAACTGAAACAATAGGAAAATCCACTGCAGCAATGACAGTAACAACAAAAACAGACAAAACCCAAAGCAAGCAAAATGTGTAAGAAATGACAATCAGGGACAGTGCTCTGGTATCAGGTTGTTTCTTTCAATGGGGTACAACTAATATTCTGGTACAAACACACATGCATGCTTGGAATGAATGAGGGAGTGAAGAATGCAGGTTCTGTGAGCTGGGCTTCCAACACAAGAGCAGGAATTTGCAGATCATCAATATGAAGGTGGCCTAGGTGGCAACTGGGACCTGGAGAGATTTGGTATGAGTCCCTGATTCAATCATTACAAATGTAGACAGTCACACATGGAGCATTCCCTTGTGTGTGTGCTTCCAGAGAGATTGGAATACATGTGGTTGGCCTCTTGCTGTCAGCTGAGAAGGTGCAATGGTGCCTGAGTGGCAGCAATGGCATGTGGCCACAGTTCAGTTCATGATACACACACACACACATAAACACACACACACAGACAGACACACACACACATATACATACACACACACAAACACACAAACACACAAACACATGCAAAAACATACACACACACACATACACACACAAACACACAAACACATGCTCACACAATACATACACACACACAAACACACACATAAACACATGCACAAACAAATACACACACACACACACACATCACACACACACACATCACACACACACATTTAGTTTTAATGTATTTGATGATGGCAATGTGATATATATTTCCCAAAACAAGAAAGCATATTCAGCATTTAAGTATACAATTATATTTAATCTGCTTTTATATTTAATATAATTTAATTTTTTGTATTTGCTTTTCTTCTCTCATACAATACGTCCTGAGTCCCTCCTCCCTTTCCTCCACTCCTACTAGCTCCCCCTATCTCTCTTCTCCCTCAGATTTACCCCCACCACCTACCCACCACCCAACTCCTCCAGCTCTCTCTTCTCCCTAGAAAATAACAATACTCCCAGGGTTACCGCTCAAACAGGGTATGGCTTAACAAGATGGGACAAGACTGAGCAGCACTCCCTACATCAAGGATGGACTAGGCAATCCAGTGGAGCAAAAGGGTTCCAAGAGCAGGTAAAAGGGCCAGATTCCCCCCAACTTCAGCCTGTAGGAATTTTGCAAGAACACCAAGCCAGACAGCCATAAGATATATTTAGGGGACCCTGCAGGTTCCATGTCTGCTGGTTCAGTCTCTGTGAGCCTCTAAGAGTGCTGGCCAATAGGCACTGTGGGGGTTGTTCTCCTGGTGTCCTCAGACATTCTGGTCCCCACAATCCTTCCTCTCCATCTTTCATGAGGTTCCCAGAGCTCTGATGTTTGGTCCTGGGCAGTATATGTTTCTGTCAGCTGCTGGAATTGTTGACTGGATTTGAAAGCTTCTTTACCATTCGTCCCATTTCCTGCACTGTCTTCTCAGAGTTTTTGTGTGTCCAAAACTTTTCTAAAACTGAAACTTTGCTAAAATATGTTCTAAAGGGCAAGCACATTATAACTGTGCTATTCAAATTGCCCCAAAGGGCAAACTTTTTATCTTTTAAAAATTACTATGTAATCCATAGATTTCCGCTGCTCTCAGCCTTGACCAGAGAAACTTTTCTCTGCAGTGGGTGATGGTTAGCACAGAGACTCATTAACTGGTCAAAGTGCTGAAAATAAGATGCTGTTGAGTGCTCCGCTCTAATTGGGACATCTATATCATGTTCCCTTCCTAAGAGCCAGGGAACAGCTTGTAAGAGAGGACAGAACAAATGTGGAGCTAGAGGAAGGGGAGGAGCGCGGCGACATGCTTCTCTAGACATGACATGGGTATTGCATGTATGAACTCATAGCAGGTATGGTTACTGGTGTAAGATCAAGCGAACCAAAATACCAGCCTGGATGAGGAAGGAGTGCAGGAGACCCTACCTCTAGCTAAGAATAGCTTCTGGAAGAAGAGTAGTCTTTTTTGGTGGGGTATAGCCACTGGTAAGTTGCCCATAATCCAGTAAACAAATCCACACCCATGCACATGCCAGCAAACTTAAACTTAGCAGGTCATTAAAAAGACATGAGAGTAGGAAGGGGCCATGCTGGGAAGTGAAAGAGGCCAGAGGGAGAAGGAGGGCTATGGGGGCCAATTCTGATCAAAAGATATTATTTACGAGTGTGAAACTGGCAAAGAATAAATAAAAATATTTTTTAAAATTAATATTTTAACCATCAATAGAAAAACTTAAAAACTGTGTTTTAATAGTTCTTTTATTCACGTAGGCCTGTACTGAGCTGGTTCATCTCTTGCTTTTCAGATGTGTGTGTGTGCACGTTCATGTGTGCGTGTGTGTGTGTGTGTGTGTGTGTGTGTGTGTGTGTGTGTGTGTATGTGCTTGTATATGCAAGTGTAAAAATAATGTTACTATAATCTCTTACATTAAGAACACACACACACACACACACACACACACACACACTGCAACTTGTCTTCCTGTAACACTGTAACTGTAAGGTTTTGGGTGTTCTTGTGTAGTTTTAGTGAGTTCCTTCTAAGATAGCTGGAACTGAGCAAAGCTTATGTGTGTAACAAGCAGAACTGGCTGTGGCAAAAAGACACACTACTTGGGATGAATGAGTTTGAACTCAGGTTTGCCTGTGGCTCCTGCAGATCTAGCCCAGGGCTTTGTCCTTAACCCCCATGTGTTTGCAGAACCCCTAGCCAGGAACAAAGAATCGTGCATGGATGCAGCCTTCCTGAAGGACTGCATCAGACTCCAGGTCTTGGCCATGTGCCTGTGACGAGCACCTGAGAACCATGACAGAAGCACGGGCAGACATATGGGATGTGCCTCTTGCTTCTTCTTTCTTGTTCTTAAGCAAGTCACTTGGTTTTTGTGGCACATGGCTTCTCCCTGGGGGCTGAAATGAAGAGATTTCTGGAGCTTGAAATGGCAATAGTCATTAAATTAACCCGGCTCCCCTCAGAGCATCTTCCTGGTTTGTCCTGAAAATGACAAGAGAAAAAACAGACTGAGCATTGGTCCTGGAGCCTCGGGAGCCAGGCAGCTTCTGGGCTCTGGTCCACCATCTAAGACTCTCTTCAGTCAATTCTATCCTGTGGCAGTATTTACCCCCTCAGACAAATGGTTACATTTCTCCATCACTTCAACAAGACGCTATGGCAGATAAATGTGTTAGAGAAAATTAAATCCTGTGAGTTTATTTATTTATTTATTTATTTTGCTTCTCTTTTGCCCCAAGTGGGTAGCGATAATAAATGTGAATAAAAGCAATCAACATATTGCACTGGATATTAAAATTGATGTTGCTAACATAATTAAGAAACTCATTTCATTAAGATTGCTAATTATGAGATGTTAAGAAAAATCACCGCAGACTGTATATATTTCAAGCTAGGATTGGAATTTACTAGATGGAAATAAACTTAGGAGTCTGTGAGGACGTGGCTTGAGATGATGCTCAGTGGTAACACGAGGCAGGCCCAGGTAGGTGGAGTTGATATACTCACTGTCTGGACCCATAGCAATGGGGAGAGAGGAGAGACATCCTGCACAACCCAAGTCTCTGGTCTCCAGTGTGCTGGGACTATCCAGCTATAACACTATGAAACTCTCATGACCCACTAAGCCAGGGCACTACTTCATCAGAGGCTCACCTCGGACCCCAAGGGAATCCTACCTATCACAGGCTTCCACCCACAGACATTGAATACCATGAAACATTGATGGGGGTGTTAAGATGCCCTGAGCAGAGGCACACGCCCCTGATAGGATCCCAGGGCCAGGCTTCCACTAGCTCTCGTTGTCAGCCCCAGCTGAAAGGTCTGGCACAGGGTCCTTGGAAAGACACTGAGATCTTGGAGAGTCACACCATTGTTTTCCCCCTAAGCAAAAAGGAATTAGGCTTTCTCTGGTGGTCGTTAAAGCAATAGAGGTTTTGTTTGTTTTTGTAGTCCTGGGGGCCGAACCAAGTGCTACACAAGCACACTAGACAGGTGCAACCCTCAGTAACAGAGTTTTCATACTGTGAATGAAGAGGCCTGCTTTAGACAAGATCTTGTGCGTATTTGTGCACATCTGGGTGGAGTTAAGATCTATTGATTTCTTTGAGCCCTTCTTAGAAGCTATCTTGGTTTGTTTTGATGTTGTTATAAAATATCCTGACAAAAGCAACTTTGGCAGAAAGGGTTTAGTTTACAGTTCAACGTACAGTCCCTCAGTGTGGGAAAGTCAAGGTAGCAGGTGCCTGAAGCAGCGGCCACATTAAGTCCACAGTTAGAAAAGAGCAATGAATGCATGTGTTCTAATGCTTAGCTTGCTTTTTCTATTTTATACAGCCCAGGATCCCCTGCCCAGGCAATGGATCTACCCACAATTCAGATGGGCCTTCCCTCAGTTAACATAGAATAATTAAAATAATCCTCCAAAGGCATGTCTAAAGGCCAGTCTCCAGAGTGATTCTAGACTCTGTCAAGTTGACAACACTGACCACCACAGATTTTTTGGTTCCTTCTTGGATAGATAATGTTCACAGAACAACTGCCAGGCTCTGGGTACCAAATGGTGATGGATGGTTATGTTAAGATGACTAAAGATCCTAAGAGCAAAGGAGAACAAGAGTGGTATCACAGTAAAACCCTCCTGTCTTCTCTCTCTCTCTCTCTCTCTCTCTCTCTCTCTCTCTCTCTCTCTCTCTCTCACACACACACACACACACCTAAGGGAAGGACTACCCTGGGTGTCTTTTTCCAGCGACAGCTGATGTGACCCTGTGAGAGCCGGTAGGAGTGTCACATTGAACTGGCTCTGCCAGGTAACCGATACTCGACCTGAACCCACTCCCTGACATTGTGTGGTTGGAGGCGTACACCCACTTCTGATGGCATTGTGCCCCAAACCTCAAGCCAGAGCCCAACCATGATCCAACTATGAGTTTTGAGAATATGCCGGACTGGAACAGGCTGACAACAGGACCTCTTGGAACAGGCTAACAACAGGAACAGGCAGGGGTTAGGGCACACGAATGATGGGAGAGAGCAAATGGCCTTTCTCCAGTGAGAACTGAAAATCAGAGTGAGAAGAAGGTGTCATCAAGCACACTGAGTAGTGTGTGACACAGCTACCAAGTGTGTGGCTGGCTCTGGGTCGAATCTCACTTAGTGAGTTACCTACATCGCTTAGTGTAACATCATCATGATGGAGAGAGCCTGGACCTGAGAGGACCCAGATGACACCAGGAAAAGTCGAAGTGTTAGTAAAGTACAACCAGGCTAAATGTAAGTCTCTCTCTAATGCCTGTACTTACTGGGTATTGATTATGTGTGTGTGTGTGCGCATATATGAGTATGTGTGAATATATACATATATATGTATATATGTACGTATGTATATATGTATATATTGTGTATACATATAATACATATATTGCATTTTAATTCTATCTATTGGACATTTCACCTGGTAAGCCCCCTCCTAACTTCATGTCTTCTTTGTTGCTGTTTTTGTATCCTGGTGAGTCCTATTAGTGCTACCCATGTGAGCATGCGTGTTGGCCATCCACCAGAGCTCACACTGCTAAGGAAATTGACTCCCATCTCCCAGTGAGTATCAGTTGCCAATAGCACCTCTGCTATTCATGTTGGAATCTTGTCTTACTAGGTCTTGCCCTGTTTGCCTAAACTTATTTTAAACATTTCATTCTGGAGCACCGGTGGTTATAGATGTGACCAAACCAGCATCAGTGATGTGTTTAAGTGGTTAAGCCTCGTATACAACAGTAGCCTCTGGATACTCAGAGATCCTTTTGCTATTCTCTGAAATGAGAGTTTTTCTGAGAATGGGTGAGCAAGGACATTAGTAATGCAGGCAATTGGCCGCAATGGAGATTTCTGGGGTAGGGCTGGTGCTAGATGGAGCTGGTAGGATACTCAAATGACTCCAAAACAAAAAGTGGAGAGAAAAAAAGAAGTTTGTAGGAGGGCTTGATCTGTGAAGTGCATCTGTGAAATGGGGGCAGCACCTCTGAGAATAAGGCACAGAAACACAGTTCAAGTCTGTCAATGGCAGTGCTTCCAGGGTCTTAACCCCTCAAAAAGCCATGTGCGTACGTTTTTGTTTTTGACATTCTTTGGGAGTCTTGTTGATTCGGTTATGAAGACAGAGGAAAATCTGAAGCCAGGTCTCTGTCTAACAGAGAACAACAGAAAGAGAAGAGGAAGGAAATTCAATCTGTCGTCAAAAATTAAAATCCCTCGAGTGTGTGGTTGTGCAGCTTAAATTAAGGATACGTTATGAGAGAGTGAAGAACTCTGCAGGGCAGGGCACAGGCATCTTAAAGCAAGCTTCACCATTGATTTTGTATTTCCTTTTCGTGTCACAAACACTCATTTAATCTGTTACAATTTGAAGTCAAATTTCCAAAACCTCTCCTCAATAATATTCATTTAGATGATTGCAATATGAACGCTACAATTAAAATTCTGAGCAGGGCTTTAACTTAATGAGAAGGTGGGAGAAGAGGGAAGCTAAATAACAGGGAGAGCACACAGGAGTCTTCTTGGCTTGTCTTTCCTGGAGGTCTTCAGGATATGAAAGGAGACTTTTTTTTTCAAACATAGGAGAAGACATCAGTAGGCAGGGGCATGTTTCACAAAGGAGGCTGATAGATGGATGACATGAGGAATGGCAAATTCTAGGCTGTGTCCTTGGCCACGAAGGCAGAACAGACAAAGTCATCATAGACAGGTGAGTCATGCACGCGAGGTCATGTAACTGTGATGAGATTTCCCTCGGCTGTTCATGATCCAGCACTTAGGCCAAGGCTTCGGGAAGAGGGGAAGGCTTTGCTTTGGAGCTAAGCCTAATGTGCACACAAGGAGTAACAGGTTCGGTAGCAGTCAGTTCAAGGAAGGAGGCAAGCTAGTGGAGTGGAAAGGCCTTAAAGAACAGTTTTTGATAAGATTTGAGCACTGGTGTTTGGAATGGAACAATGTAAAGCAGGGTGCCTACTGATTGTCTTGATGTCAATAAAGAGCATGGTGTCCGTGAAACAGCAGTAGAGACCCAGACAACAATCAACCACCTTAGTAACAGTGAGAAGAAGGGTCGCCACTGACTACCTCTGTACCAATGAAGAGACAGATGACCATGAAGTACCTTAAGCCCAACATCAAGTAAGGCTGCCTTGACAGCACTGACTGCTCTAACAACAATGAAAAGTGTGATGCCCACAGAGAGGATAAGCAACAATGAGGGCCCACGTGGCTATCAACTACCTTACTAGCAATGAAAGGTAGGGTCACCTGTGACTGCCTCAATGACAATGAAGAACATGGTGCCTGCGAACTAGCAATAGGGAGACTCAAGGTGGTGGTTCTAGTTTCATTTCTGTTATTGCAATAAAAGCCCCTGACCAGAAGCAAATTAGGAGAGAAAGGTTTACTCAGTTTTCAATTCCATGTTAAAATCCGTCACTGCAGGAAAATCAAGACAAAACCTGAAGCAGGTAGTCAGATCCACAGTCAAGAAGACCAAGGGGAAATGAATGCATGCATGCTATTGCTCAGCTGGCTTTCTCTACTTTTATGTAGGCTTTCCCTACTTTTATGTGATTCAGCACTCAAATCCTGAGAACGGTGCTGCTCAGTTTTACCTGGGTATTCTCACATGAATGAACACAATTAAGATGATCCTCAATAGACATACTCACAAGCCAACCTTATCTAGACGATCCTTCCTATATACTCTCTATCCAAGTGGTTCTACGTTGTGCCAAGTTGACAATTAAAAGTGACCATCACACTGGCCAACCGCTACCTCTACTGCAATAAAAAGTTGACCCTTAACTGCCTCAACAGCAATAGAAAGTAAAGTGACCACTGACTGTCTCAACAGCAACAGAGAGCAGCATGATCACCAGCAATCCCAATAGCCTCATTGAGCTAAGCTTTATGGAGAGGCCTCAGGACCCCTAACTGTGCTCTCAAATCACCAGAATACCTAACAGTAGTGACTGGAAGTCTTTCACTCTCAACAGTACATGGAATATTTACCCTGAGTCAGACAAGTATGACAGACAAGATGTCAATCTCAGTGGCCTTAGCCCAGTGGTTAGACAGATCTGGAAAGGCCCTGCAGCTCTGCTGGTAACTAGCTATATAACCTGGCCCAAGTGTGCTAACCTTGCCAACTCTCAGCTTCTGTGTAGTGAAGGATCTGTGGCTGTGGTGTTTTCTGATGACTGTAGAGGGACTCAGAGGAGACAAAAGATCACATGCTTGTGAAGCTTCTACTGCATGGAGGTCTGTTCACATCCAGGTAGAACTTCCCTGCATGAGAAGAACTGCAGTTTGAAATAGGAACTGCATCCAGTATCTATTGCTCCTGTAGTGATGTGAGCGTACATCCACTTTGGGTAGAACAGCAGAGGTGTGTGTGTGTGTGCGTGTGTGTGTGTGTGTGTGTTGGCTGGATTGGCTCTACTTGAGCACTGATGGCTGGAACAGGTGTATGTAGGGTCAGAGCAGCTCAGCTTCACATGCCTTCCTTCTCCTGGGCCAGTGCTGGCTGGGCCTGACTTAACTGTGAGTATACCAGAGAGAGAACCACATAAAACTAAAGTCTAACCACAGAACACTGGTCCCATTCTATTGAAAAAAGAAATCTCCTGGATGAAGCCAAAGTCCATGGATGAGGAAAGAACTCCATGTTGGGTAGAAATTCCAGAGTTACATGAAACGGGTAGATTGAGCAGCCCAAAGATGCAAGGCACACTGTGCAGTATCCCCAGATCAGGAGCAGGATTCTTTCATTTACCCAGCAAATGTTTAAGGGTCTGTCATGAGTTGTCTACAGGCTGAAAGCTCAGGCACACCATGAGCATAATCCTTGGCTACAAGGAGCTAAGACTCTCATAGGAAGACTAGCTACCATTCCAACTATGGTGAAAGTGTGCATGTTGTGGAGGGTTTAGGGTCAGTCTTAGGGAGCTAGTGCCCAGTGCCTCCTCTATGGGATGACCCTCTGAGAGGACACGGTGCGTGGCTGATGATAGGGAACGAGGCAGGGTGGTGTGAGGGCAAGCCAAGACGGCTTATGGTATCTGTGGCTTCATTGCCTAAGAGTCAGCATTCATAGTGAGGTGGGGCTTCTCTGGATTCTATTTCTGTCTCTGGGAATGGTGGGCAGTTAGATCCCAGCCCTCTATTACACATTCAGAGAACCCTGTCTTCCTATCTCTCTCAAAACCAGACTCCATGGCAAGAATGTCTCATAACCCAGAGAGAGCCCAGTCCAGGCTCTGCTCAACTTTCTCAGCACAGATTGTGGCAGCAGTTCAGATGAGGCCCTAGGACTCAGGGTCAGAGACCAGCCTGAGAGAGGCAGCCCTTCTTGGATGTGTCAGTCCATAATAACTGGATCTCTGAGCCCAGTGCCCAACTGCAGGGATATGTTTTATTGCAGGTCACCTAGTGGGGAAGAAAAACTCAAGATGGCCACATCTTGGTCCACAGCTGTGGGAGATCATTCTCTTCAGAGGGCTGGGCTCCACCATAACTGGGAAGGGCTAGTTACACTGAGGACTCTTTTCCACTGAGGTTCTGGAAAACAGTGACCCATGCCCCAAATTCTGCAGAAAGTGATGCTCCATGAGAGGGACAGTGTGGATCCCAGCAACTCCCATCCGAGCCGTTTCCTGCTGCACAGTCCTAAGTAAAGCCTGTGCTGGTGGTGATAGTGCCATCGCTAGTACTCCCCGGCTCATGGGCACTTCAGGTTCAACAGCAACAGTCTCTATAGCTTGTCTCTCACTCTGCCTTCTTCTCCCTTCCAGCATCATTCTGGTTTGATTAGCGGTGCTTTGGGTACTTTTCTGAGAGCTGGAGGAGAGGCACATTTACCGTGTCTGGATGTCTTGCAGACCCAGCATCTGCCTTGCTGGATCATCTTGACTGCAGGGTCTGCGCTGGCGTCCTTGACCAGAGAGTAGTTCACATCTGCCAAGACAGGAGGCCCATGACCTGGCTTCCAGAGGTTACTGGGCCTGACTGGGTTTCAGGTGCTAAAGTCTTGGGGTCCTCAGCTCAGGTAGGAAATTGTGGGGAGAAGGATTCTCTGCCTCTGAGCTTTCCCTTTCAGATCCTTCTAGAACCCACTGAGGACTGTTGCTCCCACGTGCCTGGGTTCCCAAGGACAGAATTGCACTGCATAAGACAAGGGACTTGGGGCTGCTTCATACCTTTAACTTTCCAGATATAGATTGGCTTAAATCTCAGGATACTTATCCAGTGCCTCACCACAGTCTCAAAATATTTCCTACCGTGGTCCTAGTTGGAAATAAGCAGCTATCCTGGGGTCGTTACAGGAAACTTCCTCACAGCTATGCTGTGTGGGAGGCTGGGATCCTCTGGAAGGCAAGAAGATATCGAGAGGAGAGCGGTGGGCAGGACTGAGGGCTTGGGGGGCAGATTTCCCACAGTGCCTACCCATTAGCATATATCAAAGGAGCCTCTGACTCCTCACACTTCACCTCTCACTTTCTGCAAGACACTCTGTGTACTTTAGCAAAAATAACATTAAAAAATGAATGATAATAATTTTGTAAAGGGAGGCAAGATATGTCCCATATACCAGAAAGCCAAAGCATGGCCTTCACCTGAAGACCTATGCCACCAGAATGCTTAAAAGCGTCCTTTGGGAACAAGGAAAATAACAGATTAGAAAGAAAATCCATGCAAAGAAATAGAGTCAGGCAGAAATGAAGCCACACAGTGTGGGTGTATTAACAAGCTTCATTTTATTACCTCATCACTTTATCACGTAAACAAGACATGTCATACAGGCTTCATAGCACCTGTAACTGAAGGGTTAACAGGAGGAGAGAGAAGTGGCCTCCTGCCTTAAGGTTTGCTGCATAGTGCATGACCTGACCCAGTTACCGGGAGGTTGAGTGATGGGTTAACGGTGTGACCCATAAACCTAAAGCAACTGCTGACCAGGTAGCTAAGAGTTACCAATGGCAAGCAGATAAAGCAGATAAACACTCACCAAAACCCACAACTTATATCTTTAAAGGGTAGAAAATTTTCAAATGTGGGGCAAAGAGGAAATGGGAAAATTAAAACTGGACAGCAGCATGATGAACTCAGCCTTGTGATGTTAATTGCCACACCACATTGAAAAGCACAGGCCTGGCCGAAGGAGATGACTCCTTGGGTAAAGCACTTGTGATGGAAATTGAGGTCCTGAGTTCTCATTCCCACAGCCCACATAAAGCCAGATGTGGGAGCACACACCTGTGATTCCAGTGCTTCCAAGGTGAGATGGGAGGTCCAGACAGGAGAATCCTAAGAAGCCCAAGGGCCAGCTAGCCTGGTGTATGCAATGGTAAATGTGAGACCCTGCTTCAAACAGGCTAAAGGAAGGATTGACACTTGAGGTTGTGCTCTGACCATCACACATTGCGGCATGTATGTACCTGTACAGGTACACAGGCACCCGAACACACACACACACACACACACACACACACACACACACTAATACACATATGCAAAAAATACTCAAAAATAGAGAAACCCAAGATGTCCTGCTTGCATATGTCAGTTTGGGCAGCCATAACAAAAATGCCTTAAAGAACACTTAATTCTCGTTATGCACAGCCTGGGCATTGAACATTGGGGTGGTGGGCGATTTGGCTTCTGGTGATGTCCCCTTCATGGTTTTCTTCCTGCTTCCTTACATGGTCCTCCTGCTCAAATGTTCTTCCTCTTCTCATAGGGTCACTCACTGGCTCCATGAGACTGCCACCTACTCTGACTTCACAACTCAACCATTGTTACCCCACTGCCTCCGCAGCCACACAGATGTCAAGCCACACACTTGAACATAAGGATCTGAAGTTGGGAGCATAGTTTGTAGCCCACAGCATCACCCAACACAGGCCCTTAGGCTAGGCAAGACAAACATTAGACACAGTGTTTTATATCAAAGACTAGCTTCAGGGTAAAGAAGGGTATTTTGCGGTAGCGATCCTTGGGACAAGAGACACAAGATCTCTCAACATTTATACTTTGAATAAGGAAGTTCAAGAGCCCTAGGACTGGCTCCCTATTAGACTGTCTGTATGAGCTCATCGTAGGATTAGCACTCAGATGGAGCCCAAACCTCAGAACTCACCTCTCAATAGCACCACCAGCTGGGGACCAAGGCTTTGAGACATGAGCCTGTAGGACATATGTCATATCCAAACCACAATACTTAGAACAGATGACAGGCGGTCAATGAATAGACAGAGAGACAGACAAATGATAGGCAGGTAGGAGATAGGCATACGATAGATGGTCACTCAGTAGACAGAGTTGATAGACGATTGTATATATATATATATATATATATATATATATATATATTTGTAGATAGGTAATATCTATTGATCAATAGAAAGAGACAGATGACAGATGATTGCTTGATCTATTGATAGCTAGATAGCACAGAAAGATGATAGATAATTAATCAATTGATAGATGATAGGTAATAGATGATAAACAGATGGCTCTCCTTCCTGTTCTCACTGAAGGCGTCTGATGATTCCCCCTATTACCCATTCATCGATATCTCCCCACACTTGGAAGCGTGGACTGTGCTTTGAGACTCGCTTTCACAGGGCACAGCACAGAAATCACAGAAAGGCAGCATCATGCGTGATGAGCACTGTCTCAGCCAGGTGAGCATGGCCACCCTTAGCAGGGACACAGCCTGCTGCCTGCATGAACCCTAGGCACAAGGTGCTTGATACTGCTCTTGTCCCCTGCAGCGTTCCCATCCAAAACCAAAGCCACTGAGTGACTCTGGGGGAGACCCAAATTAAGGCAGCTGCACAGTTTCAGCTGAGCACTCCCCAGACTGTCAAGGTCACCAGGCGAGGAGACAGAGAGTCTGTCTAAGCAGATGGAAGATGGTGCCATTCCTGGCTGAGATCTGGGACAAGGAAAGGGCATTTGGAACAGGCTAGTAGTGTCCCGAGTGTGGGCTGTGGTCATTAATAGCATGTGAACGCTGGTTCATTTCTTATGACAAATACATTGTCATTTTTGAAGGTGTTAACCACAGGGGACTTGCGTATAGGTGTGTGGGAACTTGGTGTAATGTCTTTGCAACTTTTGGCAAATACAAAATGTTCTAAGATGAATCTATTTAGGGACTTGTTTTACAGTCTCCAAATTGGAAAAAAAAAGTACAGAAGTTGTCACTTCCAAATTCTAACAAGAAAATAAAATAAAACATAAGAGCATTAACAATTTCTCCTGACCCATCAGGGGAAGTGGCGTCAGGACAATACACTACCATATAGGAAAGACAGGTGCATACACATGTCTCCTGGTGTAGATACGCAGCAGCTGTGATTGGAATATCTGACCAGCAATTATGACAATTGCTTACATATTAATATGGATTGTCAGGGCTGTGAAAGACATAGGTTACAGGCTTCAGAGTCCCCACTTCTATGAGCTTTGCCTTTTGGAACTCTGAGTGGTCTTGATAACACAGAGCCAGGAGCCTTCTGTAGGCCGTCATGAAATTCTACATCAGTCATGCAGAACACCCTCCACAGCAAGGCTCTCAGGCCTCAGCAGCCTGGCTGAGGGAAGTGCAGTCACCTGATCTGACTTCTGCTACCTCTCCACCTCTCTCATGACACCCAAGGAAAGGAAGAAAGTAAGGCATTTAGGAAGGATGCAGCCTGTCAGCCACATGCAAGTTGCCAGGTAGTCTGAGAGGTAAGGCAGCATAGCCAAAAACAGCAAATAAATTAAACAGTTTTTTATTTATGGGCAGGTGAAATCAGAAACATGACTTCACTAGGAACCAGTCTCTTAAAGTCCATGGAAGCTACCTGGGGAGAAGGAACTTGTGTTCAAGGCCTGACTTATCCTGCAGCCTGACCTGGGTCAGGTATCCTGTGTTGTGTGACTTGCTGGGCTAGAACACTAGAAGAAACCCATTTCCGATCTTGTTTCCATGCTCTGTGGGAGGAGAGCCTCTTTCTCCTGGCAGGCTAAAATCCCAGGGTGATCAGTCTTTATTGACAACTTGAGTGTGTCGAAAAACTCCTAGGCCAGTTAAATGCACCCACAGTTTGCCTGGGAGAGTGCTTCCAGAGATGATTAACTAAGGAAGGAAGGCAACATAGCTGCCGGTCACATATTCCAGAACTTTGCTCTCCAACTCTCATCCAGCTTATAGACAATGCTAGCAATATTCGGCTTCAGGTTCCAAGTCCAGAGGATTAAAGGCAAAGTAAACATTCCTGAAGGAAGTCAGGGACAGAATTGCACTCTCAGAGGAACTGCAAAGGATAACATTGGCTTCCTTAAAATCTTGGAGGTGGGCCATGGTGTCAGTATTCAGAGTTGAGAAACAAAACAAAACGAAACAAAATGCCCTGACTTAAAATTCTGTGTCAAGTGAAGCCATTCCTCTAGTGAAGCAGAATTAAAAACCCTCTCAAACAAACATGGTCTGCAGGTAAAGTTACAGCCAGCTCCACCCAGGGAGGAAGATGATGGGTGCAGGAAACCCGGGTCTGCAGAGGAAGGAGGGCATCAAAGAGGAAGAGAGACGTGATAGTTACAGTTTTTCATTAGTAATTGATCTAATAGAAATTGAAAGTAATTTGCAGGCCACAGAAGGGGTGAGTAGGACCTATGGAGAAGCCAACAGGAAGGAGGCCATGTTTGAAGTGTTAGAGAGCAGTGTATGATCTCTGCTGCAAAGACTGTACGTCTCAGGGCAAGGGTGTTGAAATGGATTGGGTAATCTGGGAGTGTGTACTACAGACCCCGGGGAATCTATCATGGCTGAGAGGGGTTGCGTGGGCTGTGAGTCCATGCTATAAACTTTAGGGAATCCAACATAGCCAAGAAAAGTGTTGACTGATTTGTTAAGAAGGGAGAGAATGCAGAATATTTTAAAATGATGCTCAGCTGAACCCAGAGAGGCAGGCAGAGAGGGGGAGGGAAAAGTAGCAACTATAGCTAACAGATGATAATCACAAACATGTCAGCTATAAATCCAGCCATATAAACAATCACATTAGAGGGGAATGGACCAATATACCAGTGGGAACATGGTCTGTCAGAGAGGATTGAAAAACATGAGCTGAACATTGTGCAAGAGAGCAATTTCATGTATAAAGAAGACAAGCTACAGCAGAAAGGATGGAGAAAAACATACCGTGCTAATACTAATCAAGAGAAAGCCAAAGACTGCACATTAATATTAGAAAAAAAAAGACTTCAAAGCAAGGAAGGCTAGCAGGATAACAGAGCATCACACAAAGATGAAGTGCCCATTGTCTAAAACAACAGCACTAAGACAATAGCAGATTGCAGGCACTGGGTTGATATCATCGTTAACATCAGTAAAGTCAATTGGATTCTATACACCAGCTCTGAATATTTGGAACCTGAAATTAACACAGAGCAGTATCTCCAACAATACTACACATAGCCGTCCCTTTATCTGAGATTTTGTTCTCTGTGGGTTCAGTCATTCAAGGGAAACTGTCATCTAAACTGTTAATATCTGTTTTGGTTCTTCAGAGAGAACACAGCCAAGTGGCTTCCACAATAGTGTAATGTGATGACAGTTGGATTCCTTATTTGTTAATGTAGCTAATCTCAATTTGATCTAATCATGTCCTACCTCCTAATTACACTTTACCTAGGTGTGCACACCCAGGAAAAGCCATAGCAGACATAGGATTTTGAATTGACTGGAAATCTCAGGCACTCACAGAGGGTCTTTAAATGTATCTCCATAAACAGCTAAAGTACTTACTATACACCAGGGCCCCTAAATACTTAGCTCTGTCTATTGGAATATACATAATCCACGTATAGGATATTATAGAACTCTAGTGAGAGAGATAAGGAAGTGGACAGGATATCTTTTTTTTTTTTTTTTTTAGATTCTAGAAAAGGCTCTGAAGTTGATGCAGAAGGCAGAAGTGCAAATGTAGCCAACAGGACATGGGAGAAAAGCCAGAGACTTGTGTTTCCCAATTTCCAGACTGAAGGGGAAGCACCAGAAATCAGGGCAGGGTGGAGCTGATGAAAGAACAGACAGAGATACTCAGTGAATAGGACAGACAGCCCAGAAATAGAGCATCGCAGAGCTAGTCAGCTGGTCCCTCCCTGAGAAGACAGAACACAGGATTCAATGAGAAAAGCATAGTCAGTCATCACAGGGAGCCGGAAAAGGGGTAAAAAGAAAAGGAGAATCTTGACAGAAGAGTTAACTAAAAATGTATCATCATTCTAAATGTAAAACTCGAAACTGCAAGCCTTCTATGGGAAATCCAGGGGACCTGACTTAGAGAGGAACTCTCCTGCTGAAATGATGACAGCAGCATCTGCAAAGGAACTGGTAACCTGGTCTCTGATTAATTTATTGTTCTGCACAAGATAATGTCAAAGCAATAAAAAGATAAGCCACGGACCAGGCGAAATATTTATCATACATGACTCTTAAGGGACTCCCATCCCGAGCGTACAAAGAAAGATTAGAATCCAGTGACAGGAACACAGCTTGGTGAAAAAACAGACAATAAGTCAGAACAGCTGCCTTCCCAAGAGAAGATATGAGGGTGTCAAACATCGCCTGTCATTGGACAATTGCAAATTAAATTAACAAGTGAGCTCTAAGCACATGACTGTTAGAACTGTTAAAATGTGGAGACGAAAGGACCCAAATGGAACATCAAATGCTTGGGAGGGCATGCAGAGAGTGTGAGGTGCATGGGCATTAGAAAGGCTAGCCGACTGTTTTGTTTTGTTGTTTTTCTTTTTAGAGAGAGCTTTACCATACAACTCAACAACCCCTCTTGGAAGAGATTGCACAACTGACGTGTAAACTTCTGAACGTATGTATCTGATGTGTCACGACCCCCACAGGCTAAGAACAGCCATAGATGGTCCCGATGAGGATGGACACACAAGGTGCAGGACAGTCAGACAGTGAGGTGTTATGAGGCAATAAAAACAAATGAAAGGTATAGTTAGGACATCATTAATAGAAAATAAATAAAAAGGATTAATAGAGATTAATAGAGAACATGTGTGCCAAAGAAGATGGGAATGCGTGTGCCAAAGGAGAAAAAGGGCTCAAAGAAAGCATGGGTCATTGCGCTTTCTCGCTTGCTTATGATTGGACAAGCCTTGCGCCTCCATTGGCCTTTCCTCTTCTTTGGCTCCTTAGGTGCGGCCCTCACAGTGCGGAGCCATTGCTGCAGCAGTGAGACTGGGTGGGGTCGGCTTCCAAGGACAGTCTTCACGGGGAAGTGCGCTCCTGCTTCTTCTTTCACGGTGACTCATCCTCATTAGGCCTAATCACTACAATTAGGGCTCTGTGACACACCGTAAGTGATTTTAATATCCTGAAATATTTTTTAAAATGACTGTTTCTACAACAATGGAAATGCCGCATTGTCCCGGAGACTAATTTGGGGAACGTTGGAACTACGCTCTATTCAGAGGGTTCGTTCTTTTAAAACTTCCGGTGACTCTTCCTTTCCTTACTTTAACCTTCTCTATTGTATGAGCCTTCAAGGCTGAGCTGGGTAGATGTGTGGCAGCCTTCTGCAACCCCCTGCCTGCCTGTGGAGAGAAGCATGAGTCTTCGGCTCTTCAGTCTCTGGGGTCCCCCACCCCCTGCTCCTGCCAGCTCCCAGGTCTGGATGCAAGGCGTGTATCACCTCAATGTAGTCCTGGCTCCTCGGTGGTCACCTAGACAGGAAACTCCATACAATTTCCCAGTGTGCCACGCTTCGTGTACCTCATGTCCCCCCCGACCTGCTGTCTGAAGTCAGCACAAACCCGTCTGCAGAGCTGAGACCACAGATGGAAGACAGGACCAAGATGGGCAGATGGGCAGTCACCTTTCCTGGCTGTGCTACACAAACCTCAGGGATTTTGGCCCTTTCTCAGTGAGCTGCTGAAAGGTCTCTACCCACACGAGCACCCGGCTCCTTTAAACCTTCTTAACTCTTGTGAGGAAAAGACATTTGTGGTAAGCAAGTGAGAAAGGTCAGAAGGAAGGAAACCACAACCCCCCCAGACACACAGGATGCATGCCTAAGTTTAAAGAGATTCTGAGCCATGTGTTCCATTAGGGAAACAGCTACATAAGCTTCCAGGCATCTAAACTCATCCTCCAGGTCAGCAGCCAGTCTCCAGGGCACTATCACTTGGTTCCCCAGAGGTCTGTGGCTTCCCTCTTTACCCATCTTGGAGCAATTGCCAGGACTGGGCAGTGTTCTGAGCATTTGAGTCTGATTGAATTTTGTGCTCAACTGTAATAAGAAGTTACTCACAAAACAGATTAGGGGTCGGGAGCACAGAAAGGTTAAATGCTTAGCCCCAGGCCACACAGCTTTCTAGGAGCAGAGTGGGATCTCTGGCTGGAGAGTCACGTGACTGGGATCCATTCATACTGAGCCTCTATAGCTGCATTCCTGTATTTCTGTTGAGGCCTTGGTCCTCATACCTGCTCTAGCCAATGTCAGCACAGCAGGGAACCTGAGGCAGACTCTTCCTGGGAAACAGAGACTTCTCATATTTCCCATATGAGAGAGTCATGCGTCATAGGTGTTGACGTTTTCCGAGATACACCCTCTCTCCTAGTGATGACTTCCGGGTTGTAAAGCCAATCACCCTCACTTTCACAAATGGCAATCATCTTGTCTCCCCACCTGGCATGTCAGATCTGAGACCTTCATCTATCTGACTGGGATGGCAAAGCAACTTTGTCTTGCTTCACCCTGTCCTGACCCCACTGTCTGTGTGGCTCCCCTGAGGCTGCTGAAGCCAGGTTAGAGCATCACCCCCCCACCTCCCCAGCCCCCAGGCAATGGCCCTGTCTGGCTTCCAGCTCTGACCAGAGGGATCTGGAAGTGACCTCATGGGAGCCAGGCCTTTCCTTTCTCCTGGGCAGCAATCTCTTTCGCACACGTCACTGAAACCATATTCCTGGGCATGCATGGTGGGGGAGTACAACAAATTGGGAAATGTCCCTTCTGTGTCCAGCTATTCTGTATACGCCCCTCTCAGGACTCTGGAAGTCCATCAATAGGACAAAATCCACCATCTACATGTAAAATGGAATACGGACAGGGAGGCATAAGGCAGAAAAGTCAAAGTCCAGGAAAAGTGGCAGTTAGGTGGCCAAGCCCGGACGTCTGCCCTGATATTAAGGCCGAGCTCCCTGGTTATCCAAGTAACAGAAGAAACAAGATGAGACAGAACATCCTGTCCCTTATAGTTATAGTCAGAAACACTAAGCCTAATTCTGTTTCTATTCCTGCCCTCCCGAGAGGAATGTGACACCATCGAAGAACAGAGAAGGAAGTTTATTTGGGCCAGCACTGCTGGGTGTCTGAATGCTGCCTGCAAAGACATTTGGGATATCTACACAGTAAGCACTGGGGAACAGGAGAGGGGAACAGCCTGGGGCCAAGGCTGCCTTTTGATAGTTTGAGTTCTCCTTTAATATCAAGTTGCTTTGATGAAATCGCAGTGCCTCCTTGAGCCCTGGCATTTCTTAAGAATAGACTACAGATCTCTACCTTAAAGGTTGATTTCTTTAACAAATTATTATATTTGAAAGTGCTTCTTAAACTGTCAAGCACTAGAAAAATGAGGGTAAGAACAATTATATTATCTTTTTTATTGAAGTTAGGTACATGCATGAGGTGAGGGTTTGGAGGAGGAAGCTTGGGGGGGATGGAAACTCACCCAAGGAGGTCTACAGAGTTGGCTGGACACCACAGTTCCAGAATATATTCTCTCCGGAGCCTGGGGGGGCGTCTACACCCACTGAGCCCCAAAGATGAGGTTCAGGAGAGGTGAAGGCTGGAGAGGAGCCTGTCAGGGACCCTGGCCAGTCTGCTGCTGCAGAACAGATGTGAAACTTGTCAGAGTCCAGGTGGAGGCACTGTGTCAGACCAGGCACCTCACGTGTGTGTGTGTGTGTGTGTGTGTGTGTGTGTGTGTGTGTGTGTGAGAGAGAGAGAGAGAGAGAGAGAGAGAGAGAGGGGAGAGAGAGAGAGAGGCTCTAATAAGAGCCTCCACAGGAGAATCTGCCCAAACCACAGCTTTGTGCAAAGGAAACACGGACATTTCCCAGACAAATACTTGGGCAAAGCCATCCTTTCTGAAACTGCCTTTGGCAGAGATACCCTTGTTATGGAAGGTGGAGTCCAGGGTTACTGTGCCACGGTAACCTGTGTAACTCTCTTCCCTTGGACTTTCACATTTCCCCCTCACCCCTCCCACTGCAGCCATGAGTATTTTGCCTTCATGGTGAAGATTGCAGCAGATAAACACTGCTGTTCTTTGAGAGCCTTGGTGCAGGTTCACATAACATCCTGAGCTGCTCGGTAGAAAGGCGTGGTCATGTTTCTGGAGCTGCAGGTTTGCTCTAGATAAAAAGCAGAGGAAGGAGGCCTGTCTCTGCCTCAGGTGTCGGACTCCTGGGTGAGTGGATGCAAGGAGATGGGAAGCAAAGGCCACCTGGCTGGGATCTGCATCAGCACACTCTGTAGCCAACTGCTGGGAATCTGGTTCTACGCAGTCTCCCCAGACAGTTCAGTGATAAGGGTCAACCTAGAGACCAGTGTCTGATTACTTCTGTCAGTGGCCCTGGTGATAAGCTAGCCCCAACCGGAACCCCAGCTCTCCCCTTCCATAGCACTCACTTCTCTCTCAAAAGCTGAGATGTCTAGGGCTTCTGGGAAAAGTGTCGGTTTGTCCCCAGGTTCTTCTGTGACTTCTCTTTCTAGCTGCTGGGATGCCTAAGACGAGCACCCACAAATCACCTCAGCAGGAGATAGGTCCAATCTGAGTGGTGGACTCCCGACTCCTCCCCTGGGGATGCCAAGTGCTTTTAGCAGAACAATGCTCCTGTGCAGAGGGTGAGCAGCACCTGTCCCATGACCCACAGAGCCAGAGCCGGCAGGTACCACTTCAAGGTCTGCAGTCTCATTCGCTTGCTCCCAGCTTCTTCCCATTGGTTCCTCCTGTAGCCAGAAATGTTCAAGCCTGAAAGGCAGCTGGGGGCTTCCTGATAGATCCACCACTGCTCATGCAGAGGACCCATGGGCCATGGAATGAGGACTTGAAGCAGCAGAGTGGGAGCTAGGCTGAGTGGCGTGCACCAGCATGTATCCCAGTCAGCTGGGCGGCAGATGACTCTATGTTACTGCTGAGGGCTTGACGAGGGACGTCAGTGATCCCTGCATTGGCTCCTCAGGTCCTGGCTTTGGTCAGCTGCTCTTGACCAATGTGACTTATCTTAATGACCCCTCTTGTCCTGATCATGGGTTAACAACCTCCGGACCAGTGAGAAATAACTTTCTGATGTTTGTAATCCACTGAGTCCATGGTATTTGGTTACAGCAGCTCAGATGGACTGAGACACCAAGGCAAAGCTACTGTTTCCTGTCTCTGTGCTTAGCATGCTGAGGAGCAGTGGTCAGGGGGTCAGAATGAACCAGGATGGAAAAGGAGAGAAAGGAACAGAGCCCTGGCCTCCCTCTCCTTGCCTCAAGCTTTCTTTCACTGAGCTAAACACACTAGCAGCATGAGTGTGACAGAGTTGAGGACAAAGTTCCAATATGACATACCCATGGATCCATGCAGATACCTATAGGGGACTGAAGATACCTAGCAGCCATGGATGCCAGAAAACAGAGTTCTTCAGCTGAAGGCCAGGTTGTACATACCCATCAGGCTTCAGGCCCTAAGATCCCTGCTCTATCAACCTTCCAAGCCCATTTTTGATGGCAGATGCAGGAAGTGTAGCCTTAACTAGAATCATGGTCCCTAGAATATAAATGAGGGTCCCGGGGATACCAGGGTATTCTCACTGGGTGTCTGGATAGTGCCTTGCACTGTGGGGCTGAATCACATCAGTACCTTTAGGTCAGCTTGAACGTATGACCTGGTCTTTCTATCCTTGACTATGATCTTGGGTCCCCTAAGGAAGCTTCATTGCACTTAGCTCCCTGTGTGGTCAGGAAGAAGAGTCTTCCCTTTAGTGCAGAGGAAGGGTCTTCAAGGCTTGGAAGTTCATCTAATCCAGCAAAAAGGGAGCAAGATGGAGCAGCTGTCCCTCATTACCTACCCCAGTACCTGACACAGGGTGAGGGTGACATACTTCCACATGGGGAGTACACACCCTCCTCACAGTGACTGATGACACTTTGGACAGGGGACTAAGTGCAGTAGCTGGGGGCCATGGTTTCTGCCAGCCTGAGGAATCAGCTAGGTATTCTTACCATGACAAAAAAAATTCCCAACTTACACCTGCATGACAAGAGTTCTGTCTCCTTTCCAATATCCATGGGCAGCCAGGAAAATAGGACATTTGCTTAGTGGGACAATTAGCATAACCAAGACCTGGGTAGATTCAGTGATGCTGACAGGCTGGGCATCAGACTCCTGTGTCCTCAAACCATAGGGATCAGTGTGCCTTGGGGCTTATGGTGTTGGGAGTCCCATTGCAACGTTCTACTTACTCCTGAGAGCAGAGAGTCCTGCATTACTCTACAGATGAAAGCTCAACGCCAAGAGTGGTCAAGCTGTACATCTGAGGTCCTCCAGCAGTGAGTCTCCCTCCTGGGCCATCCAGACAAAGTTTAATCTCAACTAATCCATGACATCCCATGTTCAACACACTGGGCCTTCATCCTACAATGGCACCTGGGTCCTTACAGCACCCCACCCCCACCCCAAAGCATCTCCCTCCTCTGCCCATAGAAGACCTACCACCTTCTCACTAGTTAAGGGCCCAATTTCCCCGTCTCCTTCATGATCTCTCCTCTGAAATTAAACTGTCATTTAATCCTGGGCTGATTTTATGGTTTAATTTCCAAGGGCAGTTATTTCCAGGTCCAGTCCATGTCATTGTCGCCTCTGTGAGATTCAGCGGTATTGATTCCGTAACTGAGATGGGTCTGGGATGTGTCGTTCCACCCTCCCCACCAGGTATCAGGGCCAAGGTCACCCTGGAATAAAAAGTTTACTGACTTTCTCGAAGATTTGGAGCACACCTGTAATCCTACCACTCGGGAAGCTGAGGCAGGAGGACAGAGAGTTTGAAGCCAGCTTGGACCATGTAATGAGACTCTATTTAAAAATTGAAACAAAACAAACAAGAAATTATAAACCACCCCGTCTGGGAAAAGTGTGAACTGGTTCGTGTTTCCCCACATTCTAAAGTATCTGCAAGTCACAGGAGTCTTTACCCCACCAAAGGCAGAGGACCTCACAAAACCACCGTATTTCTGGAAGTGTTTCTTTAAAAATTTTTAGTACTAATTTGTGTGTATGTGTGTGACACGAATGTTTGTGTTCCCGTATGTGCATGTTTTTATGTATGTGGGTGCACACACCTGTGTGTATATGGAACTCGTAGGTTGACCTCTGTGTTCCTTCAAGGGTCATCAACTTCATTATTGGAGTTAAGGTCCCCATTGGCTTAGGGCTAAACTTGGAGCTAAACTTAACCTAAACTGGCTAGCTAGTGATACCCAAGGTTTTTTCTGTCTGAGTCATCCCTGTTCTGGAATTCCTAACACAGTCCACCATCCCTGGGTTCTGGACCTCGTGCTCAGAGAACTCATAAACGGAGGACTCAGGTCCTCAAGTTTACAAGGCAAGGACTTTCCCATCAGCCCCTGCGAGTGTCCACTCCAGAGATTCAGCTCCATCAACTACTGGTCACTTATTGTCATTGTGCCCAAATACTTGATGGAACACTTCAAAGGGGAAAGACTTCGGCTAATGGTTTCAGAGGCC
This sequence comes from Cricetomys ansorgei, assembly GCA_026225945.1. Lineage (NCBI taxonomy): Eukaryota > Metazoa > Chordata > Mammalia > Rodentia > Nesomyidae > Cricetomys > Cricetomys ansorgei. The sequence goes on along the minus strand of JAMJFZ010000199.1, from coordinate 81,481,587 downwards.
TCAGTAGATAGATCATCCTCAGATCCACTAAGGAAAAACCTTGTGGTGGCAGAAGCATGTGACTATAGCTACCCCATGCCAGACAGAAAACAGAGAGGAAGGGACCTGGGACCAGCTATAACCTCCTAAAGCTCACAGAACCAAGCAAACTAGCATCAGCAGCTGGGGACCAAACCCTCCACGTGAGAGCCTTTTGGGGACACTTCCTGTTCCAAGTAAGACTTCCAATTATTTCCTTCCTTCCTAAAGCTGTGGGACTGACTGGGCCTTCCACAGGTCTCTGTGCCAGGCACCTGGTTAAACCCACATCAGATAAACAAACTACCCTTCTATATTTCAAAATACATTTGTAGGCACAGCCCCTCCTCTTCCTTAAGCTGGTTCATTTGCCCTGTGTTGGGTTTTTGAATCTTAGGGCAGACAGCATCTTGTCTCCCTTGTGCACTGACATTTTCTAATGTCCTAGGAAACAAATCTTCAGTGAGGTATTGATCTCCTGTTTTTAATGATCCTAATTAATTAGTTTGTGTCTTCAGACCTTAATTTACTAGATATATTTCTTTGAGCACTTGACCTGTGCAGGGTGCCATGTGCCCCATGGAATGGCAATCATGGGGAATGCAGGTGTAGGCCCTCAGAGGTCATCCAGGCTTCAGGGCAGGATGGAGGCTACACCCGGCTGCATGGTGTGCTCCAGCAAGATCTACAGATGGCATCCATTTAGACACTCAGAGCGCTGGAGTCAGACGGAAGGCCCCAAAAAAGTGGGCACCAAGTGTGTGCATTATAGAATGTTCAGGGAGCTTCAGAGACACTGGCCACATCAGACCAGTGAAATATTCAAATTGCACAACGTGAAGAGACACAGGATACTTTGAGGGGGCAAGACAGGTACAGAATGGAAAAGTGGCCAGAAAGTGGTCCAGGGTGGAAGTGGGCCACATGGCTATCCACCTCCTGAGTATTCACAGTGGTCCTGAGGCAGGAGCAGAACACCCCTCTTCCTTCTCTTGCCATCCTTTCTTCCCTCCATCCCTCCATCCCTTCTCCCTTCTCCAGTTATTCTTCCTTTCTTCCCCTCACTGTCTTCTCTCTCTTTTCCTCCATTTCCTTTCTTTCACCGTTTCTTCTTCCTCTATCTTCTCCCCCATTTTATGCCTTCCTTCCTCTTCTCTTTTCTCCTTCCCCCGTTTCCTTCCATCTTTATGAAGAAATTAAGGATGTGCCTCTACGGGCACAGGACAGAAGACTGCACCTTGTTATTTGCTCTTATTACAAATTCTATCTTGGTGTGGCTATGTGTCCTATCCAACTCTACTTTTGCTTTCAAGAATATGCTGGAATTTTTCTGCCATAGAGGAATATATGTTTTTGTGTTTGTCACAACTTATTAGAGTTGATGCTAAGTCTCTCTTTTCCTCTCTGACATGGTTTGCTTCGTGACTGAATCATTCCAATGGACTCAAGTTGTGCCCCTGCTCTTGGCTTCCTTTCTTTAATAGGAAGCTCTTGGCTTCCTATTAAAGGCTGAGGAAGGTTCTGGAAATGTAGCAGGGACTTTGTGACATCTAACTCACTTCTTTCATGCTCTTTAGGACTTTCCAATAACTTTAGATTCCTATCAGACCTGCAGGACTGTAGGCTGGTTGGAATTAAGTCACAAGAATTTGGTATCCACAGTTAAATCACTTAACTCATTCTTGTCCTACCTACATTTTAGTTGTAACATCTGTATGTTATTTTGCACTGTGTGTGGTGTGAATACAACTTTAACTCCAAATGTGTAGGTGGGGGTCACACTTCAGAGGTTGGTGTGCCAACCTCTATACATATCAGACACTAGAAACTTGTTCAGGGGTTTTCCATGCAACCTTACTTTGACCAGCTGGCTACAAATGTGTGGGCTCTCACTTCCATTCCCCATAAACCACCATGACAAAATTTAAGAAAGCATTACGCTCTAACCTTATGTTTTAGTTGTCTTACAGCCAAAGAGTACATGTTAGACCCACCTACAGAGAGACACATGAGGGATATTGGAGGATCCCACTCTCCCCCCAGATCCCCATCTGTTACATCTAGGAGCTTCTGTGATTTCATGGACCACCATGTGGTCAGATTGACCAAATAAATGGACAGAGGGTAGAAACAGGTCTCTGCCGACACCCCCTTGTTGGAGGCAGGACACAGGTTAGATCCACACAGCCCATGGTATGGTGGTGTTGGACCTGGCTCAGAATCAGCTGTTAAGCACCTAGGAGTTGCTCCATTGTACAACCTCAGGGTTGCTCTACGCCCTGTCAGTGTCACCTCAGAAAGCCCAAGGGCTGAGATATTCCTTTCCTTTCAAGAAAGGTGGAGAAAGGAATGGTATTCTTCTGTGTTGTTCTCACCAGGCAGTGTCTTGGTCTGACTGTTTGGGAATGTGAAGTCTTTAGCACTGTGAAGAAGAGTCCAGCTTTCACCCATACCTGTCTCACATGTTGCTTGGCAGGGATGAGTCTGTCTACAGGCAAGAGATGTGAAGTCCTTGGTTGTGTCTCTGGCTGTGATGGGGAAAAAGCATTTCTTATTCAGATACTCAGGGCTTCCAAAAGCTCCCTCTCCACATCCTGCTCCCAGACTTTGACTTATAGGTCAGACTACTCTTAGTTTGTTGACATTTTCTAGAGATTTCCATCTTAATCACTACAGATACTTGCAGTCTGTGGTGGGTAGTGTGAATTATAAGCACCAATGTCAAGTTCCATATATGTGTGCACAGGTGTGTGTTTGTGTGTGTGTGTGTGTGTGTGTGTGTGTGTGTGTGTATGGCTTAGCTAGAGCAAAGAGTGCAGTCACTTTGCATTCCCAGCTGGCTCCTAATTTCCCACCAGGATAACATTGTGCTACAGTGTGCACAGTAGCTCGGCTCTGGGTTCCCATGGGGTCTGTGGTTCCCCTTAGCTTCCTACAGAGTGGGTCTCTGTATAACCTCCCACACCAGTGGTTCTGCTGGATTTTTGAAGTTTGTGCTCAGAGAGCTCAGGGGAAGGGATTTGAACAATCCCTTAAATTTCCCCTCAGGACTTCTGGATCTCTTCCTCAAAGGAAGTCTTTTTCCTGGCTGCCTCCCCCTCACTCCTGGTGCTCTGAGAACCAGGTGCCTTTTAGTGGGAGCCCATCCTTCCCTCCTCTCAGTAGAGCTGAGCCACACTGGAATTTTCCAAAAGAGCATCACTGAGATCTGAGGGAGAATAAGAAAGGAAAAACCACAGAGGCACGGCAGTGCACAGCCCAGAAATAGACCCACTCCCGGCAGGCAGACTCTGCTCTCAGCCTGCCAGGGAGGGCACAGGGCGACCTTGGAGCCTCTGTGCACCGATCTGCCACATCCCCACCCCCAGCCTGGGGCAGGTGGCCTGGCTCCACTTGGCTGCTTGTCTTCCTGCTCCAGAGCCTGACTTTGGGTGAGGCAGTGACACCCACTTTTAAGGAAAAGGGGCTCAAATCCCTTTGTGTGACAGTTGCTAAAATACGTATCCCCTTCCCCCTGCTCTGAAAGGCCTGCTCTGGCCATTGTTTCCCATATGCCAGCCAGTCCATGTCTTGACTTTTCCAAATGCCTGCTGTCAGGAGCGAAGACCACACCCTTCCCCCAGACCCCGTTCCAGATGTTTCCTTGAATGTAAAGGATGCTAAGCTGGGCACCCAAGGTCCTTGCATGGGAAGCACTAGGTTCTAGGGCTCTCCTGAGCTCCTGGGTGTCTGTGACCCGAATAGGCAGCAGCATTCTGGGATGCTTTAGCCTTTGGGCCTTCCCTGTGAGCCATCAAGCCTGACACCTGCCAAGGAGATGATGAAGGGTCGATTGAAATGCTGTGGCAAGTGGAGAGTCCTCGTTGGCGAAGTCAAAGGAAGCGCAAATGGGCAGGAAAGGCCACTCTAGAGATCACTGCTGTCCGCCCACCTGCTAAGCACGACAAAGGAACAAGCACTCTGTCAGCCTGAACTCCCCTGCTGGGAGCTGTGCACAGATAACCCCAGATCAGTTCAAGACAGGCTGTGAGCACTGAGTGTTGGCACTCTGCTGGGGTGGCTTTCAAACCCATCCAGTCCCACTGGGATTGAGAAAAACTGCAAGTATTTTATAAAGGATTGTCCTAAAATAGCTTGCCTTTATTCATCCGTCCACCCACTCGCCTATCCACTTATCCATCTACCCATCCTTCCATCTACCCACTGGCTCACCCATTCATCCATCCATCCACCCACACACCTACTTATCTGTCTATCCATCCATCCATCATCCATTCATTTACACATTCATCTGCCGGCCCACCTCCCTTTCCAGCTACCCATCTACCCATGCTTCCACCCACCCACCTACCCACCCACCTATTAGTTCATCTACCCACCTACCTATCCATCTGTCCATATATCATATATCCACGCATCTACTCACTTATCTATCTACCCATCTGTTAGCCCTGCATCCATCATCCGTCATCCATCATCCATCCATCTTTCCCTCCACCCGCCCTTCCATCCACCCATCTATCCATCCATACATCCATACCCACAAATATGTCCACCCATTGTCCATGCCTCCACTCATCCTCTCCTCTGTTCCCCTCATCTACGCAATCATTCTTCCTGTTTATTTGATTCCCTGCTGTGTTATGTGACATCTGACATTCCAATGTTTTGTTGTTATATCTGTTGAGTGTGTGTGTGTGTGTGTGTGTGTGTGTGAGAGAGAGAGAGAGAGAGAGAGAGAGAGAAAGAGGTGTATGTATGTGTGTGCACACGTGTGCAGGGATAAGCCTTCCACACAGGCATATTTGGAGGTCATAAGTTATTTTCTTCTATTGCTCTGCTTTACCCGATGAGCCACCTCCCTTGCCTAACATTTACTAAAACGTTTGATCCTCCTTACAACGAATCCTTCCAAAAGATGTGTGGGTCCTCCTGTTTCAGAATGATTATGTGATTCATGATTCCATTTGCAAGTACATGCCTACTTTGCCTCTTGGGAGTCTTAAGGTAGCTGACCAGGTGCGCAGTCCGTGTAGCATCCCGTCCCTCTCACTCAGAGACACAGTTGCCCTCAGCCTCCTCATTCCTTTGCTGTGTTCTGAGTGGCAGTAGGCCTGCAGAGGGCATGTGGACTGGCCCTGCTGAGAGGTGGGAGGAAGGCACCTCGGTGATTCCCTTGTGGCATCAGAAGACACAGCAGCCTTTGGCAAAGTCTATGGTTTTCTCCATTCTTCCTGAAGGGTACCGAGCCTGAAGTGAGCCAGCCGGGGTGCAGGCATCAGGTCCTGTGACTGCAGACAGTGGAATATAGGGATGTCTCAGTTCTAGATGGTGGTTTCTGGGCCCTGCACCAGTTCTGGACCCTTCATATTGGATCCAGAATAACCCTGTTTAGGATGCTGCTATCAAGACCTCTGTCATGTGACCTGGGTACATTTCCAGTGGATACAGAGTTGAAGTGGGAAGGTTTTCCTGAGACAGGCATGAGAGGCGTCTTCGAGACTGGGGCTGATGGGACATCCTTGTTAAACTGAACTGAAGTGGGAAGACACTGTGAGACATTGAAGCTGTGGTTCTGCAGAGCCTTGAGACAAGGTAGCCTTTAGAGCCAAGCAGAACTGAGTTTTGGGTGTCTGTCTTCTTTGCATGATCCTGGGTGGGCCTGAACTCGAACCATTGTTTCTTTACCTCCAAATGGCCACCTCAGGTCTTGAATAAGGCTAACACTACCCCTACACCACCCCCGAACCCCAGACCCCTTCCCAGGCAGCAGTTTCTTTCATCCTGTTGTTAAAGTATTGTGGCAAGGCAAGGAGCTATTTTTTAAATGCTAAGAATAGGTCTTCTTTCCTGAGGATGAAGGAGCAGATTTGTTCTGTGTGACTGACTGACAGGGACAGACAGAGTGATGGCAGATGGAGCTTGAAGGCAATGGGTTCTGAGTGTGCAAGAAAGAGTATTTTCACTATGGCAGCAGCTCATAGGCAAAGGGCTGCGAGTCCTGTGGAGGCTGGGAATCCATGGATTTGTGGGAGTCCATGAGCGGCTTTGAAGAGCTGAGAATCTTGGCGGGCAGGAGCAGGAGTTTCATGGGATTATAGGAAGCCTTGGTGAAGGAAGTTGCCTATAGTTCTTGGCTGGGTAGTTTCACCTTGGTGACTTGGTGGTGTTTTCGAATCTGAGACCTAGGATGCTTAGAGCAGGGCTGGTCAACTAGGGTTAAACCTCACTGCCGTCTTTGGACATGCTGTGAGTGATGTTCTAAACCTTGCTCCTCCTTGATGTTCAAGAAGCTGTGTTGAGTCCATGTGGCAGTAGATACAGTACCTGCTTTCACTCTCTGAATTGTGGGTAGATGTCCAGGTCCCACCTGAATGGCTGGGTTTGGCATCTGGCAGGGACCCGGGCACCGGGGAATGGGGAACTTAGGAAGCCTGGGAGCAAGAAGCTGAGTTCTGTTTTCCCCCTTGAGATTTAAGGAAGTTGTTTCGCTTTACCTGCATTGAACCCACAGCACGCAGACTTGCTGTCTTATTCTTTATTTTTACTGGATATTCAGTGTTGTGGGGAAAACCTCTCTTTCTCCATGTATTCAGAGGTTTTCTAAAGGATTCTTCATTGGGAACCATGTTTGTGGGGGTGTGAGGTGTAGGGAATAGGGGTGGCGACTATGGTCAGGCCCTCATTTCAGCTGCTGTGAATCTTCCTGTTAGAGTCTAAGGGGAAACAAAGACCACAATGGAAAAGACAAGGAGATCAAAGAGCTGGCCAGAGAAAGCTAGGGTCTCGCTTTGGAGTTCAGACACAGGAAAGCTGATTCCCCAAGGAAGGTGGTGTGGGGCATCTGTCCTGGGTGGGCCTCATCTGCTTGGTCCTCAGGAATGAAGCTTGGTATCATCAGGGTAACTGGCAGCCCAGGGGCTAGCATTTCAGATAGCAGTTTGGGGTTAAGTCTTCAGTCTTGTGTAGTTTGTCTCACTGTGATTGATAGATTCTTTGGGTGCTTAGAGGAAAGGAAAGCTGGGTCCCAGCTCTAAATCTGCCCCTTGGAGCAATGTTGGCCCCCCAAGAGGATGCCTTGAGTAAGGTTGTGTGACAGCAAAGGATTGGCTTACTGGAAAGTCAGAGGTCAGCCCTGTCGAGGGTCGACTGTGGAAGCTGCACTTTCTGCCCCAGCCTTATTGTCCTGGGGTTCCACCCTGATACTGCATCCCCTAAACAGAGGGGAGCATGACGCTCAAAGGCCTGGGACAGACTGTGGCCACAGGATGAGGATTAGAGTCTTGGTGGTTGTGCCTGCTGGGCTAACTTTCCAGCTTAATAAATAAAGCCTGCCAAGTTGGCCAGGCAGCTGTCATCCCTCCAACCATTTTAAGGTTTGGCAAGAGCGGGGAAAGAACAGGCTAGATTCAGGTCACTCATAGTGTACGGGGACTTAGGGCTTAGGGCTCTGCAGGTGGTAATGACCAGGGATGTGGTCTTGCCAAGCCAACCCAGCAGCATGTTTCCCAAAGTCAGCCAGGGCTCAGAACCACCCTACAGGTGCCAGGAGGAGGGGAAGGTACCATACAGTGAGGGTGATCAGAGACTGATCCTTGTAGGGCTATTGCAGAAATTGAGACCCACAAAGACAGAGACCAGGATCCAAGGACCCTGGCTGAAGTCTGGTTACAGAGCAAATCTTAGTCACCTAATCCCAGCTTTTATGGGGAATCCTCATTTCTATCTGTGGGTCATCCCGCAATGGAGAAGAGGGTCCTCTCTAAGCAGAGGCATCTGTGAGGACCTGGTCTTTCCCTAGATAACAGTGTTTTGAGATACCTTGCTTATATTGGTAGATCCCCTTCTGGTCTCCGCCCAGATAATAATCCCTTAACATCTGCTCATGATGGTCCAAAGCACCAGTTAGGGTTCTCTAGCCACACTGCTCTAAGGCTAATACAAAGCATCCCCACCCCACTCATCCACAGCCTCCCCGCTCATCGACCCAGATATAACTTCTTCACCAGAATCCATTACCACTGTCTTCTACTTAACATTGATCCTAATATCTTCCAGCCTCTTTGTAGTCTTCATAATTAACATTTAATGGTTGCAAAAGTATTCACGAGGCCACCGACACACATAAAATGTGAATGTAGATGCCAACCTTACACCTTTCATAAAAATTAACTCAAAGTGGATCACAGACCTGAATGTACCATGCAGAACCATGAACCTCCTAGCAGGTGACACAGAGAGAGATATAAGTGACCTTGGACTCAGCCTCAAGGAGTTAGAGACTACAAAAGCCATGGTTCATGAAAAAAGAAAGAAAAGAGGGCGATAAGTATAGGCTTCATTAAAATTAAAACTCGTTCCGTGAAACACGGTTCAGAGGATCAAAAGACAAGACTGAGACTTGAGAAATGCGTGCAAGACACATATCTGATAAATGACTCATAACCAGAGCCCTGAAAACCAACAGTAAGAAAACAACTCAGTTAAGAAGTGTGCACTCCTAAGCGGGGCTGATGTACTACACCCATCCCTCCATGGCTCAGACATCTTCAAGGAAAGAAGGTTCAGAAAGACTGTAAGAGCCAGAGGCGGTGGATGTCCATAAGGGAACAGTTTTTCTGGACAACACAGCTTTTCTGCGCGTTAACTCATAATGGTTGTGACATCATGCGAACTCCCACATCCTGACTACAGGTGCTGGTGATGGGCCCGCAAGATGACCCACTCAGTAAACTGCTTGCCATGCAAACACAAGGAGGTGAGTTTGGATTCCCAGAACTCATTCAAAGAGGCAGGCATGGTAGCCTGTGCCTGTAATATCAGTTCTGGGGTGGCAGAGACAGGCAGATCCCTGGAGTTTGCTGGCCAGCCAGCCTCAAAGAATTGGTGAGCCCCACGGTTGGTGAGAGACTTTGTCTCAAAAAATAGAGTTGGGAATGATTGAAGAAGTTGCCCAATGTTGCCATACTCATGTAAACACACAAGTGTACTCGTACCTACACACACACAGAGGGGGAGAGAGAGAAATTATAATACCAAGAGACATACAGGGGAATCATAAGCATACATCTCTAAGCGCATCTGAAATCAAAGACAAAGCTCTGGGGACAGCAGAGAGACCATGGGCCAGGAAGTCCCCTGTGACACACTGTGGTGGTGAATACATGTTATGTGGTCGCCCAAACACATGAAATGTGTAACATGCTAACATGAAGAGTAACACTTGCAAGCTGGGTCATCGACTGTCACAGATAGGCCTCACTGATATGGACTGCTGATATCAGGGAGGTGCTCTGGGAGTTATGTGCTTTCTGATCAAGCTTTCTAAAACTTTAACCTTTAAGGACTGTAATCTATCCAACACTATCCCCAAAAATACGCACTACTGTCTATAATGCCTGTGAAGTCTATTGGATTTGTGACAGAATTTTACTTGTAAAGGGGCCACAGGCTACTGACTCATTTTTTCTGTTTTCTTTCTTCAGGACCAACAATCTTTAGCATCTATTTCCTACCTGACTTTGAGCTCTCTGTGACTTCTCATGTGAAAATGAAGGTTGCGAATCTTGGGCTGAGTTGTCATTTATTTCATTGAGTTGGTTTGCTTGTGCCTGAGCCCCACTGTGAAGGAGGAACATCGTCCCCCATTGGTACTAAATTAGGAAATGCTTTGCAATGATGGCTATGTTGTGTCCAAGAGAGGGACCAAGATTCCTATGCCCCACTGCCTCCAAAGTATTCCACTGTCTGCTTCTTAGTGGTTGTTCAGGGCAGACTTTCACAACTTGTTCTTGGCTGAGCCTCTTCTTCCTCCCGACAACAGGTCATTGACGTTTTGCTTCAGCCTCCAGCCTGGAATTCATTAATCTCACTTACTCAGTTCCAGCTCCCGCATCAAGGACAGCCACCAACAGGCGATATAAACCTGATGTCCTTTGCACAAGAGCCCTAGGGCCTGTGCTCCCCAGTGATGCTTCAAAAGTGTCTAGCACCCAGAACTGTCTAACACCCAGGCAGATATCCTTCCCCTGCCCCGTGTTGTGTTGATGCATTCACACTGTGGAACTCAGCCTCTTTGGTGACATTTCCCCAAGGGTTAACATTTCTTCTAGAAGCTTAATTATTGTCTTCTTTGTCCCGGGGGGATAGTGTAGGGGGCACTCAAGCATAGAACTAGTCCTGGTCGTGTTACTGTGTGGTGGCCCTGGCACATGCTCCTGTGATTCCTATAGTATTTTGAAGGTATGTGCTCCTCTGTCCAGGTGTTCCAGGTGACCTTTCTCCAGCAGGCCAGAGAGATGGTGGCAGGGAAATGACATCAGAGTGTGTATGGCAGACACTAGACAAGCTACAGCTACCACCATAGACCCCCTTCCACCCTGGATCCTGTCTAGCGCTGGACCTTGAACCTGTCGCTCACTGTCAGTCTTTGTGTTACATCTCCTGATTTGATGTCTGTGTTCAGAATAGAAACCGAGTAGGACAACTTCCGAGGTGTTCATATCTGCTATGTTCTCATTTTCCTAAGGACATCGGGGACTCTTGTTTTCTTCTTCCTTTCCTTATTTCCTTTTCCTTTGACCTATGTGGGAGTCTCCTCGTGGATCCCAGAAGATGGGATTGTTCCTGAAATCAAGGCTTGGAAAATAGCCTGGACCAATGGTTCAGGAGGGTGTCCAGGACATCCCCCTTCTAGGGCTCCAGAGCTCAGGTCTCTGTATGACTGGCTCCCTTACCTAAATAAAGAGCTAGCATCTCACCCTGTTGCTCTTGATAGTCCTCTACTGCAGTGCTAGAGGCCATATGGACAGAAGGGTTATTTTAGGAAAGTAGGACTGTGTTTAATACGTTCTCTATGTTAGCACGTTGGAATGCCAGACTGCCTAAAAATACCCTGGCTGAGACGTGTTCTCAATAAATAGAGGAATTAACTTTCTTGCCATCAGGTTGCTTTCCGCTGGTCACTGGAATCTCAAGTGTTCTTTAAAATGGAAAGTACACAATTGGACCCTGAGGATGCCTAACAGGACATATAAGACCTTGAGGCACATGGGCAAGGTATCTGGGCTCAAGCCCTGGCCTTGGCGTTCAGCTTTGTGATCTCTGGCAGGTTCTGAAAGCTCTTGGTGCCGCAGTCTTTTCTCTTGCTATTAGTTGAATTACAGGTGAGCGGGTGTCACTTTGATGCTCTTATTTACATACTATTTACATATTTGTTGTGCAGACCTATATCCTCAGGCACCTTTGGTGCATGTGTGTGCATGCCCGTATTTGGCATCTAAAATCCCATCTCTTAGAAAATTTCAACCTACAGTGACTCACCAGTCACCATAGTCCTATGCTGTGCATAGGACTCTCTGCATCCATTCGCCTTACTTAAGAGCGACTTTGTAATGGTGAACGCTTGTCTCCACCCACCCTACCCCCTGCTCTTCTCAATTCTAAGTTTGTTTCTTTGTACTTGGCGTTTTTTTCCCCTTCAGAGTCTGCGTAAAGACAGCTCACATGGTGCTTTGCTCTTTGCATCTGGCATCTCTCACTTAACATGATGTTCTCTGGGTCAATCTGTCACAAATGGCAGGGTCTCGTTTCAGAGCTGAATAACAGTGCCCATGTCACATTTCCCTTACTGCTTATCTGTAGATGAACACGTTGGCGTTTGTGAGTCTTCGTGCTTGCATGCAGGGCTGCAGTGAACATGAGAAGGTGGGCATCTCCATAAGGGGCTGGTGTCGTTTCTGTTGGGGGGTACCCACAGAACAGGGTTGTGGGGCTCTATGGTGGTTCTCCAGTTGAGTTCTTGGGGAGTCTCCAGGCTCTATTTTCTGACAGCAGTACCAATCTCATCCTCTTTAACTGTAATGTGAAGCTGATTCCACAGCTGCCAGAGGAACCATTTGTCCAGCAGCTTAGACAAGGCTAGCAGACACAGCGCTGCCTCAGCCATGCTTGGATTCGGGTGTTAAGAATAATCAGCCTTTTGACTGGTGATTCCTGTGTTTCTGCATGGCTTTGCTAACTACTTGGAGGACGTCTAGTCACCACACACCCACCCCCAAGCACACACCCAGGTCAGCACCAGAATGAATTAGCAGGGGGGATTGCAGAGTTATAAACTGCACAGTCATTGTCCTGACTTCCTGTCCACCCCAGGTACACCCTGACGGAGTCATTCCCATCTTAACTATTTGATCCTAAGCTCTGCCTGAGGTCACATGAATAATATGTGGCAAACCTTGAATGCACGTTCTTTCTGGTGTGACTGTAGCCTGGTGTGAAGAAGCCCTGTCTGTCATTGCGGGATAGAGTCCTGGGGAGTTCAGAACACACACTTGTTTATCGCACATCACTTGCTATAAAAGATTAAGACAGAGATATACTTTAGGACAGTGGGTGAAGAGCAAAGAGTTAGGGTGCACAGAGGAAAGAAGGTGTAGGACAAGTGATCTGGGAGGAGTGGGTGACTATTCAGCTGCCTCAGTCACCCTCAGTGGAGCTGGGGAATCCTGGAAGACAGAGATCCCTCAAGGTTGTTCTCAGCAAGGGCAGGGGGCCAAGGGCCTGCCCTGAACCCCCACTGGCTCTGTTGTCTGCCAGAGGTGGCGAAGGTTCTGTACACACAGGCTTTCAGAGAATGGGAGCTGGCTGCTGAGAACCAACCTGGTGAGTGCAACTCACTACACACCTGAGCAGGGAGATTTCAGGCCACCTCTGCAGAGGTGAGTGGGGTGGAGAAGGTTGATAGGCAGGGTACATCTGGGCATGGCTCTGAATTGGAGGACAGTGAGAATGTAGAGATGCCAGAGCCTCCTGGCGGTCAGCTACATCAGCACCACAGACTCTCCATCCTAATCTGAAGCACAGCCCTAGACAGCTGCCAGCACCTAGACAGTTCTGGAAGCCATACCCGTTCAAGTCATTATCTACTTCTTGTTAATGTCCACCAGAGCAGACTCATCATGGCCAAGGCCAGGGATGCCTACTGTGGGGTCTGGGCAGACTGGTTTGATTGCTCTGGGGTCCTGGAATGGCAGGGTGTCTCTGCTCTGAAACCAGTAGGCATGAGGTCAGCCTGGTTTATAGCCCGGTACACAAGGCATTGCTGTGACTGGCTGTATATCTCTTCTTCTTTTTCTTAAGGTCAATTTCTGTGGCTTTACAGCCCTGGTAGATAGTAGGCACTCAGCAGATGCCCAGCAAGTGAATGTTATGAGTGTGGTTATGCAAAACTCTGGCCTTTGCCCTTTCTGAAGCCATTGCATGCACTCATGTGCCACTTATAGAAAGTTTGCTCCTTCAAGACAGGCTGCATGGTTGGGGCTCAGGGCCCTGAATTGGGGCTTAGGGCCTAGGGTCAGAGATCAGAGGATAGAGTGAGGGCTTAGGGCTCTGTGCTCTGGGTGGAACTCAGGACCCAGGCTCAGGACTCTGGGCTCTGGGTGATGGCTCAGGCCTTTGGTTCTGGCTAATAAAGGGCAAGTTGCCTCCTTCAAAGCCTCTGCCCCCCTCTCCCGTTCCAAGTTGCCTTCCTTGGCATTCAACTGCTGCAGTAGCTCCCTGTTCTCAGCTCCTGGGATATAAGCACTTGAGCCAAGGCTTCCTTCCCTGCTGTCCCTCACCCAGCCCTCATGGCCCAACAACTATGTGCCCGAAGCTACAAATCAGACTCTCTCTGTGCCAAAAGCACTTGGAGGTGGGTGGCATCACAGCAAGGACACTCTTGAATCCCTGGCTCCAGCCTTTGCAGTTTCTAAGGACGGGACGGGTGGCTCATTCAGGAGCCTCAGTGTTAGCTGTTGTTTTGAAGGACCACAGAGTTGGGGATGAGTCAGGATTGTTCCTTCCTCTAGTGGGGAGGCCACCTCAGCTAGATCCTCATGTCCCTGATGTGGAACTGTGAGGACCAGAAGCTACAGAATCCACGATGCTTGAGATGCCAGGGACTCTAGAGCTTCTGAGAGGCCCGACGACCTGGGTCAGTGTGACTCATAGAAGCTAACCCAAGACATCTTCCGTCCTCCGTCCTCTTACTTCTGGAGCTGGAGATTCTATTCTTCATTGCTATCTCTTGTTTCAACGCCTCTGGTGCATAGCTCTCTGGCCTGTAGCTATCACATTCTGACTAACACTTTAGAAGAGTAATTTTCTCTTCCTCTCTCTCATAGGAGGACTCAAGTCCTTTCAACCACAGGTAGGAGTCCTTCAGAGGCATCTGGAACATTCTCCTACGCTCTAGCCAGAGGAAATGACCTCATCATCAGTCTCCCATTTCACCAGGTGACGTGACACATCCAGAGAATATCATGGTGTTCTCTGTGTCTAGTAGGTGAATGTGTGTGTGTGGGGGTGTCAGCCTTGAGTGCGGTGAGGGGCAGTCTGAACAAGCCATTATTATTGGGATTAGAGTGGCCACTCAGGACCCTCAGCTGCTTTTATTCACAACCTCCATGACTGTGCAGATAAATCTGAGACTAAGCCAACTCCCATTTTCCCCCATACCACATTCAGGTTTTCAGGAAGAAAACTTGGCCTTGAACACAATCCTGTTTTCAGGCTTGCTATTTTTACCAAGTTCATCCTATTCTTAGTTACTTTTAAAAATAAAGTTGTCAACGGCTTTTTCTTCCCCTGTAACATTTCCGCCACTACCAAGGATGTTAATGAACTGTGCATTCAATACAGGAAGGAGGAAGCCAGGCAAGGAGGGACCCACAGCACTCTCCCGGAGGGGAAAAGTTCCAAGGAGAGAGCTGTCTGTCTGTCCGTGGGAGGCGCTGTCAGGGGAGAGGCCTCCTGAGACTTGGGAAGGCATGGAACACTTCCAGCTCATTGTCAATGGTTTTGGTAAAAGTGGATTTGAAGGCTAAGAGACCTACTTCTTGGGGCGGTGCGGTGGGGGTGGGGAGGTAGTGATTCTTACTGCAGCATTCTGAAGTCAATACTGGGCTCTGTGTTTGCCAGGGAAGATGAACCCAGGTTAGCCTAACTCCTTGGGAGGTCTGGCCGTGTTCCCTGAAAAGCAGCTCTGAAATCCCAGCTCTCTGCCTTACTACACAGATGCTCACCCGACACCATCACCCCATTGTCCCCATCTTGGACAATTTTTCACTGCATGTGCTGGAGTCGTCCTGTAATTAGGAGGACAGCTTCTAATGACTTCCTTTAATCATGGAGGTGATTCCTTGACCAAATGAGTTATCTTTTCCGATTCTCATCTTTATTCCATTTAGTCAAATGATGACAAATTTCTCCTTGCTAATTCTATCCATTCACCAATTCTCTCATTCATTCATTAATTCATGCATGCATGCATTCATTCAGGTTGTATTCCCTGAATGTAAATCCTGGAAAGGGATTAAACACACAGGAGCATGCAGGGCCCTGGGTGCCACTTGTGTGGGAGAGAAGGAAGGGACCTGAGGTCTGCAAGGGGGAAGAGTCAGCTGGGACATGGGCCCAAAGGCGAACCTGAAGGCAGAGCTTTGTGAATATCATTCTTCAGTCACCACCCACTCCTACCATCATCCCACTTTCTTGGTAGTTTAATTTTATTTATTTCTGAGATAGGATCTCTCACTGACCTGGAGCTCACCAAGTAGGTTAAATAGGATGACCAGTGAGCCATAGGGAACTACCGGTCTTCAACTTATGTTGGGATTGCAAATGCCTTCATGACTGTATTTTCTTGTAAATGGGTTTTGGGGAGATCACATTTGGAACCTAATGCTTGCAAGGCACTCACTTTATTGATCCCCCACCCAGCCTCACCTCAGTCAGTTAAAGCAGAGTCAACTGTGCACTGGGCATTGTCAACTCCCAATCCTTCAAGCAGGTCCCAGAGACACACAGCTCCCACAGTGCTGCCCCAGGGCATGGATCCTGAATTTCCTGAGACAGACAAAAACTGCTGAACCCTGGCGCCTCACTGTCCTCTACCCCTAAAACTGGCCCACACCCCTGCCGTGAGGGATTCAATCCACGTGCGGAACCGAAAAGCATTCAAGTATGGTGTACTCCCATCTAGTCTGAAAGGAGTCACGTGCTGACTTAGGAGAACTAGACAGCCCAGACAGCTTGTATGACACGGCCACCGCCAGCCACCTGTCACCTCTCAAGGATTCTCAGGCACATAGTTTGATGACTGAGGAAGAGGAGATTGTGGTTGTCAGACAGCTCGCATGGGACCTTCTTACTGTCAAGACCAGCTTGCTGGGGCAGAGGAAATCTGGGTGGAAGAAGGAACATGGCCAGCCATCGTCTTGGGCTCAGTTCTCTGAAGTAGGTATCCCTGACGAAGTGCCTTAGACAACATGGACCTCAAGGTGGTTAGTACTCAGGGAGCAGCGGGCACAGGAGCCATGGAACTGTTACCTGGTATAAACGACCATCCCCGTGGGAACATGGGAACTGAACAACTCCTTTGAGGTCAGGCCAGTGATCTTTGGTGACAACGCTGCTGGTAAAGGAAGACTGAGGCCTCACACTGGGGCCTTGCAATTCATTGTCTTATTTTAGGACTCTACAGAGAGCCAGTGGCTGCTGACAGATGCCAAAGATCCTGTGGCTAAAATTATTGTGCCTTTGACCATATCAGAACTGTGGGCTGCAGGGCCTGTCCTGAGAGAGATAACCAGTCACACTGTTCACGGTTACCCTCTCCACTGTCTCACTGCTGCAGGGGGCCTCAGAGATGGTGAACTCCATCTTTAGGGGAACAGGTTAGTTTGGCCATAGAACAATGAGAAGAGAGTCTGGGGGAGATGGTACACCCCGGAAAAGCATAGGGGATAGTCTTGACCACAGGTTTGTGCATGGCCAGAGAACACAGGGGCATGGCAGGTGTCCGACTCTGGCGTGTTCACTCTGCCCTGGACAGTGATAGCCTGGAGAACGGGCTCTGTCCATTCTTGGCTGAGCTTGCATTGGCTATGCAGCTGCTTCTTGGTGATCTTCCTGATGTGGGGGTGGGGTTAGAGGCCTGTCGGTTGGCTCCATCCCTGGGACAATGGGTTAGCTTCTTTGCCAGCCCTCATCAGTTGGGTACAGAGGTAACCCAGGCCTGGGTCTCTAGGTCATTCATGGAACATGGAGATTGGTGGGTCAGTGCATTGCCATGATGCCCAAGAAATGATTGGGTGTGGGAAAGTAGGGTCTGTGCCAGATGCCAGAGTCATTTCCAAGGTTTATATAGACAACACCATCTTTTCCCCACATCAAGTTCATCTATTTATTCATAGGATAGGGAAACCCCTTAGCCCTCCACCCTAGCCTAATGACCCCTGATCTCTGGCCCTCTTCTAGGTGTTCTCTTATGATTCCTGTTCTGGAATATTTTGATCCTCAGCCTCTCTATTTTAACCCACCCACTAGTACTCCCTGTACCATCTCCACGGCAACCTCTCTCGAGTCAGCCTGACTGTGTCTGAAAGAGACAGGTAGAGACCTCTTGGAGGTTAGCGCACAGATGGGAGTCAGCCCCAGGACTCTGCTCTAGCCTTCCCCTTTCTCTCTTTGGAGGCCAGGTAAAGCAGTAGCCCTGCTTCTGGGAGGATGATCCAGGCTTGCCCAGCATCACTAGGCACAGTGCTCCCTGTCCAGGCTGATCAAGGAGGCAGCTTGTGGGCAGTGATTCTCCCTTCCTCTAAGGAAGGACAACAAGGCCCCTTTTTCTTTGACAAGAGAAATCCCTATATCCTATCCTGGGGGACATGCTTATCTACCTTGGTTTGCTGCTGGCTTCCTGCTGGGAACTGTGGCTGCGGAGCATAGATTGCCAGGCAGGTATGAAGATTCCTGGGGCAGACCAACTGCACGTGAAGCTTCTCCCAGTCTGCCTTCTGGCAGGGACTTTTGAGGGATAGTCCCTGTGGTCTTCTGCACCAGAGCTTCTTAGGACCCCCTTCCCATCCCCAACCAGGGCATCTGTCAGAGACAGTCAGAGCTGTTCCTGCTGGGCCCAAGCCCAGGGCAGCCTCTTTGTCTAGGCTTAGCCTCAGGGTTTTTTTTTTTTTCCTATGCATAATACCTATGAAATTCTAGATGGTAGGGATATGGGGATGGGGGTCCTGGATAATGGGGGTGGGGTCCACAACAGTGCAAGTAGGAGGGTACAATCCAGGGTGGTGGGAGTGAGTCCTGGATTGTTGGGGATGGAGGCAGTGTTGCTCTGGAGGCAGTGTTGCTTTAGTTATGGAGTTTGTTTTTGCTCTTCTGTGGCTGTTAACAAAACTGGCCCTCTACAATGCTCCCTTCTCCCTCTTTACCCCATCAGCCTCTTCCTAATCTCTCTCAATCCTTTCTCTTGTCTCTCTCTCTCTCTTCTTCTCTGCCTTTCTACATCCTTCCACACAGCGTGCACACATACACACATAGGGATATGCACACATACAGCATATGTATACACACACACACACATACACACACACATGCACACATACACGAAGGCATATGCACACATACACACACAAGCATGTGCACACATACACAGGCATATGCACACACACACACACACACACACACAGCATGTGCACACATACACACACAGACATACACACACACACACACAAGCATATACACACATACACACACAGGCATAGGCACACACACAAACACACAGGCACACGCATACATATGTGCAGATCTACATGCACTACAGCAGCCATCCTTGCCTGCCATGACTGCTGTGGTGACTTGAAGCTGTCCCTGGGCTTAACTAAGTGACAGGAGCACAAAGGATATTGAGGCATTTCCCTCCAAAGACATGGCTCAGCACCCATTCCTTCTGTGTCCCTACTCACAGCACCCCTTTCTACAGCCCAGGAGCCTGACCCCCAGGTGAAGAGCCAGGCTGCCTGATGCAAAGAAGCTGGATTCTAGATTGGTATGTGATGAGAAAGTGTCCCAAGCGTGCTGCAGGGAGGTGTCAGGGACCCGCGAGGGCTCCCAGGGCGTCTGTGTTTGACAGATGGGACCACCTAGCCGGCTGTGCTTCGGCAGCTGAGTCCTGGCTGTTCCTCCCTTGGTGGCTCAGTCACTTCATTTACCCATAGGATCTAGAGAATGGGAGTCCCACTTTCCTGACCGACATGTGCTGTTTGCAGGTTTTGAGGGGACAGAACTCAATCAGGAGATGGTTAAAAGTCTTCTCTGTAGCTCTGGAGGGGAGTCAGAGCTCCAAACAGTCAATGTCTGGGCAGGCTATCCAGGGGCTGCCAAGGTGCAGAGGGAATGACCCTGGCTTGGAGGAGACTGCAGTCAGGACAGAGCCTGCCATGCTCGTGATCCAGTGAGACCCACCGGTCTGGAGCAAAGGGACTGAGCCCTCCTGGGCCTGCTGGCTAGATTTACCCCTCTGCCTCCCACCCAGGTTGAGTGTCATTGGCCTGAACTGAAGGAGGCCCCTTAATAAAGCCATCATCTCCCTCGGTTTCTCTGATGGATTTGTCTAGGCCAAAACATAAGGCCGTAAAGATGGTTTCTAACCAGGCCTGTGTGGCCACATCCTGCTTCTTCAGGGCTGCAGGCCAATGTATTCTATTATTTTATACTCGCCTTTTCTGTGAGAGAGAAAAATTCTCAGCAAAGAGTGATCCAACAGCACTGCTGAGTGTCTGGGGTACTGAAGACAGGAGCCTGTTCAGCCTGTGGGGTGAGCAGAGGAAGGCAGGGGCCAGGAGAGAGGGAGGAAGGAGCCAGAGCAACCTCCCTGAACCACGAGTGTGCTTGTGTGTGTATGTGCACACCTATGCATACATGGGCATGTACATGTATACCTGTCTGCATTGAGGGTTGCAGAGACACACTTATTGCAACATGGGGCTGGATTCCAGGCCAGGGCTGCTGCATTCAGTGATCTTACTCTGTTGTCTTCAAGTTTGGTCATGGGTCCTTTAGATCTCAGAATTTTCTTCAGGTATGAAGAGCTGAACCCAACACATAGGACAAGGCTGAGGGCATGCCTGCAGTTTGTACAGTGGACGCTGACCCACTCTCCTGTTGACAGAAGCCCCTCACCAGCTCTACCTGGATCTTGTGCTCTAAGCCCTGGGCCCAGCATACACCTGGAATGGTATCAGAAATGGCATTAGAAACAAGAAATATCAAGGCCTTGGGGTAGAGGTGGGGGAATGCTTGATACTGGCTCTAAGCTGACACAGATTCTAGAAAATCCAAAGCATCACCAAGGCTTCAGGCCAATCTGGGTTTGCAGAGGTCAGTTGAGTCCTTAGGGTACAAGCGTAGTCCCTCCTGTGGTACCACACTCCTAGGCTGGCTTTTCTCAGGCTCTGCTGCACTATGCACTACCCAAGGGCAAGGTATTAGGACTGAAGAGAGAAAGGCAGACCCTGGAACCTTCAGACTCTACAGGGTCTTCCATGAGGGCTTCAGGTACCCCATGCTGTCACAAGGAAAGAAAAGTCTTGGATAAAGTCTATTCCACTAAGGAGCAAAGACAGAGCTTGGGACTTTAATTGCAGTTCAGTACTCCCAAAGAGCCTTTCATAAAGGAGTCCAGCCCCGGGGTACACAGCACTGAAATCCCTCCTACCCAGGTAAAAGAAAACTCAGCTCTTCTCTGTCCAATTCCATTCCAAGTGGCAAAGGATAAAGGGTCCCCCTGGGACTCCTGAACCCCTTTATGCCTTGCTAGCAGCTAAGAGGGCCAAAAGAAGGCTCTTTCCACTACACAGAACCCAACAATGTAAATCATAGACGCAGAAGGTAAGCCTGGCTGAAAAGACAGCAGCCAGAACCCTTCAGTAAAGGTTTAAATAAGTGAATGGGTAACAGATGCAAGACTGGTTACCAAGGGCAACCAGGATATTTTGGGGACATCTTTGCTTGGCAAGGGTGACTTCTAAGAGAGTGAGCGTGTTGTCAGGGCCCTGCACAAAAGCGCAGATGATAGGATGGAGTAGATTGGTCCTCAGATTTCACCCTAGCCACACCCCACTCTGAGTCTTGCTCAGAGCAGGCTTAGCTAGGGCTGGAGCTAGCCAAGGAGCTGGGCAGCAAGTACTGGTCAGAAAGACGTGGTTGGCAATCCTGATCTTGGAAAAGGCCTGCTGAGCTCACTGCCTGCTCAGGGACACAGGATCTAAGCAGCTCTTTTATGGACCAAGGGTAGTTATTTCCTGTGGAGGCCATGGCTGGCAGCGCATGGGCTGGCTTCAGACCTGTATACAGCTACAGCCTCAGAACTCACACCTCTGTGGACATCTCCTAACCTGCTCACCTCTGTGAGGAGCAAGGAGTGGTGTTTAAAGTGGGAACACCATCAGATTCATTCTACCTGTGAATGCAGACTCTTCTATGTCACCTGCTTCTTGTGGTGTCATGTGTCAGAGGTGCTCATAAGCCAACAGCCTGGAGGGAGGAGGCACAGCAGGATCCCCAGGGACATAGTGTGAGGCGAGTGAACATCTGAACAGGAGAATCTGAGCCTGTGGGAAATGGGCTCTGGTCCCTGGCCCATCCTCTACCCCAAAGTCTCAGACTACCTGAGCCTCTTCCATGATTATATTCAACTTCACCTGCCCTCCAACCCCCTTTCTTGATGAAGGTCAAGCCCAAGCCCTGCAGATGTTTGGATCACCAAGGATGGGTGGGGCAACAATGTGGGGTATAAGCCTCACCCAGCTCCCCAGAATGGGGGATCTGAGGACAAGTGTGGAGGCAGCCCATGGAGAACTTAGACAAAAAAAATCACAGTATCAGCGGGGAGGTGCCTGATACCCTAGCCCTCTCTCCCCTGAGCATTGTTCTGCAGTGTAAGGAGAGCCACCATGATGGGAACCCAGTTACTTTTGCAGGCAGTCAGAAACGCTCTGTGTTGGGTCTTTGTCTTTTCCTTGCCTTTTTCTGGTGCAGGGTGATCACTGACTCATCTCTCCACAGGCCTCAGAAAGTTCTGCCATGGCTGCTCTGCAGGTAGCCTGGGTAGTCCTTGGTACTCCAAGGCAGTATGCTACTCCTCAGGATTGGGTGCCAGATGTGGTAGGAGGATGTGCTAACAGATCTGCCCAGCTGCAGGGTGTGTCCATAATCCAAGGCCCACCTGCACTTTGGGTTCAGGGCTCCCAAAGCTGAGCTCATGATCTTGCTGGCTATTCGCTTTGTTACCTATCTGCTGATGGCACCATGGCCAGGTCTAAGATCTTCTACCCTAGACATTCTACCACTGGTCACATCCCTTGCAGCGATCTCTGTAGAGAGGGTCTGACAAAGTCAAGGTCTCTCCTAACTACTGGGTAGTCAGTCCTCTGACCCCAGTCTCCTGAGAGACGAAGCCCAGACTCTGAGCATGCCTCTCACCCTGTCCTTTTCCTCCTGTTTCAGCTTGTCCGCACTTGCTGAGCTACCTTTGATGCCCTTGCTGCCCTGAGCAGCTGGTGTTCCATCAGCCTCAAAGAAATGGGAATGAAAGAAAAGTCCCTCGGAGGCACAGAGGAGGTGATGGGTGCCATGGTTCTAGCCAGGACACTGGAGGTGGATGGAGCAAAGCTGAGCTACAGTGTGTGACAGTCAGTTTGTCATACATATCACCTGTCAGTCTGAGTAGGCCTGGGTGTCTCCAGGATAGCTGGAGGCGAAAGCAGAGTGTGGGGAAGGCACTGGAGGCAGGTAACTGAGGGAGGAAAGAGCCATTCAAAGACAGAGGACTGGGTGTGATTACCAGGTGGGGCCCACACACCCTGACATGTGGGAGGGGAAAGGCGGGACATCTGGAGGCTTACTGCTTCTGCTCTGGTTTTGGAGTTTGCTGAGTCCTAGCCAGACCGTATCTCTGTGTTGGCTCAGCCTCCCTGGGAAGCAAGGGGCAGTCATGGGACAGATGTGGGCTGTCATCAGATGGGTGGGTGGGCCGGAGGGAGAAGGCCTCAGTCACCTACTCTGAGGCCACACATAATCTCTTGTGCCTTCCTAAGAAGAGTGGTGTGGACATTCTCCAGGCCAGGCCTCCACAGGCTGCCTCTTCTCCTCAGTCCTCCTGGTCCGCTGCCCTCGTAACTACCATTCCTTGTAGCAGTACACCTACAGGGTGGCTCAGCACAGAAGACAAAGAGGCATTTTCACATGTGGAAGCCCTGTCAGACTTCTACAGAGTGTACCACAGTCATAGCCAATGCCAGACTCACAGTGGAGCCCTGAGCTCTCAGCTCAGGTGTTTTTATTGATTCAGAATTCCTCAGGGAGTCTACTGATAGCACGTGCAGATCATCAGCAATTGTACAATCCCCATAAAAATCCAACACCTGGAAACAGTACAAAATGCCTTAGACCTAGGATAGCCCCTCACCCAACAGTGGATAAAACAATTTCAAACATAACTAAAAATTAAATTTCTCCAGTAATTCCTGGGGATTTAGTTCAAGGGCCCCTTGTCCTCTGAAAGGGCAGCTGTAGCTGAGTTCCTCTGTCGGGTCAGCTCTTTTGTCAGCAAACTGTGAAGAGTAAATGTTTTAATGAAGAACACATGCCACCCTGGAGGACAGCAGGATGTTTGAGTCTCAGTGCATATGCTGTGGTGTGTGATGGTGTCAGTCTCAAGAGTGAGGACCTTTGGCACCAGCTTGCCTGGGATGTGAAGTGCATTGCTCACTGTGCTGCAGCCGTTGGTGCTGGGACAACGGACGGCAAGACCCGTGTGTGGTGCATGTGATTTCTCCCTGCTCCTAGAGAGGCTGTTGCTGGCCAGGCTTGTGGGATCCCTCCTAGAGGTGGGTTAGATAGACCTCTAGTCAGCGTTGGGAGCATCCCTGTGGCCTCGCCTGCTCCTAGGCTGAGAGTAGAAGGACAAGACTGTGTGGAAGTCACCCGAAGCACCCCGTACTCTGTTGCCCTGGGCCTCAGTTCTCTGGCAGGGACCTTGTCCAGACTCAGAGTTTCTCACAGCCCCCTGGTCTCCAGTTGGCTTAATCCAGCTGTGAGGGAAGGCAGGTTCCCTCACATTGGAGAAACACTCTAGCCAAGGAGCAGAAGCCAGTCGGTGGGTTGGCAGAGCCTGGGCTGCTTCACCAGGTATGGGGACTGAGACACCATATAGGAACTGTCCAAGCCCCACTGAGAGGTCAGTATTCAGGAGAGGCCCCTCCTCGGGATGGACGTCTATCCAGTCTGTGATCCTGGTCATGGAGAGCGGACACACAGCCCTTGTCATATGGCTAGGACCCCAAGATAAAGCAGGAGAGGTTCCACTTTGACCTCCCTTCTCTCATATCCAAAATATAAAGGGAGAGAGACTTCATCCACACTAATCCTGGGTCCTGTCAAGTTCATTTTGTCGGACAGTTGCTCAGGGGAGCCGAGTGTAGCTCGCCTTCGCAGCCTGGCGGGTTTTACAGCAACGCGGCCCATTAGCACTCAGGAGTCTTCAGACATTAAGCTAATGAGACACTTGGCTGAGCTAATGCCACTTCTGAGTGAGAATCAGCCCCGGGCACAAGCTGGTGATGGACAGAGCCGGGACTCTACCCTGGCATCAAGGGCGGCCTGGCTGGGGATTAGTTAAAAAGAGCTCAGGGAGCAGTAGTCTTTGAATGTTTATTAACATGAGCGAACGGACTTGGATCCCTTTGGGCTTTAATGTCTTTGAACTTTTCCTTGCAAGGAGATCTCATCTTTGGAATGAGTTCCTCCCTAGTATGTTCATAATTGTGGAGGGTTTGCATTCATGTGCCGTAGCTCCGTAGGCCTGTAGTATCCTATTATGGAATTCCCCATGAGTCTCGGTCACATTCTGCTATGGAAATATCCTCATATCTCTGCACTTTCTTTACAGAGCCAGGGATGGGTGGTAAAGGATAACTCAGCAGGATGGCTGAGAATGTAGTGGAGTTCCCACTCCACAGCAGTGTCTTAACCCACATGGGTCTCCATGACCTTACGGTATCTGAGAGATGGGAGCAGGTGGTAGGGATAGACCCTCTGACTCCAGGTCCCCAGGGAAGCTTCTCCCAAGATCCCGTTGTCACTGCAGTCTCATGTGAAGACCAGCCTGGCCAATATCCTAGCTTCATGCTTAGTCTTGTGGCTAACACAGTGAGTTTCTTCAAGGTTTGTCAGCAGAGGACATGAGTTCCTCACTGGGTACTTGCAGACATGCCTCGTAGCTCTGCAACACACTTACCTCTCTGCGGGCTTCGAGTGTGGCTCCTTAATGAACAAACAAGAGATCAACACATAGTTCCAAGATGGAATAGTGTCTCTGAAGCCCGAGTCATCCTGCCATCCTATCCCTTTCACAGCACCCTACTGGATAGGAGAAAGCTACTTCGTCCTACTCACTCTTATCAGAGGGCGTTACAGGACAACAGAGAACCATAAACCAGGGTGTCACGGGCATCATCGCCATCTGCCCAGCAACAACTGGAAACCCACTGGGTGTACTTTGCATTAATTTGATTTGATTGATCCCATTTTGGCCATTTCAGGGCTTCTGGGGACAAACCCTTACCAGAATCCTCTGTGATGTCAAGACAGCACATGTGATGTCAAGACATGGATGCATGAGTGATGGTAATATTAGGAAAATATCAGGGGTCACTGCTGGTGGAAGATGGACTGCTGTCTCTAAGATGGACAGGAACTGGAAAGCTGTGATTACAGATTTTTATCTGTTGCCTTTCTGGATCTTTTTCTCCAGGTTTCCACTTGCTCCTCCTTAGAGGCCTGCCTGGTGGGGGAATTTGGACAGAAACTACAGGAGTACTCTCTCTGTGATCAGTGAAGAAGCCACTCATCCCTGTGACCAGACACCTGACAAGGAGCAGCTGAAGGAGGCCATGTTTGCTTAGGCTCATGACTTGAGGATATAGCCAATCATGATGGCAGACATGGCTTGAGGCTGTTGTGGCCGGAACCCTGGTCACATCTCAGAAAACCAGAAATCGAGAGAGATGGGGAGAGGTGTCAGCCTGGCTTTGTCCTCTTGTCTTTTTATTCACTTGGTACAGTAGCTGTTTGGATGGTACTCTCTGTTTTCAGTCTTCCCTATTCAGTAAATTCTCTCTGAAAATACCTCTGCCCATGCACATGCATGCTGGTGAGTATAAACACACATACACACACACACACACACACACACACACACGCATACACGCACACAGAGACATAGACACACATGCACACACATAGACACACATGCACACAGACATAGACACACACACAGACATAGACACACATACACACACATACACACACACATAGACACACACACACACATACACACACACACACACACACATACACACACACACACACACACACACCAAAGTGAGTCTCATTAATGCCCTAGACCTTTCAACCAAGTTGCAAATAAAAATTAACCCTCCCTTGTTCACCGTTCAGCACAGTCATCATCTATTCTCTTTCATGCTTTCTTCTGCCCAGGGCTTTGGGAGGGCTGGGCAGAGCAAGCTTGGCCTGCAGTCTCTCAGGGAGATGCCATCATGGAGTCACTGGGTGCTGGTGCATCCCATGCTTGGACTGGAGCTGGAAGGTTAACTCCCTAGCTTGTGCTGCCACATGAGGAAGTAGGGAGCCTTTCAAGGACTTCCAGACCTTAGGCTGAGCATCAGGTATGAGGTCTCAACAGCAATGGCTGTTGTGGATAGAGCAGAAAGGGATCTCCTCATGGAGTTCACAGCTTCATGGACAAGAAGGCCTCAAAGGAAGGGTGGACAATTCCATCACACCTGTGATTTCTCCACCTGTGTGTGCATGTGTGACACTAGACTGAATGCAGATGTGTGCATGTGTATGCGTACATGAGAGTGGGTGATCATATATACATGGGTGCACAAGAACTTGTGTGTCTTTATGCAACTTTCTCTGACTATGGAGTAACCACAGGAAATTGTTAAAATAGCGTGATTGGGGGCTGGAAAGACTGCTCAGTGATTAGAAAACTGGCTGCTCTTGCAGAGCACAGAGGTTCAATACCCAGAATCCACATGGTGGCTCATAACTGCTGTAACTACAATTCCAGGGGGCCCCAATCCCTCTTCTTTCCTCCTCTGGCACTGTATACATGTGGTACACACACATATATGGAGGTGCTCAAAGACACACATACAATGAAATGAAATGAATCTTAAAATAATGTGATAATGAAATTAACACCTTAGCGTGAGGAATTAGCCAAGAGAATACACGGTTGGGAAAAGTTTCAGAAGGGGTAGGGTGTGAAAAAAGAAGAACGTCCCCCGGCACAGCTTACCTCCTTTCCAGGAGCTGGGCTTTGGATACAGGTAATAGACAGAAGGAGCTAGGTAGGGCTGTGGACATCCCCGCATTTCAATGACTTAAGGATTCCAAGAGCTGTGGGAGAACCGTGGATTGTAAGTCTGAGAGCAAGGGAGCTGCAGAGGGAACAGGCAGGAGAGTGTTCTCTGGTGAGAGTGATCCCCACCCAGTGTGCCTCAAGGCCACAGTGGGAAAGATACAAGACTGCATGTACAGATCCTGCTGGGCAGATCTTTGTGCCTGTAGAAGTTTCTGGTGTTTCTAGATCCGTGGTAGCTGTATGTATTGGCTGTACAGTGCAGGGCTACACCCAACAAGAAGGGACAAAAGGAAAGTTAGTACCCAGGGCCTGGATCAGCTCTGTGTGCAACCCCAAGCTGCCAGAGGAGAGGCAGGAGCTGAGTAGGGGGGAATCCACCTCCTGCACTGGAGGACATGTCTTTCCAGCCTGCAGTCTGAGGACAGGGTGTTTCACTGTGTGAAAGACAGTGGCCATCAAGGCTGGATTCTGAGCCGGGTAGACGCTTGACTTAGTAGACAAGCCTTGACTCAGTGGACATGGGAAAAGCAAAAATCTTCCCTAATTAAGGTCGACAGCAGGATGTGAATGCTGCCTTTGACTTTGGAGGCCAGGTTTTTAACCGGCTCTGCCCTACCTGTGCACAGGGTTAAGTTTATTCATGCAAATCCAAGTGTAATATGAAAACATGGCCAGGCAGGTGGGAAAACCAGGAGGTGATCATCTTCTTTACAGCGGGAGTCAAAGTGCAAGCTCCTGAAGTAGAGATCCTTTCTACCAGCCTCCCCTCAGATTTGCTGAGGGATACTCAGATACCTGATCCCAGATAGTTAGACCCTGAACCCTCTCCTCCAGCACCACCAGCTAAGAGTCTTTGACCTTGAATGAAGGATGCAGTTTCTCTCCAAGGAGCTCTCCCAGAGACTTCCCATCCACACTTAAACCCTCACCTGCTTGGACTTGTACCCAAGGGAAAATCTGCTATTTTTGTGACAGATGTGACCCGACTGTGGTTACCTCACAGGAGCATACCAAAGGATTTTTAACAATTAAAGGTAGCTAAATCTGAAATTGCAAACAGGAAACTCAAACTGTTTCATCTCCAGTAAGGAAGAAAGAGACAAGTTACCTAAGAAGGGGTTAGGGCCACCTGTATCCTGCCAAGGACCCGGGGAAAGTCAGGTTAGTGTCTAGTACTCCTTCAGTGCTAAGCCAGGTGAAGGCCAGACAGGGGCTGTTGATGGACATTTCTCCACTCTAAAGGATGTGGGCTGCCAGAGGGCTTTGTTTCCTTTCAGAATGCTTAGCTATTCCAGCCTTCTCCAACATGCACAACTCTCTTCTCTGTAGTGAGATCATTTGTAAGCTAAATATGGGTGCCTGGTACTGCAAGGCAATGACCAAAGTCCATAGGCTGGTGGAGCATCACACACAAAGGAATTCTCCTCCAGCTCTAGGAAACAGTAGTCTGAGATCACAGTGTCAGCAAGGCTGTGCCCCCTCTCAGGACTCATTCCTAGGGGAACCTCCTGCCCCAAATCTCCTTTCTCATGGCAGCTCCAAGCCTCCTTGGCTTAAGGAATATCTTAGCTACTTTTCTGTTGCTACTTTTCTGATCTGAGATACAATGATCAAGGCATTCAGGAGAAAAAAGCATTTAATTGGGAGCTTGCTTACAGTTCCAGAGTGTGAGTCCATGACCATCATGGTAGGACTCACAGAAGCAGGAAGGCAGGCACCAAATAGTAGTAGTAGCTGAGAGCAGAGAGCTTACGTGTTAAGACAGTAACCATGACATGGACTTTTTAAACCTCAGAGCCCAACCCCAGTGACTCAACCCCTCCAACAAGGCCACACCACTTCATCCTTCCCAAACAGATCTACCAGAACCCGTGGGGCCATTCTCACCCAGACCACCATAGATCCCATCACTCTCTTCTTTACTTCTGTCTTTGAAAGGCTTGCCTATAATTCCTCTTCATCTGTTTCTCTCCTCTGTGCGTTTCATACACATGCGCAGCATTGTGTTTGAGGCCACTTGAACAACACAGGATGATGTCCTTTCAATGTTTTGCTCTTTCATAATTTTCATACAAGAGTATAGCTGTGTGTTGAGCTTATTTCCCTTCCCATTCTCTCTACTTTCCCTTTCCACACCCCTCCCCCTCCTGTTAGCCTCTTGGTCCTCCTAGAAGATTTTTCTTCTTTTGTGTCATCTAGACAGACAGATAGTTGATAGATAGATATGATTTTATGTATCTATGAAAAACAGTGTCTTAGTCAGTGCTATATTGCTCTGAAGAGACACCATGACCACAGCAACTCTTATAAAGTAAAGCATTGAATCGGGGCTAGCTTACAGTTTCAGAGGTTTACTCCATTATTTTCATGGTGGGGAGCATGGCTACATGCAGGCAGATATGGTAGCTGAGAGCTCTACATCTGGATCCAAAGGCAGCTGGAAGAGAGAGCTTGGGCTTCTGAAACCTCAAAGACCACCCTCAGTGACACACTTCCTCCAGCAAGGCCACGCCTCTTAATCCTTTCAAACAGTGCCACTTCCTGGTGACTAAGCATAGAAATAAATGAGCCTACGGGGGCCATTCTTATTCAGCCACCAAATCTGGGATCCACTAATGGGAGAAAGCATGCAGTGGTTTTTTGTTTTGAGACTGGAATAATGTGCTTATCTCAGAGTCAGGACCCTTTTCCCATGAATGACTTGACTTCGTTTTTTCTTTATGGATGAAAAAAAAAAATCCACTGTGCCTGTATACTAGATTTTCTCTATCAGTTCCTCTGTTGATGGACACCTCGGTTGGTCCTGTAAGTTAGCTATTGTGAACAGTGCCGCAGTAAATACTGACGTGCATGTCTCTGTGGGATGCTGACTTAGAAGCCTTTGGATAAATACCCAGGTGTGGTATGACTGAGTCATATGGTAGATCTATGTTTAGCTTTTTAGAAACATCCATACCGATCTTCATGGATGTTGGAATAGCTCATCACTTCATTTTGATACTCTTTCAAAGTATATATTTTAGGTGTATGAGTGTTTTGTCTGCTGTGTGTAAGTGTACCATGTGTATGTACGAGAATGTTGGATTCGCTAGAACTGGAATTATGGGTGGTTCTGAGCCACCATGTGGATGCTGGGATCCAAATCACAAGAACAGAAGCACTCTTAATTACTAAGCCATCTCTCTAGACTCCATTTTGGTATTTGTAACCTAATCAAAGGCTCAAGGACTTCTTTGAAGTAAGCTCACACTCACAGTTTATGGAGATGAAGCCAGGAGCCATCACTTGGGGTAGGCATCATTCAACCTCCTGTCTGTGGGAACAGTTATGGGCTTAATGGTATCCTATAAGACAAACCCGCTTCACTGTACAGTCCTCCTAGGGATGCCCAAGAGCAGCACTGCTGTGGTCGCTGTGGCCGATACCCAGGATGTGAATTGAAAGTATGAGCTTCTGGGAGCTGAATGGAGAAGCTCTTGAATCTGCTGATTAGAGTTTCCTCATCAGGGAAAGAGCTGTCTACCCAAAGGTGACATAAGGCTGGCACACAGAAGTACTTATCAGTAGTTAAGGGCCAAGGGGCTTTGTTTCTAGGCTGTAGAGTGGGCACAGAGATTGTTGACACTGAGCTAATCAACTGAACTGTCAAAAGCAGATGAGGAATCCAACACTTAGCACACCTGGTCACACACTCGAGGGCTTCTCCCATCAAACCACATTTTAATGGATATATATATGTATATATGTATATATACATATATATATATATATATATGAATGCTTGTATTTGTATATGTTTATGTGTATATGTGTATGCATGCAATTATGTGTGTGTGCATCTGAAATTTCAGTCATTTTTGCTAGTCAATTACTACAGTAAAATGGTCTGCATTTATTACAGTAAAATAGATTGGAGTTACATGCACTCATCACAGAATTTAAAATCTGCAGCTTTGAAAGCCGCCACAACACAGAAAATATCCAGAGGCTTTGCAATAGAAATTAAATCTAAAAATCATCCCAATTGATGAAAAAAGGGCTGTTTTCATATGAAACTTCAGGTCATCCCATGATTAAGACCATTTATAAATTACGTTTACTCTCCCAGATCAAGGTACCTCTCTGAGATGCAGACACAGGTGTTAGACTTGTGGAAAAGCTGCAAAGCCAGGTTGGAGTTCTCGAGGAACTCTTCCAGTTATGGGGAAGCCAGGGAGGCAGTGAGCTACCCTTATAACATTTACATTTGAAATGAATCTGTGATTTCACAAGGTCATCATCACATTGAGTTCAACAAGCCAGACTCTAAAGAACACTTCTAAAGAACCTGTATTATACATATGCACACATGTGTCCACATACATCCTCACACACATATAGATACACACACACACACTCACACACACACACTCACACACACACTCACACACACACACACTCACACACACACAGATCCATGCATACACATAGACACATGCACACACATATAGCCGTATGAACATGTGGACACACATGAACAGGATCCGCATCATACACAGATGTACATACAGATACATGTACATAGGCATGTGTACAAATGCATACACGTATAGCATACAATGAAATGTGGGCTGTTTGGGAACAGGAAGGTGTCACACAGAGCGTGAGGGATAGGAGAGGGGTCGGAGTGACTGCAGCCAAAGTCCACTATACAGTTGGATAGCTGTAACACACCGTGTTTGAACAATAATTATGCACCAATACAAAAGTGCTTTAAAAATGACTAAGCATCCACAACTGCTGATGTGATCAGATTGGAGACCAGAGATGTGTACCCAGGCTGTGCATCCTGGAGAAGGAGTCCTTGGTAACATAACATCAGCAGGAAGATCTTCTTCATCTCGGAACTGGACAAGAAGGTGTTTGAAAAGTTAAGTCTCCCAGGAACAACTGACACTGTTTTTGACTGAAGTTGGGATGCTGAAAGTGTGGATTTTATTGACTTAATGATAAATTTGCAGTCAGAAAGCATTACGACAGCCAAGATGCTATTAATAATCCCTTGCTTGTTACCTTACAGGAAATTAAATATCATCCCACAAATACCAGTTTGCAACGTGCAAGTTCCTGTCAACTCTGTGTCGTCTAGTCCCCATAACATAGAAGGAAACACCTTGAAAGGGGCAATTACCCTGAGAACTGTTAGCACTCTCTGCTTTTTGAATGAAGGGGCCTTCGTTTGCTCTTTTCACTGGCCTGGTAAAATACTTATTGGCCCGTAGTACGAGGTTCCTTAAAAGTAAGATTCTTAGATGCTCAGAATAGAAGTAGAGAAACAAAATTTTAAAAAGCGGAAATACAGTAAGAAGGTGCTCAGTAGGCTGGAGGGATGGTTCAGTGGTTAGGAGAATGTACTGCTCTCTCAGGAGAATCTATATTGGGTCTCTAGCACTCATGTAAGGTAGTTCTCTACCACCTGTAACTCCAGCTCCAGGGGATCTGATGCATTCTTTTTGCCTCTGTGGGCATCTACACTCAAATCTGCACACACGCTAATTTAAAAAAAAAAAAAGCATTCTACAAAAAGATAATTCCTGGCTTCCACATTCTGCACACTTTGGTCATGAGCTTGGAGAGCCAGGCACCTGAAATGTCTGCTGACACCCTGCTTCAGGATGTTTCCTCCATCCTTTGAAATAAGGCTCAGGAGAGTCAGCTCTGAGCTGACTCCATCTGTGTCCCGGGGAACTGGACCCTGGGTGCTTTATTTCATTTTCGGTATCTCTTCAAAACCGTGTGGGCTCAGTGTGAGTGGGCTTGAAGGATTTGAAAGCCATTTTCATGCATGAGGGTCTCAAATACCCTCACAAAGATAGAAAAAAAATCAATGCTTGGAGATCCCCATCTGAGGATAGCTTCAGATTTTACCATTGCAAACACACGGTGTGACCCACCCACAGCCGGACAGTTCTACTCCTTATGTAAGCCCAGGACAGATTTCAAGGGGGTTAAAATCTGTTGGATGGACCAAAGACCCATTTTTAATTCAGAATGGGTTGGAGAAATAAAACTTACTTTTTTTGAGAGAGAAATCTACGAGGAGGTTTTGGAAGGCGACCAGTTTAATAAACACAGCTCTAAGTAAATAGCATAAAGAATTCATGAAGCTGGCGCACAGTATTTATGGACGCCTTGCTGTGTGGGGTCCAGGAAGAAAACCATTCACTGCTTTGCATTCTTTCCAGGACCTGCAGATCGAGTTTTTCCCTGCATGGCCTGAAGTGGC
This sequence comes from Cricetomys ansorgei, assembly GCA_026225945.1. Classification (NCBI taxonomy): domain Eukaryota; kingdom Metazoa; phylum Chordata; class Mammalia; order Rodentia; family Nesomyidae; genus Cricetomys; species Cricetomys ansorgei. The sequence continues at coordinate 81,448,018 of JAMJFZ010000199.1, read as the reverse complement.
CCAGCTGAGAGAAGCCACTGTGAGAAATTATGTTTGTTTAATGTGGAGTGTGGCCCAGCGCATCATGCTGTTGGCCACCTGAGTCCCTGGGGAGCAGGAGCAGGGAGAGAGTAAGAGCAGTACTGAGCTGGGGCTGCCTGCTTTTTTGTGGGCAGGAACACATTTGCATACTTTGTGGGCAGAACACATTCACTTCTTCGCATGTGTGGGACCTTGTGCAGATTGTAGTTGAGCTGTGTGACCTGTCTCACACTCTGGGGCACCCCTCAACATGGGCCCAGTTCACATTTCTGCCTGAAACTGGCTAACCCCACCTGGATCCTTCTAGATTTGTTTGATGTATGAATATGAAGAGTCCATGAGGGAGAGGAATAGAATGGTCCCTGGGGACTATTAATCCCTCTCTCTTCTGCTGTGCTCCCAAAGGACTAGACTCAAGTGCACAGGAACACAACTCTGTGAAGATCTTTTCTGATGCTTCTCTGTGGCTACCGGTGGCTTGGGTTGTTTGCCCAGTTTTGCTTGGAATCCAGGGATAGTGCGTGGGGCAACATGGGAGCTGGGCTCTGGGTGACAGGGAGGGAGATCAAGATCCCACATGCAAAGAGAGCAGGTAGGGGAACTTGTGACAGCTGAAACAGAGATCCTCAGCCCAAGGGTTGCTCATAGGGGCCGTGGAAAACACAGTGCCAGGAGGAGGCATTTATAATTGTTATTTACTGTGGTGACATGTACAGAGAAACCCTTTATTATCTGAAGTGGGCAAGGCCAGTGACCAGACAGAAGGCAGGCTCTCTGGTTCTTTTAGCACCTATCTCTTAGTAGCTGGCCACAGATAGCCTACAAGCCATTTGGAGAACTGAAGGATTGACCTGTGATCTTTTAAGCTCAGGACAGTTACTCTCAGAACGAGCCCACACTGGACTAGTACTATGGAGGACTGAGTTTATGTTCACCTCTGTCTAACATAGTAACACTGGGGCTTGAGGCTACCATGGTTTTCCTTGCCTGAGCGCTATGGTTTGGCTACCCTGTGACTTCTATCAACCCAAAGCTGTTGTCACGGCTGGAGGAAGCTGCATGATGGGCAGGGATGGTTCTGGTTCTCTAGGAGGCAGGGTACAGGGTTGGGCCTAGGCTAGGGCCTACTTCCCGCTCAGGATTTGACCCCTGATCCTCACCTAAGGGCATCCTTCCCCCAGGGGAAAATTGAGAGGACACAGTGGCCCTCCACTTGGCCAGATTTAGAAGGAAGCTTGTCCCCATCTTTTCCCCAGGTGGAGTGTTTTGATGTGGAAAGCTCTCCATAGATTCATGGTTCCAGCCTATGGGGTGACAGGCTAAGCAGGAGCCCAGTTTTGTAATCAGCCTGTAGGGTCAGCGGCTTAGCTGTTCTCTTTGCCAGGTCGATGTGTAGGAGTGTGTTTGGGGGCTTTTTAAAAGGAGGTCCTGTTCCACAGAGGCCAACGACTCAGCCAATGTGGTCACATCATACCCTGGCTTCATCTGACTGGCTGCTGAAGGGGTGGATGGTTGGCGAAGGCAGGCAGGGAGGTCAGGTAGTTGGACACACAGGCCTTCTAGATATTTGGGGGATGCTGTCAGACCATTGTGTGAGCCAATCCACCTCACTGTGTGTAGAGAGCAGGACTGACTCAGAGCCTAGACACTGCCTGGGGAGGGGAGGGCTCTGGTCTGCACATCTCACATCTTGAAGTGAGATTCAGCTGCTAATTGGGAGCTAAATGGTTGCTTCTGGGCCTTTGCTGCTGAGAAAGTCCAGCATCAGCGCTTGGCCATGCACAAAAGCTGGGGGGCAACTCAGAAAACTGTGCATGGTTTGGCTGGTGCAGGTCATTGGTAGGTGTATGATTAGTTTGGGTTCTGCACTGCTGTTGGGTATAGGCTCTGTCCTATGGAGGCTTGAGAAGAGAGCATGTGTGTGTGTGTGTGTGTGTGTGTGTGTGTATGTGTGTGTGTGTGTGTGTGTGTCTGTGTTCATATTTCATGGTGCAAAACAGAGATCACAAGCAAATGATCAGGACCACAGAAGGAGTTTACATTAGCCTAGAGCCAGAGTGGTTTTCTTGGAGGTCTTGATGGGGGGCAAGGGAGGCTGAAAATGGGACTGAAAGATCCACAGGGTGGGGGTAGGGCCACAAGGAGGTCCTTTTCTACTTTAGTTCACAGCAGCACTTCCTCCAGCATCCAGAGGTGTAGTCAACTCGAATGTTCATCGGCGAGTGGGCGAGTGGTCCAAACGTGGTGTGTCTAGCACAGGATGCATGTCATGGATGAAGAAGGAGAGTCTGGTGCCCGCCACAATGTGATTGAGTCTTGCAGACACCATACTGGGTAGAATGGACAGTCACAGAAGGATGATCCTGTTCGAGGCCACTGGGAGACTCCCAGTGGAGACAGGAATGAGGTCTATAGAAACAGAAAGAATGGAGTTGCCAGGAGCCAGGCTCAGGTTTGGTGTCTCAAGGGTGATAGAGTTTCAGTTATGGAGATGAACAGGATTCTGTGAGGGATGATGATGAGGGCTACACAGCACTGGGGGCATGCTAAATGCCACTAAGGGGCATGCTTGAAATGGTCCTGATGCACAGCTTATGTGTTGTGTATTTAATTGGTTTCCAAAGAAGAAGAAGCATGGAGTAACACTTGCCATGCCTTGGGAAGAAGAACCGGAGAGGATCAGGGATCTGAGGCTGAACCGAATTTAGTAAATGGAAAACAGGCCCAGAAAAGTTTTAGATGACCTTGAACTCTGCCCACAAGACCAGAGAATGAGCGTATACATGTTGAGTAGCAATTTCCCCAGAACAGAAAATCCATCATGAAAAGAGGCTCCTTAAAGACTTATAAAATTAACAACTCTCAAGTCTCAGAAGTCCCTGTAACTTAGGAGAGTCACAAGGCCTCCCCCTCTTGGGGCTGCACAAGGAGTGGAGTCTCTCTGAATTATGGAGCTATAAGGCTCCAGCTTTCGTGTGGCATCACCTAAGCTGGAGGGGACTTGCTGTGAGGCAGCTGCCTTTGAGTCATCAATGTAACCTTTTATCCACACTACTAGTACAACCCCAATAAATCCCAGCAAACTCACTACTACATTGAACATTGGTGGTATTGCAACTTTGGTTTGGTGTTGGTTTCCTTTCCGGGAATAATGTTACACGAGAGCCTGTAAGAGGCTGAGCACAGACAAGGCTCCCAGGTGGGCGGGCACACACTACAGCTCTCTAGTGAGGAAGATCCATGGAGGTTAGGAGGATCCATCCTTGGCCAACATGGTAGATGGCTCCAGGTTAGGTCCTGGCTAGAACAAGGGAGACTCCAATATCCTCTGGTACTCTCCAGACCTAGAATCCACTGACACCACATTCAAATAGCTCCACTGAGGAGATAGAAGACTCACAGAGGTGGGGGGTAGGGGAGCTGAGAAGAGCCAAAAGCACATGCCACTGTCCATTCATGGTCAGCCTACTAAACATCTACAAAGTCCTCTTCTGGGAGTGGGTGTGCCTCCAGATTCCACCAGTCACAGGGGCCCTTGTACCTGTTAGCAAAGGACACAGCACAATAAAAGATGGAGGTACAAAAGGCACTTTGGGGAAAAAAAATCAATTTCTCAATACTTCTTCAAGTAACGTCTTGAAGCTGATTCAAAAATAATATCACCTGGCACTGAGAGAGGGCAGTTCAACATTTCCAAAGCTCTTCATGCGGCCACTCCTGAGCCGTGTGACGTCCCCGCTCAAGAGTGTCCTTGTTCGGGGGAGGAAGAAATGAAAGCAAGAGGGCCAACACTCACTCAGGAGTCTCGATTCGCAGAAGGGTCCAGAATTCTGGGTGGCTACAGCATGGCTTGTGTGTGCAGCCTCACAGGGGGAGGAAGGCTTGTCCTGTTCCAGGGAGGCACATTGCTTTGGCCAACATAGTTTTGGGGTGATCCCTGGCCAGTCCACCTCTGATGGTGGACTGATGCTGGTGATATATAGGACACAGTCCCAGGATGCTCACTCCTGCACTCTCTGAGGCTCTCACCTGCTCTCTGAACAGAGATGAAGGCCTAGTTTCCCTAGAGGAGTCTTGACTCCTAGCTTGGCTGTGCCGCTCTCTTCCCAGGTCTTTAATCCTGTTTTGTGTTCCGGGGCCCAGTCCTGTTACTGCTTTCGCTCCCCTAAGATGCCCCAAGGGATGCCAGAGGCAGTGGACAGGCTTTGCAGTTGAACTGCTGCCTGCCACAGAGGGCTGTGGGGGACACGGGGAGGGCTGAGATCTGTGTCCCTATTTTCCATCCACAGAGTCTGTTTCTGTAGGTTGTGCTCCACTGAACTCCCAGGAAGCGCCTGAGCTTAGACGCCTCACCCTGACCTATTATGGTTCTCTTTCCCTGTGCCTTTGATCCCTGGGGCTTCCTGCATCCTTTCTTTCCTTGTACTGTGGTTCTGCCTCCTTTTAGACTCCCCTCTTTTTCATTTCATTTCATTTCGTTTCATTTCATTTCACTTGCTTCCTCATCCTACCTGTGTCTTGTCTTCAGGGCCTGCCTGTCTTAGGAGAGAGATTTGTGTTTTCTAGAGGCTGGTCTGGATGGTCTTGGGTTAGGGACTCGGAGTCATCCTGTAGCTGCCATGCTGCCAGGATCTCTGAAACTCACGTTCTGTGGTTCGCCCATCAGTGTGGATAGGCTGGGTTACTGTAGTCCAAGAGATGTCAGAAGCCCACCTTGGCCTTTGTAACTTCTGACTGATGCTGGATCCAGCCAGCCTTCTGAGACTGGATGTTCAGCCTGACCTCAGGTCTCACTGGCCGGTGTGTAACAAGGTCTCACGATTACGCACCAACCATTCTGGTACACTGATGGACACAGGCCTGCCATAGACTCACCTGGACCATCTCCCTGCCCCTTCAGAACCCTGCCCCCACTGCCCAGGCCACCTGTTCCATGTTCTCTTCCAAGAGGAGTATGTTCCCCCTTGTCCTAGAATATGCAGTGAGAAAAGCTGTCTGTTCAACCATGTGGACTGAGCACAGACAATATGGAATCTGCCTGAAAAAACGGGCTCTGCAGGGCCTGGCAGGAAGAGCAAAAGGTGGTGTGAGTAGGAACTGAGCCAGATTCTCACTTCAGAGCCCTGTTACCCCAGCCCCGTCTGTTCTTGCCAATTAGCCAATGAACTACAACCCACAGAAAGCGGGACGCCTCGGGCCGTGGGCACCGGGAGGGATATACTGGAGAAGGGAAGGGAATCCCTGCCAGCTTGGAGGGCTGCGTGCCTGCTCAGCCATCACACCATTTGGAGGTTCAGTGGCCTGCTCTCTATACCAAGCCTCATGTCAGCAGCTCCAAATGGCCAGGAGAGGCTAGGTAGCCTGTATAGCTTGTATTTTCCGTGCCCACTTTGCTGGGCTCAGCTGAGGTGAGAGGTGGTGCCCATGCACCATGGTCCCTTTGTGAAAGAAAGGAGTAGAGCCAAAGGCAGGAAATAACTTGCTTTGTAAGGAGAGTCCTCTCCCCAGGTGGTCTAAACAGTGAGTAGTGAGCAGGTCAGGAGGGCTTGGGGTGTGGGTCCAGGATATGGGTTTAGGGACTGTAGGGCTCTAATTCCGTATCCATAGCTGGCACACTCTGGTGATATGACAGCTCAGCATTCCTACCTGCTCATTCTCTTGGTGCTCCAAGTGGTTTTGTGGGAGTCTCAATGTGGGGCCCTTTCTGGTGCATCTGTACTGAACATGGCTTTGGCACCTGGACTGTTTAACTCAGTCCTAAGATAATTCACTCTAGAGAAATCAGAGAGTGCTGCCCTGCTGGGAAGGCAGAGGGGAGCAGCCTCTGTAGAGCACAGTATGGGGGTCCTCCAGAAGTCCGACACAGGGACTGGGGAGAGGTTCAGTGGATAAAAGGCCTGCTGTGCAGGCATGAAGATCTGTGTTTGATAACTAGCACCCGAATAAAAGGTGCCACGTGTCTGTAACTCTAGTGCTGGGTGTGGGGGAGATCTGCATGGAGAAGGGACAGATGGATTCATGGAATTTGCTGGCCAGATTAGTCAATTGGTGAGCTCCAGTTTCAATGGAAGACCTTGTCTCCAAGAAATGGAGGGGAGGAGGCAAGATGGATCAGCAGATAAAGGAACTTGCTTCCAAGCCTGAGGGACTCAGACTGGTTCCAGAAACCCACATGGTAGAAGGAGAGAAATGACCCCTGCCACATTCAAGCCATGGCATGACCCATGGCATGGGCCTCTATCACCACTAAAGAATCAAGGTGGAAGGTCATTAAGATAGCACCAAGGTTGACCTCTGGCTCCCACACACATATGCACAACACGGCCTGCCAAGTCTCCCACACATATGAACCTCCTAAGCAAATGTGGGTGTATGCACACACGTGATTGGCACTTTTCTTTTAGAGTATATCACATTGAAAGCAGGAACTCAGCTGGTACTTGCTCACCCATGTTCACAACAGCATTATCAGCAAAATGTAAGAGCTACCTAAGGGCCCGTCAACAGAAGAACATACAATCAGCTTGGGAGTGCATGCAGTGGAGGATTAGTCACCCCTGAAAGGAAAGGGGAGTCTGAAACATGCTAACACAGGGCGGACCTTGAGGACTTATGCTTGACGACATAGCCAGTCACACAAGGACAGCAGGATTTCCCTAGAGAAGTCAAATCCACAGAAGTGTAAAATTGGATGGAAGTTTCTGGGGCCTAGGGGAGGGAGAATGGGGAATTTAATGAAGATGGAGGTTTGGTTCTGTAGGGTCAATGGTTTTTTTGGAGATGGATGATAACTGTCATGGCCTGAATCTCATGTTTTGAGTATTTGGTGTCCGGTTTGGGCACCATTTTGAAGATTGTGGATCTTTTAGGAGGCAGGTCCTGACTAGCAAAAGCTGGTGACTGGGGGCAGGCCTTTGACCTGGCTGTGACCTCTACCTGAGCCCTTAAAATGTGAGAAGGCTCGGCCTCAGGTTCCCCACTCCCTGGATGGAACCTGTAATGCCGCCATGTCTTCTCTGCTATAACGGGCTGGAATTTCTGGGGTTGGAGTTGAAAGCAGGAAGTTAGCTGGTTCTTGTTCACCCGTGTTCATATCAACACTGTTCCGTAGCTAAAGTGGGAGCTATCCAGGAGCCCAGCCCGTCAACAGGGGAACATACAGACACACCATGGCGTGTCCATGGTGAGCCGAGAGAAATTGTTCCCCCTGAAGTTGCTTCTCTCAGATATTTTCTCACAAAATACCACAAAAAAGCCACTAGCATGAGAGATGGCTTTGTGAAAAATGAAACGGTGCCCAGTGCCACCGAGCTACGGGCTTAAAACATCTAACATGATCAGCTGCATACGCATCTATTTCACTACAGTGAAAGCAACGGCAGAATTGCGCCTGTGCCACCCCGGCCCTGAGCTCCACTGCAGACACAATTGGTTGGAGGGCTGCTTCGCACCACAGAGCCAGAGTCTGCTAGGCACCGTCCTTGAAACACAGCCATCCGTTGTTCAGTTCATATTTACCCCCACACTTGGAGCTCCTAATATAGTGTTTGGAGCTCCTAATATAGTGTTAAAGCCACTCTACGACACATCTAAACAACACGTTTATTAGCGAAATTATGCAATGGAGAGAGATATTTTACAGGTGTAATTCCCTGCTGTCCGAATTACGTTTTCATCTTCAATAAAGGGAAAACGTACTTTTTTTAACACTTAAAAAACAAAACAAAACACATCCCCTTTCCTTGCTCATGGGAGCCCAGTGTTTATAGCTTTTAACAGATGGCTTGGCTCCTGTCCTTCGCCCCCCCCCTTTGATGCATGAGCTTCCTTTTTGGGGGGACCCCTGCCGTGGAAACAGTCAACCAAAGCCAGAACAAAAGCCATGCCACTGGCCTGGCTGCCATCTCAGAGGCAGGTATGTGGAAATGAGTTCTAATTTGTCCTTTCCTGCCCAATAAAATTTAAAATAAAAAGACAGGGATTGATTTTGTAGAAGCCCTGTTAAGCGGAGCATTGAAACCGCAGTTCTTTGGAAGTTTGCAGAGTTAAACGTGACAAACGAGGGCCAATAGTGGGCAATCACTCCAGACGCCTCACCCAAGGCTGCCAGGCCAGCAGCAGAAGGTAGGGGTAATTAATCAGCTCTCTAAACTGGGCGGTGGGGCTTAGATAGACCTCAGGAGCACACTGAGGAGGATGAAGGGTGAGTTATAGGTCACTAGAGATAAGAGGTAGAAGTCTCCGAGGGTCCCACGTGAAACCCAGAAACAGTGAAAGGAGATAAATAATAGTCTCTAATGAGACTGGAGAGAAGGGATTGGACGCAGTCAGATGGATCAGGGATTGTGACCAGATGGTGGTAGGAATCTGAAAATGCCTCCCCTTTCCATCTGCAGTCACCAACCATGGCCACTGAGGTGGGCGCCAGGAAGGTGAGTTTCTTCCCGATTGTGCTATTAGCATGTTGAGTTGCTCAGTCTGATTCATGAGCCATTACCTGGCATGCTGTGGATGGCTTGTCCTACGGCAGGCAGGGCACCGAGTCAAAGCCATGCATATCACTTTCAGGGACCACCCTGCCTCTACTCTCTTACTCCAGCAAGCTTGAGGCTTGGGGTACCCTGCCTGAACTGCTGCAGAGATTTGCTGTCTGTACCCCTGACCTCCCTCCATTGATATCAGGGCAGGTTCCACCTTGGGGTGCCCTGGAGAGCATTCCTTTCAACCTGGACTGCATCCTGGTCACTGAAGAAGCTGTTCTTTCTTATTTGTTCTGCTAGGGAAACATGATTCATTCATTCATTCATTTATTGATTCATTCCTTCATCTTTTCCCAAGTCCTCTATCCTGTATGTAGGAAAGATCTTGAATCAAACACTCAACCCACAAACTACCTCTGGAAGAGTGCAGCACAGAGCCGTCACAGATGCTGAGTTTGCTAACTGCCCTTTTTTGTTGTCCTGTGACAGTCTGATTAAAAATGACCAGCACCCACGGGTGTGGGGCTTCACATAGGGAGCCCAGGGGATACTCAGAATCAAGGCACAATCAGAGGGTGCTACTGTGCAAAGCAGGGGGTACAACATGCACTCAGACTGAGTCAGGCTCCTGTAAGACTCAGCATGAGCCAATCACAAAGCTGGGAAGTCTTGAGAGCTGACCCGAGACCCAGGGCGGGTGAGTGACTTGTTTAGGTTTCTCAGATCATAAGTGGCATACCCAAGACCTGTACCTAGCTGTAGCAGGGGCCATTTCCCAGGTTGCCTTTCTCTTCCACACAGGGACTAGACTGGGAGAAACTATCACAGAGGTTGTCTCCAAAGGGCAGCTCTCAATTAGAAGACAGGCCATGAGGAGGATAGAGGGGGCATATTGTGAAGGGGTCTGAACTTACGTATATGAAGAACAGGGGCCCACTTGCATGAGAGGTGCTTACAGAAGACAGGAGAGGGGAGCATGGCCAGAAAGGGAGACCATTCACATCTAAGTCCATCTCCATTGTGTACACCTACCTGCGATTGTTTGGAATCTTCTGTGCCAGCCAGGGTGACATCAAAGAGTAGGCTGGACCTCAGCTGACCCCACACAAAGCACCCTCCCTCTCCACACTGACTGGCTTTTGTCCATTCATTTTTCTTTCCTGGAAAGTGATTGGGATCAGTGTGGCCTTGCTGGGGAGGCCCTGGAGGTTTCTGCTGATCCCCTCACCCCCAACACACACATACAACATACAGCACAGGCTCAGTAGTGTTCCAGTGCAGGAACCACACATCCAACCCTTCATCTGTCTCGATCCCTGGGCCCAGTGCTCCTGCCTGGTGCAGAGAGCAGCCTGAGCCACCACTGTGGGCCCTGTGGGGAGATCTGGGAGCTCCATCATCAGCCTCTGAGGACCACAGCTAGGGGATTGTAGTTGTACACTGTTGTGGCAGCTCACCAAGGGAAGCATGGAGGCCTATTCATTGGTGCAAACTCTATCAGACCTCAGCAGAGGAAACCACTATCCCAGCCAGCGCCAGACTCCACAGTGGAACTCCAAGCATCAGGTGTTTTTATTGATTCGAACTCCTTAAGTGTTCTATTGATAGCACATACAGATCATTAACAATTAAACAGCACCCACAGAAATCCAACACCACAAACGATGCAAAAACATCAAGAACCTAGGCCTCCCTTTTCCCAGCAGTGCACAATTATTTTATATATAACTAAAAATAAACTTACCCAACATTTCCCCTTTTCTGTAAAAACAAATATTGATTTACCTTTACAACACAATTTGACACTACGCCAGCAAAACTATTTACAAGAGGAACAATTATGAGGCTTCTTATTCACATGATCAAGTAATACCAAACATCTATCAAGCTTTTCACAATGTCTTTGGACAGCAAACACCAATGTCCAATTATCTGGAATTCACTCACGATCTTCTGGGCTCCTCTAAAGGGCTTGGATCACTTCTCTGGCTCCGCCTGCTGAGGCACACACAATTTGTCCTCAATAGGGTCTGGCTGGCTCACACTATTGCTGCTGCTGTTCTTGGTGGTCGTCCCATGGTACTGGCATCTTCAGAAACTGTTGGGGTCCCTTACTGCAACTGGCTGCACTTTCACCAATAGCCTCTTGTGGGTTCTCTTCATGGTGCCAAGCCTCAACTTCTCTGCATGACCCTTTCAGTCCGGGTCTTTAACTGCTACTTTGGCTGCACCTTCACTAATAGCCTCTTCTGGGCTCTCTTTATGGTGTCAAGCCTCAGCTGCTCTCCAAAGACCCCTTCATGCCTTCAAAACCAACACCAGCTGGGTGATTCTTACAGTACCAAGTTCAGCTGTCAGCATGAGATAGAACTTTGCCCAATTCTGGAAGACAGCTTCTGCGTGCTGACCCTGGGGAAGCAGTTTCCAGATTTTAAGATAGAGTCTGGTTTGCTGGAAAAATAACTAGGTACTTTGTCTGCAATAAGGGTTCCCTCTTGGGTGGAGTTCTCATCACCATAGCGGATGTGTCTTGTCAAGACCACCTCATTGATGCCCAGACTGCTTGTCTTTCTTTTAGTCTGGTTTGCAGGAAAAAAAAATACTGTTAGTTTAACTAAGTGGCTTTTTTACTCCAAGCTGTGGCTTCCACAGAAGGAGGTCCTGGGCCAGTGGGAAGAATCTCCAGTTGAAACAGTCTGGCAGTTTGGTGTTCTTTTTCACCACCGCTAAGGGGAAACATACAACCCCTTCCATAGACCTCAAACGAAACATCTTGAGTTTCATACACATACAATGCTCACAGCTATCAGAAAAGTCAGTTTGTGAAACAACACACTATCACCAGTGACAGGAGGGAGAGTAGGCTCCACAATCAGGAAAAGCAGTAAGAACCTTGCTTTTTCCTGCTCCCAGCTGAATTCCTTATCTCTAAGGGTCTCCATCTGTGGCTCTCACCTCGGAGCCTTTTTCCTCTTTTACAATTCTTTTTTTATAGAGCTTTCCTTTCTCACTCTCCTCTTCTTTTAGGAGACTTGTACTCCTTATTCTTGCAAATATATAGTTTCTGACCTCTAGGAGCTACCCTGAGTGTACTTAACCAGACTCTCTGAGGTCTGGAGTTTCTTTCTCTTCCTTGTCTCCATGTCGGATTAGTTGGTGTGATGTCAGGCCCCATGTTGATGCTCCATTTGTAGTTGTAAGCTGCTGGGGGGTGGGGCTCACCAAAAATGACAAGGAGGCATATTTCATACGTGGGAGCCCTGCAAGACCTCATCAGAGGGAACCACTGCCATGGCAAGAGCCAACCTGGGCAATGGAACCCTAAGTGTGTCCACTCAGGTGTTTGTATTGATTCAGCACTCCTTAGGTGTTCTACTGAGAGCACATGCAGATCATTAGCAATTAAACAACGCCCACAGAAATCCAACACCTGCAAACAATGCGAAACGCCAAGAACCTAGGCGGTCCTCTTCCCAGCAGGGCACAATTATTTTAAACATAACTAAAAATAAACTTCCCCAACAGGGGACAGATCTGTCCCAGCTGATGTACTGTGGGGATCCCAGGAAGACTCCCAGTGATTACGTAAAAGAACAGATGAAGCCCTGAATGAATGTGTACTATTTGACACAGGCTCAGCCATATTAAGGATACGGTGCCTCACCCGTGGGAATGGCAAAGCCTTCCTCTGTTCAGAGTGTGAACGAATGTTGGCAGTATGTGGAAGTACAAGTGTTTACAAATGAATGACCAGTGTGTGCAAAAACTAGCAATGGTAGCTTTCTCCTAGACGTTCGCAGCCCAAGGCTGTCACCAGAGACCTCTCACTGAGACCAGATAACTCCTCCCTCCTGTGCTACATGTAATAAACGTGGTCAGGTTCCAGGTTGTCATGGTAGTAGGTACCACTCCCTCAGAGTGTGCACAGCCTCCCTGGCTATGGCTTTCCTACATGAGTGTCTGTGTGTCTGTCCTTTTTCATTCCCTTGCAGCCTCTAGCCAAGTTTCTGGGACCCAAGCTTTGCAGACAAGGTAATGTACAAGGGCATTAGGGAGGGTTGGGGTTAGAACATAGATCAATGGAGAGGTCTTGGAGGAGAAGTCCTTTCTCTTGTACCAGCCTGTCTATCAAATCTGCCAGATATGGGGAATAAGGTACGATAGGAGGGAGGAAATGTTTGTCATACACATGCATGAGCAAAAGTGGATTGCCGTTGCTGCCTAACCCCTCCAAAGGGCACCTTGAACTTGGCCAGTATGTCAGATCCCCAAGAGATCTGGGGTAAAGAGTTGTAGGGGTGGTGGGGAGGGCATGGGGTGAGATCAGCCCATCTTGTTCTTAGCATGGTTGAGGTGAAGGGTCTGGCATCTTGTGGGTTTCCTCACACTGACCTCATTTGTTCCTGGGTCATGGCCCTGTATGTGAATATTTTGTTTGGTCAAAAGGTGTAGGACCTTGTGGAGACCTGGTGACTAGCTGTTGCTCTGCTGTGTCCCCTCTGCCTCTGTCTGGTTTGAAAGCCTCTGCTCTTTCAGAATTGAATCACTGCCTTGCGGATGATAAGAAAATCGGTTTATTACACGGTCTTATCTAAGACGAACCTGAGCCCTGCCGGACTATGGCTGGCTCAGTCTCTGAGAGTGGATCCCTTGGAAAAGAGTGTCTCTGCACTTAGCAATACTGGATGGCAGGGAAAGAGGGTTCTGGAGTGATCCAGCATTAGGAGAGGTACAGGCCAGGCCTTTGTGGGTTTAAGGTGAGGGTATAAATGCTTTGTGGTCTTTAGGACAAAGCTTTGTATCATGGTAAATGACTCTCCCAGCCTCATAAATGCTAATGCATTTGGCTCTTCAAACCGGTGAGAGGCGTCATGGAAGGCAGAGAGTGGGGTGACACGTGTATACTCAACATGCTGGGATGGGAACCTGCTGACCTTGGGATGCCAAACTCTGAGGGTTACAGCGGCCAGGCATAGGTTGTCTGTCTGTGACCTGGAAGCATACAACTTCTTTAAGTTCCCTGGGTTTTTGAATTCTAGGTTCTGGCTGAGTTGAAACCCAAGAGCTATGGCTTCTGAGCTGGGGCCAGGTCTCCTGGCCTTGCTCTGTGAACTAGTACAACTAGTACAGGGACAGTGAATGATGGACAGGAGTATCAGCAGGCTGATGGAGCAGTGAAGCAAATGACACACACAGCCCAGAGCTCCTACTCAGAGAGGAGCCACCATGCAGCATCATGGGAAGGAAGTATCAGCATAGGGCAGGAACTTTAGGATGCACCACAGCCTTTGAGGGATGTCTCCATCAGCCAATCCAAGGCAATTCTTGCAGGATGGGGCCTGGCTGTTTTCTGCCCATTCCAGCACTGGGTTCTCCAAGGCAGCCCTGGGTCAGCCATGTATTATGGGAGTTGTCTCTCCTCAACACTACTTCCTGCTCTACTTCCCAGTCACCAGCATACATTCCTTCCCTCTGGGAACCCTCCTGGAGGACAAAGCTTGTCCTTGCTTCTTTATTCAGGATAACCAATTGTCCAATGGGTGACCCTGTTGAGCATGGGCACTGGTAGTTAGCCCATTCTCAAGGAAGGGGACAGGTATTGTGGTAGGTATTATGGTGAGGCAAAGAGAGAGCTGAGGTAATTCATCCAACATAGTGCACCCCAAGTTAGTACTTTGTCCATCAGCTGCTGGAAACCAGGAGAGGGGCACTGTGCATTGGGAAACTTCAATTTGGCCCCAATGGGTGCTGAAAAGAGAGTAGGTCTTATGATAATGGGGACAAAGAAGAAATGTATACAATTAAGGGTCCAGACCCTTAGGGAATGCTGCCATTCACAGTGGCCAGGTCTTCCCACTTTAGTTAATGTAATCATGACAACCACTCGCAGATATGCTCACAGGCCTACTTAATCCCTCATTGAGACTCTTTTCCCACATGATTCTAGAGTGGGTCAAGTTGACAGTTAGAACTAAACATGGAAACTCTCATCACCAGTGACATAAATGGCTGCACTAAAGGTAGACACAGTAGCAAAGGCTGGCAGGGAGACTGTGTGTGTTCCTGGCTTATGCTGTGACTATGTTGTTTCCCTCATCATTTTTTTACTAGTTCTTTGATAATTTCATGCAATATGCTTAGGTCATAGTCTCATCTTTCCATGAGCCCTATCCGGATTTGATCCTGGATCCCTATACACCCAACTTTGTGTCCTGTTTTTTATTTTTAACCCATCGAGTACAGTTTGTTCTGCTCATACACTCTTCGATATGTGGGCCCCTGGAGCATAGTCAACCCTTAGGAAAACCGATTCTCCCTCTCTCAACAGCTACCAATTACCAATAACTCTTTGGCTCTCCATGCTGGGCTTTTGTCTGGCTTGAGCTGCACAAGTCTTTCCCATGTTGTCAGAACCACTGTGAGTTCATAAATGCAGCTGCCCTGTGTGCGCCTTAACCACTGTTTCCTTGTTCTCATCCATCATCTCCAGCCCTTAAAATCTCTCTGCTCTCTCTTCCGCAATGATTCCTGACCCTTGGGTGAAGGAGGTGTGGAAAAGATGTTCTATGTAAGACAGAGCATCTCTAAGTATCTTATTTTCTGTTCCTTGACCAGTTGTGGTCCCCATGTCAATTGTCAACATTTGCAAAAAGAAGCTTCTCTGAAGATGGCGCATATTTCAGTCGTAGACTGGGAAGACATCGAATGGATGCTCACCTGAAAGCTTCATCTCTATTGGCTCGTTGTAATCATTTTTACATTTGACTTATAGGACGCACTTGCGGGGCTCAGCCTGTTGCCCTGGCAGCAGCCTTGTACCACCCATGCTCACCACATCTCCTGAATGCATCCTTTCCCCTTTGCTTGACTCAGTCTTCCGTCATTTCGCTTGCTGTGGCTCTAGGAGCAATGGGCTGTGTCTTGTGTACCCACATAGACCAGGTATGCAATAAACTCTGCCCTGTGGACATGTAGGGCACAGTCCACAAACAACCACACAAAGATCAATCAACAAGGCTCTTTCTAGATAGTACTACCCTATCCTTAAGGGCCACGTGGATGGTTTAGAGATCCAGAGAAGGTAGGGATAGGCTGCAGGAGCAGGGCTCTCTCTTCATCTTCCGCTCAGGTGGGTCATCAGACACAACACAAAATATATCAAGGGAAAAGAACAACTTTAAGCAAAATTTGATATAATGATTGTCAGAAAGGATTTTTGAGTGATATTGGTGGTGGTAGAAAAATAAAATAAAATAATAAATAAAAATAGGTTGACAGGACTGGAGAAGCCGCTTAATGGTTAAGAACACTGGCTGATCACGTAGGGGACCTGGGTTCCATTCTCAGCACCCACGTGGCAGCTCACAACTGTCTGTAACTCCAGTTCCAGGGGATCCGACATCAGAAGATCTGCCGCCCTCTTCTGTTCCCCACAGGCACTGCATGCACGTGATACATACACCAACATGCAGATCTCCTCTCTCTCTCTCTCTCTGTCTCTCTCTCTCTCTCGAACATGTGTGCACACACAAAATAAAAACAAATATTTTCAAACCCAAACAAAGCATAACAAATCCTCAAATTTCATGCCATTTCCTCTTTGAAGGCTTTTAAAAAAAATAAGAATAAAAACAAAACGCCACGTGTAACACACTCTTTTTATGTAGTTATTACAACTGTTACTCCGTCTAGCAATCTTTGCCTCTCTCCCCCTTTTGATTCCAATATATCCATCAAGAGACACCTGGGACTCTTTGTGCAGTCATATGCTTCTGAGTGGAAGGGTTGGCTGTCTGTTAGTCTTCTCTTTCTGTCTTGGGATAGCAATGGTTCTGTGTAGCCTACATTCTGTAGCTACAATAAGAGAACACACATAAAGTTGGTTTTCCATTTTGGTCTGGGAAAGGAGGCCTATGCCTGGAATCTTGTTCAACACTTGGACGATATCCATGGAGCTTTTGACAGAGCTTAAGGCAGCAGTGGACATAGCAACAGATGACTGGTAAATTGCCCTCTTTCTCTTCATCTGACAGAGCTTTAAGGGTGAGATTGATGTTGGGTCTTGGACATGTGATCTGTGGGCCTCTCTAAGGTTAAAGCGCATCTGTGTGTACCACAGTCCTGTTTCAAAGGATCCTTAGTTCTCCTGAGTGTGGCCAGTGAGGATGGAGATGGGGAAGAGTCATACGTTGTCCAGAGAGGCATGGCCAAGGAGAAAGAAGTGTCCTTTGCTATGCAGCACCTCATCTGTCTCCTCCATCCTGGTGTTTCTCTCCTGTCTGCTGGTGGTTACCCATCATGGTCCTCTCTACTCCTGTTCCTAGAGGCCAGCAGGCTTTTGTTACTCTGTTGTCTTTGATAGCTTCCCAGTGGCCCAAGGCCAGAGGAAGATTTGGTGCTCAGCACATGATCCTGGCTTGTGTGAATGGATTTAATTTGGCAAAATTCATCAATACAGACCCCCACAAGTCCCCTCTCCAATATGCAATGCCCCAGAGCCTCATGCACTTGTAGGAAACCCTGGCTCCTCGCAGGTAAATTGCTTTCATTTCCCCTTTATGAACTGCAGCATGGTTAAGTGGCCTGAATTGCCATGTATTTAAAGGCAGGGTTGATTTTTTTCTCCTTTGGAGGGGCAGGGGACTTCCCCCACATTTTTCTTCCTCTAGGTTAAAGGAGACATCGGTAAGTGAATACCTTCAGTCGTATTTACTGTTCAGAGCAACTCGGGACTGCTTTGGAAAGGGGGGAAAATGGGAGCTTCCAGAGATCTTGCTCCCAATAAAACTGCTGAAGCAAGGTCAAACAGTTCCAGGAGGAGATAAAATGTTAATAAACGGTGGCCATTGTCCCACATGCCCGAATTTATGCAGTACATCTCCATGGCATCGCTCTCTCCTTGGTTAAATTCGGTGAGTAATTTCTGACTGTATTCATTGCTGGAGGATATATTTCTTTAGCGTTAAATATCACTGGCTGTGCATTTTGATATGAGAAATGCAGGCTGCAATTTATAACCAACACGATCGTAAGTGAATCTCGGCTGTGTTGAGAAGCAGGGCACAGCAAATGCGTGCCAGCTCTGGAGTGTTTATTTTAGAATCCGTTTGCAGGGAAACATCATTTCCAATTCCATTGTCGGGTTTTAATCCAGGACTGCTCATTCCTCCTGCAGACATCCTCGGCCTTCAGGTGCCCACGTGGCCCTTGGGGAATCCATTCTGCCTTGTAGCATTCAGCCTACCCTCCTTGCTCAAGAGCCTCGGGGGACAGACGAGGCCATGAATACTTCCAGACAAAGAGACCAACACATGGGTACTGATGAGTGCCACCCGAGTTGCCCATGGGTGGAAGGAGATTTGGGGTGCTGTGATGCTCAGGATCTGCCCAGCTGCAGCCCCACTGCCTTAACCTGCCTGTCCCTGCCCATCATCAGCCCTTAAGCTACAGAATGTTTGAGTGACAGAAAGTGTTCAAACGGCAGAGTCTTGGGGGATGATTTCCACATTTTTCTTCCTCTCTTGGCTGAAGCAACAGCAGTGATGTTTACTAGTCTATGTGGCTGGGACTTCGGTGGCTCTCGTGTGGGTCCTGGACCCAGGAATGACCAAGGGCTTTTCTAGGCTTCCTAGTACCTCATGTTGGAAGTCACAAGAGTGAAGGGACCTGGAGGAGGGGGAGAGGGACCAGACCCTAGAAGGCACACTAGGTAGGAGAACCACATCTGTGGGATGGTACCCTCACAAAGCACCCTTTCCTTTTCCTTCCACCTCTCCCCTCCAGTGGGTTAGGCTCCAGGACCCTCTAGATCACCTCTTGGATGGGGGAAGGGGCTAGGACACAGTAGCCCTTGGTCAGGTCCCTGTTCTCAAGAACACAGCATCCTACTTAGTGTCCTTCCTTCCGACCGTGTTCTTTTGCTCTATCTGTGCTGTCTCTGCCTTGGGGCATAATAAAAAAATGAAGCCCAGCCATCGATGAGAAGCTGATCCCCTATGGGCAGGAACGTGTGGCCCCACAGTGAAGCTGAGCATCTGTGTCGTGCAAGTAGCATGGCCTTTAGTGGCTTTGGAGGCACTGGGTGCCTGCTGTGTGATCCTGGGCAGGTGTGCCAACCTCTCTCAGTCTCTACATCTTAGCTACATAGAATGATTGAGCCTCTCAGCCTCAGATTTTTGCCCTAGAAATCACAGAATGACAAATGTCAATCAGTACCAGTTTCTGATCCTCTGTGTCTCAGTTTACTGACCTTAAAATGAGTCTGTGTCACCCACCTGTGACATGGTGGCTATGAGAAGTTCTCATGGTGCTGACCATCGCTGCTAGTGCTAGGCTGTATTGGTGTGGGAGGAGACACCGCGGGAGCCCTGACCTTCCTGGGTTCCCCACCTTGATCTCCAAGTTCATCTGGCCAGATAGCCAATGCCCAGTGTAACGAGATTGTGACTCCTATAAACTGCTGCAGAGTCCTATGTAGTAGGTAGATGGCTTAGACACGGGGCCTGGATAGAGTTCCCTAATGTCCCTGAGTCTCAGTTTTCCTTTTTGTGTTAACTTATCAGTGCCTGGAGGCATGGTGTCTGCCTGATTACTTTAATTGTCTTATTACTGCAAGGAGGCAGTAACAGCCATGGGGACCCTGGTTAGGCTCCCAACATCTGACCTTCCTCCTCTATGGCTGTGCCTTTGAGACTGGGAGCCTGTGTTCACAGCAGTGAGACAGCAGGGGCTTTTAGCAGACTCCAGTGGGAGCCATCTGCAAAGAGTACCATTCTAGGGTACGCTGACAGAGTGTGTGGTTTTTTCTCTCTTGCTAATTTATGGAAAATAGTTCTTAACCATTTAGCCACAAAAGGGCTACCAAAGCCCCAGAGGTCACAATGTCCCCTAGCAGGGAGTAAAAGATGGAGTCTCTGAAGGACAGACACTCGGCTCCACGATGTCCTGTTAGAAACTTCTCAGAGCCTCTCCCAGAGAAGCTAAGTCGTTGCAGATGAGCAGAGGTGAGACTCCCTCATCCACCTGCTCACTCTCACGATCTCTCATCCAAGTGTTCTGCCTCCTCCTGCATTGGTGGCATCTGTCCGAAGTGTCATCACCACCAGCGACAGCTTTCAGTGCCCACGCCACCCACATCCTTCCTAGGACTGGTGGACACGGGGGATGATGGCTCCAAAACCAAGTGTCATGGGATGACTCACAAGAGAGTACCTCCTCTCAAGTGGTCCAGCTCCGGTCTCACCGTGGCTTCCTTTTGAATGGCATCTCTCCTTTTGAATGGCACATCAGAGAGTTGTGGGTACCCTGGGGCACCCACAAGTGATACAACATCCAGTAAGATAAATGGTATGAATGAATACCTCTTCTTCTACAGCAAGATCCAGAAAAATCCCTAGACTTTGCTTGTGTTTACCTTTTCGGTCTTTGCATAATGAGGACCAAGTGATGCAGAGGGACCTGGACAGTACTGGGAGGAGACTGAATAGCACTCAGGGTGGACCTGGGCAGCATTGCAGGGGAGGCAACTGGATGGTGCCTAGAGCATACTTGATGGAGAATCTGAAGGTACAGCACTGGGACTTAAGAGGGCTAGATATACCCTGGAGCAGCTTGGACAGGTGCCTAGAGGGTATTGGATGGTGCCCAAAAGGGACTGGATTATACCTGGAGACTAAACACTCAAAAGCACCCAGTGGTGAGGCACTTGAGGCAGGACACCACGCCACACCCTGTAAGCCAGGGGAAGGCAGCATGAAATACTTCTTCCATCTGGGGCTGTCAGCTGAGACTAGGACTGCATTGTCTTCCCCAGAATGCAGGAGGGAGGATCACAGAGCAGAACCTGGAGTTGGATCCTCCAGGTTTGTGCCAAGGCTCAGGGCTACTGGAGATATGACAGAGTTGGGGACAGAGGAGGAAGTCCTAGGCTGCTCCCTACTGGGACACTTTGTGAAGTTAATGGTGTCAGACTGGCAGGCTCTAGAATCACCTAGGAGACAAGTTTCTGGGAACTCCTAGGTTTGGTTAATTGAGAAGGAAAAAATACAACTTAGCAATGGATGGCACCATCACATTGGCCGGGGTCCTGGAACTAATAAAAGGGAGAAACTGAGCTGTGTACCAGCATTCATCTCCCTCTGCCTTCTGACTGTGACACAAAGTGACCGGCTGCTTCATGCTCCCGCCACCATTCCTTCCCTACCGTGATGGACTGTACCCTCCAGCTGTGAACCACCACGGGAACATTGTCCCTTAAACTGTTTTTGTTGGGTATTCCAGCACAACAAGAAGAAAAGTAACACTCCCTACCTCCACCCCGTTCCCCACTCTGCATTTATTTGTTCCATCTTTGGGATCAAGTGTGGCTGGTTCCAACTAGATAGCAGGGCTATTTGTCAGATATTGTACCTGATTTGTTAGTGTGCCCTGTAAGTCACACGCACGATAATAGTAATGAACAAACATTTTAAAAAGAGTAAGGGGGTAACTTTGTGTTCTGTGTGAACCCCACACAATTCTGCAGAAAGGATTTATGTTGCAGTATCTTTAAAAAATTATTTATTTACTTATTAGTTTATTTGTTTATTTATTTCTTCTTCTCTTGTACTATACCTTCTGACTGGAGTTTCCCCTCCCTCCACTCTTCCCAGCTCCCCCACCTCTCAATTCCTCCAGATCCACTCCCCCTATTTCCCTTCAGAAAAGAGCAGGCCTCCTTGGGATATCAACCAAACATGGCATACAAGGATACACTAAGACTAGACACAAATCCTCATATCAAGGCTGGACAAGGCAATCCAGTAGAAAGAAAAGGGTTCCAAGAGCAGGTAAAAGAGTCAGAAACACCCCCCACCCCCACTGTTAGGGGTCTCGCCAAAAACACCAAGCTAAAATGCATTACACATATGTAGAAAACCTAGAGCACACCCATGCAGGCTCTGTGATCACTGCCTCGGTCTCTGCGAGCCCTTATGAGCCTGCCTTAGTTGATTCTATTGGCTATGTTCTCCTGGTGTCCTTTTCCCCTCTGGTCCTGATAATCCTGCCTTCTCCTCTTCCATGGGCTTCCCTGAGCTCCAAGGGGAAGGACCTGATGGAGATCTTCAGTTTGGGCACCCTGTCTGCCTAATGTTTGGCTGTGGGTCTCTGCTTCTGTTTCCATTAGCTGCTGGAGGAAGCCTCTCTTTAACAGTGTTTTCATGTTCTCAGAGACTCCAAAGCCAGTCCTCAGTGGGCACTGAGAGATAATTGTATCTGATGGTCAGGTTACTGTCAACAAGACTGTGATGACCAGAGTCTGTGAAAAGGAAGAGCTAAACTTTAGGTGTTTCTAAGAAGGGGATCACTTGCTTAACAAGGCAGAGCCACAATTACCCCGGAGAGTGGTGACCAGAGCCCGGACTGCACTGCAGAAAGCAATCTTGTTAGACTTAATAAAAGAGGAAAAAGGACCACAGACATCAGGAGAAAGATCCCATCAGCCAAGCAGCTCGTGGATCCAAACCGTGGTGCATTTGTTATAAAAGATGTTGGAGGAGCTGGCAAGTGCTTAGAGCTCCATCTAGCCTGCAATCAGTTCTCAAGGACCGGGTTGGAGTGGCTTGGAGTGGATTTAGCTGGAAGAAGAGGGAGTCTTGCTCCTCCAGATGACCACAGGCCTGAGGCTTCACATAAGAAGGAAGGAAGGACAAAGAGGCCATGCATCTTTGAGGTGTGGGGGGTCTGGGCTGTTCTCTGCCTGGAGAGTTGCAGCAAGCTCATCCTGGGGTAACTCCCTCTTGTATTTCAGAGCATTTTGTCTCTAACTGTAAGCTCAGCACATGCTCATCATAGAAAATAGAGAAAAGTTTAAAACTAAATAATACCTGAGATATTTGACCAAAAAACTATAGAAGGTAGCTATTTGCATGGTTCTGTCTATAGCTTTTCTCCCCTATAAAAAACTAGGAAGAGCTGACCCTGCACAGGCCAGGCAGCATCTATGAGTGTCTTCTCATTTGCACTGGCAGCCCTAAGAGGCAGAAACTGTTGATGCCTTGGGACAGGCCTGAGGCCTGAGGAGGCACCTGGATGGCCAAAGCTATGGAATGTGAAGAACAGAGACAAAGAAGGAGCCCCTGGCTCTGGAGAAATTCACTAACCAGTCACACTATGTGGAGTGAGCCAGGCAATCACTGTGATACAAATTGCATGGTTTGTCACTGCGAGGCCATCATGGAGACTTGCTTTCTGCCTTCTCATCTGTTCCAATATGGGCACAAGCTACAAATATATACATATTAGCTAGTGAAGGCCCAGACTCTCCTATGAAATAACCTAGGAAGAAGTTTTGGGTAGCCACTTGTGTAGCGTTCCGGGTGCTCTCTGAAGTGGGGGTGCCCAACAGACATCAGGAGCTGCACCTGTTGGTTCATCATGGACCACAGCACCCTCACTGTGACTAAACACCTTCCATGAGCCCCTGAAGTCAAGCAAAGTTTAACTTTGGACTGGAAGCCCTCACTCTAGCACAGCCATTCTAACAGGAAGGAAGCTTCAAGGCCATGGGCTGCACCCTTGCCAGGGCAGGGTCTATGCAGGCATCGCTTTCCCTGGGACCCCAGTGACTTCATAGTCTTTGACCCCAAGTGCCACTTTTCTGCTAAAATGGATGAGGGAATGACATTGCTTGTGAGTCCCAGTCTGTGCCCAGTGGTCACAGAGATCATTGTGTATGCCTCTGAGGGAGGGCTCCTAGGGAAGAAGGGAGGCATCAGACAAAGGGGACGTTAGTGTCAGTCAGCACCTATCAGGTCCCCAAGCCTCACCTACAACAGCTAGCTCTGGACATACAGGACCTAGCTTTCTCCCAGGCCACTCACAGGTGCTGGCATTCTGCTGGAGGCCCATCTGCTGATGGCAGCCAGCCCATAGCAAGGTGGCTGTGGCTGCCAGCACATTCCAAATGAAGACTGGCAGGTGGGAGCCAATTGGGTGGTTGAACTGAGGGATCCTGGCTCAAGTTAGTCCTGACCCAGCATTGCCCAGACACTGCAAAACACATGCAATGGGCCAGCAGGGCAGCCCGCTACCACTGGAAGGCAGATTGTCTGGGAACATCCAGGCCTCTTCGCTCTTGCTGCTCTTCAGAGACAGACATCATGTAAATATGACTCCTCCCACAACCACTAGCACTTGGGAAACTGATTGCTCACAGTTCTGTGAACACCAGGGTCCCTCAGAAACCACTGCTTCTTGGAAACTGACCACCTGTGAGCTCCTTAGCTCTTACAGTGCCTTGGAGATGGTCCGTGCATGAGCATCAAGAATCCCTCAGCTGAGCCAGATGGTGGTGGCCCATGCCTTTAATCCCAGCACTCCGGAGATAGAGGCAGGCAGATCTTTGTGAGTTCAAGGCCAGCCTGGTCTACAGACTGAGTTTCAGGACAGCCAGGGTTACAAGAGAGAGACTTTGTCTCAAAAAACAAAACAAAACAAAACAAAACAACAAAAAACTAATCCCTCAGCGGCTACTAGATGGATAGACATGCCCAGATGTGAGCACAGCTGTGACTGTGGGAAATGCCTCCTGAGACACCCTCCCATAGGTGCATCCTCCCCATGCACAGTCCAGGAGGAGTTCATATGTAGGAGCCAGGGTGTCACCAGTATGCCCCAGGATCTTCCCACTGCCATCTGGACCAGTCATCGTTTTTCATTGTGGGTTCTGTGGCTAAATATGTGTTTTCCACGGACCACAGAATATAGCTGGCATCTTCTCAGCCTGGCACCCTTTTCTGACCACTTGGCAGGTCCAGGTGGTCATGTTCAAGAGAAAGGGTCCTCACAAGACCACAGGGACCTTCTACCAGGGAAGTCCCTCAGTACAGGCATGGCCTTGAGTACAGGGACTCCTTAAGTGGGAACCTCAAAGTGAGTCATGACCTCACTTTGTAGACATCATGTGCCCCACACCTGCATCCTTTCTAGGCTCTCCTGAGTTTCAGCTACCCACCATAGGTCTCAGAATTAATAATGACATGTCTGTCTCTCCACCTGTCTCCGGTGTCAGGCAACTCCTAGGTCACTTTGCTCCTCTTGGAACATCACATCCTTGACTCCAAGCCCTCTGCCTCTAGTCTAGGCCACCACTATTTCCTCTGGATCCTCTAGAGATCAATCTTAATCCCCCCTCTGCCTGATCTCCAGAGGCTTCTCACTGTTAGGAGAAAGCCCAGGGCTGCTTAGATGATGGCCTGTCTGCCCCAGGAGGCGTCATGCTCTGCCCTATCCGGCTCTTTCATTTGGCCAGGGAGATGTTGACTCTCATATTCCATCCTGTGGCTTCTCTGGCCACATTTCATGTTAGAGCCGCTGCTCGGTGTGGTCTCAGGGCCTGGGAATCTGCAGCTTTCTCTGAAGCATGCTGCTCTGAGTGCCTCTCGGAGCTTCAGAGTGACCTTTTGCTCTTCTCTGCCACTCCAGCCCTCCCCCATGCTCCATCTCTCTAATGTAGACTCTAAGGGACATCTGTAACAACTCTTCAAGAGCAGATTCCAACACACAATCAAAGATAAGTAGGTACACGAAGAGACAAGAGGACACGAGTGAAAACTACGAGAGGAAACTGACACAAGAGTAGAAGCTCTGGGATGCCAGACAGGGAGCGTTATCAATATTAATCTTTTGATTACATGTTCCACGTTTGAAGACGGAGAAGCCGTACTTAAAATTTCTATTATTAAATTATATATTATTAAATATATTATATACTTTATTATGTTTTATATATTATTAATACATACGTAATGGTGAATATTATTAAATATATCAATATACATTATTCATACATTGAAATTCCTAAAATTCAGGGCACTTGAAGTAGTAAAAAGGGACAAAGGACTTTCTAAAGCAGCAAACAGAAACCTCAAGACATAAAAATGCAATGAGGAGCTAGGAATTCACTTGATGTGTTTGCCAGCGGCTAGCACAAAGGTCAATGTGGAAGTGCATTGGGGCCAGCAGGAAGATCACTAGGGAGACCCAGGGGGTGCAAATGGTGGGAAACACAGAAACTGGCTTAAGCGACATATGGTAAGAATAGAACATGCTCTTATCTGGGGCTGGATAGATGGCTCAGAGGTTAAGAGCACTGGCTGCTCCTGCAAAGGACCTGGGCTTGACCCGGGCACCCACATTATAGATCACAACTGTCTGAAATTCCAGTCCAGGGAATGCGACACCCTCTTCCTGTCTCCACGGGTACTGCGTGCACACGGTACCCATATATATGTATGCAAAACACCCGTACACATAAAATGGAAATAATTTTTAAAAGATTTTTATCTGAAATCCTAAAGAAAATAAATAACATGAACACATGAATGGTGCAGGAAGTAGCAGGAAACGGGGAGCTACTGTGAGAAAATCCCCTGAAAGCTAATGAGTCCAGACTCGGGAAGTCCAGAAAATGCAGCACAGACAATTAAAGAGTCCGAACTTCAAAACCGTTGCCTGAAATTATTATCTAATCTATCTGTCAGTCTATCTGTCTGTCTGTCTGTCTGTCTTCATCATTGTTTATTAGCTCTCTGAGAATTTTGTGTCAAAACTCCATACAACAAGGAAAAAGTCTTCAGGAGAAAAATATATTTTGGTATCAACTATGGAAGTCAAAAGACAATGAGATGTTTGTAATCTAGGCAAAGAAAAATAATTGCTAATTTTAGTTTCTATTCTGACAGGAGAGCTTTAAAAATTGATAGTTAAAATAAGTACATTTTCATACAAAATTGAGGACATTCACAATCATAAGTAGATTTTATTTTTACAGTGAAAATTTAGAGACCCTTCAAACAAAAAGAGAGAGAAACAGAAAGTAGAGGCACAGGAAAGCTAAAGAGCAATGAATATGGAAATTGATGGTTATTAATATGCACACGAATCATCTACTGAATGTTTACAGAAATCCACTTTTTAAAATCACTGTGTGAATCTTGTCGGTGGGCAACCAACAAAATGTTTACGAGATTTGTCTATATGTAAACTTATGCACATTTAGTGTGTATAGCAAATAAATGACATGAATATGTGTGTGTGACTGTACTTATATCCCTATACATATTGTGTACGTTACAGCCAAAGTTGAGTGCAAACATTCTGCCAAGGTTGGGAGCTAAATGGTTAGGAGTGATATATTTTATTTTCAGTTTTCTGTGAAGTGTAAAAAATCTTGATTAGCAACTTTGTAATTGCATTATTTATTTATTTTGTGTGTGTGTGTGCTTCTCTCTATGTGTATGTGTATATCAGTGTGTGTGTGTGTGTGTGTGTGTGTGTGTGTGTGTGTGAGGGGGGCATGCATGTGCCACTGTGTTCATGCAGCAGTCAGAAGATAATCTGCAAGAGTCAGTTCTCTTCCTGTACCTCTGCAGACACCAGGGAAGAAACTCAGGTCATAAGGCTTGGCTGCAAGTGCCTTTACCTGCTGAACCATCTCTCTGGCTCAGACTTTGTAAATTCAAATCTAATCACTAGAAAAGCAGCAACTGACACGAAATATCCAATATACTCAGAAGATGTGGGACTCTCACAGGTGACCTCAATGCACTTTTCAGTATGAGGTGACCATGAGTCTTTGGAGAGAGGGAGGAATATTGCAGTTTAAAAGTGATGTGTTTGAGGCTGGAGAGATGGCACCCACATTGAGCCCATAACGCAACCACCTGGAACACCTGTCCCAGGGTATCCAATGCCCTCCCTGGCCTCTACAAACTCCGCATTCGCATGTACTCCCTGTCCTCAGACACATACACATAATTTAAAATTTTTAAACCTAAACAAGACCTTCACAACAACATTTAGAAATATCAGCTTGGATGAGGGTGATCTCACAAGACCCCACCCCTAGATGGAGAGATACAGGCTGTGAATGTCTGCTAAGAGAGAGAGAATCAATCTCTCCAGGGATGTGTCCCCAGTAGCCTATCCAATCCCAGTGGTAGGCCTTAAACACATCCACATATGAACAACACTAAATGAGCTCAACAGTCTGTTTTTATATATGCGATATACAAATAATATATACAATAATTATAGACAGTAATTTAAAACGGGGTTATGAATTTGAGAGGAATTTGGGGGCATGGGATGATTGGCAGTGAGACGAGCAGGGGAGAAAATGATGTAAATCTGGTTACTTGTGAATGAAACTCTCAAACACTTTGGATTAGCCTTAAAAATGTAACGTGTATCAGGCTGACAAGTGGCAGATTCATCATGACCCGTCTTCTTTGTCGATTCCATTGCAGCTGGAATCATTTGGAAGACGCCTCTCTGGTTGTGCCTGTCAGTGGTCAATGTGGAGTTAAACCTTCCAGGGAGGTTTAACTAAAAAGGAAAGATTTGACCTGAAAGTGAGGGGCCTTGTAGCTCATGTGGGCACCCTGAGGAGCACTCCTAGCTGCTGCCTGGAACCTCTGGCCCTGTCTGCCCAATGCGGCCCTGGAAGGGGGAGGGATGAGTCAGGGCTGAATCAAGAGACCAGACTCCAGGAGATATGTGGACAAGCAAACTCTCTTTGTTCAGGACAAAAACCATACTTTATACCCTCTATGACGCCTCATCACCCCCCATCCAGCTCCCATTCGTCTCTTGAGCACGCGATCTTGGTGAAATGTCCTTTGCTGGTTGGCTCTCGTGACATAATCTGTTCCTAGGTATCAGCTTTCACATCTGTGGACCAACACTTCTGTTTTAAATCCCGCAGTTGGTTCTTAGAAAGGCCTTACTTCCTCTTACAGGGCCCCATATCTTGGGCTGAGGCCCTGAACCAAAAAGTGGATGGACCGATAGCATTCACTTCTCTTGGCTTCTTCAAGATGGACACAGCGTAGCCAGCTGTCCCACGCCCCTGCGCCATCAAACTGTGAACCTTCCTTCCTTCAGTTGCTTTTGATTTTGTCACAGCAATAAGAGAAGTAATTAATATACTTACATGGTCAAAGACCATGAGGTACTTGTGTGAAAATGTCTTTTCAAAGCTTATCACTATATAAGTCTTTGCTTCTTACCATTCCTTAAATTGGCTTATGTACCATGAAGCAGCATCCTTAGCCCATCCTATCTTAATTTGATGCTGAGCCTCTCCATCAGCATAGGCCTAGGTAGGCTGCAGTAACAAACACACCCGCTTGCCAGTGATCAATCAGTATGTGGCTCCCTGTGTACGTCAGAAACCTGGGTTCACAGATCAGTCCTCCCCTGTGTGTTCACTTCCCAGGATTGGGAGCAGAGCACATGGCTGTTCGTATGCTTTTGTTCCGAGTGATGCATGACAACGCTACTCACACTTCACTGGCCAAAGGCTGAGCTTCTCCAAGTTACAGATTCACTTTCCACGCCACCACTTCAGGTGCGAGCCCCACCTGCTGTAATCAGCCTGAGTGTTCTGACCCATGAATCTTTTGTTGTTTCCCTGGACCAGGTCTTTCCCCCTTCCATTCTCCACTGATGAATTCTCTTTTTGCTTAGGTGAGGTTGGCTCCTTCTCTAAAGCCATCACATGTCTGAGTCCTGGCTCCTCAGAGACTCAGTGGCAGGAAGAGGACAAACTTGGTCAAGGAGGGCAAGCTAAGGGTCACTGGTGGAAGAGCCAAGGAAACGTTAGTCTCATATACCTGGGCTTGGACCCTGGGGGCATGGAATCTTGTCATCGAATGAGAAATCTGTCTATAACTGTCTACAATTCACTGTGTGTCATCCTTATTATTATTGGCCCCAGGAAGAGTTTTTAGAGATTTTCTACCTTAATCACTCCCACACATCTCATTAGATGTGAATATAGCTAATGTAATTTTGTGTCTGTCTGTATACTGTGTTTCCTATGAGAGCCACAAATAATTACAATAGAGAAGCCTTTGGAAAGTTGTTGGTTTGTTTTCAGCCACTAAGAACCAATTTCATCTTCTTGGAGGAAATCGCCACTGTTAAAATTTGCTGCGGGGCTGGGGGGGCATAGCGCAGTGGGAGAGTGCTTGCCTCGCATGAACGAGGCCCTAGGTTCAATTTGCAGGGCTCTAAAAAAATGAAAATAAAAAGACAATATAGTAAAAAAAAAAAAATCTGCTGTGTAAATGAAGTCAGTGCAAACAAAGCTGGAAACCCTGAGGGTGTCATGGAACCCTTGGGTCTAGCAGAGCCAGAGAGTCGATACAGCCTGAAGGGACCTTGGTTATTGAAAACAGTAAATTCTAAGTTCTGCTTCATGTACATGAGGGGATTTGTGTCTGTTAACTAGAAAGAGTCACAGATGACCTCCAGCGACTCAGCTTTGGCTTTAGCAGCCATGTTTCTGTGCGGCTGGGTGACATCCCACGTACAGTACCAACTCATTCAGTTCTCCTGTAGCAGACCTCTGATGCCACCATCAAGACAGCCTCCGTTGTAAGACTGTTGCTTAGTCACCTCTTCCCTCAGTTTCCCTCCCCTAATATGGAGAGTGCAACCCTTGGGCAGGTAGTCCTGGGCTGTAAAAGAAAGTAGGCTAAGAAAGCCATGTAGAGAACTCCAGTACACAGTGTTTCCTCTGCCTGTCCTCTGTCTCGGCATCCATCCCTCCATTCATTAATTGGCCCATTCCTCTCTTACTTCTTCTCTTCCTCCCTCTACCCACTCCACCCATTCATCTACATCCATATCTATCCCTTTCTGCTAGCTATTTTTTTTGTCAACCTGACACAATTACAGTCATTTATGGAGTGGAAATCTCAACTTAGAAAATGTTCCCATCAAACTGGCTTGTAGGCAAGTCCGTGAAAGTATTTTCTTGATTGATGATTGATGTGGGAGGACCCAGCCCACTGTGGGCATTGGCATCCCTGGGTGGGTGGCCCAGGGTTGTGTAAGAAAGAAGGTTGAGCAAGCCAGTAAGTAGTGCTTCTCCATGGCCTCTCTTTCAGTTCCTGCCTCCTCATCCCTGCCTTACGTTCCTGTCTTAGTGTCTCTTAATGATAAACTGTGATTGGAATGTGTAAGCTAAATAAACCCTTTCTTCCCCAATTAGCCTTTGGCCATAGTCTTTATCACAGCAATCGAAAGAAAAATGAGATCACCTTTCCTCCATCCATTCAGCCATCCATCATTTTACTTACCAATCTGCCTATCTATCCTTCTATCCAACTATGCCTCCATTCATTTACCCACGTCATTCTGTTGATGTATTCATTCATCCACTTATCCCTTCATCTACCCACACATCCATCTACCCATCCCTCCCCTCACCCATCATGTCCATCCCACTCCACATGCTTCCATTGTCCTTTCTGTGTTCATTTCCCTTTCATTCATCTACCCTTTGGCGAGGGGATCTATGGATCTATTCCCAACATTTTTCTCCTCTGGTAATCTATCCACTTCAGCGCCACATCAATAAAGATCTTGTGAAAATCACCAATTTCTCATTGTCAAATGTATGACATCTGTCTGTTCCCACACAAGTGAATCCTTCTTTTAGACTTTGTTCCATTTTGTGTCATAACCCCATGGATCCTTTTAGGCCTTTGCCTCTGTTTCATCCATTTTCTGGTTCCTCTTTCAATGTTGTTTTAAAGATGAGATCCTTGCCTTTGACTCTCTAGTCTCATGCCAAGTCCCTGGGGCAAAAATGTCCACACATGTATGGAAACAAAAAGTTAGTTTTTGTTTAACTGTACTATTTTCACTCTTCTCAAGTACCCAATCCCCATTCTCTAGGAACCTTCACTGATGTCTCTGTTCCGCAGGGGAAGAGATGACATCTCCTCTAAGACACATCTTCATCATTCTGCATTCTTTTGTCTTCCTGGCTGGAACCTTAGTGAAAGCACCCAGCTCTCCACTTCCCAGCAGACTGAAGTTTTTAAGGTGCTTCCACCACCATCTTGCAATTCTCTGACGATTTTTATTTGAGATATTGGAGGCTAAACCTAAGCTTTGCACGTGTTAGGCAAACTATACTACTTCACTGTATCCTCAGCCACAGAATAACATTTGAATATCCCTGATTGTAGTTATACAGTGGATTTCCGTACACATAGAATAAAATCTAGATTTGCTGCTGAGCTCCTGGAGTGTTGATGGCAAAGCTCCAAAGCATAGTAGCATAAAAATTAAAATGTGGGTCAGGCTGACAAGATGGCTCAGTGGGTAAAGTTACTTGCCACCAAGCCTGAAGACATGAGTTCTGTTCCTGGAATCCACAGTGGAAGGAGAGAACCAACTCCTGGAAGTTGTCTTCTGACCTCCACATGTTTGCCCTATTATGTCATCTTTATACACTTACACACACACACACACACACACACACACACACACCGTTAACTTTAAAAATCTGGGTGAGCACAATGTCACAGAGTAGTGAGGACCAAGCTGTGGGAACTGGTTTGCATTTGTGTCTAATTCAGAGCCACAGAAGACCTTCCCTGTTCTCCTCTCCTGAGGAACTGTGGCTTTGTTCCACTCCAGCCTCTCTGGAAGCCACTGGCCCCTTCTTATCTTGCTTGCATTCCTTTCTCCCATCATAACTGAATCATTAAGGCAGTGGGCATGTCTGTGAACTGTTCCATCTAGGTCAACCTGACACCATTTCTATGATATACCAACAGCTATTTTTTAATGAGCACACTATTTTAAATTTATAGGAAGATGGACAGATGGCAAGGTGGGTTTTCTCACATGACTTTTCCCAGCATGCTTTTTCTCTGTCACTGGCATCTTGCATGTGGTAGACATGGCTACAGTTGATAGACATTGTTACTACACTGTTCTTAAAGCATTTAGAAAAACTAGCTTACATGGATTATAGATACATTGGATACAAAACCTTCTAAAAGTAAGTTCAGGTGGGGTTTGTGTGACTTTTCAATATAACACCAAAGGTAGGACCCATGCAAGAAAGGCTGATATATTGTACTTTATTGAAATGTAAAACTTCTGCCCCAAAAATGGCAATGTTAGAAAATGAAAACAGAAACCGAAGCCCAGAAAATGCATTTAGAAATCCATACACTGTTATCAACAAAAATCCATAGTTTCCATTAAGCCTCCCCTTGGAAAGGTAAAGTCAGCTTGGTCTTAATGAATGCAGAGTGGTGGGTACGCCCTTCCAGGCCCATTCAGAACAGTGTCAACACGCAAATTCCCCGATTTCACCTGTCCGTCACCTTCTC
The DNA here is from genome assembly GCA_026225945.1 of Cricetomys ansorgei. NCBI lineage: Eukaryota > Metazoa > Chordata > Mammalia > Rodentia > Nesomyidae > Cricetomys > Cricetomys ansorgei. The sequence continues at coordinate 81,415,332 of JAMJFZ010000199.1, read as the reverse complement.
CCTGTCTCAAACTGCTGGCTGCCACATTTACTCTCCCCAGCTTTGCTTTTCCTGCAGGCCACATGATGGGAATCACACAGCAACTTGTCTTTACAGTGTTACTTCAGTTAGCAACCAGCACTGACGTGCCCTCCATGTCTCTTCACAGCTTTGTGTGTTTTATTTTTATTTACGGAATAATGTTCCGGTGGATGGCTGAACTGTGGTCCGTGTATACATGTACATGTTGGAATAGGTTTTAGTCGCTTGCAGCTTGGGACAAGTATGAATAAATGCTTTAGATACGAATATATTGGATATGTCTTCCTGTCTTTGACTTATATTCTCGTGTTTTTAACAGTGGAACAGAACTTTTCCACTTCTATAAAACACAACTTAACGACTTTTCCTTTATGGATCCTACTTTTGGTGTTGTATTGGAAAGTCACCCCAATTCCAACCCCAAAGTCTCCTGGACTTGTGACTCTGTTTTTTTTTTTTTTAGAAGGTTCATAGCTTTGTGACTAGCTTCTACCTGTAATCCATTTGAGTTATTTTTCTGGAGGAGCTCACTCCTAGGAATTCCTTAGAATATTTTGTATGCAGATGCCCAATTGCTCCAGCACCACTAATTGCAAAGATTTATCTGTGTTCGGTCCTTTGCAGAAGCCTGGTTGCCAGTGTTGGTATGCATCTGTTCCCAGATCTACTGTTCAATTGATTTACTTGAGTCTATGTAATATCACACTGTCAGGATCGACACATTTTTACGGTGCATTTTTCCCATATCTATTTGTGTGTGTATGTATGTATGTGTGTGTGTTTGTGTGCCATATTCCACATGTGCCCACTTGTCTTCAGAGGCCATAAGAGTGTGTCAGATGCCCCTGGAACTGGAGTTATAGGCAGTTTAAAGCTGTGTGATATAGCTACTAGAATCTAAACTTGGGTCCCTTGGGAGAGCCACAAGTGCTCTTAACCACTGGCCCTGCCCTCCTCCCCCAGCTCTCTCTCAATTCATATATACACACAAGTGTGTGTATACATTTATGTATACAACTTGTTCAGTCTCTTCAGTCTTATCATATATATGATTTCAGGGCTTGATCAATTGTTAATGGATAACCAGTCAGGATGCTCATCCCTGAAGGAGACTCTTTGCTTCTCTCTCAGCATTCCTTAGTCGCCTGTGGTTCTTTGTTTTGTTGGGAGTGGGGCCCTGTGAGATTTCAACCTTTCATGCACATACAACTTAGGATCTGGCTTTAAAGATGAAACAGTATGTTGACGAGGACCACAGCGAGTGTGTACATCAATTTGAGACAGATTCACATCTTCACCACACGGGCTCATGCTGTCCATGAAGACAGAACCTCTTTCAGTTTGATTTGAACTCTCTGATTTCCTTCTTCAGAGATTCCTTATAGTACGTGGATTATATATATATGAGTTTATTTTTGTTAAAATCATGCCTAAGTATTTCATTGTTTTCCTACCAACATGCGTAGAATTTTAGTAGAGAATTTCAACTGCTCGAAGCCCACACACCGTATCTGTTGGAGGGCCACTGGCCCCCCATGTTTTAGCCTTGTGTCCTGTAGTTCTGCTTTATTATTTGTTTGTTCCAATAGGTTCATAATATGGTTGGTTTCCCTTTTTCTTTTCTTATTGCATTGTCTAGGACTTTTGTCATTATATTAATGGAAAGTACCAAAAAAAAAAAAAAAAAAAAAAAACTAGATCAGATAAGTGGCAGTAAGCAGAGTCGTTCATAAGATTCCTTAATTAGCTTGTAATAATCAGAGGAGGATCACATTAATGTGCTTTGTCTTTTGAATGTGAGTAATTAGTTTTTACTTCTTGATTGGCCTTCTGGAGTTTATGATGGTTAATGGCATTCTCCAAAGAATCAAGTTTTTATAACATTGATTTCTTGTTTCTTATTCACCTCTTTTCTTTTTTTTTTTTGTATTAGTCTTTTCTTTCACTGGTTTTGGGTTTAGTTCATTTGCTTTGCTTTTAGAGCTTCTCCTAAAATTTCTAACATGAAAATTTTTCCCTTTTAATGCATATAGTAGGTGCTTTAAATGTCTCTGTAAACCTTGCTTTATTCTATCCACAGATTTTGACAGGTTGTATTTTCATTTTCTTAAAAATATTCGAAAACTTCCCTTGAGTTTCTTCTTGTTTTTAAGTTGTTCCTAAGTCGTTTTACAGTGCGCTGACTAATCTCTCAATTTTTGGGATTGTCTCACAGTCCTGCTTTTCCCCAGCTCTCGTTGAATCCCACCGTGTTCTGGTGTTTGTGATCTGTATTGTCTCAGACGTGTTAAGGTGTGTTTTATGGGCCACGATGTCTATCTTGGTTAATGTCCCATGTGAGCTTGAGAAGAGTGTGTATTTGGCTGTTGTTGGGTGAAGTCGTCTATAAATGTCAATTAGATTCAGTTGATTGATAGTGCTGTTGGGTTCAACTGTGTCCTTATGATCTTCTGCCTGCTGAAACTGTCAATTACTGACAGAGGGTGCTGGAGTCTCCAGCTCTAATAGTAGATTTGTCCATTTCTCCTTGGAGGGCCATTGCTCTGCCTTCTGATGTGTTCCCCATAGCACATTATGTGCTGTCGGTCCTTACGCGTTTCTAGAAAATCTCCTCCTTTATTTTTACGTGATGTCCTCTTTTATCCATGATAATTTTTCCTATCCCAGGCTCTGCTTTGTCTGAACTGATTGCAGCTATTCATTGTCTTAGTTTGCTTTCTTGTTTTTGAGATGAACACCATGACCACAAGGTGAGAATGGCTTACTTCAGCTTACAGCTGACACTCCATCATTGAGGGAAGTCAGGGCAGGACGGCATGTAGGAACTGGGGCAGACACCATGGAGGAGTGCTGTTTTCTGGATCACTGCTAGTCTTATGCTCACCTAGCTTTCTTATACAGCCCTGGCCCACCTGCTCAGGGGTGCCGACACCCACACAGGGCTGGGTCCTCCAGCTCCAATCATCAGTGAAGACACTTTTTCACAGATATGGCTACAGGCCGATCTTACTGAGACGGTGCATCAACTGAGGTTCCCCTTTCCCAGGTGACTCTAGGCTGTGTCAAGTTGACAATAAAAATTAACTAGGACACCCACACTTTCTGTTGGTCTGTTTTTGGGTGGCATATATCGCTTCATCTCTTTACATTTAGTATATATGTATCTTCATACTTAAAGCAGGTCCCTGCGATCTGCTTACTGGCTGCTTTTCAACTAGCAGTGCCAGACTGTTCTTATTAAAGTGAGTATTGCAGTTGTGTGAGTACCTACTAGATCTTTAACTGTTTCCCATCTTCACACTTGACCTTGAATTTTTCTGCCTTTTGTCATTTTTTTTCAACTGAGGATTTTATATGTCTTTCTTTCTGTTCTTTGTTGGCAAATCAATTGTATTTCTTTTCTGAAGGTAGGAGTAGTCTATACATAGTTACAAGGAACACAAGCCCACCCTCAAAGTACATAACATGGCTTCGCCAGTCCCTCAGGTGATCAGAATGGAGAGGCCTCCCTTGTCCTGCCCGCTCCTCTGTCACTCATCCACCACCCGTGTGTTGCAACTACCCACTGCTGCCATTGTGACTCTGACCAGGTGACTGTTAAACAAGAGCAGTGTAAGGAAGACAAAAGACTTCGCCTAGCCGTACTCCCTGTCCAGTGTGCGTACTCCCTGTCCAGCGTGCGTACTCCCTGTCCAGCGAGCATACTCCCTGTCCAGCGTGCTACTCCTGTCCAGCGTGCGTCTCTCCTCAGTGGGGAGGTGTGGTCCTAACCTGTGCAGTTTTTCCTTCTCTCTGAAGAACAGACTTTTCCATTTATTGGAGGACATTTATAGTGCTGATAACTTCTCTATGAGTCTGTATCCCCGAGAGAGTATTTCTCCTTCACTTTTCAAGGATATTCGTGTAAAATATAGAGAATTGGATAGTGGGTTCCGCCTTCCGTACTTTGTGTCACGCTGTCTCTGGGGAGAGTTGGCTGCCATTTTGGTTCTTTGCTCCTCATAGGTCAGGCTTCTTCATAGTTTCCTGGCTGTCCTCCCATACTTCCATCTCTCAGGCTCCTCTCTCTGCCTCTGGACTTCTGCAAGGTGAGTGGCTTTGCCTTGGTGCATGCTTGCCTTTGTCCAGATGGCCCTTTCTCTGAGGTGCATTTAGTATCTGCCATCACTTTTGAAAACTTCTCAGGCGTGTTTTTACTCCAGGCATCTCTTGCTCTGGCTTCTCTCTTCTCCGTCGCTCGGGAACTTCAGAAACTCTTCCTGTGAAGAAGAGGAAGTTCCACTCCTTTTCTCGTGTCTTCTCTCACTTGTTTCAGTTCCTGAGGTTTTCACCCACCGACACATTGTCAAACTCACACACTCTCCCCTTGGCCACGCCCAGTTTATTCAGGTGACCACCACGGGCACGCCTCTTAATGTGCTTTTAATTTCTGCCGCCACCTCCCCGACTTTGTTCTTCGCGTTTCCGTCTCTCTATGGCCATCATTGCCTGTTCCTTCAAGTCGTGTTTTTCCATTAGCAGATGAACACAACTACCTTACATTCATGCTTGATAACTCTGCCCTTGTGCCATGTCAGAGTCTGATTGGAGCGTGGGCTTTCTCTCTTCTAATTCTGCCTGTCCTTGCCACTTGGCCTGCCTTACTTTTTTTTTTTTTAATGTCAAAAGTAGGAAACGATAGGTCAAGTGTCAGCAGCGGCTTTTTGTGTCTCTATGTAGAAGCTGGGCTGTGTGTAGTAACTATTTTACATACCAAGTACTTCACACTTTTGTTAGTTTATTCATTCTTCCTCTATTAACTTTGAGGTCACCTAAGCAGTCCTATGTGCTCTCTTCCACCCCCCCTCTATGTGTGTATGTGTGTGTGTGTATTTCTGTGTCCATTTGTCTGTCCAGGCACACATGCCTATATATGCATGGCGAGAGGAGGATATTGGTGTTCTGCTGTACTGATCGCCCTCCACCTTATTTCTATGGAATAGGGTCTTTCACTGAATCTGGAGCTAAGTGGGTGGCCAGAAATTCTCTGATTCTACTCTCCACAGCACTTGGGTTGCAGGTGCAGACACACAGCAATGTCTGGTTTTCACATGGATGCTGGGATGTGAACACGGAGACACATTCAGGCGTACTCAGCTCCCCAGTGCTCCTCCTGTGAGCCACAGCTCCTCCGCTTGCCTGTCTTTTGCACCTCCATCAGCTGCTATCTCTGCTTTCCTTCCAGGGCCCTGTTGCTAGGCAAAGGAAGCACTCTATAGCAGTATGATTCAACTTCAGCTTTTTAGTGGGCCTCAGCTTTTGACCTATGATCAACAGGAGTGAGTGTACATGTTCCCTGACTAATGATTGGGTTGCTTTCCAGATACAGAGAAAATATCCAGTCATAGGTCAGCCCAGTGTGCTTCAGTGATGTTCAGAACCCCTGTGAAAGCTCCCTGTTTGACAATGTATCTAACACAAAACTGATTTTACAATGAAAAGTTGCCTATCTTGTGTGATGTACTGAGTACCCCATTGAGACTTGAAAACAGATGTTCATATGGGTACACTTTCACCACTGTAAAGTTGAAACTTAAATTTGAAACATCTAAATGCAGACAGTTACAAATCAGGGATATTCTTTAACTTAAAAAGATTTATTTTTATTTTGAATTACATGTACACGTGCCTGTCTGTGTGTGGGTATGTGCACATGAGTGCAACGTCTGGGGAGGTCAGCAGAGGGCGTCAGATCCTCGGGAGCTGGAGTTAGAGACAGCTGTGAGCTGACCAATATGGGCTGTGGGAACTAAACTGGGGTCCTCACATCTTAACTGCTGAGCCTTCTCCCCAGTCCCTTCTGTACACCTTTATTGGGCGTAGTGAGGCAGCAAGATTGATGTTGGTGAGGCTGTGGTAAGGCAGAGACAGAGACCCTTTTACCACAGAGAAATACAATACCTCGTTTGTATTCTAAAGCAACTTCTCTGTCCCGTGCTTCTTCTCAATGAGCAAAGCATACTCATTTCCTATCCTCAGACCTTCACCTTAGACCCTACAATAGCTTTGGCCCAAGACTTTCTACTGCTCTGCTGGTCCAGACTTCATCCCCAGCATGACCTCGCCACTTCTCAGCACCCTTGCAGGTTCCTGGCTTTTGCAGTCTGCTCTCTAGGCGCCAGTCTTCCCTATGGTTTGGAGTCTTTCCCACTTCACTAGGCATCTGTCCAGTAAGAGCTCCTCCTTTCTCTGGTGGATCTTAGGAAAGCTCAGATCTCATCCTTGTGAGCATAGTTTTGTGCCAGAGATGAAGCCAGAATCTCAGTGTAATCGTAAAGATGCCAAATGTTACACTGCCCCAGCAGGCACGTCCCTGGGGGCAGTATATAGGATGCTAGTGACTTCCCAGGCTTCCTTGCTGGTGGCGTACATTCTACCTGCCCTCCTGCCTGGGCTAAGGACAAACAGGACAGGCTGCCGTGAGTGCAGGATAACAGAGTCACCTCTACAGCTTTCTTCGGGGCCCTGTGCCCCAGCCATGCTTCTGCTTGGGAGAAGCCTGGTTCTTAATGAAAGGCTTAGGGTCCTGCAAGTTCCTGTTTGCCTGTGAATCAACAGGTGCGAGACGGAAATGGATGGCTTTGAAAAGTCTCCCCAAGTTCAACCAGAATGGAGAACAGGTGAACTGGATATGAACAACAGAACAGGTAACAGTGAGGAGTCTGGAGTGACATGAGGCTAGACCGCTAACTGCTGCTGGGCAGCGTCAGCCCATCAGCTTGGCTTGCTCCCCCTCCCTGACTCCCAGCCACCACATTTAGAGAGCTCCTGACCAGCATTGTGGCCATGGGCTCTGCATGTCTCTTCCTGATTCACTGGCCTGCCTCTGTCTGTTCCTTGATATTTTGGAAAAAGCCCCTCCTGCTGTCAGTCAGCTATAGGGAGGCACCTGCTGGGCTTTTGTAATAAAAGGCACCACCAGGGACCCTGTTCTAACCACCAACCCTCAGCCTTCTTAGACCTTGCAAACATTCTGAGGCAGTTTCTGCCCTACCCCCTGTGGGCTTCTTCTCCCTGGGAGGCCTTGACAGGAGCCCCTTTCCTGCCACCACCCTGCAGAGTCACCATCCCCACTAATCCAAGTGTTCTCCAATTTCCCCCCTTTACTTGCTATGGTTCTGTGTCACATCCTTTCTCATCTGTGCTACCTATGCAGCTACAAGAAGGAAGGATCAAGGGGGTGCTTATAGGTCAATCTGCAGGGACCTAGGAGATGGGAGGCCCTGGTGAGCATGCAGGTAGAACTCCGAGGCCCTTAGCTTGCTCTCTGCTTCTCCTCGTTGCCTTGGGTGCCTTCTCTCTTGCTTTGCTTTCCAGGGAGTAAGTGTTGCTCACCTCACATTGGCAGAGGCCTGTGTCACTGAAGAGTCTCACCAAGCAGAGCACAGATGTACTCCTGAGCACAGGAGGGAGCTGGGGGCCAGAGCAAGAGCAAGATGAGGCTGGGGAGTGTGGACAATGGGCCTGCCATGCCTGTCCCAGCAGGTGTCTTCACCTCAGGGGACATGGCAGCTGTCTTTAGACCCCCTGCTCTAGGCAGCAGGAGACAAAGGCTGAGGTTCTGCATGGGGGTGAGGAAGAGCAGAGAGGAATGCTGAACCAATAAAACCCCTTTTACGTTTGAGGCTGTAAAAACTTTATAGAGATTTCTCAACACACGACAGGAATAATAACCAGGCTTTCTTTTCAGTAATTGCCAAAGCCACAACACCCATGAGGCCCTTTGCAAGGAAGATAATCCCCAGCCTCCAGGCCCAAGGAGGGTGGGTGAGAGGCCTGTGGAGAAGGAGAACAGTGTCTGGGTTGGCCTGGGAATCAGATTCCTGCCCACCACCGACCACGGTAAGGCCCAGCTACCAGCAGCTCCATGCCTGGCCCACAGCAACCTCCAGTGGCAGGATTATAATTACACTGGCCATTCCAGAACTTTCTCTTTCTCTGGTGAGCGATCTGGGGGTGGATCCAAGATGACCTCATGCCTCATTGTGGATTCTGAATTCAGTGGTTCTGTTGCCCTTTGGCTGTGGGAAGCGGATGACCCCTTCAGCTCTGGTTCCATGCTTGTGTCTGAAAGGAGAGAGAAGACCGGTGGGGAGGCTCATTGGGACAGACCAACAGCTGCCATCCTCAGGGAGGGCTGTAGGAGCCTAGATGAAAGAAACTGGTTTCTGGCCCTTCACCATCTGGAGGAGTGAGCTATTGCAGGGCAGGAGCCTGATTCCTTGGAGTTCAGCAGGTCTGACATGGCTGTCTGTGCCTGGCCACAGAAGGTTAGGCTGAGGCTGGACTTAGAGCTGCCTTCACAGGGAGGTAATGGGCAGCTTCAGCAGGTAGAGACCTTGGAAGGGGCCTAGACCCAAAGACGGGCTCCCCCAACATTAGACACCTTCAGCCAGAAACCTTCTTGTCTCCTTTACCCTGGCTCCAGAGTCGCCATGAAAATGGAACAAATCTTTGAAAAGTCTTTCCCAGTTCCTCATCTCGTTCCATTTTTGGTTCCCGAGATGTCACAGGCTGTCTCTCTGCCCACCCGCTGCCTCCTCGCTGCCTGGCAGCTGATCACACAGGTGGTGATTCGTGCCCTGATGTTCATGTGCAGCACAAAAACCCTGTACCTGCCACAGGCCTGTCCCTGTCTGGCTCCCTAGGGCTCAGGCCTCCTCTAAGTAGCCACGAAACAGATGAGGCTGGGCCCAGTGACTGCTGGCTTCTGGCCGGCCTGCTTTCATGGCCCATACTGGCCCCTCTGGGGTTCAGGGTAAACACACGTGTACGTGTGGATAATATGATATAAATTTATGGGCATTTTTGTGTGAGTATGCATATTTGTATGCCAGCATATATATGTATGCTTATCTGTTTGCATGTGTATATGTATGCATACATGTGGTTGTACAGATGAGACTGTATATGTACATGTGTTGCTCTGTGTATCTCTATGTGCATTGTTTGTGACTATATGTATAGACATGTGTTAATATGAATGCATATGTATCTGTACATACGTGTGTATGTATGTATGGGAATGTAGGCAAATGTGTGTGTGTGTGTGTGTGTGTGTGTGTGTCCCTGCACGTGCATGTTAGTGTGTATGCATGTGTATCTGTTTGTGTATAAATAAATACACAATTGTGTATAAATAAAGATAAATGTATATGTGTGCCTATCTGTGTGTTTTTGAGGACATGTATGATGTAAGTGCACGTATGTGTATCGTATGTGCTCTTGTTTGTGATTGGGTTTCTGTTTAGTGAACACACAAAGGGCAGTGGAAAATCCTGTGCAGTGGTCACTCGCTCATCTGCTTACGCTGTCATCTCACCATCAATGGACTATTGACCAGTCACCTTGTCAGGATCCACTGGGAGCCCTGCGCTCAGATGACTGGGCAGGGCTTGGTTGGAGATTAGAGTACCACATGCAGCTCAAGTTTGATCTTTAGCCTAGCTCTCGTTTGCTGGGGTCCCTTCAGTTTGCTCAGATGGACTACAAGAGGCACTGGAGCAGGATGTTGAGTTCAGGAACCATGTGCCTGCAGTTCCCAGTTCAGGACAGAGATAGACTCATGAGGGCCTGACCTCTCCCTTAGCCTGATCACCTCACCTCTGACATCCTGTGTACATGTCTGTGGATGCTCACCTCTGACATCCTGTGTACATGTCTGCAGATGCTCACCTCTGACATACTGTGTACATGTCTGTGGATGCTCACCTCTGACATACTGTGTTCATGTCTGCGGATGCTCACCTCTGACATACTGTGTTCATGTCTGCGGATGCTCACCTCTGACATACTGTGTTCATGTCTGCGGATGCTCACCTCTGACATACTGTGTTCATGTCTGCTGGTGTGGTTGTCTGTTACTTTCATCCTCTCACTGTATGGAAGGCCCCACAAAATACTTTCTGTATAAAATTTATTCTTTTACAAAGCAGGGTGAGTCCTCATCTTGCCATGGGACTATCAGGAGAGTAAGACACATGGGATAAATAAGAACTCTGTGTGGATAGAGGTCAGGAAACTAGACGGGCCCTTGAGAAGGGAAAAGAGGCTTGAGAAGAGAGGATTGGGCAAGTAGCAGAACTCCTCTGATCTAAAGGTGGGCAGTAGGGTAGAAGGGTGTTATCAGGTAGAGGCTTCAGGCAGATAAGAGAGAGGAGCAGGGTGGGGGCAGAGGAGAGTGAGGATCAACCAAAACTGAGTGTGTGTGAAGCACCATGAGGGATTCTGTTACTTTACACACTAATTAAAAAAATAAAACTCAATCCAATTACAAACAAAAGAAGCCAACACAAATGGACACTTTGATTGCTGGTTACTTTTATTGGGGTAAAAGATACATGACAGCATTTGCAATTAGTGAAGCTTCATACACTCAGTGCTGTGCAACAGCGATCACTGCCTAGTTCTAGAAAATTCTATCATCTTGATAGATGTCCCATCTGCATGGGAAGCTATTTCTCACTTCTCTTGCCTTGGTCTCCAGAAGGTGGAAAGTACTGATCCAGTCCCTGCAAGGATCCTCTCTGTTTTGTTTTGTTTTGAAAATTCCACACGTGTATACAATAAGTGTTGATCATGTTCCTCCTTCTTTCCTCCCCTCCAGCTTCCCCAACCAACATATCGCCCACATCTCTCCCAATTTCCATGTATTTTATTAAAAAACAACAACTGATTAAGTCCAGTTAGTGCCCCTCATATGCACACGCATGTGCATATGTGATGTTCACTAGGGTTTGAGCAACCTATCAAGGGCTGTCCTCAGCGCTCCCCCCCCCATTGTGATTCTCCCTCTTCCATCAGCCATCAACTGCCAATAGCTCCTCAGCTAGAGATGTGGCCACAGGTAGCCCTCCCCCTACATGCTGGAATCGTTAAATCTCTTGATCTTGTGGAGGTCTTGTGCAGGTGACCACATTAGCATGATGCTTCAAGGTTCAACCACATTGGATCAGGGACCTGCCCTCCATTCCTCTGTTCTGCTCCACAGTGTTTGACTGTGTGGACAGGCCTGTCTTTGCCATCCATTCTTCAGTTCCTGCATTGGGGTTGTTTCCACCCTGTGGTTGCTGTGGACAGCACTTCTGTGAATATTAACATCCACATTTTGCTTATTTAGTTGGATGGCTCAAGGGATGTGTGTTCTGGGTCTAGATTCAATTGCTCCAAACTTTCTACTCTAAATCTGCTCATTTCCATTCCCAGAGTGCAGTGTCTCACACATAATATGTTTGTGTGTGTATGTATATATATAATTAGTTTCTTGAACTCCACTAAAGCACCCAAGTCCACAAGGAGAACAATGGCATCATGTATCACAGGTCCAGTCTCCAGAGAGCTGAGGCCTCAAACTCCTTTCCCATTGACCTATCCTGATCAAATGTTCATGTGGTGTCACCTCCATAAATGGAAGCACATGCCTCTTCCAAGGTCTATAACAGAATAGGCATGGCCAAACACGTAAGACATACACACTGTACACTGCAAGGTCACAACACAAATAAAGAACCAGAGGCTGAAAATGTCATTATTCTTGCAATAGAGATGTACCGTCAGGACATGAGAACTCATTTCAGGAGAACACTCCCTGTCTGGAAATGTGGTCTCAGGCCCCAGTAAGAGATACCTCTTCCTAGACTGAGACCTGGAGCCCATGAAGTTACTGGCCTGAGGACTTGGAGAAGGCCATTCTGGACAGCCCCTAAACCACCCCTCGATCTTCCTGATCTTCCTCTTGGTTATATTGCTTATTGTGGTGATAAAGTGCCTTGACAAATCAACTTAAGGAAGAAAGGAGGTGGGTTTGTTGTTGTTGTTTTGGCTTACAGTTTTTGGTTACTATCTATCATGGTAGAGAAGTCTCCTTCCTACTTATTTTTGCCTCCTATCTACTCCTCCTCCCCCCACTCATTCCTCCACTGTCCACCTACTCATCTACACACCCACTCAGCCATTCTCTTACCACCCACCTACCCAGCTGCTCACTCATCTACCCAACAAGCACTCACTCATCCATCCATCATCCCCTCATGGATCCATCCATTCTTCCATACACCTGTCCACATACCAATCTATACATCTACTCATCCACTTATCCATACATATAGCCCCCCATACCTGTATGTTCACCCATCAGTACGCACACCCATCCATACACTTATGCACTTACCTATGCATCTATATATGCGTCTACTCACTCACCTGATTATACATCCAAACATACACCTATACACCCATCCATACACCTGCCTACTCATTTATCCATCCATCAACCCACCAATACACTTACCTGTTTATTTATCCATCCACAGACCCATCATATAGCCATCCATATATGTTCTCATATAGCCATCCATCTTCCCATCTACCCAGCCCATCTATCCATCCCACCCACTCAGTCATCCATCCACCTGCCAACCCATACACCCATTTGTCCATCCATCCATCCATCCATGCATCCATCCCTCCATCCGTCCATCTAGCTACCCAGTGCTGGGCCATTGGCCTAACTCAATAGAGCCTGCAGTTACCCTGGCCTCAGTAGAAGGTATAACGAGAAGAGAGAGGGAGGATGAAAAACCCTTTCATTTACTTTATTTTATTTTTTCTCCAATTTGCTAAACTGTGCCCTCTGAGAGCACTTTGCCTCTGGGCTCATGTACAAAATTCAAAAACATTCAATTAAAACCAAGGGAGCAGCCTTCCAGGGGCTGGGGTTAGCACAACTGCCCCCAAGGCTGTCCCTCGGGCTGTGCCAGGAAGCCAGCCTTGGCAAGGCCTCGCAGCCCCACCCCACTGCACTCTGGACCCCTAGGGCCTGATCTGCAAGTGCCGGGCCAAGCTCAGCTAAGCATGGTGGATGCCTTAGGCTGGCATTAATTGGTGGCAGTTTTCTGATGGGTCTGCTTCAGTTATGCTTGATAAACAGACATTCAAATGAGATTTGCTGAGTCTGGGTATGTAGGCCTCCCACACAGTGCCCATCTTTAGCTTTCTTGGGTGGTTGTACTAACACCAAAGCTATAGGGTTGAAGTTGTGACTTCTGGCCCATTGACATGAGAAGGCCTTCAGGTACATAGCATCAGTGGTTTTTGTAAAGACATCCTGATGTCTTCATTTATTCACAAACCCAAGTGCTCCTAGCCTTGTTTTATTCAAGGTCTCTATTGTTGGCTACATAGCACCCTCTTACTATATGCTAGAGTCTTAACCCCGAACCTCAGATGCAACCTGGATTGGAAACTGTGTAACTAAAGATAAAGTTAGCTAGAGGGTTATATGTATACTGGAGTAGATTCCCATGTAAAACCCAGGAAATAAAAAGAAAGAATTGGCATGCAGAGACAGGTCAGCCTACAGAGAGAGGGCCATGTGCAGGTGACAGCAAAAATCATCAGGGGCAATGCATATTCCAGCTGAGAGTTCCAGGTAGAGCGTTGCCCACAGGAGCAGAGCAAAAACTAGTACGGCCCCCTCTGCCCAGCCTCAGAAAGAGCCTACTGTTGTCTCCTGGATCTAGGCTCTGGTCTCTGGAACTGGATAGAATCTTCTGCTGTGTTAACCATTCTCTTGGTGGTACTCTCAGTGTGTAAAAGCCTTAGAACACAGACACACAGGTGCTACTCTGAGAGACCCTGAGAGTGCACTGGGTTGTCCAGCCTTAGAGAGACAGGCTATCCAGGCCCCACTGGGGAGATGGTGAGTTCAAAAGATGGTAGGAGCTACAAAGGGTAGCTCAGGGCTCTGCAGGGGCCAGTGGGATTCTCACCCCGTGAGCTGACCATCCTTTACTTCTGCCCTTATAAATGCTGGCTACGTGGAGATGCAGCCCGCCAGTGGCCAAGTTAGGTGGCTCACAGCATTCATTCCCCGAGGTCATGAACACACACAGGCTTTATTTCCACAGGATTTACCATCTACGGTCTACAGTTCTATAGATTTGGGGAACCATCACAGAGCAATCACGTTATGAATCAGTCATCACAGCCAAATCCTCAAGGCCCTGGGTGTCAGGTAGCCTAGTCTATGCTCAGCCCACGCCAACTACCGATCTATCCTGTGTCTGTAGTTTAGCCATTTCTAAAATGCCAGGTGGAGGAGTCCCGATTTGCAGCCTCTGGGATCCTGCTTCTGCCACTTTCAATAATGTCATCAGATATTATCTGTGTTATCACAAACATCAGTAGCCCGCTCTTTTCACAGCTCAGTAGGGTTCCATTGTGTGGGCTGCATGGTTTAGTCACCCCTTTGTTTGGGTCATGACTTGGCAATAGTGCTGTCAGCACCTTGAATGAACCTAGTGGGCACAGATTTCCATCTCTCTTAGAGACCGCTGGGCCAGGGTACAAAGTGTTTACTTGACTTCTAGAAAAAAAAAATGGCCAAATTATTTTCTAAAGTTGTCTGCACCATTCATTTTATGTGACAAGGCTCCTTCCTGCCTTTGTTTACCTTTATGGGAATTCTGACTTGTCATGTGGTTTTTATTTTCATTTTCTGGTGACTAGAAATGTTGGCTCTATTTATTAGTCATGCGTGTAATTTCTGTGGTGAGTTTCCTGTTCAAATGTTTCACTTAAAATTTTTGTGTTTATTAGTGTACACCTGTGTGTGCACATGCGTGCACATGCATGCTGTGTGCATTTGTGGAGACGTGAGGACAATCTATGGGACTCCTTCCACTGTGGACTGTGGGATAGAACCCAGCGGAGAACTCGCAGCTCAGTCAGATGTTCATGTGCAGCTGCCAGACATCTGGCCCTATGGCCCCTGGCGTAAATCTTGCTAAAGGACATCATTGTCGTGGTTGTCACTCTGTCTGTGGAGAAGTCAGATTCGAGTTAAAATCTGTTTTGTGATCTCTTCAGTTGCCGCCACTTGTAGGAGAATCTCTGCTCCCCTCCCATACTGAGCTGCACAGTGGCCAAATGGCTGTCTCCTCTCATGCTGAGACTATCTTAGGCTTCTACTGCCCTCCTCCCCACTCTGAGCTTCCAGGGGTTGTCCTTTCTGGGAGCATCAGCCACTGCTCTTGCCAGGTATTGACAAATCTCCTAATGTGCACCTCCTGTCCTGAGCAGATCTGCAGAGTGAGCTGCTGCGCTGGCATGGAGCCCCTCCTGGAGGCTGCCTTTCCTCCTCTTCAGTAAATCAGGCATTGGTGGTGGTGGCAGCAGCCTTCCTTGCTGTCATGCCTTTTCTCTGTCCTGTGAGAAATGTCTCCATTGTTCCTCATGTTCTGGGATGGCTGGGCTTTTAGCGTTTTTCACCTGCTACTGAAAGGTCCTTTGTTCTGTGTCTTCCAGGATGGAGAATGTGGGATTGTGGAACTTTCCCTCTCATCATTGCTGTCCATCAGAAGCTCTGCACTTGCTTCCTCTGGCTTCATAGAGATATGCCTTCCGGCAGGTAAGGGTCCTCCCCCCTACCATGCCCCTGGCACTCAGCAAAGCTTATCCTCTCCACTGGATGGAGCAGAGGCAGAGCAGGTATTGAGAGTCCTCTGCAAGGCAAGCATCACATCTGGGCTGCCCCTGGCCTCCTGGTGACTTTGGGACTTCAGTGTGACTCTCACTGCATGTGGGTGAAGCTGCCTATGTAGCCCATGAAGATTGTGGTGTGCCTCTATGAACCCCCATCTTCCTGTCAGGAGTTCCTTGTGGTCATCCCGGAACTGGCAAGTGGCTCCTAGTGCCCTCATGTGGGTGCTCTTGGTAGTTTCTGGGAGTTCTGTTTCTATGGTGAGTCCCCAAGGGTCAGCCCTTGGACACTCTACATTTTCCTGAATCTTAGGCTAATTGTGGAATGACCACAATGTCTCTGAAGGACAGGTCTCCCATCCTCAGGTACAAAGTTGAGAGTCAGGCTGCACAGGAACGCCGGTAGAAAGCTGCGTGAGAGCATAGGGTAGTCACAGCATAAATGCTGCCATGGGCTAGCCTGGCCTTCTGCAATGTGTCCCACAAACTTCTGGCAAAACTCGCAGGTCCCTAGATTCTCAGAACTTAAGGAAGAGGGGCCTACAATTGCTCTTTCAGGTGCTTACCCTCAGATCTCTCTGTTCTTTACCCCAGGCTCTCCTTCCAGGGCATGCTCCCAGTAAAGAACCAGAAAGAGAAGACATCTGCAGGACCACGACCCCTCTTTCTGTTTCTTTTTTGAGACAGTTTGTGTAGCCAAGGCAGCCTTGAACTCATGATCTTCTGCCTCATCATCCTGCTGGTTAAGCATCACTTTGCTATTTTGAGAAATTTTCTAACTTTGTCAGTGTGTTGAGTCTGTTCCTAGGGCACCAGGGAGAACAAGAGAATGTTTGTGTCCAGGAACACTGTGGTGTTTCCCCACTGACGCAGTGAAGCATACGGGTCCCTGCTGTGGTATCTGGAGGAGGCTCCATGCTAACTCTTCTCTATAGGCATGGATAAAGAAAGCCATAGTTGCCCCCCAAGGCTGTGTTAAGCGATGCTGTGAGAGTACTTCCAATAGAAAAAGTTCCTGCTGTCTGAGGTAATGATAGAATATTCTTCCTTTCTTTCAGCAAACACTAATTGAGGGGACAATAAGAGCAGGCATGTCACATCCCTCTCCCTGCAGGGTGATGTTGGTGATGCTGCTGCTGATAATTATGATGGTCTTGATAAGACCAATGGTGGTAATCGTGGGTGGTACAATGTTGATGGTGATGATGATGGTAGTGACGGTGATGGTTAGGGTGATGATAGCAATGATGATGCTGATGCTGATGAGGATGGTGATGATGCTGGTGAGTATGGTGATGGTGATGGTGGTGGTGGTGGTGATGGTGAGGATGGTTATGGTGATGATGGCTCTGGTGATGCTGATGAGGATGGTGATGATGATGGTGAGTATGGTGATGGTGGTGGTGATGATGGTGAGGATAGTGAAGACAGAATGGTGATGTTTATGGTTATGGTGGTGAGAGCGGTGCTGATAATGCAGACAATGGTGATGACAAATGCACTGTGTATTCACTGTATAGTTGTCCAGCGTTGTCCTTAGGATGAGGGAACTGTACACTGAAAAGAATATATCCTTGGTTCAACAATGATAAGCCTTTTTGGAGGGAATTGTCTCCATACAGTCCTGATAGGGAACCCCACACATCTTTCCTGAAAGTGTACACCTTGAGACAGGAGGTCTGACGGGATTTCTCCCCATTCACATCTTCAGTTCCTGGGTCTGCCTCTTGTGAATCATTTATAAATAACCTGCAGGAGCCTCATCACACACACCCAAGTGTTTGGATCTGCCTGGGCCGCAGATGTCATCTCCCGAGGTGGCACAAACAAACAATTATCACCCTATTCACAGATATTACATTCAAAGTTGTTTGTCAGGCTTGGGAATATCACTTCTCTGTTTGAGAAGGCCATTTCTGTAGGTACAGGATTGGACTGACTTTGGTATGTATCATTCCTGAAACGTCACAAGACCAATGCTGATTTCAGGAAGCATTTGCCATGGAGTCTTTTGGAAGCAGGATCCTGTTTGGGGAAGATAGAGTAAAGTGCACATACTCGATGCTTCTGAAACTTAGATCTGGGGAACAGAGCAGGCCAGTGTCAATGGCATGCTTAGGGTTCTGAGAGACCTCAGTAGCTGGTGCTCCTGAAGAATGATCACTTTCTTCTTGGAGAAACATCTGCTGTCCATCAAAGCTCCTGGCCTGTGATTTGAGAAGCTGATGGGAGCATGTGGTATGAGGACCAAGTACAGAGACTTAAAGACAAGATATGGGCATCACCAACCCCAGCTCCTTCTCTCACAGTGTGTGTGATCTTGGCCCCAGTTGTACATTTGTAAGCAGGGATAATGTATATTGACTCCTAGGATATGATAAATATGAAGGAGACAAGCTGTCCAGACCATGAGAAATCACAACTGTTCGTAGCTGGAGTCTCCTCTCCCTGTGCCCATTCCTACCACAACAGACTGTGATCTGTAGAGCTGCGGTGGCTTACCTGCCACCCCAGAGCCTACACCTTCCTCAGCCTGCACTTTGGGAACCTAGCAACCCTCCAACAATGTAAGTCTGGAAGAAGAGGCTGCATGTGGGATTAAAGATCTCCACTGTAGGAGCATCAATTATATACTCATTAAGAGTTAAATTCAATATTCAGAAAATCCAAGCCTGAATCTTGGCTCTGTCTCTCTTACTGGCTTGAGCTGCGTGAAGTTGTTATTTGGGTAGGTCCAAAAATAGTTGAATAGTTGGCAAGATCATATGGTTCGGCTTCACAGCTTTAAGGATTTAGCTCAATCATTTGACTTCAGGTCCAGGGTTTTTGTGTGCTTAATAGAAATTGTGGTGCCACCTCTTCAGGTGGCCATGGAAACCTGGAATACAATGGGCATCTCCAGGTTGAACTTGAGCCTTTACGGTGACACAGGGTGCTGGCTTGACTCTGGAGAAGGAGTTTCCTTCCAAGGGGCACAGTGTGTGGAGGAGGAACCAGACCAGCTCACATGCTGATATCAGGCTTGGGTTGAAGACTAAAAAGAGGTGCTGCATCTCTCCCCAGTGACAGCCTCAGGCATATTGTTCTTTTCCTGAGTCCCTGCAGAGGGACCCAACTGGAGCCAAGCCTTGGCTTGTCTTTTCCTCCCTCTATACCAGTTGCTCTCTACCTTCCTAACACTGAGACCATTTAACAAGTTTTTTTCATGTTGTGGTGACCCCCAACCATAAAATTATTTCTGTTGCTACTTCATAATTGTAATATTGCTACTGTTATGAATTGTAATGTAAACGTCAGCTATGCAGATGGCTTTAGGCAACCCATGGAAAAGGGCCATTCGACTCCTGAAGCAGCCGGGACCCACAGGTTGAGAACTATTGTCCTATACTGATTCCGCTGTATGCTTAGAGGACCTTGGTTCTGAGAGCTAGAGGGAGAATACTGGTGAGCATGGGTCCACAGTGGGAATCTGCCTGTGGTCACCCTCGCTGTGTGTTCCATTTGAGTGCAGGGCTGAGTCGCACAGATGCTCACCTTGGGGCTCAATGAGGGGTTCTGTGTGGTTGTGTAAAATGGTGTGTGTATGCGTTCTAGGTATGTTATATGGATGGTATTGACATGGGGTGTGTGTGTGTGTGTGTGTGCGTGTGTGCATCTGTGTCATGATGATGGCGTGGTGTCTGTACACACACATTATATCTAGTGTTGCAGTCAGACTGTTGGCTCATTGGAACTTACTGTCAGCTAGCCTCTGTTCCGTGCTTCTGGGGCTGCCAGGCAGAGAAGGATCATCAAGTGGGCAGTGTTAACAGCTGCTATTAGATTCAGTCCTGGAGCCTGGCATGTACTCCTAAGCATGGTCATCTTTTACAGACCAGCCCCTACTGCTGCTCTAGAATATTTGTTCACTAACTCAGCCATCCTTTCAAGACACTGGCCCTGGGTTCTGCTTACAGGATCGGTGTTCTGTTGAGTCACTCACCCTGCGTCCTGCTTACTGGGTCCGCCATAGCCTTCCACACTGGCTCTTGCCTCATCAACCACTTAACAAACTTCAGGCAACATTAATAAAACCCCCTACCGGCAGGCATGGGCTCCCTCTTGTCTCTTCCTAGGACACGACTCTCTTATTGGGTTAAATTCACTCAACTGCCCACTTTTCTTCCTCTGTACACAGGAAATGTTTGTTCACTCGAGGGCTGATTTTATTTGTCCTGAAATTACTTACCCTGGTGTTGGAACGTTCTAGAGTTTAATGAACAGTCAGGTGATCCTTTATTTTCCCACGTTTTATGACAATGCTCAAACCCACTTCATGCCGTGTTTGACAGATGTAAAAATCAGTTATTACCAAAAGTGTTTTAATTAGAGCTGTAGTTACCTGTTTATTACCTCATGGTCTGGGCAGGCAGGGGCTTTCTTCCTTCTCTCTACCCTCTTCTCTCCCATTTTCTGTTCTTCCCTCCTTTGTCATCTTCCCTCTGAGACCACATGTCTGCTGCGTCTTTTTTTTTTTTTTCTGGGTAGAGATTGTGACAGCTGTAGTTTCCCTACTTGACAGCTGGGGACAAGTGACTCTGAATTCATAGCTGTGCACCCTTGTCTGCAGAGGTAGATAGGTGGGACTGGATAGCTCCTGAGTGAGGATTTCCTGGTGTAAGACTGGTCACTACCCCTCCCCTGGACATTCTGTCCCCCTGGCATTTGAATGGCCTGATTACTGGATGGAGTCTTCCTCATTGTCCCAAAACACAGAGAGCAGCAGTGTAGGGTGAGGATCTAGGCCCCAGGATGGAGCACACAGATCATGCCTTCTTCCTCATGGTGAGGGAGCAGATGTGCAGGGCCTTACTGTCCATGGTACTGCTGGGTTTGGGCCATACAGCTTCTCTTGTGATAGGCTGGGCCAGGAGCCCTGTCCAGGAGAGAAGGCTGGAGAGACAGGTCAGCATCCAGAACAATCTTCCCTGAGCGGGAAAACTCATGGAAGTCAGGAGAGGCTATCAGCAACTACCTAAGGCAGGGTCAGCCCACACAGGACACAGAGCTGGCAGCCAGTGACCTAGTGCTCACTAGTGCTCACTGAGGAATATGAATGCATGGTCCTGTCGGGGTGGAGACTTTGGAAAGAATCTCTGTGCTGACAAGATGGCTCAGAAGTCTTCTCTCTTGTCTCTATTTTATGGGCAGAGCTCTGTAAGGACACCCATTAGACCCTAGTCTAAGGTTTAGACTCTATCTCTAGAGAGATGGGGCCCACAGCACAGAGAACCCAGAGGGGAGCTTTCCAGTCATTCTGCCTCAGTGGGAGGGGATGGTCAGAAAATGACAGCAGCTCCACCTGCAGGGTGAAGCATCCTGGGCTCAGGCACTGGCTGAAACTCAATCAACCCCCACATGAAAATCCCATGTCCAGTGTTAGAAGGAGGTGGGGAATGGCCAGGCTGAGATAAGCCTTGTCTGGCCAGTGTCTCCTAATCCCTCTCTCACTTCCAGGCTAAGAAACATACCCTGATGTCCTCCAAAGGTGCAATGAGTCTCTACTGGCTCTACCCTCGGCTCTCTTGCCTGGTGCATCAAGGCCACCACCAGAATAGACACATCTCTGCCTGGCCATCACCTCCATCTCCACACCTGACATCTCTCCACAATATCCTCTATAGCCTGGGTCCGCCATTCCCAGTCTCTGAGTAAGAGGCTGATGATGGAGAGGTTGGAGTGACAGGCAGAGAAGGTCTCACCTGCATGAGCTCCAAAGCACTCAACCACTCAGACCAGCTGGAAGCTCAGTTAAGCTCCCACCCCAGCAGTCCCCGGGGCTGCTTGACTAGAGATTCTGCTGAGCTCCCACCAAGTGCAGTCAATGGCTTGGAGCTGCTGCAGGCAGCTGAAAATCCCCTGGAATGCCACTAAAGGTACCCACTCCATTGCTGGCTAGCAGCTCAGCTGGGAAGTGATGGAGTGTCCACCTGGGGCTCATTGCTGGACTCTCTAGGAGCAAGCCAAGAGACTCAGACATGTGGATTGGAGTTTGACCAGCCTTGGAATGCCTAGAAGCTCACTTCTTCCACATCTTGCTGGCCCACTAAATCATTGAGGCCAGATCAGCTTCAAGGAGGGGAGAGTTGCACTGTCTCTGATGCAAGGAGCCAGGGGGTCAGCAATGGCCAAAAGAAGAACAAGTGAGTCTCAGAGAGGTAAGCCCCATGTGGCAGCTGGGCTTTGCTGAGGTCCAGTGAAGTGCTGTTGTTCTGCGTGCATCGCCCTGTTTAACTCCATCCACCCTCAGCTCACCACCATGAGACCAGCATTTCTGTTGGTTCTTCACATGCCCTTAACACAAAGCATATGTTTCTTAATGCAACACTGGAACAATTTAACATGGAACAGTGAAATCACAGCACACTGGCCCTTGCAGGGAGGAGGCCCTACCTGAGCCCAAGCATGACCTCTACCTTGCTGGGTAG
This sequence comes from Cricetomys ansorgei, assembly GCA_026225945.1. Taxonomy (NCBI): domain Eukaryota; kingdom Metazoa; phylum Chordata; class Mammalia; order Rodentia; family Nesomyidae; genus Cricetomys; species Cricetomys ansorgei. The sequence continues at coordinate 81,393,325 of JAMJFZ010000199.1, read as the reverse complement.
GAAACATTCCCCAGGTGCTGGGCAAAGGATAAGCAATTTGCGAAGCACTTCTGCTGGTTCAGAAAGCTCATGTCATGTGGACTAGTGTGCACTCCCAGCACTGCGTCTACAGACAGGCAGCATGTTCTCAGTTCTTAGAGACTGAACTGGAGGAACGTGGTCACTCGTCCCAGGTATTCTGAGTAGCAGGTGCAGTGTGAGGGGGGCTTTTTATAATCAAACATAGAATTAGCAAGATATTACTTTTGCCATAAAGAGAAGGGCAAACAATTCATCTGAGCAGTAATCAGATCTGGGCTGTTCTGCAACTCGCTAATAATATCTTAAACTTATAACTGCAAAGCAGGAGTGTCTCATGTAAAGCAAACATGCAAATCTAAGCATCCCAGTGGCCAGTACAGAAATGCATGGTGCTTGAATGTAACTGTAGGATTATTCTGAGCTGCTTCCTTGCATATCCCTGGCAGTCATGCCAGCCTATTGGCTGGCATGGACTCCCCCATGGCAGATGGTAGGAGGCTGTCCCTGAACATTAGCTCAGCGCATTCCCCCTCATAAAGCATACTAGATCTTCAAAAATGTGCTTTACCAAAGCGTTTTGATATGCCTTTTTGGATCCTGAAAACTCCACGCATCCCTGATTGGTTGTTTGCCAAGAACTGTGCCAATGAGATGCGCTGTCTGTTGGTGACATCCCTGTCACACTCCGAAAAAGACATCAAAGGAGCAAGTTTTTGTTTTTGGTTCATGGTTTTGTTTTTTAGGAAGGAACTATGTTATGAATGAATTCCCACAGATAGCCTAATGCTGGTGAGGACCGCTTCTCTCTTTATTGAGATTGAAGCCGGGATCCTTCTTTTCCGCTCTTGACCCCAGCAGGGCTCTGCTCCTTCAGAGTCACCGTGTTGTCATCTCTAGGCAGGAGGGCACCATCTGCCTTGAAGGGTTGTTGAGTGATTGCATGAGATTACAAATAGGCAATGCCCAGTGCCCTGAGTACCTCACAAGTACGGAGTTCACTAGCACAAGAGCCAAATCGTCCTTCTGAGGAGTCAGGTGCTGCTCTGAGACTCCAAGGGCAGGCTCAGACACTGGCTCACTGCCTGTGCTCTTGTTATGAAGTGGCTCATTTCCATAGAAGGCGACAGAACCTGGTGCACAACGGAAGGCTGCAGCCATTAGGTTTAATTTAAGCCTGGGAGGAAGCTACTGAACCGTGGAACTTGAATCACCCCGCGATGTCACTCGGCTCCGCGCCTCATGAAGTGAAGATGACTATCGCTGTCACGGTACCTATGTCTTCCAGGTGTTGGCATGGGTATCGTCTTAGTATGTCCCCCAGGTCTGTGCATGGAGGGTTTCGCATGAAGGACATGCCGCCATTAGTGCTAGGGAAAAATGGCTGCCACTTGCTGGATGACTGACAGAAGACAGTGTGACTTCATGAGTGACGTTCAGGATAGTGACCCACTTTTGCAGATGCTTTACAACAAGGGTCAATGATACCTCTAGAGTAAGAATACGTAACCGCACCTCTAAAAGTCTTCTGTTCCCAGTGAGAGACCATGACCTAGACAGAAACACCTGGGCTGCTCTTTAAGGAAGACTGAGGTCTTGAACCTGACCCGTGGCCCACTGTTACTCGATGTTCCGAAACAACAGAGTTAGACAAGATTTCCCAGTCCCTGGGAACTTAGACTCTGAGGTCTTGATTTTTGGGGGCCCTTTGCAGTCTGCAAAGCTGGGAGAGGCTAGAGAGTGTGACACTTGGGAGATAGGAAGATCTGAAAACCATGGGATCCACACTTGGAAGCACTCCCCATTGACCAAGAAATCACTCTATGTAATAAATAAATAAATAAACAAATAAATAAATAAATAAATAAAGGCTCAAAATGAGAGTTCCCTCCAACTATTTCCAGCCAGCAAAGATGATCTAAGGCTTTATTGCTGGACCACAAAATAGTTAACCCCTGATGTGCGAGTTTGGCACCCCCAAACTCAAAGTCTTTCAGTTATTTGTTTGTTTTTCCTTTCTGTGATCTCCCTATTGATTGTGGTTTCAGTCAGCTAGGCAGTTCTCTAAGGCCTGGCTACCAAATGCTTGCGTCACGGGGAAGCTGACATTTGAGAGCTCTATTCAGGTGACAGTAGCCCTGAGGTTGGAGGACACTTGGCCCCGTGCATCCCCCCTTCTACCCCTGTGGCTGGCTGATGTCTACTGAAGAGGACATGGTCTTATGCGATCTGAATCAGGATTCGCACATTGTTACTGCTTCCATTATTGGCCAAGACATGTCTCAAGGCCAGCCCTAAGTTCAGAGTTACAGAAGAGGAGAGGAATATTAGTTTTCTGAGTCCTCAAACACCAGCTGAAAAGAAAACTCAGTTCTACAAGCTTAGTTCAGAGTCCTTGCTTGAAAGTCAACCTAAACCAATTCTTCCCCTAAACAGATCTCAGTACCCCTGCTAGGGAAACCTCTGAAAACCAAAGCCCACTGAGCTGCACCTGACACTGGAGAAAGTGCCCAGCTCAGGCCTCTCTCCCGGCCACATTCCTTAACATGCCCAGAGTTTATTCATTTCTTGCTCTTTCGATTCAAACACCACTTCAATGCCAATTTAATCTAATCTCTATATTTAAATCTGAAAGCTCCTGCCAGCTCAATTGCATGTTTTTGCAGAATTAAGCTTAAAACCAAGGAGTGGTGGTGGGGGCGGGGCGGAGGAGCGTCTCCAGGGCAACAGCACACAACATCTTGAAAGCGAGTCAGCTGTGCTCCAGCTTGGCTTTGGAATAGGTGGGTGTTAATGGTACTGGGAGAACCCTAGTCACCAACATACACCCATCTGGGTTACTCCATATTTAATGCCATCATGTATTAAAGACTCCCATGTACTGTAAGAAAAGAGCTGGTGCTTGGTGCTATGGGTAGTTATTTACTACCGGTCAGTTCGGACGTTGGACAGAGACTGCATGGGGAAGCGGCAATGAGAAGAGGGTCCTTCCACAGGACTTGTATTTCAAAGGAATTGCTTTAGAGTCCCAGGCAGAAAGAGAGGTCCAGAAGGGATGTTTTCTACCAGTCAGGACCCTTCCTAACACCTGTCTGTCTTGGCCATTGGAACTCAGTTCCCTCCAGAAGCCACTGAGGTGACAGCTCAGCATTGGCTGCTTGCTCTGTGGTCTTAGTGCCTCCTGTGAATGCCCCTTGCCACTCTTTGAATTCCAGAACCGCTTTGCTTAGACATGCTTGTTTTCTGCGAGCCAGCCATCCCAGAGCGTTCACCTGGCCAGCCAAGTGTAGAAGAAGCACTCACATGAGGTAGAACATAAGCCTTGATGCTGGTTCTCAGATCTGACCCAGGACTGCATGAAGTGTTTATGTCCCTTGATGAGTCTCCCCTCTTTCACTGGGGAACCTCTGGGACACGTCTGGCCTGAGGACTTCTCCCAGAAGTGTCCTTTGGATATTTGCTGCAGGAAAAGGGCTTGTCCATTGGGTGTGACCCTCACCCTCATTCCTTAAAACATGAGTGTGTGGAAAGTTCAAAGTCACAATTGCTTGTTGAGGTGATTTAAACTTGACTTCACACATCCTGGTTCATGCTCTGCCCCTCTATACAGCGTCTCATGCAGGGTCTGCTGTTTTAGCCACACAAGGGAGACTCCTGAGTTTGGCTAAGTTTCCTGTCTCTCTAGCTCCACAGAGAACAACTGCAAAATGCCCTAGTGGGAGGAAATGAGGAAGGCCAAAGTCTCATTAGTCAGAGGCCGTGTCTTTTCCAGGTTAAAAGGGAGCCGTGCAAGAGTGAAGCCACTGAAATGAGCAGGTGTTATGACAGATCCATGTCATATCCTTGGGGGCATTTGTCTCTGGGATTCCAGCCATCAGCTGCTGTCTGAAGACAAAGAATGGAAACACAAGAGAGATTACATCTGTGTTGCACAAACAACTGTTAAGGGTCAGGAAGAAAATGGCTCTGCCATTTTATTATCCCAACAGCAAAGATAAAGTTCTGCAGGCAGACTGGAAATCCTGCAGATCCATGAAACTCAATCCACGGCAAAACTTGTTTGTAAATGCGCCTTGATAGTTTACTTGGAATGCCTTCAGCAAACCAGCCTGCGTGTAGCATCAATGGGGAAGCTGTGGAGAGCAAAGCATCAGAGCCAAATCAAGTCCCAGCGTTCTCAGATCCCAATTCTGTGTGTCATGATGCTGAGGCAGGCTGCCATGGGCCGGTGGGTTGTCCTTGGGAGAATAGCAGGGGTGCCCTGATACGATAACATCACAGATCTAGCAACTGAGTATGCATGTGCAGAGCATGTTTGAATACATCTCCCATGGGATTTTCTCTAACAGATACTGGCTCTTCCCAATCCCCGCCAACCTCATATGAGAACCATCTGTGTTCAGACAAGCTGCTACCACCACTGCCACCTACCAGAGGGCCACTCCACTGGGTCAAAAAACCAGAACCCCTGTGCAACTCTGGGAGGTGGGAACTACTCAATATGATTTTATACACACACACACACGCACACACACATGTTTATAATACATATATTTATATAAATATATGTATGTATATATGTATGTATAGATGTATGTATATTATGTATATAGATAGATTGTAGATATATAGATAATTATAGAAATGTATATGTATAGATAGATATAGATATGAATATATACAGATGTGTGTGCATATGTAGATATATGCATGCATGTATGTAGGCATGTATATATGTACACATATCTGTATCTCTACCTCATATTTATTTTGTTATTCTGAAACTGCATTCTGCCATGTAAATACTTTTACATTTCCAAATAGTATTCTCCTGGTTATCCCATGGTGGACTCACCGCATCCCTCAGGGTGAGACTCTCCCTTGGGAACTGTGTGGGGGCACTATCTCTCAGGCTATGACCAGATGCTCTGTCGATCCCTGACCCCAACAGAGTGAATCCCAACCTGAACCATGGGTCTGGAGGCTCTGAGGCTTGTCCCCGGCTTACCCCTGTGCTTTGCATTAGACTTTAACATTGAAGTAAATTGCAGCAACTCACAGCACAATGGGTGTTGAGCACGGCTACTTTAGGGTGGTGCTCAGAAATCACAGGACTCCAGTTGAAAATGTCAACCTGTTTCACAAAGGGACAAAAGTTGACAAACACCAGATTGTAATTATTAAATGGAACACCCACACGGGCAGCTTTTTTCCAAGTTAATTCATCTTGGAGATGTGTGTGCATGCATGAGTATGTGCCTGCATATCTGTGCACGTGTGACAGGGTGTGTACACATGTGCGAGTGCATGTGAATCTGTGTATGAGTATGTGAGTATGTGCATTGCGTGTATGTGTGTAAGTGTCCGTACATGCATGTATGTGAGTATGTATATGTGAGTGCACATGCGTGTGCATGCATGTGTGTATGATCTGGATCCTATGAGAACAGAAGGCCTCCAGAGGTGCAGAGAATCTTCTGTCCCTCCCCTCCTTTGTACCACACTTCCTGGGAGAGGACCTCCCACTTAGTGCTGCAGACTGTGAACTGGCAGATTCCTGGGGTCCTGGGCTGGCTGTGCAAACAGGGCTTCTCTTCCTCGTCACTGAGTGTTCTTCAGTGCAGGCATCACTCGTGGAGTGAAGATGAGGGCTGGAGTGGGGGGTGGGGCTGACACCACAAAGGACTTTTTCCCAAGAGAGCAAGTGACAGGAAAGGGAAGAAAAGAGAAGGGAATGCAGGGAAGGAAGAGAAGAGAAAAAAGAAAGGGGAAGAGAGAATGAAAGGGAGTCAGGAAGGGGGAGGGGAGGAAGAGACAAAGGAAGGAGGAAGGAGGGAAGGGAAGAAGGGAAGGAGACAGGAAGGAGAGGGAAAGGAAGGTGCATGGTTGGGAGATTCAAGTTTGGAAATCTTTGCGGATAGGTGGTACTTCCAGCCATGTGACTGAGCTCAGTGGCCCAGAGATGAGCATGTCTGGCCTCCTGCTCCACACCCACGGGATCAACAGACTACAGATCTGAATATTTCAACAGAGCATCCTTCTTTGCTAAGCATGGGCAGACTTCGTTATCTAAGCCATTGCTATCCCCAGAACCATGCAGCTCCTGCTTATAGAACACTGATATTGCATCAGATGATGAGGCTCTAAAGCCTGAAGGTGGAGGCAGATTCTATGCAGACACTGTTTCTTCTATTGCAGACATAAGAGCATCCTTGGTTCTTGGAAGATGGGAAGGGTGTGGGGTGTTCCTGGATACCACGGGGATGTCGTGGGTCAACTGTGAGATGGAGAACGGTGAGCTGGAGGAGAGGCCTGAGCCTTGGTCTGTGTTTTCCAAGCTGGGAGTGACTAGACAAGGCAGAGAAGGAGCAAGGATGGACAAAGAAGGGTAGGGCGTGTAGGGCAAGAAGGCCATGTGTTGTGGGAGGTGCCCGTAGGTCCACTGTGGTATGGTCTGGTACAGGGAACCTGGAAGCAGCCCAGGAGGAGCCAACCTGTTACTTTCTGTATAGGCTGGAGAACTGCCCAGTTCTCCTCCTGGAGACCCTTGGGCCCAGGCTCAGCCCATCTCAGTCTCTTCAGTGATAAAGATGGCAACTGAGCAAGCTGCCCGGGGTGGGTAGATCAGGAGGGGGCCGGTCAGAGTAAAGGACACGGTTACAGGGCTGCGTGTGGGGAGACAGAGAGGGCTCTTGTGAGTTCTGCAGGTGTCATCTCCCAGGGCTGGAAGCAGGTAGAGCCCTGTGGTTTGTTTTGTTTCTTTCTTTGTTCTTACTCATTCCCCTCAGGCTGGAAGGACACGAAGAGGCCATCGCCATACTTTATGTGTTGACTGTGGCAGAGATCGTGGTGACACAGCCACCTCCCCATTGTGCCACTGCTCCCGGTCTTCCGAGGCCTCTTTGCAGAACTTGTACATCTGCACTAAATGCGATAAAGGAGCTTCCTCAGGCCCAGTCGAAGGCGGGCCCCTTGCAGATGTGTGACCCCTGACTGGACACATCCTCAGCAGTCATCACAGGCTTGTGCAGCTCTTCTCAGCACTTCATTCAGCTCCAGAAGGACCCAGAATCTCTCAACCCTCCTGTTTCCATGGCGGCTTCCACAGCCACAGGCACAGGGTAGGGGATGGGATTTCCCTCTTGGTGTCCATACCTTTGAGGAAATCACCGGTTTTCATCTACCAGGTAAGAGTACGTGAAGACAAGAGGAGAGAGACTGGTGGGAAGTAGGGGTTTTCTGTACTAAATGAAGAAGAGGCTGGAGGCCCTGGGAGAGAGGAGGTGGCAGAAAGTTCAGCTCTCCCCTGCTCGGAGAGAGCGAGCAAAGGAAGACACTGGAATTGAAAATTTTGCTTCAGGCATTTTCTCTCTTTGAGAACTATTCTAAGAGCAGGATTGTGCCAAGTGACTTCCAAGTCTAAATCCAGGGAGGAATTTGCAAACCACAAACTCAAATCCATTTGCTTAAGTCGGAAGGAAGCTTTGGAGTCACGCTTGTTCAGATGGTTTTACTCCATTTGAGAGTCTGCTGATAGAGGCGCAGTTCCTGGAGAAGCCTAGGGAGTAAGTCACAGTCTCAGGAAAATCCAGTACTGCCTCCACCTGGCTGGTTTGCCTCAACACCTGCCTGCAACCTTGGCTGCTTCCTGGAGAAAGGAGCTCCCAGGACAGGGACACCCTGCCTCCAGCATGCTGGGTGCAGGAAACGACAATCACTGGGTCCCAGAGCACAGGGCCAGGATTTTGCATCTTGGCTCACTTGTGTACCCAACCTCTTGTAGCATGTTGGCTCTGAATGGGAAACTGAGGCTCAGAGAATTGAAGCATTCTGCCCAAGAAGTGTTGAGCCTGAATCCCAACCAAGATGCCGTGTCTGTTGTTTCTATGTTCTACTGTGTGGCTTCCCTGTGAGCAAAATATAGGGAAAAAGAAGACAACAGAAAATAAGAAGGGAGAACAGGAGGAGGGTTAGGAGGGAAGGAGGGAGGGAAGGAGAAAAGAAAGGAGAGGTGGAGGGCTGAGGAAGGAGCTGGGGAAGAAGGAAAGCTAAGAGAGATGAAAAGAAGAAGGGATGAGAGGAAGTACAGAAAAGGAGAAGAAAGAAGGAAGGAGGAAAGAGGGAAGGAGGGAGGAAGGGAGGGAGGAAGGCACAAAGGAGGGAGGGAAAGGTGGAAAAGAGGCAAGGGGAACCTCACTTTGGGTCTGACATGCTTATGACTGCTTTGACCTTCCTTACACATGAAGAACTTTCAAAAACTTCACCCACTTTTACATATTTCCCATCTGATCATCCCAAAGGGATGCCTCAAAGTTGTCCAGGAGCTGAGGTGGCATTCTGTTAGGGTCTTCATGAATTCTGAGGTGGCCCCATCTCTGGGTCCAAAGAGCCTGGCCAGCACTGGGGAGACTTGACTTGGCTGTCTTCCTCTGGGCAGGTGGATTATGATGGGGAGGGTCCTCTCTCTGACCCTCTCAGATTGGCAGTAACACTCCGGGGTACCACCCACAGGTGGATCTACCCATTATCCCATCAGACACCTGCTAGAAACCCAATCCAGGGTCCAATGGGGGCTTATTCTCCTCCTCATCTCTTATGTTTCCTCAGCTTCTCTTTGTGGCTTCTGACACTGACACCTAACTGAAAATGCACCTGTGCTGTTCCATCCTCATCCCTGGTACCCCCTCTGGGATTCAGGCCTCCCTGTAGGGAGTGAGCTGGAGAGCACACCTCTCTTGTATACAGGTAGAAGAGGAAAGGCTCGGCTTACACTTCTAGGTCTCGGTCTATAATTGAGGGAACTCATAGCAAGAACGCAAGGCAGGAATCTGCAGCAGAAACCAGAGGAAGGCTGCTTGCTGGCTTGCTCTCGGGCTCATGCTTAGCTAAGTTTCTTAAGCTCTCAGGGCCCCCTGCCTAGGGACGGTGGTAACTGCAGTGGGCTGGGCCCTCTAACATCAATGTTGGTCAAGACAGTCTCACACTCTTGGCCACAGGTCAAATTGAAAAAGACAATACTTCAACTGAAGCTTCTCTCAGATGGTTCTAGGCTGTGTCCAGTTGACAGCTAAAAATAACCAGGGCACGCCCAACATGTTATGGAAAGACCCGCGTCCACACCATCTCTCTGGGTCTCAGCAAGAGGTAGGTATTGCTTTATAGAGGTTGGTCCATCTGGAATACAGCCTTCAGTTAGTCACATCCAGGAGAAGCTTAAAGAATGATATAAAAATGGATGGAATTGGAAAATATTAAGCAAGATGATCCACGTTTAAGATGACAAATATCCCATGTTCTTTCTAACATGTAGTGCCAGAATTCTAATTTTTATACGTATGTGTCTTTGTGGGGTGAGTGTGTGGGTTAGGAAACCAGAAAGTAGCATGGCGGGGGGTGTGTGGCAAAATGAGGCTTTGAGGGAGGTAAGAGGGGTGGCAGAGTGCATGCTGTATATGGTTATATAAATATGGAAAGGGACCCCTGGGTTAGACTAGATTGAGTGGGGATAGGAGGAGGAGAGGAGAGGGGAGTGCCAGGAGGAAGCCTGATACTTTGAAACTCAACTAACAATAAATAAATAAATAAATAAATAAATAAATAAATAAATAAATAAATAGTCAGGAAAATCAAAGAAGCTGTGTCTAACTGTCAGAAGCTGGCCAAATTCATCAGTCAGCGTTATTCCCTGCAGGGAACTGGGACCTCTTTCTTCCCTGGCCTGGCGAGGGAGGAAGGTGTGCACACTGGTGAGAGCCATTAGTGTTAACCAGGCTGAGGAGATGTCACAGGGATCTTACTCAGTCACAGGGTTCTGGAATCTTCTCTACAAGATGGACGTCAGGGTCATGTGGCAGCTCCAGATGTCATGCAAAGCTCAGTGGTGTGAGCCACAGATCCAGAGACATTGGGTCCAGAAAGGACTTCACCTTCTACAGAGAGACTAAGGCACACATGGATTGTTTCCCAAGGCCACAGCATCCTGACTCCCAGACCTGACTCAGCACATACCAGGACTGTAATAATAAAAACATGAGTCTTAACGACCATTCTGGAAGAAACTGTCAGTGATATTTTGTAGGGTTTTCTTGTGTTCTTCTCCAGCTTAAAAATGTAAACACCCTGCAGGGAAATTTCTTCTTCATTTTTAAAATAGAAAAATAAAAACATTTTCTTCTTATAATTCACCTGAAAATGTCATGCTTAACTTCTGAGCAGTCTCCAGGCTTTCTGCTATCTGAGGAGCAGAATTTGCCCCACACAGAACCTCAGGGATTGAGTCTTGTTTACTTAGAATTGCTGAATGTTTTGATGAAATCGTGTCTGCACTTGGGGAGCTCTCCAGCTACAGTGTGGATATAATCTGGTCCTGGTTCACATGGACTTTGTGGCACCAGATGGCATGTGTAGTTTCCTAGCCGCTGTTGAGATGGGATGAAAAATGCAAATGCCCCATTAGCAGTGAAGGAGAGAGGTCAGCACTCAAATCCTTTTCAAGATCCTAGGCCAGTGGGATTCAAATGCTTTCTTTCTCTTGGTTGATTGAGGCAGTGTCTAGGTCTCATGGAGACTCTGGGCTTCAAAATGAGGTGGAGTACCCAGAAAACATGGACACTGTTACCCAAGATTGTCCAGTACCAGTTTGAATGGCAGGAGGCAGGGGGCAGGGGGCAGGGGGCAGGAGTCAGGAGCCAGGAGCCAGGAGCCAGGAGCCAGGAGCCAGGAGCAGGGCACCCTTGAAAGTTGAGTTTCCTGGGCAGAAAGGGCTGAAAGGGAGATGTGTGCTTGTCTCCCTTTCTTCTCCATGTAGGTTTTTGTCTCCTTTTCCTCTCTGCCACGAAGCCTGTTGTTATCTGGTTCTCCTCTGCCTCCTCCATCTTTCCCTGTGTTCTCTGTAGGGAACCTTCTCAAGTGTGGTCTAATCACCAGATCACAACTCTAGCAAAGACAGAAGCAGAGAAACAGACTGGGGAAGAGGGGGGGGGGGTGACACACACTAGGTAAGAGAAAGAGCGTGAAGATCAGTCCAGGGAAACTACAGGGTCTCAGACATCCAAAGTCTGAAGGTCAGCAGGACACAGGGCAATATTAAGAAAAACAGTACAGGGGAGTCGGGGAGCTGGTGAGATGGCTCAGTAGGCAAAAGCGATTGATCCATGTTTGAAGATCTGAGTTGGATCTGCAGGCCCTACTTGGTGGAAGGAAACGATTGAGTCCTGCAAGTTGTCCTCTGATCTCCACATGTACACAGCAGTGTTAGTGCCCAAACACACGTGTGCGAGCATGTGCACGTGCGTGCACATACACACACACACACACACACACACACACATGCACATGCACATACAAATAAATGAGGGAAAAGATTTTTAAAAAGATGGGCTCAAGAGATGACTTAGCAATTAAGAGTACACACTACTCTTTCAGAGGACCAAAATTCAGTCCCCAGCACTGACAGTGGGTGGCTCACAACCACCTGTAAGTACAGATCCAGAGAGTCTGACTACTATTTTGGCCCACATATATGTACCCACAAACATGTAACACATACACACACACACACACACACACACACACACACACACACACACACAGGTAATAGTGCAAAGACTGGCCCCAGGCAGCTACTGGGTCTCCGGCAGGTCTGAAGTCCAGCATGACGGCAGCTGAAGCACTCGAGTGTGGGAACTGAGCTGCTGAGCACAGCCGAATTTCTTCTCCTCTGACTCCTTGATTGGATATACCCACCCAGAGGGGGCCAGCAGAGATCAACTGAGTTGGGCTTTGATTTTTGTCTCCTACACACTGATAGCTATGTGATCTCTGCCTCTCAAAGTACAGTTTTGGAAATTTAGGGTGCAGTGGTCCCCCCTCTCATGCTCATGGTACCAGCCTATGGCAATCGCTGATATTACATAAATAGATGCATACAGCCTTCCAGGCATCGGGACTCCTAGGACCTCCACATCTGAGATACCTGGTGTCTTCTCCATGACTGAGCCAGTGTCTGTGTGTAGCCTATGGCTTTTTCACATAGGCTCATCATCTTCAGGTGACTTAGGGTACCTAGCGAGGGACTAGAGAGATGGCTCAGCAGTTAAGAATGCTTACTGCTCTTTCAGAAGACCCAGGTTTGGTTCCCAGCACCCACACGGTGACACACAACTACTGTAGCTCCAGTTCCAGGGGATCCAGTGCCCTCTTCTAGCCTGAGGGATCCTGCATACATGTGGTGCACATATACTCAGGGAGGCTCCCGCATACACACATATTATAGAAAAGTATATTTCCCATCTCAGATTGGCTGAGTCCTCAGGCATGAAGCCCAGAGATAAGGAGAAGTCTATTACATACATTCAAGAGAACAACCAGGTTCCCACAACTGCTGACCAGTGTGGGACTTCTCCTGGAGTACGGGGTGGACTCAGGGTCCTAGGTACACTCACTTGGTTTCTACTTTTTCTCCATGGTATCTACTCTGTGTTTTGAAAATCAACAGATGTGATGGGAACATTGGTTTTCAAGGCAGAATGGTTCTCCAGGACCCAGTAGAAGACACAGTTTGAGCCCCAGCTGTACTGATGGATCTCTGGGCGTTAACTTTCCTGACTTAAAAAAGAGATAAGGAACTGGGCTCATGGCTGAAGGGCTGACATTTTGGTGATAAGGGGTTAACTGACCTACATCAGCCTTAGGGTGGTTGGGGACTACACACAGCTAGATGGCCAAGTGACCAATGGAAGGCCTCCTGCTGGTTCACACAGGCTGCTGTTCTGGATGGGTCATCTGTTGTCTGGTTGATGTTCCCAGAGGGAGGGTCTGATTTCCTGCAACCTTAGAATCCGGCTACTATTCCATCTCCATGAGGAGCCTTCTCCCTTACAGGTGGATCGTTCCCAAATGTTCTGGGCTGATCCAGTTGTGATTCTTCGTTCAGTTGCTACACACATGTTCTGATAACCTCTGTCAGTCAGTGAGGCTGAAAGAATAGAAGGTAAGAGAAGTGGGAGCAGCCATGGAGGGAGCCTGGACTCTCTGAGCCTGGCGTGGCTAAAAGGTCGCCACATGCTCTCTAGGCTGTGATCATGACCTGGAGGATACAGCAATGTGCTACCTGCATTCTCACACGTTCAGTTCTCCTCCTGCACCAAATTACCTGGATGGGCCGTGCCCTCCATCTCACCCTCTACCCAGCACAAAGGGCCCTCCCTTTACTGCCTGCCTCCCTTACCCATGGGAAAAGAAATGGGGTCACATTAGCTGCTTTGCTTGAGATACACAAGGTCACATCATGGTGTGTTTGAGTGAGTCAGAGTAGACAACTCTGACCTTCTGAGGTCACCACCGGCTTAGTAGGTATAGCGGACAGTTGTTGGGTGGTCTAGTGATGGCTTCCAATGGTAGCTCCAAGAGTCGACATCAAAGATAATTGAGTCTACACTCCAAGTTTCTGCCCTTTGGGCTTGTCTGTGATTTCCTTGTTCTCTGATGTTCTTGGCGTAGGGACACCTGCAGGGTATCCTTGTTGGGTGGCATTCCATCAGTGGATGAATATCCAGAATGTAAGATCTGGTGTTCATATTGGCCATGGACTCTGAAGGAGTATCTCCTGGTCACTGGAGAGTGATTCCCCTTAAAAAGCCACGTGGCCTGTGTAGAGGACACTGCTGTACGCTTCTCCCCTGAAAAGTCCTGCAGTGACAACCAGCTCCCCAGACTGACCTGAGGAGATCAAGTGTTCTGGAGAAGGATGTGTGTGTGTCACAGCAACCCAGTGGCTTTAGGGCCTTTGTCTCTGAGGGTTAGCAGCTTTGCTTCCACACAGCCGGAGGAACCTCAGAGCAGAACATTCAAATTCCAACCCAGACTATGAGGGAGAGGCTGTCTCCCTTAATGGGAATTCTCAATTATGGACTATTATTTCAGAAACACAGGCTCATCCCCTGTGAGCATACACTCCACAATGCATAAAAAGCTACTTCTCTTTATCAGGAGGCCCTGCAGGGCCTGCTGCTTCGATTAGATAAGAATCTGCTGTAATAGTTTCTGTCACCCTTTGTTCTGCAGGGGGATCGTGTGACTGGTGGCCTAGCATCGAACCAGTCTCCCTCTGTTCTTCCCAAGGCCTGCTCCCTTCTCACAGCGCCAAGCCAGGCACCTCTTCCTTGTGCGGTGTGGGATTTGAGACTTTTCAATTAATGAGATTTTAGAAGTGTGACTTACTTACCCTAAAGGCCCCTGTCCAGATTAGAGATAGGCACCACAGTGCGTCTCTGCAATTAATGAACTACAAATGTGGCCCAAGGACTGAAAGAAAATTCCAGTTCAAAAACTGATTGGATCTGACCAGCCGTAGGATTTGGGCAGGGCAGAGAAAGAAGAAAGCCAAGTTTTGAGTGTTGTGCCTGAGAGATTAAGGGACTAGGAGACAAAGACACCCCTTTTTCCTGCATAGGAGGAACCACGGGGGAAGGGAACCGCAGATGGCACGTATTTCCTGAGAGTGTCTGGCAGATGCACCGGGCTTATTAGACTCTTGCAGGGGCCTCACGCTGGAATTGGCACAACCTCTCCCCAGCATGACCAGAGCCAACTGGTATGGCAGGTCTTTGGACACATTCAGGCTATATCTTTCTGGCTCCACAGTGTGGTCTGTCCCCACCCCCTCCCTTTCACACCTCCCACCAGATATGGGCTTGTCATCCTTGTTCCCACTGGAGGAAGCACAGTCCTGTGGGAAAAGGATCCCCTCTGCTCCCAGCGGTTCAGTGTGCCATTCAAGAGAGAAAGTGGGACACGAAGTGGACAGACAGACCACAGTAGCTGCCCTGACACTTGGAACAGGGCTGTGGAAACCCACTGGCTGGAGTCCAGAGGTTCCTGCTGGGCTATGCTCTACAGCACCAACAGCAAAAATGAGAGGCCCCTTAGGAAGCCCATTCTGCACTGCAGGAACAGAACAGCAGGGCAGGACAGGGCGAGAGCACTTAACCAGCACCTCAGGGGCAGCCTAAAAAAGATGTGCCCCAGACAGCAGTTCGAGTGCTCCCCAGCTGTCAGCCGAAGAGGAAAGAGCTGCGGATAGGAACCTGGGAGATGGGTCTCCGGGCCCAGCTGCACCCTGCATCCACACCACCTCTGCCTGGGACTCTGGGGTTCTGAACTCAGGGCCTCACTCTTTCAGATAAGTACTGAAATAACTAAGGTACCTCCGAGCCCTGAAATCAGCTCTCAAATGATTCTGCAGCTGCAGGTCAACTGGCCCTGCCCTGGGGAGAAGGCACAAGAGTTTGACAGTGACAGGTGGAGCTTGCACAGTCCACAGTGGTGACAGCCATTCGATGTCGTCCGCTGGAAGGAGCTCATCCCGTGTGCAAACACTGACTACAGGTGGAGCAAAGCCCCCACCACACTAGCTGGGATCTCCGCCTTCTACCGGAGTGGGTAGATGTCCTTTCTGCCCACAGCTCCATGGACGCTGGCCAAAGTCTGCCTTCTTAAGTTTTATCTGTCTGGTGGATATAAACCAGTCATTGTAATTTGCATTCCCTGGTGAACAATGGATTTGATCATCACTGTAAATGTGTATTAGCTATCAAGGCTTCCAGTTTTCTACTTGTGTTTTCAGATGTCTGCTACATTTTCCATCAGTTGGCATGCCGGTTTCTGGCGATTTAGAGGCACTTTCACCCTGTGTACTTCTTCTAGAACAGACGTATTGTAAATATCTTACGCATTTTATGGCTTTTCTCCTACCTTTAATGGCATCATTTTATAAACAAAGGGTTTTACTCCTAAAGTGGTTTATGGTTAGTACTGTCCTGTCTTTAAACAGTCCGAGCATTCCTGTAATGTTTTATTTTAAAACTTAGGGTGTTTGCTGCCCTTCCAGAACACCCAACTTCAGTTCTCAGCATCTATAGCCACACCCGACAGCTCACAGTTGCAACTCCGGCTCCAGAGGAACTGACGCCCTCTTCAGGCCCCTACAGGTTCTGCATGCACATACAGATACAGACACGCACAGACATAAAAATAAAAATAAATCTTTAAAATACATATAGCTTTGCCTCTGTTTATTCTTCAACAACCTAAAAAGGCTGTTTTTAGCATCACGAGTCTGGGTTTCAGTCTCCTTTCTGCATTTTCCATGGTTAAGCAGCAGTTCTGACCCACACAGTGACAGCTTCCATGCCCCACCCTCTCTCCTGAGCTAGGTTCTACCCTACTCCCGTGCTTTGCTGTCCTCTCTGCCCCATCCCATCCATCCCTTTTCTGTCTTCACGACAATATCAAACCCTGTTCCGACTTTATCTTCAGGAGCCTGGTGGCCGTTCCTGACCCTCTCTTCTTTATCAATATCAGAACTATGGCACCTGTTCCCAGAGCCAGGATCTCCAAAGAGTCCATGACTCAGTCCGAGCTTCAAGACCGTGGAAGGCTGGGTTGCCTTTGCCATCTCTGTGCACTACTGAGGGAGCCCTACCTTGTAGTCACAATCTCTGATTTTCTCTGTGCACACACTCAGATTTCTTCCTAGCTGCTTTAGATTGTCTTTGTAAATATCTTTAAAAGATACATTTTGAGTACTGCTTATTTATAGAAAAAGAACTGGGCATGCTTCTATATTTATTGTACTAATATCCGTGCCTTTCTAAGTGCATACTAATTTTAATAATGGTTTCTAAAGTGTACCACAGACTGTTTAGACAACAGCAGCGTATCTCCCAATAATGACAATACTTTTTTCCCCCCAATGTTCTTACATTTTTCACCCTATTCTATCATGCTGTCTAAACATAGCATATAAAAACTATGGTTTGCTACTCGTGACTACAAAGAGAGTGCTTACAGCCACCTCACAGTTCTCAGGTAGATTCTCAGGCTGAATGTTTACCTCTCTTTCCCATGAACAGCTCTCCACCTTACTTTGAGAGGCTGGAGTTGAGCTTCTGTAAATTGAATTTTCCAGGCTCCCTTGACAGCTGGCTTCAATTTAGGTTCGGCTCATAAGAGAATCTGGTGGGTGGATAGAAGGTGGGGTGGGGGGTTGGGAGAGACCAACTTCCTCTGACCAGCTCTGGCCAGCACCTCTCCAGCTGTATAGGAAAGAGAGCTCAAAGGCACTTCCGTAACTCCCAGCCCAGCTAGCCTGCTCCCAGGAGTTGAAGGCACTGATTGGCATCAAATACATAGCCACCAGGAGCGTGGAGATCTAGTTCCCTAGAGTGTACATGCGCCTGTGTGTACATGTGTCTGTGGATATATGAATGTGCATGTGTGTGCTTGTATGTGTGTGGTTCTAGTAACTCCAGCCCTTTTCCTTTTCACCTCCGGGTTTGCATTGATCTCTGCTTCCTTAATATTCAGCCTATTTCTACCCAGTTGGTGTATCTGCCCCTGGGTTTCTTAATTAGCTTAACTTACTTATTGTGTGGGGGTGCCTGTGTGGGGACTGCCACTCATGAGGAAGTCAGAAGACACCTTGAAGGAAGTAGTTACCTCCTTCCATCATGAGGGCCTTGGGAATTGAACTCAGATCACCAGGTTTGGCCGCAGGTGTCTTTACCTACTGGGTCATCTCCCCACCTTTATTGAAGTATGTTATATATGAACTACGTCATTAAAAAAGAAAAACATTGCCTTCTACTTGACCATACACTAATAATAATCAGCCTCTTACCAACCTTCAGAAGACTGAAGTGCCTTTCATGGTTTCAATGTCCCATCTGTACTGTAACTGGTAGAACGGTGGTATATATTTTTGTTGAAGTGCTGGGGTGTAGCTCAGTGTAAGAGCACTTGCTTACCATATGCAAAACCTCAGGTTTGATCCCCAGCACCAAAAAGGCAAAAGAAGTTTTGTGGGTTTTTTGTTTTTTTTTATGTCGTGTTTGCTTAGGAGTGACACCAAACTATTTCAATTCAGATAGATTTATTTATGCAGGTTTACAAATATTCTACTATAGTGTCTTGATGTGGTTAAATTGTATTAACATCATTTAAGATGTCAACAGTTATTGTCTTAAATGCTATATGGTCTCAGAAATGGAGGAAGAAGCTGAAATATGGGGTGGTGGTGGTGGATATGATGGAGGGAGACGAGGAAGGCAGGGAAGGGAAAGAGTGTGTTATTAGTGCCAGAGTTTCCTCTCCTCCACACATGCATGTAATTTTCTTTCATTTCTCTGTCCATGCTAGTCCTTTCTGGCTTACATATCACAGCAGTATCCTTGTAGGGGGCGCTGGGGAGGGCTGGAGGATTCTTTTTCTAATCACTGGCAAAATCTATAGGTTGTAAGCATCTTTTTCTTTGGAAAGTTGCAAGTGTCTCTCCTTGAAAGCCCAGTCCTTTTCTGAGTCTGCCTTTGACGGTGGATTCCTCTTTGTTCACGCACTTGCAGATGGAGCGGATAGGAGCTATGCTGCAGCATCTAGCAGAGGAGCCAGCCGCGGGTCATGCAGATGGCTCCTCCTCCTTCGCATCCAGAACATGGCCCTGCAGGATGTGCAGTTACTATCCCATCACCGGCAGGGAGGCTTGCCTCTGGGAATATCGCATGTGCTTGTGGGTCAAGTGCTCCCCCGAGGCTAGTGTCAGCTCTGGAAACCCATCACCATGGGGTTATCAGCTGGCTTGACTGGTCTTCATCTTGACTCTGTGTCTACTGGCCTCTTATAACCCCATGAAGCAATGATAGAGTCCATTTCTTCTCACCTTCCTGTCTTATTTTACAAACCTGAGGCTGCTTTACAGGGAAGAGACAGCTTAGAGCTAAACTCAAAGTTTTCCTTAAGTGTTCATTTACCTAGGACCTGCTCCCAGATTCCTTTCAGCATGTGAGGGACACCTGTCCACCTATCCATCCATTTACCTGCTATCTGTCTATCCATCTACCTATTCATCCATCTACCTACCATCTGTCTATCTGCTTGTCTGCCTGTCTAAGCTCTTACCTATATATCATGAACCAAGTAGAACTTTACTTTAATGTCTCCAGCCTCTGGTGATATCTGAAGCAACAGAAGACAGAACACTTCAGAGACAACTCTATTGTTTCTCCTTCCTTAGATGGCTCCAGAGGCCATGTCATGATTACGTCCATCTACACAATGTGGATGTCATGTCCTCACCCCCACATTCAAGGATGCAAGTCCTCTCTATCTCTTTTGTGGACACTCGGGTCAAGCTCTGACCTCAAACAGGAGCCAAAAATGGTCTATTGGCTCCTCTTTCTGACCTCAACCTTCAAATCCTGGGACCCATGTTGAATATTCCTCTAGATCAGTACCAGCTTTCCTTCTGGCATAGTCTTTGTATAAAGACTCTCTGTAGGCAAACATTAAAATGTACTCAGCTTGTAACTCACTTCCAGTCATGGAAGCTTTTATTTCTGAGGGGCGTGCCTGGCAGTCTCTGTACCGAGCTGCTGCTCCAGGCAGCACAGACTCAGAGTCTTATAACCAATTCTGGTGTAACATCTCAGTGACCTTCCAGTGGTAATGATGAGACCTCAGCTTGGCATTCAACTTCTTTCATCTTTCTGTAGCTTCATCTTAAGATGAGGCTGGTAATGATCCCTTTGGAAGAAGACTGTTGTAAGGGCTAATTGAGGAAATGCATGTGCCCAGCTTCTTGGAAGGGACGGCACTGGAGTGAGCGGCTCAAAAGTCAGTGCCACGGAGCGTCTGTCTGCAGACCTCACTCTCCATCCTTGGCTAGGGCAACACTTCCACTGTGGACATGTGGTCTCTTCCTCTACTATGCAGCTTCTCCCACCCTCCTGGCCAGATTTAAACTGTGTGTCTCTTGTGTCCTTCCCCCACAACAACAAGAAAGTACAGCACCAGGTTCTTCTAGAAATGCATACAGAGAAGGAAGGTCCTTTCGATCCTACTGGTAGTCACCCCCTTGTCTCCAAGAGTCTAGGGTAACTTTCCAAGTTGAACTGAGTGACCAGTAGCTATGGGCTAAGTGTCTGCTGGTGGACCTGGAGATGGGGGTTGTGTGCTCAGAGAACGTGCCCACCACCACCTCTGGCTCTCACTCTTCACCCACATCCCTAAATTTCACCCTGTGGGGGCTTTAAAGTCTACTATAGAGTGCTGCTGATCTCTCTGGATAGTCATCCGATACCGGACTATCCAGGCATTCCAGATACCTGGACCATGAACCTCTGGTGACTCTTCAAAAGGTACCAAATCACCAATTTCAAGTTCAATAAATCACACAGGCCCTTGTCAGGAAGGAAAACTTGTTCTCAAATGACTTTTTCAAAGTCCTTAGTGTGGGTTGTATTAATGTGGAATTTAGAGAAATTAGGAGGATGCTGGGTAACAATCTTGAGGTAATAATTGCCTTAATTTATTTTTCAAGAACCAAAATTAGAGACAAATTTGTCCCCAGTCTCCTTTCTGGAAGTGAAGTCTCCTCCGACCAGCTATATTTAATGCAGATAAAAACCTATTATAGTTCTGGTCCTTTGAGGTTAACTCTTGCACCGGAAGCCCATTTTACCTTGATTTATATCATTTTGAAATTTATTTGGAACCATAACTGCCTTATTTTTAAGGCTTATTTCCACATACCAGTGTGTTCGTATCATCTCAGCAAAGCTTGGCTGGGAGCCTGCCACGGGTGGCCACAGTTGTGGCAGAGAGGCGAGCCCGGGGTTCCAGGGAGAGAGCGCATAGCAGGTGGCTCTGAGTTAGCCTTTCCTTGCGGGGGGGTTGGCGCACTCGGGGATGCTATGAGAACATAAGTAGAGTTGGGAGGAGCAATGTGGACTTCCTTGAGGAGATTATATCGGCAGTAGCCAGGGAAGATGAACAGGAACGAGTCTGTCAGAGCAGCAGCAGGCAAGATGACCAGGCAGAAGGAGCGACGTGGAAAGGGCACCATGATACTGAGTGGTGTTAGGTGGAATGGCAGAGAGCTGCTGTGAGCCAGAAGTGGGCTGAGTGCTCTGGCGGGAGTTGCTCAGTCCTTTGTGTAGAGCAGTGCATTGGCTTTGGCACTGGGTGTGGCTTTCACACAGGCACCCTCTAGTGGGGACCTGGGGCTGAGTTACAGAGTCAAGGGCTCTGCAGATGTGAGGAGCACCTGGGCCAAACCGGTCCTCCCATGCCCAGAGACCACTGCGCTCCTGAGTGAGTCCCAAACAGGACAGTAGAAGGTCTTTAAACTTCATGTCTTCTTCTTTTTTTTTTTATCTGTTTGTCTAATGTGTTTGAGTACAAGACTGATCACATGTGTGTGTGCCATGTCCCTATGGTGTTGTTGAGGCTCGGAGAGGGCATCAGACCCCTGGGAGTGTTACAGGTGATTATGGGCTGTCCTATGGGTGCTGGGAAGAGAACTCGGGTCCTCTGGAAGAGCAGTAAGAGCACTTAACTGCCAAGCCATCTCTCCCATTATTTCCTGCCTCCCTTCCCTATGTCTACTGATTGTCTCTTCAAGCTCTTGGGTTTGGAGGGAGCTCATGGCTTACAATATCAGCAGCCTTGCTGGCAGAGGTGGAAATGGAGGAGGTGGGGATGGGCACATTGTCTGTCTGGAAAAGCACTGTTTCTCAGAGTCCCTGAATCTGGTCTCTCTGTGGCCAGCAGGAAGCAGCTTCTTCCTTCACTCAGATTATCTCTCTGTGCTTTCTCTCCAGTTCAGTTGCTGATCAATGGTGTAGAGACAGGTCAAACCACTGGGGTCACTGTAGCAATGCCCAGAGAGATGATCACTTCAGAACCACATTTGCAGCCCCATCTTTTCAGGTTCTCAATGACACGATCCACCAAATTCCAGGAAATGCTAAGTTTCTAATCTTCCTGTGATGTGGGCTACAGTCTGATCCAGACATGTCAGCCTTCTGGGCTCACATGCTTCTAAATCTTACTGATGTAAAGGATGGGTACATAGAGCTGTGATGATGGGAACAGCACTAGCCACCACGGTCCTTGCTGTGAACCCCAGCTAAAGCTCGTGGGCTATTTTATTTGGCTTCTTCTGATCTTAATCCATGCAGCCAAGCCAAAGCTTCAGTAAGAAGGGAGTCTAGCACCTACCCTATGCTTGTTGGATATCTGTGTTTACACAAATAAGAAAGAAGGTAGTTTTCAGATGTAGTTCAGTGGGAAAGCACCTGCTTAGTGTGTGGCTTTAGGTTTTATCCTCAGCATTGTATGGGGAAAAGTTAACTAAAATTTAAATGGCTTTTAAAAAATTATACATTTTTATTTATATATTCACACCAAGTGTGCATGGCATGACTGATAGGAAATGAAATCCTTACAAGTGAAGCCACGTAGATGTTCTGGGAGCACGCCGCTGACGGGCCATGCCCCACGCAAAGCTTTCTGAATTGGCGACAGTTCCCAGGTCCTAAATGAAATTCCCTCCTTTAAAAAAATGGTGCAATTAATACTGATATAAAGAGTAAGAAAAAGTAACAGTAGTGGGTATGCCTGGCTCTTAAATTTGATCCATGTGATTTCTCAGTTTCCCTAATGACTGTTGTGCATTGACACAGACTGAGAGAAGCAGCCCAACTTTACCACAGGCAGACAGTGTGCCCCTCGAGGCACCCCAAGGAACCGCCCTAGCACTTGGGTGGAGTGATGTCATTACCCGAGTGGGGTTTCCTGCTCTGACTCCTGCTCCCTCTTTAGATCCACTGCTGCAAGAGCCCAAATGTCAACCAACAGGTGAAACTGTGAGGCAGGACCTTGAGCCTACATTCAAGATCTGCCAGAGTTTAACTCAAGGCTATAGGGGCAGCCTAGCTACCCTCTTGATTTATCCTTTGATTTTCTCAGAGAAATTGCCCACAACATTGCTAATGCTTAAGAAAGCCGCAGACTTTTTTAAAAGTGTTTTAAAACACAGAAGTTTTATTTCCTACTAGATGAGAGTCAAGGGAGAAACCATTAACGTCCAGCTATTTTTACATGTGAGTAGCTTTAAGATCTGTCTTTCAGGACAACACGTTCTGTCTCAGAGTATTTAAGCCTCGCAGGGAAAAGCAAGGCAATCGATGTTCTCAGGAACACTTGCAAATACTGTCTGACACACAGTAGAAGGTGGAGTCTTGGTAGTTTTCCACTGTGCTTTCTTGCCAGCAGAAGGTGAGCACTGGGGCCAGGCTTGTCAGGCATTCAGTTGGTGGGTGAGACACTTGCTTCTGGAGCTAACTCGTTTCTCCTCAAGTTAGTGCCACCAGACCTATGATCAAAGTCAAGGTGCTTGGAGATTCCCAAAGTAGGGGGCGGGCAGCTGAAGAGACAGCCTAGGGCTTGCTATGACTGGCTGCGTGCTGAAAGATGTCTTAGAAAGAGGAGCAGAGGACCCGGGAAGGGAGGGCATGGAAACCTGGCATGGAGATGCTGGGTCGCCATGAGAAAGAGATGAGGCTGCATTAAGAAAAATATTGATGGTGACCAGGTCATATTGTCCAAGCAATCATAGGACACAATGCCTGCCCCGCTGTACTGGACAGGAAACTGAAGCATGGGTAAGTAGTGAGCCCAGGATCACACTATTCCCAGCTATGAAGAGTGGAGCAGGAATGTATGCCCAGGTGGTTGGCTCCAGAGTCTAATACCTTCCCGTGTTATCTGGCAGGAGGGGACAGTGGGGGAGCTGCCAAGTGCAGTCAAGGGAGATAGGCAAGCCCAGCCCAGCTGATGTGACTCTAGAGAGAGTCCATCGGGCTTCCAGAAGTAAAACCCATACCTCCCCGGGACCTTCTTCCTCCTGGAGCCCTTCCATTCCCAACCCCTGCTCACCAATCCTTCTCCATCCCCAGTGTTCTAGACCTATTATCCCTTTGGCTACCAAAGTCTCTCATGAGGACAAAGTGAACGAGTCCCTCTGCAGTGCTGTCTTACAAGCACGTGCTGCCGGGACTTAGATTGTGCCCCTGGGTTTCCCAGTCTACTTAGCCATGAATAGCCATGTCATACAGAATACACTCACATGAGTGGAACTGGGACAGGGTGGTAGATGCTGGCTTTAGGCAGGATGCCAGGAAACTCTGCTGGGATATCTGACTTCTTTTCCCAGCCAAGGGAAGAGACTCTAACTGGAATCACAGAGGTATTAGAGTGATGGGTCCCAGAAGTAGCCTGGAGTGTCACCAAGGAGCACCCAATACTCTATCATCACACAGGATCCAGGGCAAGATGATGACATGCCTGCCTCACCTCATAGGTCACAATTCCACCCGTATAGATGATGCCAACATCGTTATCATCAGATGCCTTACAATTTAAATGCGAGTACTTTGTCTGTAATCAGAAAATGTAGTGCATTGTAATTAAATGCCTGCAGGTTTGTGAAAGGTTGCATTTTGCATTGAGGTGCTCTGTGAAAATTGGTTAATGTACTAGGGGAAAATAGTTATGATCCTACCTTTCAATAAACATCAAAATTAATCCCAGATGTGGTAGAATTAATGAGGAAAATGAACGTGTAAAATAGTACCTTTGCCCCCAACCCCCTCCCACATCAGACGTGCATCTATTTCTGGTCTCTGCTCTGCTTCCTTGGCCTGTGGTCTCAACTGCAGACTGTCTCACATGATCTAAATTATGACAGAGTCATCATATTTTTAAAAATAAAGGAAGAATAGACACTCCAGATTTGCTCCTTCCCAACATTGTATCAGTTCTACGAGGGGCCCACCCTAGTATGCTTTCTGTTGGCTATAATGAAACACTCTGACCAAAAGTAACTCAGGGAGGAGTAGATTTATTTCAGGTTATGGTTCCATGTCACAGTCCTCTAGGGAAGTCAGGGCAGGAATCTGAAGGTAGGGTTGTTTGCTATTCTACCCAGCAATACCCACAGCAGGAATCATGGTGGATGCCTGCTAAATGGCCAGTTCACTGCCTTTCTCTCTGACTTAATCCGGGGCTCAAGCTCAGCTAGTTTTCCTGTTCAGGCCAGGACTGCCTGCCCATGAGATGGCGTTGCTCACAGCGGGTTGGGCATGGTTTCATCAACTGATAATCATGAAGGTGCCCCCACAGATGTGCCTACAGGCCAGTCTGATCTAGATTATCATTGAATTGCAGCTTTTCCTCTTAGATGACTCTGGGTGCCTTAAGTTGACAATCAAGGCTAAGCAGGAAAGGGCTTTACCTTTCTGGATGAGTCTTTGTTCCAACTTGCCAATTTTAATTAACAAAGCCAAGATCTTCAATGGGATTGTTTTCAGTATATAATCAATGGAGGAGAGTTGTTGGCTCAACAATATCCACTAACTTTTCTGGCTGCTTAATCATTTGCAGATTTTACTATAATTCAGTTCCATCAGAGGAGAACAGTACGTGACTTGAATCTGTTGAAATTGGTTTGAGTCATTCTCAGCTGCCGAGAGGGGCCCACCGCGGGGAAGTACCAAGAACACTGAGAAAGAGTTCTGTGTGGTTAATTTTGACTCTTGGCTTCATTAGATTAGTAAATGCCTAGGAGAGGCCTTAGCTTGTAGCTCAGCTGGTAGAGCGCTTGCCTACCAGACATGCAGGGTTGGATTCTGTCCCTAGCACTCCATAAACTTGGTGCAATGGTAGTAACATGCTTGGGACCTGGGGACAGAAGAACTGGAAGTTGAATGTTTTCCACAGCTACACTGTAAGTTCAAGGTAAGCCTGGGATACATACGATCATGGTTAAAAGTCTCAATCAACTCATCAGTCAATCAGTTAATCAATCAGTCAATGTCATTAACAGAGTGAATACATTCCAGGGAGCACTAGATCCCACAGACTCTGAGTGGATCATCCATTGAAGGATGGTATAGATGCATACGGAGGGGTGGGAGGTGGGACCACTTCAGCGGAAATAGGTCAGTGGTGGCACGTCCTTGGAGATCTTTTTTTTTGTAGCTTTTTGAGACAGGGTTTCTCTGTTGTAACTCTGGCTGTCCTAGAACTCACTCTGCAGACCAGACTGGCTTGGAACTCACAGAGATCCGCCTGCCTCTGCCTCCCCAGTCCTGGGATTAAAGGTGTGTGCCACCACAGCCAGGCCTAGAGCTCTATTTTGTCTTGCCCTCTTCCTGTATTCCTTCTCTCTGCGAGTTGTTCTCCTCTATTACACACACTCCACTCTGAACACGTCTCTCTGAAATCATGGGCCAAAAATAAATCTTGCGTTGCTTCTGTCAGGAATACAATCATAGTTACACCAGAGTAACAAACACACAAGCCCCTGCAGTTACTGGTGTGTGTTCCAGAAATGTCACTTAAGTCACAGAGATTGACCCTGATACATGGTCTAGAATGTCTTCATCTCCATTGAGTCTTTGACCTTCACCTTGTTTGTTTAGTAACTACAGAGAGGGGGATTCTGCTTCCCATCCCTCATGAGGGTATTAATTCTCTGTCTTCTACTCTACTAGATCTTGTTCAATCTCCAGTGCATCTAATGAGATATACATGCACACATCTTGGTTTGGAGTTTTTGTTTCTGGGTTTTTGCTGTGAAATTGGCTTCTTCACTTTGGGATATCCAGCTCTCTGGACTGCACACGGTGAGCGCCACCTCCTTCCTCGCTCGCCTCTTCCATCCATGCAGCTTCAGTTTCTATCTCCTTACTTCATCTGATCTGTGTTGTCCCATGTGATAAAATGTTTCTCCTATAGGCAGCTCATGGCAGTGTCTTTGGTTTTGATGTAGTCTGGCAAGTGTTGATTTATATTTAATGTGTTTTGTCCATTTACATTTATTGTAATGTAAGTGTACTGCAATTTACTGTAATGTATTACATTTAATTCTGCTACCTCCTCCTCTATTTCACCACCACTAGTTCTCAGATCCCATTCTATGCTCTCATCGGCTTCCCACTAACCCCATTTCTAGTCTTCTTCTCTGAAGAGATTTCAGTAAGCACCCTTAATTTATCACATCTGCTCTGAATGAACAACGTGCCTTTCCTGGTCCTCATGTGATGGTTAAACTTAATTGCCAATTTGACTGAATTGGGAATCACCTGGGAGGTACACATGTCTGGGCATGTCTATGAGGGAGTTCCCAGATAGTTTTAACCTGAATGTGGGTGCCATCATCCCACAGGTTGGGATCCTGGACTGAATAATTAGGAAATAAAAGGAGAAAGTGAGCCGAGCATCAACATTCATCTCTCTGGTTCCTGACTGTGGACACAGCCATCTTGGCTGTTGTTACCATGGTTACCCCATCAAGAGGGACTGTATCACCTCAAACCGTAAGTAAAAAACTCCTTCCTCTCTCCAGTTTGTCAGGTCTATTGTTGAAGCAACAAGAAAAGGAACCAAGCCACTAGGTGGCGCTGGGGCTGCCTGATGCACCCTCGTGTGCTTTCTTCCATTTAAGCCTCAAAATGGGCCGTGTTTGCTTTCCATGACAGTCCATTAAAGAATTTATAAAGAGAAAGAGAAGTGTCATATATTCACCCGCATACACGTGTAAATATGGAAATCATGCTGACCCCCTGTGTCACTGTGTCGCCTTGAGTCATAGTGTGTATTCTCTTCTTGTCCAGTGTCAGATATGCCGATTTCTGCTACTTAATGTTGGTTAATTCCACATTCATTGGCATAGGTCAAGATCTCAGAGTTCTGGGGCCTCAGTCAGCTGTCTGCTTCACGATTGACCTGGAGTTTATGATGCCACTGACAGGAAGATGAGTCCAGCCTGAACTTTGCCATCTCCAGAACCCCAAAGCCAGATATATTATCCATGTGTATTATAGTATGAATTGTCTGTAGACATCTGTCAGTATTTGCATGCAAATTTTAATTTTATGTACATTTACTTTTCTGTTTCTGAGAGGAACATGACCCAGCTTAAATAGTCTACTTGTGTTTAAGAAAAGCATTTATTTTATGTTATGTGTATACATGCTTTGCCTACATGTAAGTGTATTGTGTTCATGACATTGACTGAGGAGGCCGAAGGAGGGCCTAGGTTCCCCTGGAACTAGAGTTATAGGCGGGTTTGAGCTACTACATGGGTTTTGGGAGCAGAACCAAGGTCCTCCACAGGAGCCAAATGTGATCTTAACCTCTAAGCTATCTCTCCATCCCCTCTAGTTACACTTTTGATAGAACTATTGAGATTCAAGTCACTTAACCAGAGCCACAGATTTACCCTTTGACTATGTGGAACCCAGTGGAGCTTAATCTTCATGGCATTGTCTATGAAGTCCCATATGCTAGCCTGAAATCACTTTCCAAACAGTGAAACAAAACCCTGAAGTCATTGTCACCATCTTTACCCCAACATCCAGCCCTTGGTCACAGTCACTCATTTTCCAACCTAGTAGCCTTTAGCGATGGACATCTCACATGAAGAAAACCCATGTTTTAATTTGTTTGTTTACTTCATTTTTTCAGTCCTGGGGGCTGGAAGCCAGAACCTCAGGATGTGCTTGACAGGGGTTATCCGAATAGGCAACATCCCAAGCCTTTTTGATCTAGCTTCTGTTGTCAGGTATCATCCCTTGGAGAGCCACCCTCTTGTTGACAAGTGTCAGAACTCCACAAACGTTTATGGCCAAAGCAGATTTTACTTTACGGGTAAGTCCCAACCACACTAGCGAATCATTGAACAAGCCCCATTCCCACCACGTGTAGCAGTCATCCGAATCGTGAATCTCGCTAACTGGACTCACAATTTGGGTGAAGAGAAAGGACTCCTTTCCAACCTGAAGGAATCATGACAAAATCAGAACAAAGGTTGCACCCGAAAGAAGAGTTCTAAAGTTTGAGTTCAATCATTTATGATTTTCCTATAGCGTGCCCTTCTTTTGTTGTTTAAACAGAAGTGACTTTCGGGGACTTAACTGTGAAAGGAAAAGATTACAGGTACATTAAGAAATAGCCCATTTAATTGTGTTAATTTAAAATTTCTGTTCATGGTTAAACAGACCCCTGAAGGATGAACATGGCAAATGAAATTCCCGAGGGACATGGTCAGTTTGTTCTGCAGAATACTGCCGGCCTGCTGCCATAGAGAAAATCAAAGCTGAGGTTGTCTTGATGCGCTGGGTGCTGTGTCCTCCATCAAAGCAGGTGTCACTTAGGCAGAGAGCATTTGATGCTGACCAACACAATCTAGAAAGGAAAAGACATCGATTGGAAGAACTGCCAATATTTTTCTGCACTCAAAAGGAAGAGAGGGAGTTGCACTAATTATGCGTAAATTCTCATAGTTCTCAAAGAAGTCACCTGAACACATCGTCTCTGTGTCTCCTTTGGAAAGGGATAAGGCAGAGGAAAGTGAGGCGTGTCCTGTGTGTGCCTGTGGTGGGATGGGGACCCGCTGTGGGCATCACATGAGACAACAGAGACAATGTGCAGAGCTCAGAGCCCACCTCTGGACCAAGAGCAAGTGGCAGCCCAGATAGGCAGAGTGAGCATTCCTGGTTCCCGCTCCTAGGTTCCTAGAGTGAATCTTCTAAAGACTCACTCCTGCTGGGGAGGAAAGAACCCCAGTCACCAAGGCCCTGTGCCCTGCATCCTTCCCACACCTGACATCAATTCATATCCCATCAACACAGCAGGGCTTGGCTTGCTGTTCTTTTCTCCTCCCTCCTTCCCTCCTCTGTCCTCTGTATCCCACCCTTCCTCTCCCCCTTCTCCTCTCTTTCTCTCTTTATTTTCTCTTTGATAAATTAGCTTTGTTGTGATCATTTTCTGTTTACTGGTGGAACATTATTTGGAATTAATTTATAAATGTATCTAAGTGGATACATGTAGTTTTAATTTTGTCCTAAGAAGCTGCTTTCTCTCGTTTTAATTTACTTTTGCGTGTCGTGTGGCATGGGGTTCAGCTTTGTTTTCTCTCTTCTGAGCACTAAACCACCATCTTCACACTAGATTAAAGGAGCTCCCTGACTTTATATTAAATTCCTCAGTATATTGAGTTCTGTTTCTGAGCCTCTTCTGGTCGACTCATCTCTCTGTGTGTCTATTTTTAAGCCATTTCAGATTTTAATAATGACAATGGCTTTGCGAAAAGTGTCTGGAATATTGAGTACTTTCTCATTTTTGTAATAAATAATTTTAGCAATTTTTGGACATTTGTTGTAACATATATGTTCACAACTATTCTTTTACAATTTTTTTGTAAAGCGTGAAAGTTAACAAAGAAGGCTCCATTTATTTCGTTTTTCTTTCAACACCTATTTCTGAAGCTTTCTCTGGCTTTCTAGTATTGTTGGAGACAATGGAGATGAGGAGGGAGTGGGGTATTAATCCTGATTCCAGAGATTTACACTGCAGAAGAGGATGCAGTGGGCCAGAGGGTAATATCTGGGGGCCTTAGAAACTGTTGCTTTCTGAGAGATTCAGGGACTGAAATGGTGGCTTGTCCGTTTCCACAGGGTCCAGTCTGTATGCCAGTCCAAAGGCACTTGGAATCAGATCACCTCAGGTGGGGAAGGCAGCCCTCACTGTCTGCCTGACATTAACAGGATTTAGTTGGGTCCTTGTTAAGTTGACTTGGTCCTGGGGCTGCTGAAAAGGAACTGCTACAAGCCGGATGCCTGGAAACAACCTAAGTATAGGGCCTCAATTCTGCAGGCTGGAACTCTGACTTAAGAATTCAGGGCCATTCTGCCTCTGGGACCTGTGGAGCGGGACCTGCCTTACCTTCTCTGGCCTTGGAGTGTCTATGAAAATCATTGTTTCTCAGCTTGAGGAAACTCTGTCTTGGCCTTGTCTTTGCACTGCTTCTGTCTTCCTTAGGGTTATTAGTGCTGTGATCAAACACAATGACCAAAGCAATTTGGAAATGGAAGAGTTTATTTGGCTTATGTTTTCATATCACTGTTCATCAGTGAGGACAGTCAAGGCAGGAACCCAAACAGGCAGGAACCTGGAAACAGGAGCTGATGAAAAGGCCATGGAGGAATGCTGTTCACCTGCTTGTTCCTCATGGCTTGCTCAGCCTGTTCTCTTATAGAACCCAGGACCATCAGCCCACAGTGATACCATTCATAATGGGATTTCCATCCCCATATCAATCACTAATTAGGAAAACTCTCTGCAGATTTGTCTATACCCAATCTTATGGAGGCATTTTCCTCAGTTGAGGCTTCCTATCTGATGACTCAAGCTTGTGTCAAGTTGACACAAAGCTAGCCAGCACAGGCACTTTTCCTCTGTTCATGCCTGTCTTGTGTCTCAATTTCACCCCTCCCCCTTTTTGAGACAGGGGTCATACATCCCACAAGGACCTTGAGTTTACTATATAGCTGAGGATGACTTTGAACTCCTGACCTTCCTGCCTTTGCTTCCTGGATGCTGGGATTACAGGCATACCTTGCTATGCCTGGTTTATGTGGTGCTAGAGATTGAACACTGGGCCTAATGCATCTTGGCAAGCATTGTACCAACTGAGTCATGTCTCCAGCCAACCAGTCCCAACGTTTTTAAAAGAAGAGCAGCATATTGGATTAGGGATGCCTTTAAAACAGCATTTTAACTTGATTGCCTTTCTAAATGACTGTACTCCCAAATAAAGTTGCAATCTGTGGTACTGGGGGCTTGAGTGTTTAACACAGTTCTGGTGGGGAAGGACCAAATTTGACCTCTTACCGTAGGTAGGACCTGTGGACTCAGCTGTTTTCAAGTCCAAAGCCTGCAGTTTCCATCCTAAAATCCCGAAGGTCGACATAAGCCAGGACACACTCGCCAGTGATTCTGCAGAAAGTGCAGTCCAGGGCTCCCCCTCCACCCTGCAGCTGTGCTCACCCCGACTGCACCCGGCACCCATCTCCTCCTACGTCCACTTATTTATTAAAATCGTCTCTCCCCCCACTTTCTTCAGCTTTATCTTGTTCCTTTTCTAATTTTTCTGAGTAGGACATTTCAGTTATTAATTTTATCATTTTTCCCCTGTCAAACGCAGCCACTCCGAGGGTATAAATTTTCTTCCAAGTACCACTTTAACCGCATCGCGCGCATTTTGATAAGTAGCGTTTTCATTACTTTTTCAGTTTCAAATATGTTCTCTTTGCCATCCGCATATCTCCCTTTGCCCACAAATCATTTAGAAATGAATTTTTATTGAATTGCAGTCAGAGAACATGATGTGTATGATATCGATTTTTAGTAGTCCTAAGACTTCATGGGGACTTGGAACATGGTCAAGGTTCGCACTTGAGCCTCTGTTCCCTTGAGCTGGGGCTCTTTGCCCGGTGGTGGGGCCAGTTTGTGATTCTACTTAGGGTGGTCTGAGCAAGCTCCCTGCTGACAGCCCTCCGATCTTCTATATGGGGATTGGCTGACTCCAGAAAAAGGTCCAAGGGCAGACTCATGCTGTTCTCAGGTCATAGGGTCTCTGTAAAGATAAGTCTACTCTTCATAGTCAAGGGCAATGAACAAATAAACTAGTAACCATGGCTCTGTTCCAGTAAAGTTTGATTTTAGGTACAGGTGCTTCTTATCCATGCTCCTGCTCTGTGGCATGTGAATATTCAGTCATCTTGATCTTTCCATTTCTGAATGATACACACAAAATGCCCCACCCCACCCCACATCTCCATCAGTGAGAGTCTAGCTGGCTTCATATACCTGGGGCCCTGCTGTGATGTCTTGGCTTGCCTGGTATTGTGAAATGTGCATCCCTGCAGTGGTGTTGCTTTGTCCTGAGTCAACCTTCTGATTGTTCTAACCGGCATCCGCTTCCTGATGTTGTTTGCTGCCCAGAGCTTTGTTTCACATACCACGCTACATCATTCCGATCTCAGTTTCCATTTCTGCTCAGATAGAGATGGTCGCCTCCCACTCCATGACCTTTGGGATGCTCTATCCCAGGCATGTCTACATGCTTCTGAGCTTTGGGTTGCACATGCATGTGTGGATGGTCTTGCTCTATTTGTGTATTGCTCTCTCTGTGCATTGAGGTCAGAGGTAACCTCAACTATTGTTTCTCAGATATCTATTTGGTTTATGAAACAGGGTCTCTCATTGGCATAGAGCCTAGAGCTTGCATATTGTACCAGGATGGCTGGTTAGTGAGCCACAGGGATTCACCTATCTCTTCCTCTCCAGCACTAGGATGGTAAACACATACCACCAAGCTCAGCTTGCGTGTATGTGTGTGTGGGGGGTGGTGGACTCTCATGCATATGGATATATGTGCTGGCCAGAGACTGATATTAGAATATCTTCCTCAAATTAGTCTCCGAACTTGTCTATGAGGTTGTAGAAGTTGCACATCAGGGAAGAAGAAGGAGGAGGAGGAGGAGGAAGAAGAGGAGGAGGAGGAGGAGGAGGAGGAGGAGGAGGAGGAGGAGGGGAAGAAGAAGAAGAAGAAGAAGAAGAAGAAGAAGAAGAAGAAGAAGAAGAAGAAGAAGAAGAAGAAGAAGAAGAAGAAGGGAAGAAGCCATTGCTTCTTCAGCCTCAAGCCACAGTGGTGCACAACCTCTCCAAGGAACTTTCCTGAAGTCCTAAGGACCTGGCGGTTATGTGTTCTACCAACAGCACACAGAAACCCACATTTGCTCCAGTGTGCCCTAGGCCTCCCAGATCTGTGCCCCTGGGAGCAGGCAGGAGGAGAGGGACCCTTTGCTTTCAAGCCAGGCAGCCCTTACATTTGGCTTCCTAATTAGGTGAGAAGGGAAACTGCCTTGACACTTTCCATTTGAACTCCGCAGGAGCCCCGGTGAGCCAGGAACTTTGATGTCTGGGATGAAATGCATTATAGAAATTCAAATCTAAGAAGCGGTGTGATTCCTAACAGGGACGTTTCCTCAGCACGCTTTTCCCTCCTCCATCCCAGAAGAGTCCCTACAACTACAAACCTTGGGTGATCGTACTCTTTCTATGTGTGAGCCCTCAGATACCACTTCTGGAGCTCTTCCCCAGCGGGGAAGATGGTCGTTCTTTTGTGCCTCTGGGATGGCACCTGCTAGGTGAGCACAGTGGGTACACTGTTCCTCAGTGGGGGCTGGTGGGGAGGGCTACTCACACACCCAGGATTCCTGTCCCCTGGTGACAGTCTTCTTTGCTCTGCTGCTCTGCAATTACTGTTCTCACTCCCCCGTAGTATGCACGCATGTGTGTAAATGTTGGCATGCATGGGTGCACACATGTGAAAGTAGACATTAGGAATCTTTCTCAACTGCTCTCCATCTCTTTTTTTTTTTTTTAAATTGAGACAAGGTCTCTCAGCTGAAACCAGAACTCACAGATACCTAGTTGCACCAGCCTCCTTCTTCTGAAACTCTCCCATGTCTGCCTTCCAAGGCTGAAATTACAGGCACTCTGTCACTCTCAGCTGACATTCACGTGGTTTCTAGGAATTTAAACTCCAGTCCTCAGGCTTGCATAGCAAGTACTGTGCTTTATGTCCCCAGCCAATAGCTCCCTCTTGACATACCTTAGGCAAGGGACGAGGGTAGCAATAGTATGTCCCCCCCACCACCACCATGGTTTAAGGCTGTGGGAGATGGAGAAATAAGTCCAGATTCTGCCCTCTGTATGCCAGCAACCTTGCCCATTTGGATAGGTTGATCCCTTACACCAACCCAGCCTGTGATCACACCTGAGATTCACCTGGGCATGTCTGGCATCTCTGCCTCACTAAGCTTGACTTGAGAAAGGGCGGACCAGGAAAGAAATGAAGTAAACCATACCTCTGCCAGCTGGTGACAGATCATCTATCCAAGCTGCTTTAGCTTGGGGGCTCTGCTGACATACTAAAGGGATCACCCATGTGGCTGGTCAGCACTCAGAGCTGTGCTTCCACATCTGGACCTTCGGATATTTTCGTCATCATTTGAGAAGGCCGTGTGCCTCAGTGTGGGATTCCTTCAGAGGGAGAAGAGGCATTGGTGGGTGGACAAAATCTGAATCAGGGATGACACGTTTGGCACGCTGGCTTTGCAGGTGATCGGTGCCATCCCTGCTCCCTACCCAGATGTGGTTCACCTGCAAGAGGGGCAAGAGGAAGCTGGGGAGACTGGCAAGAGCAGTCACACTGCTCCACATGCTTGGAGGCCCAGAGCCTGGGTTAGGAGCAGTGGTGGAGAACACATGGTAAGACCACGGACAGCTTGGGAAAACTTAAAAAACCTATTAAAATTGAGGGCCACCCTCCCAAGGATTGTGGACCCATTCATCCAAAATGGGAGCACATTGTGTGAGCCAAGTTCGGAAGGTTCTTAGTGGGAACCTTCACAAACACATAGAGAAATCCAGAAACATCCAATTGCCATGGGCAATGGGATGTATGATTTTATGGTGCTGCAGAGGGCAGATGGAGTTCAGATTCAGAAGTCTCTGGTGACACATGTCCAGCAACCACCCAGAGATTCCTACCCACAGCTCTACAGCTCCGAGTAAAAAACCAGGCTAGGAAGACACGCCCCGGTGAAGACACCTGTACAAAGCCTCAACCAGGTGTTGCAGAGTCAGAGTGGGGACACCATGTGAAGGAGACCACCGGGTGTCCACAGGAGCATCCCAAAGGATGGGAACGTTATTGCCATGGGTGAGCTCCAT
This sequence comes from Cricetomys ansorgei, assembly GCA_026225945.1. Taxonomy (NCBI): domain Eukaryota; kingdom Metazoa; phylum Chordata; class Mammalia; order Rodentia; family Nesomyidae; genus Cricetomys; species Cricetomys ansorgei. Next base: position 81,357,820 of record JAMJFZ010000199.1, on the reverse strand, counting down.
GTATGAGCAGGAGGGGCGAGGACAGGGTGGAACTGTGCTAGCATACTTCTCTGTGTAGATGCCACACACCAATTTGAAGTCACAACAGGAGAACAGGGTGTGGGACTGGAGTGGGGCCATAATGTGCAACATTGGCAGTTTTCTGGTCTGTGTATCTGGGCTGATGCACAGGGTTACATTGAAGCCCCAGTGACCCATATATGTAGAGAAGCTCAGCAAGGCTGGTCATGCTTTCCAATGAGCCAGGCCAGATGTGGTCACTAGAAATAGGAGCCACATTTGAAAATGACAACAAGGCCTAGGAGCTCCCTCGAAGTTCTCACAGAAGCCCATGAGGCTCCACTGTCTTGTATAATAGCTAGACTCCTCTCAGAAGAAGGCAGGGCCTATGACCTTGGGAAGTGGGGTTGACACAAAGGGGTACCCCTCTACAGACTCCTGGCTTCTGCCTGAAACTGAGAGATGTCTGGGAAGAACACAACAGTCGAGTGTTCCCGCTCATCAGATATCTCTTTTTTCGGAGACGCTTAATCTGCAAAGCGGCTGAACTTGGATCTGGGAGGAAACCATCATTTGGGGCTGAGTTATAGGGCACAGCAGAGCATGGGGATAGTGTAACAGTCTCTCAATAAGTCACAGTGCTCAGGAGGGGCTCTGCTCGTGGCTGTGTGGAGGGGTCAGAAGTGGGAACACAGACGTTAATCACATCTCACACGTCGTAAAGGGCCGGGGAGGCCGGGCTCACAAATCAGCCGCAAAGACCAAACTGGGTGCTCAGCTTTTAATTTAATCTCATATTTATCTGGCTTTATGGCCGAACATGGTGCTCTCTCACAGATATGGCTATTTCTGCCACTACACTGCAGCCTCGGGGATAATATGTGGGGGATTGGAGTTGGGGCTCAGGGAGGTGGTGATGGAGGGCGGGCTGATGATGATGGCATGACTCGGGTCTGCTCCGTCTCCAGCGGATGTCTACAGAGGTCTGGCTCACTTCACGTAAGTGCATATTCTCCCTCATCAGCTGCAGATGGGTCAGCTGGGAGCGAGGGTGCTCTATGGATTGCTCTCCTTGCTTTTCATTTTAATAGAAAACTCAAAAGGGAAAGGTGAGACTAGAGTTTGTTGTATTTGGTTCTAGTGACAAAGCAGCTCATGATACTGATGAGAGTAACGAGAGATGAGTGCCAGGCCCAGGAGAACTCTTCCACACATGACATGGCAGGTGCTGACAGCAGGGTTCCGTGGGGTCACACACAGAGGCACTGTCCAGCCGATGAGCAAGAGCATGACAGAGATGCAAGTGTCCTCTTTTGCTGTGATGCTCGGTCTTTTGTGTACCTTGCAAACACTCATCTGTGTTTTGGACATGCGTCACCCAGTGATTTGGACAAACTGCACTCCACCATGTGTCTTCTTCACTCTATCCCCCTTCTCCCTATTCCCAGGGACATCCTCCTAGTCTTTGACCCCAGGAACCCTCTGGGCATCCTGTTTCTGTGTTCTGGTAAATGCCCCAGAAGGCCAGTGGTCTGATCTCTGGATATGATGGCCCAACCAACCATTGTCTCAGGGACACTGGAAGACCTCTCTGAAAAATGAGGACCTGACATGTACTAGTCTCCTTCCCCAGCCTTCACCCAGACCCTCTTTCTTCATTCACGCTAACTCTGAACTGTGGAATTCCTCATAATTGCTCATTATTGGTCCAAATCTATCTGGAACCTTCCCTGTCCCCAGTGGTTGGAGGTGCCTACCGTTCTTCTCTCACTGGGTACAAGTGTTACAGGCCAGCCTTCCTTAGGTGGGTGTGGGGCTTCTGGAGAGCTGGAATGTGCTCTCCTAAGCAGCCCTGTCCTGCCTGCCCAAACCCATTCCCCAGCAGGTGAGCACAGGAGTGTGTCCGAGCTCTAATTTCCTTTTGTGGCCCAAGACCTTCATCTGTTCAAAAGATCCTGGGATTTCTTTGTGCCTCAGTGGGCCCACTGTGCTTTGTGCATGAAAGAGGGGCACTGTGTGCTCACATAGAACTGCACTGCGACCACCATGGACCACCATAGCCAACAGAAACAGCAAAATGAAGAGCCGAGGAAAGGGATCCATTCCTGGGAAGGCTAGGGGTGGGTGGAAAGGTGCGGGTTCCAACCTAAAGCTAACAGAACTGAGTTTACACACCTGTGAAACGAAAGGCTTTGATCAAAAGTCTAGAGAAAGGAAGGAGCAACAGACTGGATGACTATGAAGTCATGAGTGGGGTGAGGAGAACCAAGCATGTGGGGCGGCTCAGAAATAAAACTAATTATGGAGTCATTAGCAATGAAGTTGGAGAAAAAAAAGCACTGATTAACAAATCGGAACGGCTGGTACACACAACTCTGATAGCCACGCTGCCCTCTCAGCACAGGAGACATGGTTTGAGAAGGAGTGAAGTTCCAAGTGCACAGGGATTTGAGAGGGGAATTGGGGGCGGGGGGGGGGATAAGGTACCAAGGTGTGACAGAACACCCTTCTGTGCCCATCACAGCTTCATCTCAGGAGAGCACTTCAAACTGACTCCGGACATCCAGCCCCAGGATGATTGGTGATACCAGTAGGTGGTGACTACGCTGTAAGAATCCAAGATTCTGTACGAAGCCATCATGTTTCTCTCCTTCCTTATATGACTACGTTCACATGTCTGTCTGGTATCTACCTTCCATTGTCTTCTATCTAACTGTTATCTATCTATCTGTCTATCTATCTTCTATCTATTTATCTATCTATCTATCTACCATCTATCTATCTATCATCTATCTATCTATCTACCATCTATCTATTATCTATCTTCTATCTATCTATCTATCTATCTATCTATCTATCTATCTATCTACCATCTATCTACCATCTCTCTCTCTCTCTCTCTATCTCTCTATCCTCTATTTTTTCAGCTACATGTATGTCTTTATCTATGATCTATCTATCCATTTATCATCTATCTTCCCAGCTATTATCTCGTTTTCTACCATCTTTCTGTACTCTATCTTTATTTACCTATTTCTGCCATTTATGTCTATAACCTACAGCTACATATCCGTCTACGCATCATCTATTATCTGTTGGGATCATCCATCTATCGTCTTTCACTATCAACTTATGTCACTGGTTCTCATCCTTCCTGAGGCCGTGTCCCTTTAAAACAGTTCCTCAAGCTGTGGTGACTCCCAACCATAAAATTATTTTCACTGTTACTTCAAAACAGCAATTTGTCTACTGTTATGAATCATAATGTAGATATCTGGTACACAGGTGGTCTTAGGTGACCCTTGTGAAAGGGTAATTCAACGCCCCCAAAGGGGTCACAACTTACAGGTTAAGAACTGCTGGCCTATATTTCTGCTATGCATCTATAATTCATATCTATGCGTTTATTCATCTATTTTTAACTACTATAATTCATATCTATGCGTTTATTCATCTATTTTTAACTACTATAATTCATATCTGTGCGTTTATTCATCTATTTTTAACTATTCTACCACCTTTCTATATACATCATCTATCTTTCACTATCAACCTATATTTCTATGCATTCATCTGTTTATTATCTATCATCTATCTATCCATATATTATCTATTTACCTACTATCTATCTTTTATTTTAAACCTTATTCCTACCATGTATTTATAATCCACATCTATGCATTTATCTGCTTTTTCATCTTTACAAATCTTCACACAGCCTTTTATCTGCTCATCTGACTATTTTCCACTGCCCTCACATTTCGAGACAGGGTTTCTGTGTTGTAACTCTGGTTGTCCTGGAACTCACTCTATAGACCAGGCTGACTTTGAACTCATAGAGATCCACCTGCCTCTGCCTCCTGAGTACTGGGATTAAAGGTGTGTACTACCATGGCCTGAGCCTACTAGATTCACATTTTAAAGGGGCAATGATGTGGTTTCGTGTGACACTGAGAGACCTTCTATAAGTCCCCTTCAGCGACTCACAGTTGGCACAGGGGACAGGTGCAGAGCTTACAACTCTCAGAACACAGAAATAGTGACAGCAAACGTCTTGAGAAGGTTATGCTGGGTATACGTGCTTACACACCGACTGGAGGCTTCCTTTACTGATGGCAGAAATCCCTGTAAACCAGATAAGCTGTACTCAGAGAGCAGAAGGGGATTCAGACACAGCACACTTTGTAAGAAAGAGCACCACGTGGCTTTACGTGGAGAAACAAGGCAGACAGGAGTAGGACTGCAACACAAAGCTCAGCTTACCACTCACCAACTGTGTCTCCTCGTCCCAGAGGCTGAGTCTCCTCACTCTCGCCTTCCAGCTCGGTAAACAGGCCCATTCACATCATACATTCTTCGTGCTTGTGAAGATAGAAGAACGAGGACACCCAGTTAGTGCCAGGGAGGAGCAGGCAGTGGGCATGTTAATTAACCGAAGGAAGGAAGGCGTCATGGGCGAAGCAAAGGTACCTATAATACAGCTTTCTTCCAAAGAGTCACTAGTTCAAGCTGTATACATATTTAGTGTTAAATGGTTCTGAAATGCATGGAAATGTTGGGTTATTGAGGGTTTTATGACAATTCCATCGAGATGTAATTGGTATCCCATAAAATCGCTCACTTAAAACCTACAACCCGGAGGTTTTAGTGGAGTCACAAAATACTGGAGCCATCATTGCAACCCAATCTAGGTTAATTCTCTTCACTCTGAAATAAATCCCATTTCTGACATTTCGCCAGTTCCTCTAACCGCCAGCCCTAGTCAGAATTCCATTTCCTGTATATATGTCTCTGGGCTTTTCTTACGAATGGAGTGAGACCTCAGCCATCCATTGTGGCTGATTTCTACTTTCAGAACCCCGGGGTTCACACAAGTGGCATCTCTCAGCACTCTTCCTTTCTATGGTGCACTAAGACTTCATGTCATGGAGAGACCACATTCCATTTATGTCCACATCAGATCAACATTCTTCTGGTTCCCCTCCTTTTTGGCTTCAGTGATCGACGCTGCTTGTGAAAGTCTGTGGGTCAGTGGGCACATGTCTGTGTTCCTCTTGGCAGACAGATGCTGGATCATGGGAGAGTTGGTGTCATGCTCTGAGGAACAGGCAATGTGTCTTCCAGAGAGCACCCTCCCTTGAAGTGTGTGTGACATACAATCCTTCCCCATTCACACCAACACTCATGCTTGTCCTCCTGAAAACAGCTGTCTTAGTGGGAATGAACTGCTGTCTTATGGAGGTTCTGGCTTCCATTTCTCTGCAGCTTAAATTTGTTGTCTTTTCTTGTATTTACTGTGTATGGTAACATCTTTTTTGAAGACTGTTTGTCAAATGCATTGGGCATTGTCAAATGGTTACTTGGTTTTTTAAAAAATTTATTTGATTTATTTTTGTCTTTTTGTTTTTTTATCATCGGGCACATCACTTCTTCACATGTTTCTAATTCCAGCCTCTCTTTGGGCAGCTTGCAAATGCTTCCTCTCTTCCTGTGGGACTTTCACTTCCTTGATGGTGTCCTCTGACACACAAGAGCTTAACATTTTAGTTAGGCTCAGTTATTTGTTTTTCTTTCCTTGCTTGTTCTTTGAGGTCCTATGTAGAAAGCCACTGCCAAAGCCACAAAGACTTACTCCTACAGTTTCTTCCAAGAATTTTATAGATATTAGTGTTCCATTTCCATTTAAGGTGAACAGTGATTTTTCTTTGTGGCATCAGCTCAGACTTCTGCTTCATCCACTGCCATAGCTCTAGAACAAGTTGAAGACAGGAGTTCCTTGATGTTCTTGCTGAAAATACTTCCTGTGTGTACCTCAAATACATGTTTGAAATGCACACTAACTAAGTCTCTCCACAAAGCATAGAGAGCAGAGTTGGGCTGTGATGGCTACTCCTGATCGTTAGCTTGATCAGATGTAGAATCACCCTGGAAACAAGGTTCTGGGTATGTCTGTGAGAATCTTCTATATTGGGCCAAATGAGGCTGGAAGACCACTGTGACTGTGGGCAGCACCAGTCAAAGGCTGGTGTTACAGACTACATATAAGGGAGGAAGTGAACTGGACATCATCCTTTGTCTCTCTCTGGTTCTTGGCTATGGATGTAACAGGACCAACAGCCTCAAGCTCCTGCAGCCACGACTTCCCCACCGTGGAAGACTGTCTCCTAAACTCAAACCAACCCTTTCTCCCTTCAGTTGCCTTTGAAAGGTGTTTTGTTTTGTTTTGCTTTGTTTTGTCCTGTGTTCCCCCACAACAATAAGAAGACTAACATGCATGCTGCCCATTCCCAGCTTTTGTTTATGTTTGGTTTGCACTGGTGGCTGATTCTCCTGTTTGGGATCTCATCAGCCCATAGCTTCTGTTGTCTTGTCATTTAAATTCAGTATTTGATAGTTTCACTGCTCATGCCAAGTTCTTTGGCTCTGATGGATCCATTTCTATTTATTTGGGTTTTTCTTTGTTAGATTCTCTTGTCTTTCTGTGACAGACATTTGTTTTCCAAGATGGGCTTTGGAGGCCATTATCCTTGGCTCTTTGTTCCTGGCAATGCGTGTCTCTTATCTCTACACTGGAAGAAAAATTCCCTTTCCTTTATAGATATTACCCTACTGTGTTTGGGGTGACTTTTTTTTCCTCAACTATGGCCGTGGGGAAATATGAGACCAAACTCAGTAAACCCCTAGCTACCCAGCCTCCCTTGAAGACTCTCCTGGGATTTTCCTGGCTGCTTAGATCTCCTTGGAGAAGGCATGGTGTTGATTTTCCCAATAGGCTGAGATGCAGTTCTGATTTCCAGATTCAAATAATCCCTCACCCCAAGAAAGCTTCCTTCCGTGTGGTTATGCATTGTTTTCTGGTTGGTTCTTTAAAAACCTCAATTATGCTTTCTAGTTCCTTTATCTTTTCTCTACATTATGGGACTCTCCTTCCTTTGACTGCTGTCAGCCCTCCCCGATCCTTGAATTTTACTGCTTCTGATGAAGCCTTTATTTCTGGAAGGTTTTATTTGTTTTCTGTTGTTGTCTCATAATGTGTCTTCGAGAGTTTTGTTTCACTGTTTGCATTTTTTAAAGGAGAGATCACGTTATCCTGATGTCTTTGTCACAAACAACAGTTTCCATCGAATCAGAGACTCTCCTTTATCCTCCGAGTGGTTTTTCTCCAGAGGCATGCCCTCTCTGTCATTTTTACCTATCCCTTGGCTGTTCTCTTCCCTGACAGCTCACAGGCTGCTATAGAAAAAGGCATTTCCAGATGTCAGTGTCTTCTCTGGCAAGCGCTGAGATGCTCTACAGTCCTGAGCTCAGAGCTAGCCAAGGGGCCAAGGAGCCAGCCTTGTGTAACACTTGGAGGTCTGGTCTGACCTAGAGAGAGAGAGGTCACTGCCAAGGATGAGAGGGCCAAAGGACAGTTTCTCTGCAGCATCAGGTTTATTGTCTGGCTTCCCGGGGCAACTACAGGTTTAGTTTGTTAATCCCTTCTTTGTTTTGCAAAATCACATTTTTCAAAGTCCGATTTTAAGAAACTCTGTTTCTACATTTTCTTTCTTTTAAAATTAATGTACCAAGTAACAGATTTCTTTACATCATTTGTGTGTGTGTGTGTGTGTGTGTGTGTGTGTGTGTGTACATGTATGTGTGCGATTTCTAGTACACATCCATGTGTGGACTCATGTCAAGGCCAGAGTGGGTGTCTTCCTCAGACAATTTCCCCATTGTTTTGTGAGACAGAGTTTCTAGCTTTTAGTTCCCCAGGGGCCACTGATTCTGCTAGGCTGGCTGGACATTGAGCCCCAGGGACCCATCTTTCCCTTTGGGCCTGACTCTGGGATTGTGAGCACGGTCCACCATGTCCAGGCTTCCACGTGGGTTTGAGGAATCAAACTCAGATCCTCATGCTTTCAGCAAGTACTTTACCAACAGAACTGTCTCTCCAGGCACGCTGGCATTTCACACACACACACACACACACACACACACTTGATTAAGTCACACTCTCCCACTCCCCCCACCAGTCTGTCCTCCCTGTCCCTGCAGTACCTGCCCCCAGTACTGCCCCTTCCATTTTATTAAGTATGTTCTACTTTCCCCCATACCCACACCACTCTTTAATGACACCTTCACTGACAATACAAGGGTCCCTGGCTTACCATCTTTTTTCTTTTCTTATTTTTTTTTTCACCTTAACAGTGGCTCAGAAGTGATTCAGTCACGTTTGGTAGACTGTGAACTTTGGATGGTGATGTTTTCCACACTGTCAGCTTAGTGGATCATGGGCAATCTTTCAACTCATGATACCTTTGACTGCACTGCAGTGTCCTGTCACAGCTCCACAGGAAACTGGGAGCATCAGTGTCCCTCTCTGCTGGGCCTTCCATAGCACCTGTTCTTCTCATCACTGTGACCAAATACCTGGCTGAATGATTTAAAGAAGAGAGGATGTATGTTGGCTCATTGATTCAGAGGGCTCGGTCTGGCCCCTTGCATTCAGGCAGAACATCATAAGAGCAAGCATGTATGCAGCAGATGAGGCTGTTCACCTCACAGTGAACAAGAAGCAGAGGACAAAGACAGGGCTGGGGACAGGCTTAACCATTAAAGGAACAGTGACCAATTTACTCAAGCTAGGCCATACCCCCTAAAATTATTAAAACCTTCCAAAACCAGTGCCACCACCTGGGAGCCAAGCTTTCACTACATGAGTCTGTGGGGAACTTTGCATTCCAACAGTAACAGGATCTGACCCTTAAGAGGGAACAGGAAACAGGAAGCTGATGCCCAGTCCAGCAGAGGCCTCTTGGTATTGTCCCCTTGGGAGAACTGAGTTAGACTGGAAGAGAGAAGCAGCCCCCAAACTCACATGGTATTTGACTTCACTTGTCTGTCAATGTGATAAAATACCAACCAAAAGTAACTTGAAGAAGGAGGTGTTTATTTAAACTTATAGAACACAGTCTGTCAATAAAGGAAAGTCAGGGCAGGAACCTGGAGGCAGGAATAGAAGCAGAGGCCTTGCAGGGTCACTGCCTACCTGCTTGCTCCCCATGGCTTGCTCAGATACCTTTTCAAATAGCCCAAAACCACCTTCCCAGCGATGGTACTGCTTACAGTCAGCTGGGTCCTCCTACATCAACTAATCAAGACAGTGTCCCATAGACACTCCAACAAAGACAATCTGATGGAGATGATTTTCTGTGTAGCTGGCAGATGAAGTGATTGCGTTGAGTCTGAAATTTGCCCTCAAGGACCAGCGAGACCACATATGAAAAAAGCAAAGGTGCTTTTATTCAGCAGAGTGAACCAGCATGCTTGGGTCAGCACCATGCAAGATGGCTGACAACCCAGAAAAGCTGGCCACATGAGTTTTTAAAGGAAGCAGGGGATCTCTCTGACTGGTCAGAACCCAAGAACTGGATTGGCTCACCAAATGTATGAGGAAACCAGGGTTTCTGGGAAAGAGAGTACTTGACATTAAATGGAGAGGAGAGGTCAACACCTTCACCACTAGGTTTTTAAAGAAAGCAGGGGATCTGATCAATCAGAGGACTGGTCAGAACCCGAGCACTGGATTGGCTTGCTGAATGTTACAAGAAAACAAGGGTTTCTGGGAAAGCGAGTACTTAACATTAAACAGGAGAGGTCAGTGCCTTCACAACTAGGGGCGCTGGGCCTCTCAATTGTTGATCACTGTCCTGAGAAAACTAGGGGATCTGATCAATCAGAGGACTGGTCAGACCCGAGCACTGGATTGGCTTGCTGAATGTTACAAGAAAACAAGGGTTTCTGGGAAAGCGAGTACTTAACATTAAACAGGAGAGGTCAGTGCCTTCACAACTAGGGGCGCTGGGCCTCTCAATTGTTGATCACTGTCCTGAGAAAACCTACATCATCTGCTCCCATGAAGAGTTTCCCAGGCTCAACTTCACAGTGTTCCCCAGGAATACTGACTACCACCCTCTGCATGTCTACCTACCCTACTGTATCAGTTACTTTTCTGATGCTGTGGTAGAATACTCTTTCAAAAGCAACTTGTGAAAGAAAGAATTTATTTTAGCTTATTGTTCCAAAGGGATAGAGTCCATCACCACACGCAGCGGTGGAAAGAACCTAGTGGACACTCCCATCCTCACACAGGAGTCAGAGACACTGAGCAGGAAATGGGCAGGGTGATAAGCCATCAAAGCCCACATCCAGTGATGTGCTTCCACTAGCAAGGCTCTTCCTCCTCAAACATTCATAACCTTCCATAGACTGCAACCAACTGGGAGCCAAGTGTTCAAATACCTGAGCCTATGAGGGACATTCCTCATTCAAACCACCATACCTGCTCACACCCTGTACTCTGTATCTCTATCTACCACACCCATATCCTCTCCAGGCCCTCCTCATCCTCCACAGGTCAACTCCTGTTCTCTCCAGGCCCAACCGGTAAGAGCAGGTCTACTCTTTCCCTGTACAAGTTACAGCTACACCTTCCAGAGATCTACTCCCATTCTTCTCAGGCCTGTCCCACCATATCCTTAGGAATATCAGTCCTCTCTCCAGAATCAACCCTTACCATTCATTCATTTCCACCCACATATCTGCTGTTCTAGAAGTTCTGACCTCTTTGACCCTTGCCACCCCTGTGGCCTTGCCAATTCTGTCTCTACTCTTGTGTTTCCTCAGGGTGGAAACAGGACCCTCACGTGGTCCTGTCTCTATTGCCTCGTCCTTACCCTTCCGTGAACAACAAACACAAATACATGCCCCTTCTTAGTATTCTCATCTTCTATCCATTACAAGGAGCCCTGGAAGATCACAGGGTAAGATGGGCAGGGATGTGTGCTCAAATACCCAGAGACCACAGAGCTGACCAGTTACCCCGGCACTGGTAAGTACTAGCTTAAATGACCTCATTGTCTTGTCCCTTCTAAGCTACTCAGAATTGAGGTCCTGTTTCATACTTCTTCCAGCAAATTCTGGCCTTTGCTTTTGTAAAAATTGGTGTGTTGAAGCATGATGCAGCTGTGACCTAGTTCTAAAACGCATGGTGCCAGGGAGGCGCCAACTCCAGCGAGGACCTCTGCTCCTGTCACTTAAAGGAGTACTGACAAGAAAGAGACAAGCTCAGGCAATAATGACATCGCTGCAAATGGGCACTAGAAGGAAGTCAGAGGATTCAAACATTGGTTTTGAAAATAGTTTCTGGAGCCTAAGTATTAGAAGATAATGGGGAGAAGGCAGATGAATCTCTATATTCCACGCAGATTCTTCTCTGAGCAAAGGAATTTAACCAGGATGCAAAGAATAGATTCAGGCCATTGCTTAGTTTCCAGCCTGCCATCTCATCCCCAATATCAAGGAAGCTGTCATTAAAATAAGACAGAGTGAGCAATGGGGACAGAGAAACCAAAACACAGTGGAGATTTGTAAACTATATGTAGAAAAAAAGAACAAGAGTTGGTCTGGCAACTGGCTCATGGAAATGACCGTCCTCAATTCCGCGAATCCTACCAAGTATGACTGCTCATGGAGCCATACCTGGCTGTGAACTTTTCCCTGGATGAGCACCAGAGCATCTTCGGTTGGCAGCGCACTCTAGAAAAGGTACACGAAGATCTTTCTGGTTACTGGGGACCTTGCTTCTCACAACCACATGTGATGTTTTATACTGATTGTCAACTTGACAGGATCTGGAATCACCTCTGTTTGTGTGTATGTGTGTGTGGAGGGGGGGTTTCTAGGTTGGGTTAGTAGAGGCAAGAAGAACTACCCTAATGCAGGAAGCACCATTTCAAGGACTTAGTTCTAGGACTGTATAAAAATGAGAAAGTGGACTGAGTGCCAGGACTCATCCCTCTCTGCTTCCTGACTGTGGACACAGTGTGATGCAGATTACTTTCAGCCTCTGTTGCCATGATTTCTCTACCATGATGGAGTGCGCCCTAAAATTGTGAGTCATAACAAGCCTGTCTCCCCTAAAGTTGCTTAAGTCACGTGTTTTGTCACAACAATATGAAAAGGAATGTGCCATAGAAAATCGTGGACAGGGGAGAGCTTCCAGAAGTTGAGATAAGGAACTGTGGAAGATAATAGGCTGGTTCTTTCTCCCAGGAGCACCCAAAAAAGCAACTTACAGACTGGGAAGTCCCTGCTGTGGCCGTGGACAGGGCTCACTGTAGTATCTTTGTCCCTCACTCATTGAATGTTGAATGGATGCAGGGTAATGCTGGCGGGGGGAGGGGGGATCACTTCTCTCTTTGCTTTCTAGATCTGTGGTCCAAGAGAAGCCAAAGATAGACCTGAATGAGAAGGCAAGGCTTCTTCTAGGCATTCTAGATGGTAATAGGGACAGCAGCCACATGGGACTTTAACTGTCTTCCTTGGCAGAGGAGCGGGAGTGCACTGTATCCACAGAAGCAGTAAGTGAATCTTTGGAGCCTGGAAAGTCAAACCAAGGCAGGGGTATTCACGTAGTTCTGTACCCTCCTCCTCTACCTGAGCACACAGTCCTGTGTGTCCAACTCCCAGTAGAGTCAGAGGTGGCTGCACGGCTGAGCCATAGCCAGAGTAACAGCCCTGGCTAGGACAATCTCCCTATAAGATCAATACCGTTTCTCCCCCTTATGACTAATGGCACTAAACATGGAGGATTATCTGCCATCGGAGGTCACTAAGGGAGCTCCCTGTGGAATTGCACACAAGCTGAGAACGCTCAGCGTTCTTACCTATGCTATCTTCTGAGTTGTAAGCGGCTGAAGCCTGGTGGGGTCCACTCTTCAGAGCTCAGCCTACCCTGTTAACCTGCTATAGCTCAGGATGGGTTGGTATTCATGTTGTCTTAAAGTATTTGTTAATGGGATTTCATCTTTAGCATCTCTAACCTTACTTTAGTAACACTTCTGATGATTTTTGCTGTAGAGATTGGTTGTTTATAGAGTCAGAAGTCTCATTCTGACTTTTTTTTTCTGCACAAGGGAATATTCTTGAAATACAGAATAGACACACCAGTCTTGAATGTCATGCTGTCAGCAAGCAAAAGGCGAATTTTAAAATTGAAGAAAGGCATCCAGGGCCCCACAAGTCCCGTAGTTTGAAATCTCAGAGGGTGATTTCCATCTCTGTGTATGTTGGTGGCTGCTGAGAAGGGAGGATGGAGATCTGGTCCTCCCCAGGTGGAGCACTCTAACCACAGGATCTGGCATCTGATTGGGATCCCAAGAAAGACCCCAGGAATGGATTTGTGGAAAGGCGAAGGAGTGAGAGAATCCCCAGGTGGAATCTGGAGTGACATGGTTGCTTCCTTCTGTTCCTGGTGAGGTCTACAGGAAATGAGCACTGAAGAGGAGAGAGTCTGAGGAATATTTACACCTCATGACTGTAGGTGTAAATCATGGCCAGCAGTACTCAGGGCAAGGGGATCCAGGCTCCCACATATCTCCAAGGGATAGAGTAGCATGCCATAATTTCTCTTGGGAAAAAACAACATGGAAAAGAATGGAGAATCCATTCTGGTGTCAGGACAGGATGCTAGGGTGCCTGTCCGCTGTTGATCTGAAGGACAACTACTGTCAGCAGCCTTCATCGAGGGTGAGCGACAACTGACTGACTTCCACTTATGAACATCAGCAGGGAAAGAAGGGAACTAGAGCTAGGGCGTCCCTCCCCACTTACCAAACTAATTTGTCAATGAGTCCCTGCTTCTTTGAGTGAACAGTTTGCCAAGGAGGACTGGTTTCCTGTTGAAACTCTCGAGGAATACTAATTTGACAGAGATAACATTAAATTGGAAAGGTGATGACATCTATTCACATGGTAAGGAATCAGTCTAGAACAACCTAGATCCTAAGCTAACTCAGGGGAAGACACAGCAACTGGGTGGTACCCATCTATGCCTCAGCTCGTGAGCTGTAAAGAGCACAAGTCAGGGACACTGCGACAACAGGGATCAGTGAACGTTTGACACTCAAAGGAATGAAACAACTCACACACTCCAGTGCCTTCCTCCCGTTTAGTGTGTGCTGACAAATTAGAATTTCGGATCACTACCTTTGTAAACATCACCACCTCATACCAAGAGGTGTCAGGTCCATAGCCACACTGTACTCGCCATGTGTGAAAACACATCTGTCAAGTGTCTGGGCTGCACCTGACCTAGTAAGAGCCACTGGAATTTAATTACGGAGCTTGTCATAGAACCCACGCACTGCAAGCCAACCTGGGAAATCATCCTGGTCTCTCTTGCTGGGCTCTAGGAGCTTCACTGTCAGAGAGTTGCTGATAATCCAGCAAAGCGCTCAAGCCTAAAGGAAGTTTGCAGGGGACAGAGCCCTGTGGAGAACATTCTGCCACAGTTCTGCTCTCGGACCTTCCATCTGCCCTTGTGCTGAGTGTTGGGCCATCACTTGGTCCAGAGCCATGTCACTGCCAGGAGAGGTGGCATTCCCCAGTTGAGAGAAGGTATGTCTGAGTGTCTGATAATGTTCTCTTAGAGTTCTAGTGAATTGACTTAGTGTAAAAGGAAATTGCAAGAGGATGTTCTAGACCAGTGGATCTCAACATCCCTGTGGGGGTGGAATGATCCTTGTACAGGGGTTGACTAAGACCATCTGCATATCAGATACTTACGTTACAATTCATAACAGTAGCAAAAATACAGTTATGAAGTAGCAACAAACATAATTTTATGGTTGGGGATCACCACAACATGAGGAACTGTATAAAGGGTCACAGCATTAGGAAGGTTGAGAACCACTGTTCTAGACAGAAATATTGGCTCCCTCTTTGGGTTGTTAGTACCATTAAGAGAATTTAGAAGTGGACTCAGGAGGAAGCTCAAGGACAATTTTATTAGAATCTAAGAGAAAAACAGGAGGGTGGACAAGCTTTAAATCTTAGAGGCATCCAAAGAGAGGGTGACAAAAAGAGGAAGAGAGAAAGCCATGTCTTTAAGAAAGCATGCAGGCTACATAGCCACATGGCAGAGAAGTAGCTGGATAGCAGAAGGGGAGTGTGGCTTCAGACAAAGAGGGAGAAAGCCAGAGTGACCAGGAAAGTTTGTCCAGGCTTTGTCCAATATCCAAAAGACAACGAGACAGAAAGAAGAAAACAGAAGAAAAAGAGAGTGAAATTATATTTCTATGAGTCACTCAGACAAGTGGGCAGGCTGTAGTGCCACATGACAGAATCTCTGCAAGCCATTGCATGGAAGAGGCGTTTCAGGAAAGGAACAGTACATTAACTTCTTAAAGGGATAATTATTCCTCCCATGTCCCTAGCATGATTTTACATGAATTATCCTTCATAAGGGGTGGCATTTTGGTCAGGTGATTGACAGACCTGGCTAGAGTAACTCTTAAAGGAGGGGAAATCAGTATGCAATGTTCAAATTTTTGGAACAGATAAACATGTCATGTTTCCAACCACTGCAAGAGGTAGATTCCATTGACCAGGAGGCAAGCTTTCCTTAATGGCCCTCAGCACATCTTTCATGTCCATCCTCAGTGGCCTCCAAGGCTAATGCAGCAATTTGTTTCCAGTGCCTGTGTTCGTGGAGTGGGAGAGTGAGCATAGATTTAGAGTTTTGTTGTGAGTGTCAAGTGGTTTAGTCTGTGGATTTCTCAACATACACACCGGCTGCCAAAAGAAGCTTAGATCAGTTCTTCCCAGTGTTTCCTCCAGTGGCACAAATCTTTAGCAGACTTGGCTAACGCATTGTATTTAGTGTGCGTGTGTGCACATGTGTATGTTTGCACATGGGCATGTCTTGTGTACGTAAGTACCGTATGTGCAGGAATTTGTGTGTTCATACTTTGCTATATCACCATCGAGCAATGGCTCAAAAAAGAAACAAACATTGTAGCTCCAGATTCAGGTAGAGAGGAGTGAATACACCTCTCCCCTACCAGGGAGGCCAAATCCTGGGAAGAATGCATCAAGTAGCTATTCCGGGATCTAGAAATGCACACAGTGGGCAGACTGGAGTTGGGAGGTTGATGGATTGAGAAGAAACAGCTGTCAGGCAAGGGGAGCCTTTGTCTGGGTTTCGGCAGCCTTGCATTCTATGCTGGGCAGAGCCAGTCTCCAGGAGAAGCATGCCTGAGAGAAACAGAAATGGCCCCTAGGAGAACTCTGGACAAGCCCAGCTCCCACTGCAGTTCAGGGAATTGCCTCATTGACCACTTGCTCTTTTCTCAAGCCTCAAGTCCAAGCCAAAGCAACCCATGGAGGCAGCTCAGCAGACTCCACACAGGCCTAAGCTGCAACTGAGTGCTGCCTGCAACCTTCCTTTCTCAACTGAGGAGGGGAAGCCTCCTGAATATGGGCGTACTTGCCCTCTGGTCCCATTCAAGTGTGTGTGCTTTCCACACTTGCCTTCATGGGTAGGGTTACTGTAGGACTGCGTGGCAGAGAGAGACAACAAGTCAGGGACAAAAGGAAAAGTAGGACTAAGCTTGGGGTTATGACCTCAAAGAGCTGTGTGAGAACTCCAGGATTCACCCCAAGATCATGTATAACACATGAACTCTGGCCTGAGGCGTACACAAAGGCATGCAGACCTGCTGTACAAAGTGACACTCTAAATGCAAACGCACTCTGGCATTGCACACATGGAATGCACGAAGCCGTTCTGCAGAATGTTTCAGTAATGTGGCAATTTTTTCAGGCGCTAGGGATCGGACCCAGAGCCCTGTGTATGCTAGCCAGGTGCTCTGCGACTGAGCTACATCCCTAGCCTGTGAACTGATCCTGGAGCCACGCTCACCATGGAACTGGTGGGAAACGTCAGGGCTGAGCTCAGGGGACCCACTCCTTACAGAAACGAGTAAATCAATATCCTCGGTAGGGTTTAAGCGAGAGCCAGGCTATTGCCACATAGCAAGCAAGAACCTGATCCAACATACAAAGAACCAAGGAAATCACTATTTACAAAGCAACCAAGGATCGATGATAACCCAAGGAGAGAGTAGCCATTTACAGAGAACAATGACCCACGGTGACAGAGGCAGGAAGCTCACACAGTAACAAACAAGACAGCGAGGCAGCTGCTGCGAATATGCTTCACGAAAGAAGAGTAAATATTTCTTGAAGCGAGCGGGAAGGCTGACAACCTCAGCAAACAGCCAGGAGACTTAAAGCAGCGCCACCAAAGAATTCTATGACTTAAAACGTGGTCGTCCCTATCCGGCAGCCACCACCTAGGCTTAGCGGTAGAATAACCATGGCCTTGGAGCAAGGACTAGGAGCCACCCAATGAGAACAAGAGAGAGAAAAGTATTTCCCGAAGCAAAGAAATTTGCACGCATATGCATCTCAACAGCGTGGCTGCAGTAAAAGAAAGAATCTGAAAGTTCGTAGACAAAGTGCCCGAGTTGCTCAGAGCGTCCCAGGGTCTCACTGTAGACTTCTCATCAGCAGTTCTGAACACCCAGGAGAAATAAGGCAACATGAAACTGCAGAAAGAAAGAAAGAAAGAAAGAAAGAAAGAAAGAAAGAAAGAAAGAAAGAAAGAAGAAGGAAGAAGGAAGAAAAGAAAGAAAGAAAGAAAGAAAGAAAGAAAGAAAGAAAGAAAGAAAAAAGAAAGAAAGAAAGAAAGGGGCTGGGGGGAAGGAACTTCAGGCCCAGAATTTAAATACAGCCAAACTATCTTTTGAGAACCAGGTGAAACACAGCTGTTCTCAGATGAAAGAGAGCTGAGACGTCACTCCAGCAGGTCTGCCAAAAAGAAACACTTGAGGAATTTCTGCAGACTGAAGAAAAGTGAGTGAAAAACAGGAGTGCTCAGGTGAATGATGGGGGTGGGGTAAGTGGCTGCTCTCCTAGTGAGGGCTTCAAACCAGGCTTGACAATGGAAAGCGAAATGACATCACCACCCATGGGGCTCTCAGTGTAAGCAGGGAGATAATAAGAAGATTACAGCACAAAGGCCAGAGCAGAGGGACAGGACTACTGGGAGAGTTTCCATCCTGTTTCATCCCTAGATTAATAAATAGTACACAGATCAGACTTCACAACAAAATGGAGCACACACCTTAGTAATTCAAATGATCAACTCAGCAGGAAGCGGAGGCATGTCTGTGTTTGTGGTGTGTGTGTGTGTGTGTGTGTGTGTGTGTGTGTGTGGGAATCCCCCAGAGGTCTGGCCACAAAGCCACACTCCATCTTAGAAGCCATGATCACAAAGACCAGCAGCGATGGCAAAATAAAAATGAAAATGGAAGCCGGACTAGTGTTGTGAGAGCAGCTACAGCCACGCTCAGAGTGAGGATCGAAGCCTTGGTGTCTGTTCTAGAGAAGAGGCAAGCCCTGGAAGCTGTCATTGCACTCTCACCAACATTGACAGGGGGAATCCAGCAAACAGAGCTCCAACCAAGGAGAAGAGGCCATCACAAAGATGGGGAGACATTATGGAACCCAAACCACAAAGCCACAGATAAAGCCAGTGAAGCGGCCTTTGTTATTTGGAAAGGATAATGAAATTGATAACCCTAAACCTAGGCAAGACAGTAAATAAGAAATAGGATATGAAGTATAAAATCTAGAACGAAGCACACCTAGCAAAAGACTTTGCTTGCACACACACACAAAAACACACTCCATATACACGTATATACATATGCACATGCAAACTCACACACACCTATACCTATGTACAAAGACATGCACGAACACATATACACAAACATGAATAACACACACACACACACACCACAAACACACACACACCACAAACACAGGCATACACACACAGAGGACTCATACACGAAGCTTGCCATGGAATCCCACAACCGTGGAATGTTATAAACTGCCAAAACACACCCACTGTGAAACAGAGAAGATGGAGCCCAACTTCTCCAGCAGTTGCACTCTGCTAAGCACTGTTGGAAAACAGGCATCCATGAGAGGGGTAATGTGCAGCCTCCCACAAGAGCTTCTGGCTGGATACAGAATTTCCCACTCAATATAGTACTTTCCGTTCCTATGTGAGGCTCTCTGCTGAGCAGGAAACTCAAGGACCATGAACAAAGAAGCTGTAGAGAAGACAAGGACCCCAGTGACACAAAAGACCAAGGTTTTGATAACTAAAGCCCTGTGATGATTTGAATAAGAATAGTGCCATAGGCTCATATATTTGAATGCTTGTTTCCCAGTTGTCGGAATAATTTGGGAAGGATTAGGTGGTATGGTCTTACTGAAGGAAGTATATCACTGGGGGGTGGGCTTTCAAGTTTCAAAAGCCCATGCCATTTTTCAGTTCTCTCTCCATATACACACACATGTATATATGTGTGTGTGTGTGTGTGTGTGTGTGTGTGTGTGTATATATATATATATATATATATATATATATATATATATATATATATGTATGTACTCTCTCAACCTTCCTGTTTTTTCTCTTCTATTCTAATTCCACTGTGGTGACAAAACACTGTGTGGCCTTGTGATTATATATATATGATTGATGAGATTGTTTCTTTCAACATAAGCAACACAGCTACTCTCCAGCACCACGTCTACCTGCTTGCTGCCACGCTCCCACCATGATGGACATAGACTCTAACTTGTGGAACCATAGGTCCTGATTAAATACTTTCTTTAAAATGTTGCCTTGGACATGGTGTTCTAGATCACAATAAAAAAGTTACTAAGACAAGCCTAAAATGAGCCAGACCAGGCCAGGAATGCAGCAGGCAGAGGCCACCACAGCGGGTGAGGACTGCCATAGCAACTGAAACCAGCAGAAACTTTTACAGCTCTTCCCTGATTGGTCCCATATTTGGGCTTATTTGCATAACCATATGTGGTAGTACACTGCTGTGGAGGCTCAGCAAGGAAGACAAGAAGGAATAAGCATAGGTGCAAACCCTGACAGACCTCAGCAGAGGGAACTACCATCCCGGCCAGTACCATACAGAGCAGTGGAACCCTGGGCATCTGAGCTCAGGTGTTCTTATTGATTCTGAACTCCTTAGGTGTTCTACTGATACCACATGCAGATCAGAAGCAATTAAACAACCCCCATATAAATCTAACACCTGAATATAATACAAAACGCCAAAACCTAGGCAGACCTTCACCCAGCAGTTCACAAAACAATTTTTTTGTAAATAACTAAGAATAAATAATTCCCCTTTTCTGTATAAGCTGATCAAAACAAATTGCTTTATTTCTGCAACATAATTTAACACTACACCAGCAAAACCTTTTACAAGAGGAACAATCATGAGGGTTGCTAATGCACAGGACCAAATGAAACCAAACATCAAGCTTTCCACAATGTCTTTAGACAGAAAAACGTGATCAATGCCTAATTATCTGAAATTCACTCATGATCTTCTGGGTTCCTCCAAAGGGCTTGGATCTCTTCTCTGGCTCTGCCCTCTGCAGCACACACAGCTTGTCCTCCAGGCTCTGGATGGCTCTACTCCACGGCTGATGCTGTGCTTGGTGGTCTTCCCATGGTGCTGGCACCTTCAGAAGGCTGCTGGGGTCCCTTGCTGCAACTGGGCTTCACTTCTGCCAATAGCCTCTCATAGGTTCTCTTCTTTATGGTGCCACCCCTCAACTCCTTTACATGGCCCCTTTAATCTGAACCTTCAACTTCTACTACAGCTGCACTGGGTAACTCTTACAGTACCAAGTTTGGCTGCCAGCATGAGGTTCAACCTCGGCCATTCCTGGAAGACAGTTTCTGTGTGCTGACCCTGATTTTAAGATAGAGTCTGGTTTGCTGGAAAAGTAACTGGTCACTTTGTTTGCAGTAAGGATGCCCTTGTGAGTGGAGTTCTTATCACTGACACCAGTGCCTGAATGGCTTGTAGTCGGGTTTGCAGAAAAAAAAAAAAAAAACCAAAACAGACAAACAAAAAAACAAAAGAAAGTCTTCAGTTTAACTAAGTAACTTTGTGGCTCTAAGCTGAGGCTTCTATGGCAAGAGTTGGTCCTGGGCTGGTGGGAAGAAATCTGTAGCAAAGTCTTGGCAGTTTGGCATCTTTTTTCACCACTGCTACAGGGAAACATACACCCTTTTTCATAAACTTCAAGCACGAGACCCTTTTGGGCCCCACACATGCAAAAAGCCATCAACAAACTCAGTTTATAGAACAGTACATTCTGGTTTCTGTTTCCAGTGACCTGGCTGCTGCCAGTGGCAGGAAGGAGCTTCAGCTCCATGATCAAGAAAAGCGGTCGAAACCTT
Source organism: Cricetomys ansorgei (assembly GCA_026225945.1). Classification (NCBI taxonomy): domain Eukaryota; kingdom Metazoa; phylum Chordata; class Mammalia; order Rodentia; family Nesomyidae; genus Cricetomys; species Cricetomys ansorgei. The sequence goes on along the minus strand of JAMJFZ010000199.1, from coordinate 81,336,636 downwards.
GCTTCTTCCCTGCTCCCAGCTGAATTTTTTTTTTTTTTTTTAACCATGAAAATGTCTTTCTCTAAAAGCCTCTATTCTGTGGCTTTCACTTTTGAGCCCTCTTTCTTTTCACAATTTTCTCTTCATAAAGGCTCATTTCCTTTTTCACTCTCCTCTTCCTTCAGGAGACTTCTACTCATTACCTTTGCATATATAAAATCTCTGTCCTCTGGAAGCTGCCCTGAGCATACCTTACCACACCCTGCAAGGTCTGGAATATCTTTCTTGTTCTTCCTTGTCTCCATGTTTAGTGAGTGTGACTTCAGGACCCATGTTGCAGGCACCATTGGTTAGCTGCACAAATACTGGGTAGGTCACCAGGGACAACAAGGAGGCATTTTCTTCAGAGTTGCAAACCCTGCCAGACCTCAGCAGAGAGAACCGCCATCCTGACCAGTGCCAGATTGGACAGAGGAACCCCAAACATCTGAGCTCAGGTGTTTTTTATTGATTTTGAACTCTTTAGGTGCTCTACTGATACCACATGCAGATTATAATCAACCCTCGCATAAATCCAACACCTGAAGACAATACAAAACGCCAACACTTAGGCAGACCCTCATCCAACAGTTCAGGAAACAATTATTTTGTACATGGCTAAAAATAAACTTCTGCAACAACTATAACCAGCCAATAAGAGTCCAGATGACATCCATTCAACCATTCCAGAGCTGCAAGAATGGAATACAGAGAGAACGTTCCATGGAGGAAGGAAAAAGTGACTGCTAGGGACAGACTTGGTGACTTTCTGCTCTTCTTGGACATTTCCCTGGAGACAAATGCCCCAAAGGCTCCCCTCCTTCGAAGTCTCTGCTCCAGGCATATGACTCCAGAACACAGCTGATGGTCATGTGCATGGGTATTCCTGCCTCAGGTACCAGTGACCTGCAACTCCAGCCTTTGAAACATGATGGAGACAAGAGACCCGCAGGCTTGCTCTATAGGGGACAACTCTCTGCTAGCACCCCAAAGCCCTGTGACAAAATTCCTTTCTTGACACCAAAATCCTTCCAAGATCATAGGGCTGTAACACCTGCAATGTCTTGGCTAGACACTCTGAAGCCTGCTGATGACAGAGCCGGGATACTATCCAGCTCTCTTGGTTTGCATCCTGTTGCTCCCAAGGGCGTCAAGTTCTTACTTTCCTGTTCAAATTGTTACTTCCATATGGAAAATAAGTTACTCTTGTTTCATCTGCACACTCCGTTCTTAGAGGGAGGGCTGGTCAAGATTGGAGGCAGGAATGGTCTCTGCCCACTGAGATGCATTCATCCACATGAAAGCGTATCAGTGGCAGATTCTCTATAATGCATGTGTATTTGAGGATTGGATGTGGAGGCTCTGGGCAGTTCCCACAGCTGCTCCCTTCCACAGGTTCTCAATCCTCTGTGAAATGCTTGACAGAAGATGAGCAAGGTTTTCCAGAAAAGAGAAAAGAGATTCTTCATGGCCAATAAGATCTGCATCCCTGTGACATCTGAGCTTCACAGAGAATATGGGGTAGCACTCCTGGTGAACAGAGAGCCATCAGAATGGTAGTATTTCACAGAGCAAACCAGACTTGTGTGTGTGCATGTGCGCACAGGTGTATGCTTGTGTGTGTGTTGAGATTAATTTAACATTGGTCCAATTCATCTTACCATCTTTCCTTGAGCTTTTGCTATTGAGACTAAAATGTCTTTGCTTAGCACTCGATCCTAGTAGTTTCCCCTCAGGCATTTTTGTTTGGTTCGCAAGTTTTGTACTAGAAGGTGCTACATTGAATTAGTTGTGAAAGAGAGGCTGTGTTGTGGTCCTGTTCTATAGAGGACACAAGCCTGGAATGTTCCAGTTCTTGGAGTGGTAGTTTCACTCATATCAGTGGGAGCAAGAAGCATAGAGCTTGACAGGAGACCCCTTGAAGAGTTCTGTGGGCCTCCTCTGGTCCTCAAACTACTCATCTCTCCAAGGTGCTAAAGCAAACCCAGACCATATACAGATTTGGGCAGAGGCAGTTATGCAGCTGAGAGCAGGGCTGTTGAGTGCCCACAGAAGAACCAAAAAAAGAGGCTTCAGGGTGGGCAGAGAAACACTCAGTGGCCTTTTCTCCACTGTTGGGATTAAGATAGCACAGCCAGGGGCTGGGTATCTGCAGATAGGACAGAGAAGTGAGGCAAAAATCACATCTGTAACCTTGCAAAGCAGAACAAGACCTGAAGCCCAGTCCTTCTGACTCCAACAACGTCCTCTTCCACGGCTCCTGTCAAAGCCCTGACAACACTGGTCGCTGTTGCCATCAGGAGTCCAACTTCTCACAAACACCATGGAGACTCTTCAGTTGATTCAGCACTTCCCAAAGTCTGGACCCTGGGTAGGGGGCACATTGGATGTATCTCCTCCTCCCTAGAGACCCTTCTTCATAGCCGGCCGTTAATCAGAAGCTTCTGGTGCGTAGTCAGATCTTTGGTCCCTCAAGGACTCATATACTGCAGTTAGTGATCTGTCACTCTTAATCCACTCCAGAGAGAGGCGGTACAGCCCTGCGCGGGAATGGCTGTCTAAGCAAGCACATAGAAACCGCTCGGCGTGCAGTGAAATAGAAGTCTCCTAATTCAAAATTTGAAATTCTGAAATATCCCCAAATGTGAGGATGGATTGCACATGGATAAGATACCACCAGTGGAAGAGTCTACACCACAGACTCTCATTTGTGCTTGAAATTATATTTTTAAAATAATATAAAATAATGACCTGGCTATGGATGTAGGCAGCATGTGAAATCCTTAGGTCCCCTTGCCAACAAGATATCTCATTAGGTACATGCAAATATTCCAAACTCTGAAACAAAGTCTAAAATATAAAACCCTTCTGGATGCAAGTATTTCTGATAGGGGTCACCTCTAATAAGTAGAAGCATCACCAGATTCTGTAGTCCAGCAGAGGAAGGAAAGGCTCTGAAAGGTGCATCACTGGGAAGGTGGAGACGAGGAAGCTGGGCTTCTGGAGCTTGGAGGATTCTGCTTCTGAGAGGCAGCTTTGATGTCTGAACCTGCATCATCTGCTCCACCCTTTAGAGTGGAGACTCCCATCACCGGCTTCACATGGACTCTAATTACCAGTGCTGCACAACACCTCCCTGATAACGAGGGGCCTTCCTGGAAACCACCAGATAAGAGATGTAGCCAAGGTCCACAAGGGTTTTAATTTGCAGAGTTATAAATACATTAAAAGCCCGTGAGCTTCAATTAAAAGATGTTTACTTGTGTAACACAAAAAGTGCGATGGGCTCCCTGGTTAGCAAGAATTTGAAAGAAGACAGGAGAGAGAGAGAGGGCCTAGCTGCTATCATATGCACAGAAGAGGCAGTTCTACAACAGCTCAGCAAATCTTCAAAGCTAGGAAGCAGGTTTAATCTTTTTTCTGAGTCAGAAACTGGAGCAAGCACTCAGGTACAGTTCTAGTTTCACTTCTGTTGCTGTGATAAAACACCCTGACAACAAGCAACTAGGTGGAAGAAAAGGTTTTATATAGCTTATCATTCTGGGTTACAGCCCATCATTGTGGTGGAAGTAAAGGCAGGAACTTCAAACAGCTTGTCACGCTACATTCACAGTCAAGATCGGAGAGAAATACATACATTCTCACTCGCTTGCCTGTGTTTAGCTCAGTTTTCCCATTAATACAGGACAGGACCACCTGCCTAGGGAATGTTGCTGCCCACAGTGGGCTGGATATTGTCACATAAATTAACTAAGACAACACCCAACAGACATAACCATGGGTCAATGTGGATAACTCCTCAATGAGACTTGCCTTTCCCCAGGTGATTCTAGGTTGTGTTGAGTTGACAAAGCTGGCCATCACAGGCACCTCGACCAACCGTCATGTGGATCCTCACCTTCTTCCATTGAGAGCCCACCAAATGTCGTGTGGTCTTTTTACCCATGCCCAAACAGCACAGGTGCTTATGCCTGTAGCCAGAGATGGATTGGTGAAGCTTTACTTCGGCTGTTCCCTTTTGGTGGGTAGGGGGATATTTTGTTCCCTCTTACCTTCCTTCCCTGAACATCTACCTCCCTTCAGTTGGGTAAGTTTTTATGCTTATCTGGACTGTGTCAAAGCTCTGTGTCTCCCCTACTCTGCAGTTAAATCAGGGACAGTATAGAACTCAGGATATGGGTTCTGGATCTGCCCCGAACTATGTATTGCTCCTCCCAGGTGCTCCTCCTCATAGTCCCGAAACTTATGTAAGTCCCAAGTCACGTCTCAGTATCCCTAAAAGGATGTGCTTTTCCTGAAAAATCCATCACCTTTCGTAGTAGCCCCATCCCATTCCAGCCCCACGGGGCCTGTTTACACGGAGTACGTGGTTTAGGGTTTCTATTGCTGTGATAAAACACCATGACCAAGATTAACTTGGGGAAGAAAGAGATATTTCATCTTACAACTCTCAGGTCACATTCCATCACCGAAGAAAGTCAAGGCAAGAACTCGTGATAGGAACCTGGAGACAAGAACAGAAGCAGAAGCCATGAAGGAATGTTGATTACTGGCTTGTTCATCTCGGCTTGTTCAGTATGCTTTCTTATATAACTCAGTCCTACCTTCCCAGAGACATTGGCTACAATGGTTTGGGCCATCTCACATCAATCACTGGAAAAAAATAACAAACAACAGCAACAAAAACCTCACAGTCTTATATACTGGGCAATCTGGATGGTGGGGAGGGGACATTTCATCAACTGAGATTCCTCTTCCCAGAAAACTCGAGCTTGTGTCAAGGTGACAAAAAGCAACCAGGACAGTGGGTGACCATGGCAGAAGAATCATTGCCCTGGCTGGGAGTAGCTTCATTGTCCAGTGGCGACCAGACTGTAGAAACAGCCCCACGTGCCATACTCTGGTTATCTAGAGCCAGCACTGAGCACAGAAGGGACTTACAGAAAGCCTTCTACTCTGGAGAAACCAGAATACAGAGAGAGGTATATGAGATACGACCAGACCCTGAAACCAGTAGGTTTCCCAAACAGACACGGTACTGGACACCTACAGATAGTGTCCTTTGCTGACATGGCCACATATAAGCCAAATCAGAATCCCCAGATGGGGCCAGATGGCCCAATGTGCACCTTTCACTTTATGACCCACAGGTCTGAGCATGAAGCTTAGTTTCAGGAAGCCACAGTCTGCATGGGAAGTGGAAGGGTGGGACACTGCATGGGCTTCTGTCTCCTAGGAGCTCATGGGGTCTGGGGGAGCAGCAAAAGAAGCAGAGACATGTCCATGGGACACAATTCAGATGTTTGGAATTAGGGACGGTTCTGGGAAGATCATTGAGGAATTTGGAGGAGAGACAAAGTCAGGTTTCTATTCCAGGGAGGTCTGCTGGCCCCAGATGAATGAGCTACATAGGAAGTGGTTAGAGTCCAGTGGCCCCAGGAATGGCTGCTACAGTGACCGACATTCTGCATGATGTGCCTGGGTCAGGTGGGTGAAGTTGGGCATTAGGTGGAGGCAGGAGATCATTTGAGAGGCTTTCACAAGGGTTATAGAAGATCCAGAGGCTGGTCCTCTGCTCGTGGTAGAGGTAGAGGAGACAGAGCACACATGACTGTACGCTCCCTTTCCGCCTCTGGGTGTATCAGTTCAGCTTTTATCTCTCCATAAGCTCATCATAAGAAAGCTCTCGTAAATTCCCATACAGCTCTTTTCTTCTCTAAAAGCAGCACGGGCTCATTCCGGATAAAAATGATGATGGATAATAGACTCCGAGAGCTGCTTTGGACATTGAGGACTGAAGAAGTAGATGTCACAATCAGGAGCACACTGGTAATTCAGACAGAAAATACCCCCGAGGAGATTACTGTGGGAGATACTTCAGATCTATGCAGCACATCAATAGTCTCTGTGTGGGTGTGCTGGCCTTACTGCCTCCCGCTTATCCCCACAGGATGACCAGCAGCTGAGCAAGTCCAGGAAGGGGGCAGGGAGCTGAACCTTCCAGGTATTTTACGCTCGGGTTATTTTCTTCCAGAACCCAAGAAGCAATTCCATAAGTGTTGGTAACGACTGAATCATGTGGCAGGAGAGAGAGGCGGGCTTCAGCACCTGCATTGGGCCAGTACTTTGGCCCATAGCACATGTATGCGTGGCCTTTAAGTGGAGGGTCCTTGGTACGCTAGTTGAAAAGCCCACCAGAACAGTACATACTTCCTCTGACTTTACGGAAACATTGTTAACCCATATTGGCTATTGGACCTCTATTGGGCTTTACCCACCCCTCTCTGATTAACCAGCTTCAGATAGGCTGATTGAAGCGCCTAGTAAGCATAGACCAATGTTATTGGGTTTCCCCTTCTGCACCACCCTACTTTCTGCATAAAAACGCGCTTCCCTACACAATAAACGGATTGCACCATGGAATTTCACTATGGAGACTTTCCCCAAGGTCTGTTTCTTGGGTTTGTGACTCTGCGCTGCTCAATCCCTCAGGAACTCTGCACCCATGAAAAACTCACACCATCAGCAGAAATTGTGGAGTACATGGGGCATCATTTAGGAGGCAGGGGCAGTGTGCAAGCACAGAATGATCTAATCTAACAAGGGAATGTCAGCATTATTTGGGTTTGGCTGCATTTGTGTGTGTGTGTGTGTGTGTGTGTGTGTAAATGTGTGTGTTTGCCTGGTTGTAGGTATGTGTAATGTGTGTGCAGTGCCAGAAGAGGCCATTGGATCCCCTAGAACTGGAATTACAGATGGTTGTGAGCTACCATGTGGGTGCTGGGAACCAAATCTGGGTCCTCTGAAAGAGCAGAAAGTGCTCTTAACTACTGAAACATCTCTCTAGCCCCTGAGCTACAGTCTTTATAGGGCACAGATTGTGTATTTTGTTTCTGGAGATACTGACTTGGTGATTTACACATTTGACTATTGATGAAGATCTTTTGAAGATATTTAAAAAAAAAAAATCCTAAGACTACCTCTCAGACTCATGAATTTGGAGCCTGTGCAGAGGGACCCAAGTTCCAGTGGGGGCTGGGCATTGGACCCATGGGGCTAAGCATTGTCTTATACACCTGGGGTACCTTGAGTACCCAAGTCACTAATTCCAGGTTATGGAAATAACCAGATGCCTATTCAGGGACCGGACTTGGAACTTATCCCTCCTACCCAGGACGCGGGTCTGCCCCACTGCCTACCCATGGGCATTGCTTTGCTTCTCCTGCTTTTGGGAGGGACAACAATGATATAAATACTCACCGTGCAGAGAGCATGTGGGTCTTGAGTTCATCGCTGTCTGGTTAAAGCCACATATTGACAGCTGTGTCTTGCCCCCAATAGCAGCCCTGCCCGTAGAGGCCTGTGGGAAGTGTGTGTGCAGGTGGAGCTTCTTCTTCATTTGTGATGCTTCAGATTCTTGGGCATCAAACTTGCTTCCCACCTTAATGCCATGTCTGTCTCTTTCTCTTTGTTAGGTGAGATGTACCAGGAGGTCATGCAGGTTTCTCATGGGGTACAGGGGAGCTTGTGCCCATATAGATATGGACACAATGATAGTGTATCCTCACCTCAGCCCTGGTAGCTGGAAGGTGGGTAAGTATAATGAGATAGAATTCATATCTCTCCATCACAGTTATGTGTCACTTATGGGCCCCCTTATTTGGACATGGAGCTCAGTCATTGAAATAGAAGTCACTTCTGTGAGAGGGAGCAGAAATTCCAGCACGGCTGTTGCCCGCTCACTGTGTGATGCTGAGCAGTGATCAAATACCCAGAGACCTCAGTGCCCACATCTGCAAAGTGGGGAGAAAAGGAAGCCCTCCCCACACCTCAGGAATGTTTCTGTTTTATTTTTAATGTTTGGGAGGTGGTAAGGTTGTTGTCATTCTTACTGCTGTAACAAAACAACAAAGTTTCTGGAAAAAAAACCACAAACGTAGGCAATACTTTATGGAGGCTTAGAGTTTGAGGGTGAACATGTGTATTGCATCCGCAGTTTAGAAGCAGAGAGAGAGAGAGAGAGAGAGAGAGAGAAAAGTACTGTGCTCAGCTGCCCCCCACCCCCTTCATTCAGTCTTAGATCACAGACCATATGACAACACCTTTCACATTCAGGATGGGTCTTCCCTCCTCAGTGAAACCTCTAAATACTTCCTGAAAGATACAGCCAAAAGTGTGTCTCCTTGGTGATTCCAAGTCCAATCAAGTTAGCCGTGAAAACTACCCCTCACAAGTCCATCCTTTGCCCACCAAACACATTTCCTTCCACCATTACATTCCGCCCTCATTCTCAGAGGCTCACGACCATCTCATAATGCAAGTGAGCTTAATTTATCTTGTGAGAATCTCCAAAATATAGTCAGTTGTGACGTCATTAAAATTCCGAAATCTAAGGACTCTTCTGAGACTCAAGGCAATCCCATAACTGTGAGCCCCTGTCAAATCAAAGATAAGTCACATTCTTCCAATTTATAATGGCGCAGAATAAACTCTTCTATTCTAAAAGGGACCAATGGGGTCATAGACATGAGAGACTGGGCTGGAGCAAGACCAAAGTCCCACAAGGGAAACATCAAGCCCTAGAGCTCTGTCTGTAGCATCTGGAACTTGTAACAGCATCATCTTGGCTCCAGTGAACTGAGGAAGTCTCAGCCCTCTGTGTGTGCTGCCTGCAGCACACAAAGCTTCTCCTAGAACCAGACCTACTCCATATCTTCAACTATCCTTGTAAGCAGGTCCCCAAAGGTTGGCCCAACCAACACCATGTTAGAGGCGCCAAGGCACCATTCTGAACTTAGAGCCCTGCGTGTAGACCCAGCCTGCCGAAACAGGAATGAAGACCTAATGCATCACAGTCCATAGTTCTGTGAAAATCCCTAAATGTACTAACCTTGGTTTTTGGCTTCTGTAGTTCTGCTTGATGCTAACTGTTCTTCTTAATTAAAGTGTATTAAACAGGATATGGTTTTTGGTCATAAAAACCCAGTATCAATAAGGCTCATGGTGACACAATTTGGGCAAATTTTCCATGTAGTCCACTGACCAGCAAATAAAAACTCTATTTTGTGTGTATGTGTGTGTGTGTGTGTGTGTGTGTGTGTGTGTGTGTGTACACGTA